>OU015747.1:92323784-92360637 GCA_907169655.1 Acomys percivali
TTTTTTTTTTTTTTTTTTGGTTTTTCGAGACAGGGTTTCTCTGTGTATCTTTGGCTGTCCTGGACTCGCTTTGTAGACCAGGCTGGCCTCGAACTCACAGCGATCCGGCTGCCTCTGCCTCCTGAGTGCTGGGATTAAAGGCATACGCCACCATGCCCAGCTCATCCCACTTCTTGTTGTCAGCTCAGCTCAGCTCCATATCTAGTCTGGTCTTCTCTCTCTCTGCCTTCCTCCAGGTGAACGCTGGTCCGCCCCCCCCCCCCCCCCCCCCCCCCCCCCTCCTTCCCCCATGAGAGGTCCTGTGTGTTCCCCTGAGGCACACACACTGGTCTCTAAGCCTGTGTGCCTGTGGTATACGCTGCAGCACGTATCTGCCCTGTGAGGTGTGTATGGTGGGAGGGGGTGGAAAGGAGGGCCAGCTGGAGGGGCCGTGGCTGTTCTATTTTTACTGGCCAGTTGCCGGAGGCCACAGTTTTCATTGCTCGGCCCTCAGCTCTGCCCTCACAGTCTGCAGTCTGTGGTGAGCCTCAGGCCAGCCTAGCTCCAACGAGGATTCAACAAGGTAAGTGTCTACAACCCTGACCATTGGCCTGGTGAAGGCTGAGAGCTAGAGAGCTGAGGTTTTGTTTAAAGGGAAAATGAAGTTTGGGAGATGGAAGGTGTTTCTTGTTTGGGTAAGTAGGTTCGTTTTACTCTCTAATGCACCTAGGCTCTTGTCCCGTAAAATGGCATCTCTCCCATAAGATGCTGTAGGATTAAACCTGGGAGGAAAGAACCGTCCAACATATTCCTGGGGAGCCCAAAGCAGAGCCTAAAGGATTATGTTTTCAGGAGGGACTGCAGCCAGGGACAGGAAGGACAGGGCCCCTGCTGGGAGGGGTAGCTAGTGCTGGGGATCTGAGAGGCAAGGCAGAGAGGGTCTGCTTTTAGAAGGAGCCTGGGGCACAGTGACAGTGATCAATGCCAGCAGTGGCAGAACAAGAAGATGGCTGGCATGCAAGACTCAGGAGACAGGTCTAAGAGGCCCTGTTGGCCAAAGAGACCATCTTGTTTCTTTGTCCCTTGTCCCTGATAGGCTCTTTTTCCGTTCTCTTTGCCTGTCTCATCTGCACAGGACACAAATAGATAAAGACGGACCCTCAGTTCTCTTCACTGCTTTTGGCTCTGGGTTGTAGGAGGAGTCGCTGGGATCCTCTCATAGGGGAGACAGATGGCAACAGCGTTTGGGGCGAGAGCACAAGAGCCTGTGGGTAGATAAACAAAGATGATCTCTACAGTGTGATGTTGGGGAGAGGGTTGGGCTAAAGGCAGCCCCTACCCCAAGTCATAGACCCTAAGTAGTTCTAACACTGGGCTTCCTGGCCACAAGCTTGGGGGGCCCAGCTTGTTAACAGGCTGTTCAGGAGGATGGGGGATGGGGTGGAGGGTGACCTTGAAGTAAGATCCAAGGTCAGAGGTGGGGAGCAAGGGTGGAGCTTGAGTCTACACAGATGTCTGCGTTTCTATCAGGAATGTCAGTTCCTTTCTCTAGGCTGTGCCTCACACAGGATGTACACACTCACACTTAACACATACAGGCTTGGTGTGAAAAGCTGACAGCCTTTCCACACAAGGGCCTCAGGACCAGGAAGGTGAGCCTTGAGTCAGGCCCCAGAGTCTGCTGTCTTCCTTCTAGCTCTGTGTTTTCTGTTATCTCCTTGCTCTCTACTTGTGGTACAGATGGAATTTGGCCCTCCAGCCTCACTACTATCTATATCCTGACTTCTAATCTGGTCCCTGCTTGTCTTCCATAGAGCCTGTCAAGGGATCCTGCCTGGTGGGTGTCAGAGCCTCATGCTTGATGTGGACCCCTGGGCCTGGCATTTGTCAGCGAGGCAGTTAGGGACTCCCTGGAGCTTGGCAGGAGGCCCAGGCTGGCCCCAGCAGTGGGCCCCATACTGGCAACAGTGGACTCTCTAAGGGATAAGAGGAAGGACAGCAGTGGCTAAATGCCCACCAGGGCGAAGCACATTCTAGGGCGACAGATGGGAGTCCTACTCGGCTGAGACTTGCATTCCCGGAGGCCAGACAGACGTGGGTGGGGCGGATTTTTGTTCAGCTAGTGTTTCCTTTTGGACTTCCCCAGTGTCTTCAGGAGAGCAGAGCCCTTGGACTCAGCAGCTGTGTATAAAACCTAATTTCAGCTAAGCATCTTGGGAATGCATGGATGGTTCCTCACATTTCTTCCCTTGTGCCACCCGCTCCCAGGGGACAGCTGAGACCCCGGGGTCACCTCCCACCCAGCCCCACTCTCCACATGAGTAGAGGCTTAGGTGGAAGGTTCCCTAGCAGGCTGGGATCCTGAAGAGGAGAGTTAGGTCTGGTCACTGGGCTCAGCATGGGCTCTTCATGGGCACCAGAAGAGTGGCCATAGCATGACATTACTGGTGGGCACCTTGCAAGTGTCCTGCAGTGCTCCAAACTAGATTCATGAACCAGATCTAAATATGGACTCTGAACTCCATGCCTGCCCCCTCTGTATACACCGCTCTACCCACTCTTTGGTTTATCGCCAGTCTCCGGCCTCCTGACCCACCCTACACATCTGTCCCCATCCTGGCCTCTCCTGCTTCCCAGAGCTTTAGCAAAGTTATTTCCGCTATTCCACGCCTACCCACTCTGTCAGAGTACAGACAAGATGGTGAACCAGGTCTGTAGCCTCTGCAGCCTTCAAGACTTCATGGAAGCCTTGCCCAGAGACAGCCTGTCAGGGGCTCCTCACTGCTCCACAGCCGTGCTCTCTCAGAGGATGTTGGACTCCTGTACCAACTCCTTTAACCAGAGCCATTAGCCTTAGTGGTTGAATCGGCTTTGCTTTCAAGTAGGATCTGGTTTAAATAAAAGGTTCAAGGGCTAAATATTAAGAAGCACACTATTAGCCAGGTGGTGGCGCACACCTTTAATCCTAGCACTTGGGAGACAGAGGCAGGTGGATCTCTGAGAGTTCGAGGCCAGCTTGGTCTACAGAGCAAGTTCCTCCAGAGTGAGTCTGGGATAGCAAAGGCTACACAGAAAAAACCCTGTCTCAAAAACCAACAGGTCCTGCGTTCAATTCCCAGCAACTACATGGTGGCCCAAAACCATCTGTAATGTGATCTGATGCCCTCTTCTGCAGATAAAGTACTCATATATAATAAATAAATAATTATAGAAGGATCCAGAGGGTCCTAGAAACCTACAAGTAGAACGTTATGATAGGCAGATTTTGGCTAAGGGGTCCCGCTCAAACTAAGGCACCAGCCAAGGACAAGACAGGTGGTAAACTTTAAACCCCTACCCAGATCTAGGCAATGGTCAGAACAGTCTCCACACTTGAGTGGAGAGTGGGATATGACTTTCTCACGTACTCTGGTGCCTCACATTTGACCATGTCCCCTGGAGGGGGAGACCTGGTGGCACTTAGAGGAAGGACAGCAGGTCACCAAGAAGAGACTTGATACCCTATGAGCATATACAGGGGGAAGTAATCCCTATCAGGAACAGTCATAGGGGAGGGGAATAAGGGGGAAATGGGAGGGAGGGAAGAATGGGAGGATACAAGGGATGGGATAACCATAGAGATGTAACAAGAATAAATTAATAATAAAAATAAATAAATAAATAAATAAATAATTTTTAAAAAATGAAACTAACCAACCAACGAACCAACCAAAGAAGCACACTACTTCTCTGAGCCACAATTTTGCAGAAAGGAAAAACCAGCCAGGAAAGAATGAAGATGCACTACGTTTTGTTTTTTGTTTGTTTGTTTGTTTGCTTTTTTCCTGTTGGCTTAACCTCTACTCAGGGGGTCTTGCCATCTGCCCTGGGCTGCTGGGCACTTATCGGATGGCAGCTCTGGAGTTGGGCCATGAGGCATCCAGCTGCAGGTTAGCGTCCATCTGTCCGTTCTACTCTGTTCTTCCTGCATCTTCCCCAAGTCCTAATCCCCAGGTTGGGTCTGAACCTAGCTGCGTGTTCAAAGCCCCCCTGATCCAGGCCCATCCTCACTCTCCAATCACACTGTCTACAGATTCCATTCTGTTCAACACTAGAGTCATCAGAATTTTCCTGGAAATAGCCATTTATAAAAGTTTTAGGCTTCCCAGGTCACAGGAGGATTTTGTATTCTGTTTTGTTGTTAGTTAAGCAGAACAAAGTTTCCTGCTGGAATTGACCATGTTGACTTCTTCCCACACTGTCTGACTCCCCACACCTACTGGGGGTTCACAGCAGGAGGTACAGCTTCTCCGCTAATGACTCCTCTGTACCCTCTAGGTGCTGCCTTGCTACCACCATGCCGGAAGTGTAAGTTGTTGCGTCCATCCCATGCAGGGATCCTGGGAGGCAAGCCCCTTGACCACAGACTTCTGCCTCACAGTTGAGAACAGCCTGGTTCACCCCTCCCCCCCCAAAGCTGCTCCCAGCAGAAGCTCCTGAGATAGGGATGAGCCTTAGTGCCTGGCCAGCACTCACGGCATCCCTAAGGTGGCCAGGAGCTCTCTCAGCTGAGCAGAGCCCGTTCCCAGGTGGGAATGTATCCGGAGGACCTCTTTGACTTATGCATCGGAGTGGCTTGTCAGTACTGACCGGTGAACTGGACACACTAGGCTACAACATCACATGGGCACAGCAGACGAATGAAGCTTCTGCATTAATTGTGGCCCTCTGTCAAAGTTTACACGGCCTCCCACTAGACCCCCACCCATACAACTTTGAATGACCAACATGCCCTAAAGGAATGAGTAGTAGCCCTGAGGGTGGTTGGGTTTTTTAAAATTCTTGTTTGCTGAAATACTGAAGTGGCCCCCCTGTCCGAAGGTTCATGCCTTTCAGATATGTTGTTGTCACCTGCCCCCTCCTCTCCAAGCAAGTGCCCTTGGTTCTTTTGCTGCCCATGTCATATATTTTGTTTCCACTCACTCTATGTTCTGCTCTTTCTCCCCATCCTTCTTGTGACGATGCCTAAAGCGAGGTGAGTGATATTTGGGGTTTTCTCTGTGCTGGTTAAGTCTTCAGACTGATGGAGGTGGGGTGGTCCTGAGGAAAAGACAGAGAATGGGTCAAAGTGAAGGTATAGATGGGAGTGCCAGTGTCTGAGAAAATGCCCAGGAGTTTCTCTCAGAGAAATAATGAGTGGAGATACTATATGATGCTGGGCTCCCAGGATGCTGGAGTCAGTGCTCCAGGGCACAATGCCTCTCACAGGTACTCGTGTGGCTGGAACCAAAGATCTGGGCATGACTCTGTAACTTTGCTGCGTGAAAGTTCTCCCTTGGCCTCTCTCAAAGCTCCTACTTCCCAGGGGGTGGGGCGGCTGGCTATGTTCTGCCTCCTGAAAAGCTGATGTTGTGCAATGCCATATTTGAAAGGCCGAGGCTATGACTGAACAGTGAGGAAAGAATGGAGGTGTGTCCTTGGGGTCCCCTTAGGACTGTGGTCACCCTGATCCTGGACACGCTGCAATCCAGATTTCTTTAGGCTGTTGAGAACACTGCCTGCATAGAGCCCAGGGTGAGGACTGAAGGAAATGTTGATGCTGGCTCAAGCAGACAGATAGCATCACTGATAGAGGGGATACTTGGCCTGGATCGTCTGAGTGAGAAGCCAATGTACTATTTTCCAGCGACCATATGGACCCTTGAGTTTTGTTGAGGGTCCTATTAGAGTGAATCCCTGGGGACTGCTGTTTCTAGAAGAAGAGGCTTAAGCACTTAGTGGTAGGCAAACAAGACTGCAAAAGGTTGGTCCCCGTGGTATATATCTGTGCGGGTGAACCGGGGCGGTAAATGCTACAGCGACAGGCCATTTCTCTCTTTACATGGAGTGTAGGTTTTCAGAGATGAAAAGATAAGCTACTGCGGCAAACCGGAAGCCGTAGGTATGCTCAGTGCGCTAAAGCTCATGCATCGCCTCTCCCGGTCACTCCCACGAGACCGCATCATGTCTGATGTACTGTAGGAACAAACCTCAACTGTGCTTTCTCAAGGTGGCTCGAATAGGAGCAGCGAAGAGAAAACACGGGAGTGACACAAGGGCTCTCAAAGCCTCAGTCTCATTAGTCAGCAGTGAGGCAGCTCTGTCACCTTCACCATGCTGGGGGACACTGTCACAGGGCTGGGACTTTAAAAATTCTTTTAGATAGGTTCTTCTCTCAACATGTGAGGGCCCCCAGACTGCTGAGATTGAACATATAATCCACTGTGCCTGGAGTTGGAGGAGACTCGCCAAGAGTTATTAAAACATACCTACTTGGCCATCAGGAATTTGCCTGCTCGTTTTGATTAGAAGACACAGCCGTGTTTTTGTGTTTTAGAGATTTATGTGGGTAAAGGTAACTTGTGAAGTAGTTTTGATGCCCACATAGACATGCCTCACCTATTTGGGGAATATGCAGTATAGATCTCTGGCAGGAAAGAGCATCAAAATACAGCTGTATTAGCATCTGGAGTGGGCTTTTCACGAAGGCTGCATATCTGAGCCCTCATTTGGTCTTGATGGCTCTCAGCTATCAGCATGCTCCTCCGTGGAGGAGGTACCCATAGGTGGCACACCTGCATACTCCTGCAGACTCCTACCAGCAGCAGAATGGGCACTGGAAGGCAGGGCTTCAGCCCACCAGTCTAGGTAGCTGGCTACAGTGTTCTCTGAACTTGACTGGTTCAGTCCCAACGATGAGCTTTAAAAGCCTTAGAGTGAACAGAGGATTCTGGGTAGTGATGAAGAACCCCAGCTGGTACTGTGCTGGTCTGGACCAGGATTCTAGTTTTATAGCCTCTGCCTTACCATTGGTTTCTCCATCTCATCCTCAGAGGAAATCCAAGATCACTGCCTCCCGAAAACTCATGCTGAAGGTGAGGCTGGTCCTGTGGGAGATGGAGAGGCAGGCATGCAGACTCTAAGGGGTGCAGAGGGCAGGGAGGGGAAGGAGGGAGAGTAAAGGAAGAAGCCTGGCCATTGCCAGAGCTGACAGGTGACCAGTGACTTGTATCCTTCCTGGGTGCCTGAGAGGCAGCAAGAACTAGCTTGGGGTGGGATTCCTTGGTGCAGGGGGAGGATGGGATGTGGTTAATTTTGGTATGTTTTGTTCTCTGGATCTTTGGGGGACAAAAGGGAGGGAAGAGGGAGACTGTGGGGAAACAAGCTCTGGGTCTCAGGGATGCCATGTGACTTACACAAGGCTGGTGTTTGACTTCCACAAGGCCTGCTGGCAGCTACTGCACACACTGCTACACTGAGTAATGGCCTTGGATGCAGCCTGATTGGGAGCTTCTGCCCTCTCACTCTATGATGCTGGGTATGGAATATGAGGAACCCACCCTGACTCAATGGCTCTGTCTGTTTCAGAGCCTGATGTTGGCCAAGGCCAAGGAGTGCTGGGAGCAGGAACACGAGGAGCGAGAGGCGGAGAAGGTGCGTTATCTAGCGGAGCGCATCCCCACGCTGCAGACCCGAGGCCTGTCCCTCAGCGCCCTTCAGGTAAGCTTGGTGGGCCGGGCTGGCCTGGGTGCCTCGTGCAAGGGACGGGGACCCTCTGTGGGTCTTGAACGAGCACAGCTCGATAACTTACAAGGTGCCCCCCCACCAGCCTCATGACTGCACGGACTTGAGAAGGGAGCTGCAAAGGGGAGAACGGACTTGGTTGGGCAGAACCAGGCACTGGCTTCCCATCAGTTGGTGCAATGATATGGCCCCGGAGGTGGGCAGGATTTGCGAAGGCCAGTTCCTCCAAATATTTGCCCCTCCTTCTAGAGATGAGTCTTTACTTTGTTAAAACTGTTAGTGATTGCTTTAATGCCATTGACTGCAGAGAGAAGACTAGAGGAAACTATGTCCATGTGTCTCCCATGGCACTGGCTATTTTAATTTTATTATTTGTGTTTAATATATAGTTTTCAAAATTTCTACTACTAGCTTATGTTACTTTTATGATAGGAAACTATTTTTAAAGAAAATAACAATAAGCCTAGTGTAGAGGCCTGTGCTTATAATCCCAGTACTCAGGAGGTAGAGGCTGGAGGATTGTGAGTTAAAAACATTTTATTATTAAGATTTTTAAAAAATATTTATTTATTTGTTTTATTAGTATCCAGTGTTCTGCCTGACCACCAGAAGAGGGCACCAGATCTCATTATAGATGGTTGTGAGCCACCATGTGGTTGCTGGGAATTGAACTCAGGACCTCTGGAAGAGCAGACAGTGCTCTTAACCTCTGAGCCATCTCTCCAGCCCCTATTAAGATTTTTTTATACAAAATCTCCTTCCCCAGCTCTTCCCAGGATCTTCTTACTCCCCTGCCCACCCAACTTTATGTTCTTTTTCTCTCTAAAAAAAGAAAAACAGGGGCTGGAGAGTTGGCTCAGTGGTTAAGAACACTGTCTGCTCTTCCAAAGGACCCAGGTTCAATTCCCAGCAGCCACATGGCAGCTCACAGCTGTCTGTAACTCCAAGATCTGACACCCTCACACCAATGCGCATAAATTAAAATTAAATAAAAGAAAAAAAAAAAGAAAACCAACAGAAAACAAAATTTAAAAAAATTAAAATTAAAACAGGCAAACAAAAAGTAAAGAAAGGAAATCAGGTCAGGAGCAGTGGTGCACACCTTTAATCCCAGCACACAGGAGGCAGAGGCAGGCAGATCTCTGGGAGTTAGGGGCTAGCCTGGTCTACATAGTGAGCTGTCAAGAAGGGGGAGGGGAACCCAAAACAAAAGAAACATGGAGACCGAGACACGCATTTGTTTTGTGTTGGCTATCCCCTCCTGGAGCTTGATCCACCTAGCGACACTCCATTGGAGAAAACTGATTTCCCCTTTCCTAGCAAATAGCTCTTTGTTAGGGGTGGGGTTCTGTGCCCACTTTCCCTTCTTGGTGCTGAGATTTTTGTCTGGTTTGAACTGGTGTGGGTCTTGTGTGTCCTATTTCTATGAGCTCATATATGAGAGGATTATAAATTTGTGCCTAGGCACCCTCAGTGACAGGGTTTTTAGGCCAGCCTGAGCTACATAGTAACACTGTCTAAAAGAAAATAACTAAACAAACAATTAAGCTAACATTTACGAAAAGCTAGAGAAAGAAAGCAGGCACAAAGCAGAAAGCAGAACAAAAGGTTTATGCTCTGAGCTGTAAGCCTGATGGCAAGCTTCTAGCTGCTCCTGTTGGGACAGCTCTGGCAAAGCCATGGGCCCTAGGCCCCAGCATGCTAAGTGTGCAGGCAGGAAACGGAGGCTGGAGCAGGTGGTCCTTTCCTCTCTTCTGTACTCTCACACCATCAATTACTCCCTCAGGACTTGTGCCGAGAACTACATGCCAAGGTGGAGGTGGTAGATGAGGAACGATATGACATCGAAGCCAAATGCCTCCACAACACGAGGGAGGTAAGTCCTAGAGATGGTAGAGATGAAGCTGGGCCTGGGCTGGCTGGGGTGGGCATCGCTGTGGCCCACCAGTTTCTATGGGGCCTGGGAGGGTGGCCTCTCTGCGCGAAGCTTTAGTGTTCCACACTGGCACTCGTAGGCCTGGAGGTGGGCAGGAAGGATAGTGACGCATGAAAAGAACAAACTTCCTCCCCCACCTACCACGTGAGCGCTTCAGAAGCTGCTCACCCACACAAGCAAGCAGATGTCTGTTAATGACATCTTACCTCTGTGAAGGGCTTTCATGTGTGCTGTATCCTTTGATCCTCCCTATATGCCTGTGGGTGACATGGGGGCTATTACCTGACCCTGACAAATGAGGCATGGAGACTCACAACACCTAAGAACTTGCTTGGCTCAGCTCACAAAATGGGGGTCCAAGCATGCACGCTGGGCTGTGGTTTCCAGTACCATGCTCCTTCAGCGTGGGATGTGGGAGCATTAGGACTATCCGGTAGAGGGGATTGGGGAAAGGCGGGGCTTTCAGTGCTGATGGACCGCTTCTGAGCATTCGCCTGAGGTGAGCGGTGCTTCCCTGCTCTCTTATGCTTGCCAAGATGCTGATGTGTGGTGATGCCTTTATGCTCCAGAGAGCTCCCTCCATAGACCACACCCTGGGATTCCCAGGGTGTCCGACCTTAGGGTTTTTCTACCTGCTGGGTCAATCAAGGCTCAGCTGTGGTGCAGGCCCCCTGGGCAGGGCTCAGTAGCAAAAACAGAGATGGAGGAGCAGAGAGAGTCTACACAAGGCTCCCAAACGGCAGTAATGGTTTAGTGGTTTTCCGTTTATTTGAGGCTTGGTGATAAGGAGGGAGTGAGGTTAACTAGTGTGCTTGATCTGTAGAAGTTCATTTCCCACGTATGTGATTGTTTGAGGAAGGATAGGCTGTTCTGGGCACCCCAGAGAGTCCAGCCTGGAGGCTGAGGGGCCCAGGGAATGGCTCTAGCTGGAAGCCTGGCAGTTGGACCCCAGGAAGAGAGCTCCAGGTCTACCGTGCCCTTCATGGAGCCTGGCTCCTTCTCTCCAACAGATTAAGGATCTGAAGCTCAAGGTACTGGACCTCCGAGGGAAATTCAAGCGTCCACCGCTGCGCAGGGTGCGGGTCTCTGCAGACGCCATGCTCCGAGCCTTACTGGGCTCCAAGCACAAGGTGTCCATGGACCTACGGGCCAACCTCAAGTCTGTGAAGAAAGAGGACACAGAAAAGGTAAGGGTCCCTCTCCTCAGATCCTTCCACCTCCCTCGTACTGGCCTTTACTCGCCACTTCTCGCACAGCCTTCTGCAGCCTGGGGTGCTCTAGTCAGAATATTCTAGAACCCCCTATGAGGCCAGTGTCAACATAGAGGAGACTGGCCACGTCCAATCCGAAAGAAAGATTGGACACAGGAAAGGCTGACCAGGGAAATAAAGCAAAAAGCTTGCTCCCTGTGTCAGTTAAGGGGTGACAATTGGCCTTGTCTCCACAGTTTCTCCTTGTGACTGTAGGGATATGAGTGTATAGAGTGGGAGGACTGAGCTGGGTGTGGTGGTGCTCGACTGTGATCCCAGCACTCGGGAGGCAGAGGCAGGCAGGTCACTGTGAGTTCGAGGCCAGCCTGGTCTACAAAGTGAGTCCAGGACAGCCAAGGCTACACAGAGAGACCCTGTCTCAAAAAACAAACAGCAACAACAACAATAACAAAAAAGAAATGGGAGGACTGAATTCAACCACGTGCTGAGCAAACAACTGCTTCAAGCTTCTTGGCCTCACAGTGCATGTCCAGAGCTGACAGGCTGTGAGGAGCAAGGTTGAGAGAGCAGTCTCTGAACCAGGAAGCTCAATAAAGATAAACAGGCCAGGTAGGATGCTGACAAAATGGGAAAGAGGTCAAATGAATCAGGAGAGGCTTCTTGGAGGAGGTGACCCCAAGCTGCAGTGTGTCACACAGGACGATGTTGTAGGGCTTGTAGGTGAGGTTGGCTTTATACTGAGAACAGACTCTGTGAGGACATCACAGTCACCTAGAACCTCCCATCCACACAGCCTCATTCTGTGCCCCTGTCTGGCCAAGTCCTCTTGCATTATGGGCTGGACAGGAGGGTCGGGGTTTCCTGTCTCTCTGAGGAGGTGGATTCTCTCCCACCCACTTGCTCTTGAGCTCGGGGGGGGGGGCTCCATTGCCCCTCCAGCCTGATGAGTTTCTGACATGCTTGTGGATTGCCCACAGGAGCGCCCGGTGGAGGTGGGAGATTGGAGGAAGAACGTGGAGGCCATGTCTGGCATGGAAGGCCGCAAGAAGATGTTCGATGCTGCCAAGTCCCCGACCTCCCAGTAGAGGTGCCTAGAGTGCTCTTCTTTAGGGGGAGGAGGGAGATGAGGCCCTCAGAGTCCCTAGGGCACTCAGGATAAGTAAGGGAGGGGAAGTTGACACAATGTGCAGCTCTCCCGGGCTCAGGCCTACTCCAGTACCTTTAGACAGTGGGTACAGCATGTCTGTGTCAGTCCCTCCTTGTCCCCTCATCTATAAAATGTGGGCTGTATCAGATCGGTGGTCCTGGGACCGGCAGCATCCATGTGTTCCCGGATGCAAATGGCTGAACTGAAAGCTGTTAGGGCTGGGGGACCTAGAAGCCCCCCGAGGCAGGCAGGAGTCTGAGGTTACAAGGTTAGATGATCCTCAAGGTCCCTCCAGCTAACTCTCCAAAAACTCAGGTCTTTTGCGTGCCGCGTGGTGGTTGCATCCTTTACTTGTATATTCTCAAAGAAGCCCCTCACGGTCACTGCTCCCAGGGAAGCAGAAGTTAAGGCCCCACCCCATCCAGAGAAATAGCTGCCCGGACTGACAAAGTAGTGGAATTGGGCCATACAAGGCCTTCTGGGGTCCCACAGAGAGGGAGGTGAAATGGGCAGGTCTGCTGGCAGCACACAGCCTTGACTTTCCCACAGAGCAGATCTTGGCTAGTGATAGGCAAGGGTTCACAAATGAAGGGAAGGGACTCAGGGTACAAAGGTCAGCTGTGGAAGGGAACCAGTCCTGGACGATGGCTAGGACAGGCCAGAGGGGAGTGTGTAGAGAGGGAGGGAGCTCCAGCTTCAGGGCAGAGCAACCGCAGAATCCCAAAGGAGAAGCCCCAGACCTGTGGGGACTCTGTGTGCTGTGCATCCATCAGGTGCATCTTCACAGCACACATCGCTGGCATCTATCTGATAGTGCCTCCTCTTTGTCCTCACAGACTGGCTTGCTGCATGGCACTCTGGGGACATGCTTTGGTCTCCTTCTTCCAGGCCCACTCACCTATCTTTTTGCCCATACCCTGAGCATCCCTGCTGTGCCCTTCCTCCTCCCTCCCTCCAGCCTATACGCCCACCTTTTGGAGCCAGGATGAAACGGCACACAAAGAAGAAGAGAGATGCGAGTGTCTGAGACCTCATCCCAGCAACACGGGCTGACCTGCACCCATGGAGCACGCTGGGGTTATGCAGCTACCCCAAGGGGCTCTAGGCTGAGGTGGGAAGCAGAGAGACCGCCTTCCCTGTAGCCCCATATTGCTTCCCTCCACTTCTGCTGCAACCTGCAGTGTCCATTAAAAACCAAAACCAAAACCATGTTCCTGGTGTTTCTGTAGCTCTGTTGTTCGTGTTCAGAAGTGAAGAGATGGAGTCTGTGAAAAGGGATTTGGGGACTTCAGTCCCCAGGGAGAGGAGTTCAGGGTCAGAATGGAAGGCTAAGGGTTTGGTGGCTGCTAACTAATGTGCCCCAAAGGGTGATGTCACAGTGACATCACACACTCTCACCAAAGCCCCATCTCTGAGGACAGCTGCATCCTACCCTAGACTCTAGCTGTCGGGGAGGGGGGGAGTGGGGGGGTATTTCGTTCATAGCATATCCTGCCTGATTGGCCTAGCCTCCACAAACACGGACCATACGGTGCGTTCACACGTATCTAACTGTTGTGAGCCAAGAGGTCAAGTTACTTTCAATCTCTCATCTGGCCTGCAAGGGCACAGGAGCCCAGCACGCTGGTCTCTCAGGAGGGGGCATGCTGCAGTTCCATGTCTGGCCACCAGGAGGCCTCATCCCTCATCTTTATCCCTGGCTGCTCAGGTCCTACGTCCTTGCTCTGCAGTCCTCTAAATTACTTCCTCTCTTACTGGAGACACAGGAGGCATTTTCTGAGTCCTCTGCATGGACCCTCTGTGCTTTCCCAGAGGGCAAGAGTGTGTCAGGGATCCCAGTCTCTCCTCATACGCCTGGGACAGTCAAACATCCTCAAGACTCGTTCTTTCTGCAAGGTGGTCCAGCCTGTGGTCTGACCTTTGAGCCAATTCCTTTTTCTGTCACTAATCTTTGGGCCCAAAACCTGAGAGAGAGGCATAAGCCAGGGAAAGAGCTGGAGGTGAAGTGAGGAAGTAGGAGCAGTTGTGTGTCCTTGAGTTGTACCCACGCCCTTAAAGGAGCAGAGAGCAGAGTAGAACTTGGCTTTTTAGGGTGGTGTCAGTGGCAGTTCCTGAGCTAAGCCAGCAGGGAAGTGTCCTGTCCCCAGGACTAGTCCCAGCAGAGGCGGATCTGTCCCTTTTACCTGTCCCTGGAGATACCCCACTCGACCCTCTGAACTCCACGTGTTATCTGTTACAAATTGCAAGGGCTGGTGCAAAGTACAGCGTTGATACCTCCTAGGGTACCATCTGGGTCAGGCATGCTCAACCTGCCTGTGCCGGTGGGGACTAGCAACTTGGGGTACATTAGGAAAGGCAGCACCTAGCACAGGGCCTTTTGCTACAAGCACATCAGTAAGCGGAGAGTCAGGAGTGTGCAAAGAACACACCTACCATGCACACATGCCTGTAGTTAAAGACACACCCAGACATACACACACACACACACACACACACACACACACACACACACACAGTAATCTGGGGAACCTGACAGGGCTGGTTCATGCCACAGAGCATGGGGTGAGGCTTCATGCCTGGGCAGCCAAGAAACCCACCCTTCCCTGCCTCACGGGCTCCACCTAGCTGGCCTGGCTCCAAAGCCTGTCTCTTCCCAGCCCTTTGATATAGCCTGGCCTTAAGTTCCTGAGGCCAATCAAAGTCTGCCAATAGACTATTAACCTAGGGCTTTCAGAGATTGGGGTCTCCACCCTGCCCTGCAGAGGTGGGAGACCAGCCTCAATCCTGACTCAAAGCAAACATGGTATACAGTGGACTGCTAGGAGGTGGGGCAACGCACCCAAGCCTATGGCCCTCTGGGAAAAGACAGAGGACCAGTGTAGAAAACTCTAGGAGGTCACTTCCCCCACCTTGTTCTTCCACTTCGGTGCTCCGAGCCATCTTGAGGATGGACCAGAGCTCAGACAGATACCCATACTTGTCTGAGGAAGACGGAGCCCCAGCATGGCAAGGAGAAGGTGGGGCTCAGCAGCAGGAGAACTCTGTAAGGATTCTTTGTTGTAGCCCGGGCCTGGGCACAGGGTGGGAAGCATGATATCTATAGAGTTCTGATTCTGCACGGAGGTCCACAGTCCACATGGTCTGGCAATAAGCAGGAGTGAACCTTGGGGCCTCCCGTTGATTGGCACAGCATGTGAGCGTGTGCCAGGCATTGCTTTAGATACTGTAGTCATTTAACCTTCACATCTGCCCCGTGAGCCGGCGCTATCACCACCCCCGTGCTATAGGGAAGTACCGAGGCACAGATTTCTAGACTTCCCATAGTCATAAAGGCAGGAGCGGGGTGGAACTTAACTGAGGAAGTTTCTCGGCACCCAGACTCCCCTATTCGCTGTTTTCACAGCACAATTTACAGTAATAACAATGACACATGTACGATGTCAAGTGCTTCATCAGAATATTCGTCACGCATTCTCAGCAAAGCTTGGAGGTAGAGCTCTAGGATATAAGGGCCAGAGATGGGACTCCGGTTCTAGCTGCCTCGGAGTTTATTCTTTTCTATGAACAGTCTTGCTTCAACAGAGCCTAACTGGCCACTGCGCAGGAGGAACCCCACTAGAAACCTGCCTGTGTACCAGGGAGTTCCTGTACCTCCACCAAAAGGGGATGCCAATATGTGAGGCAAGACAGACCCGCTTGGGCATAGGTATAGTATCCTTCAGCTAGCTGGAACCAGCTGAGGGCGTAGGCCCAGGACTTCTTTGGGGATGTCTGTTGTGAGCAAACCCACACCAGCTGTGTGGGCATGCCTCCATCTGCAGCTGGAGATGGCAGGATGTTCCTCCCTCCTGGTTAGGAACAACCAGGGCAGCATACCAGCTTGTTTTGGAGTTCTTAGGAGGCCAGTTTGGTGTCTTTCCCCTTCTCTCATGAGGTCCCCAATGGCCCCTTGTCCCCAAGCCCAGTGCTGGGTCTCAATCTCACTTAGTGACGACTGGTGCACTCAGGGCGAACCTGTGCTCAGACCTTGTGGGGCTAAAGTGTCATGCTGAAGGAGGGGCCAAGTTAAACGTTAGCCACAATGACCCCCCACGAAGTGAGTCACACCCCCCACATGGGTAGCCATGGGGGCAGTTTTGTTCCAGGTGGGTGACCATGCTGCTGAAGTCTGGGACAGGTCTCTGGGGCCAGTGCAGATGGAAGCTTCCTCTTTGGACCCCTTCAGGGTTCTCTTTCCTCAAAATGTTTACCAGCATGTGGGGCCTGGACTGCAGGGTGGGCCAGGGGCTTCTTTCCTCCCAGGATATATACACAAGCTGGCTTGTGGCCCCAGTTCCCAAGACCAAGGCAGAACAGAACGGACTTCCATGTCCCTATGGAGTGTGGCATTGGCACAGAGTGTTGCAGTTAGTGTTGCAGTTCAAGGAAAGTGACATGCTCAAGGTTACAAGGGACCAGAACACAGGTCCCCTGACTCCAGTCCACTTGGAAAGCTGCGTAAAGAAAAGCCGGAGGAAGAGGCTGGGACTCTGAGGAGCCTGCCACTCTTAGGACCCTATCTGACTCCAGTGCCAGCAAGTGGCCTTGCTTACTGGTGGGGCCAGTACAGGCCTGGCGAGCCTAGCCGTTTGCTTTGAGTTCAGGAGAGGTGTGCCTCCCCTGGGTGACACGAGGGGGTTTCAACTTGGACTACCCTGGGGGGAAAGTGTGTGAATACCATGGCTGCCAGATTCTGCGGCACACCACGGGGAGCTGGTTGTCACTGGTCAGTGGGGGTAAACACACTGTGTGGCTTGGTGCCAATGCTCCCAAAGGACATCCTCCCAGATGGCTGTTTGTGACCCTAACTCATCTGCTGAGGAGCCAGTGCCACAGATGCTTGGGGACATAGCTAAAGGAGAAAAGGGCTCTCTCTAGTCCCAAAATGTGCATGCTTCCAAGCTGTCATTTTAGTATTAAGATAGCTTTTGTGTGGTAATGGTAATTGGTTTTTATTGTCTTTTTTGTTGTTGTTTTCTGTTTTGTTTTTGAGACAAGGTTTCTCTGGGTATCCCTGGCTGTCCCGGAACTCACTCTGTAGACCAGGCTGGCCTCGAACCCATTGAAATCCACCTGCCTCTGCCTCCTGAGCGCTGTTATTCAAGGTTTGCACCACCATTGCCTGGCCTTCTAATGTCTTTTTTGTTTGTTTCTTTTTTTCTTTTTCTTATTTTGGTTTTTCGAGACAGGGTTTCTCTTTTAGTCCTGGCTGTCCTGGAACTCACTCTGTACACCAGGCTGGCCTCGAACTCACAAAGATCCTCCTGCCTCTGCCTCTCAAGTGCTGGGATTAAAGGCATTGCCACCACACCCAGCTTCTAATGTCTTTTAAGACATGGTCTCCATGTAGTCTAGGCTGACCTTGAACTCAGAGCCTCATGATCTCCTTCTCAAATGCCAGGTTGTAGGCATGCACCACGCTGGCTTCCAATGCTCTTAAGTCACAAATTAAGACAATTTCACTATTCAGATTTTAAGAGTATATAAGAAATATTGCTAGTTGTAAAAACCAAAAGCCAGGGGACTACTGGCCTGAGGCCCTTAGTTTGGGGATGTTGTTGCTCCCCCACCCCTTTTTCTCCAATAGTGCCAAAGGCACAGAGGCTGCTCAGTGGAGAATGGGGCCAAAATTGAAATGCCAGTGTGTTTGGGTCAGCTGGTTGGGACTGGGGATTCCCCCGGATTTCCATTCTAGCCTCCCTGGAAAAGACATCCTATGAGTCGTGTTTTGGGGAGATTCCAGAGCCTGCATGTTTGTTGTGGGGTGCCTCACAACCTCGGAGGGGGGGGGACAAAGAAGGGTGGCCTCTTCCTTATCTTTGTCTGGGAAATGGCAGAAAACCCCTGACTTGGCCAGGGACTTCCCAATGACAACAGGCTTTGCCTTGATGGATTTTTCTTGAAGGAAGTGACCATCACACGCTGACATATATGTAAATAAAGAATTATAAAACAAGCACCCATGTCTGGACCATTTCTTTCTTTCTCACTGCTCCCCCCTCCCCCCCCAAGCCCCGCTTTGGTTTTTCAAGACAGAGTTTCTCTATGTAGCCATGGCTGTACTGGACTCACTTTGTAGGCCAGGCTGGCCTTGAACTCACAGAGATCTGCCTGCCTCTGCCTCCCGGGTGCTGGGATTAAAGGCCATTTATTTCTTTCTGGTGCTGTGGCTTGAACCCTCGGGCATGCAGGCACACTCTCAGCCACTGAGCTGCTGCTCCCTCAGCTCTCACCCATTCATTTTCAGGCCTAGGATGTTGTGAAATACTTTTGAAACCCTTGGGCCCCTCCCTCATCTTGCTGACTTCCTCTCCATAAATGTAAATAAACACGATCTTCAATATTGTGTTTACAAGACTCACTCTTCTCCAGGTTTATGCGTTCCACAATTTCAGTTATCTGTGGTCAATTCTGACCCAAAAATACTAAATGGAAAAAAAAAATTCCAGAAACAAGTAATTCATTTAAAATCCTATGTTTTAAAGCCGGGCGTGGTGGTGCATGCCTTTAATGGCAGCACTCGGGAGGTAGAGGCAGGCGGGTGACTGTGAGTTTGAGGCCAGCCTGTTCTACAAAGGAAGTCCAGGACAGCCAAGGCTAACACAGAGAGACCCTGTCTTGAAAAACCAAAAATAAATAAAATAAAATAAAATAAAATAAAATGAAATCCTATGTTTTCTGAGTAGTATAATGAACTCTTGTGCCTTCCTGTCTAAGACCTGAGTCATCTCTTGCCCTGTGTTTCCACGTGGTGCAGCTTCTATCTGCTAGCCACTTGGCCATCTCTGTTGCCAGATACTCTGTGAGGTATCACACTTCTTGTCCTTAAGTCATCCCTATTTTATTAATGGCCGCAAAGCACAAATGTCCGATAGCTAGCAATTTTATCACAGTGTGTGATTATAATTGTGTTTCCATCCACTTCCTCTCTCCCCCCTGTATCTCAGGATAGCCTGGAACTCACTATGTAGCTTAGGCTGACCTCCAGCCCTTGGCAATCCTTCTACCTCAGCCTCCCAAGTGCTGGGATCATAGACACGGACCTCCCCAACTTGTTCTATTGCATCAGGCTTTTTTGTTTGTTTGTTTTCTGTGCAGGTGATTGAATCTAGGGATTTCTAAATGCTGAATGTACATTTTACTACCGAATGCAGTGATGGGCCCTTTATTCTTAACTACTGTTGCATTCTCTTACTGCATCTACATTATATATTAAGCTTTATCTCAAGCATGTATAGGAAAAACATCACATGCAGAGCTGGTACTATGACTTCTGGCATTCCCTGCAAGTCTCAGACAGAGCCTCTGAAGATAAGGGGACTGCTATACAATTCTCTGGTTCTCTTTGTACACGTCTGTGTGTTTACAAATTCCTAATCTGTGCATGGCTGAGGTTCCACTCTCTCGTAGGCTTTATATAAATGCATGCATTTTGCTTTTGCTTTTTTAACACTGGGTCCAAACTTCACCCCACAAGCAGTTCATTTATTTTCACTGCCAAGAAATAATGAAACAATGAAGATGCCGCCCTTTCTTCACTCCTTCCCAGCTTCTGCTTCCAGCAGCTTTTCTTGGGATATTCACAGGCCTCCTTTCTGACGTTTATGTTCAAGAGCTTTTCTGTGAGAACAAGAACATAGCCACCTTCGCCAGCTGTGTCCCGGACACCCCACCTGTGACTCTGAGAACGGCTGAGGCGCCATAGCCCGTTGTTTGCCTGATCCCAGTGGGCAGTGGTCCTGCATGCCCAGAACCCCTGTAAGCTCAGCTTCCCCATGACTCCCAGTGTCATCTTCAATGGTATGGATTTTCTTCTCAAATAAAGTAAATGTAATTCTTCAAACTTGCTAGTGAGCACCCAGTGCGCCCAGCAAAGTGTTGAGGGGACACTGGAGTAAGATTCCTTTTCAAGATATTTGGGAAGCAATGTCATGGACCCAGATACCAACTCATGTTGCTGGAAAAAAAAATCTTTCCTTCTTTTTTCCTACTCAAGCCCTGGCCTTGGGCTATGGGGCACACAAC
The DNA here is from genome assembly GCA_907169655.1 of Acomys percivali. NCBI lineage: Eukaryota > Metazoa > Chordata > Mammalia > Rodentia > Muridae > Acomys > Acomys percivali. The sequence continues at coordinate 92,343,664 of OU015747.1, forward strand.
GCCAAGCTGTCTCCTGAGATTCCACACCAGCATCCAATGGTCTCCTGGACAGCTCCTTTTAAGACCTTTAACCCAAGTGGGTGTTGGATGCAGCTGACCACCTGACCATGTGGATGGAGACAGCGCCCCAAACTGAGAATTAATTATGAGTCAAATTGTCAAGAAATCCTTTGTAGTCTATGGTAGTCTTCTGTCCTAAGACCCCTGGAATCCCTATCCTGAATCCCTGACTCAGTCCCTCTCACATCATGCAGACAGGAGTCACCAGTCCTGCCAATCCCTCTGGTCCCACAGTTGAGCTTTCCAAAGCTTTTGCTAACCCCGCCTCTTGTTCAACACTAACTTTGATTAAAGCCCCACTTCGTTTCTTTTGTAGATTACAAAAACAGCCCCCCTAGCGCGACGTGGTGGCTCCTGCCTTTAATTCCAGCATTACCAGTCTCCAGGAGGCAGGGGCAGGTGGGTCTCTGGAGGCAATCAGGTCAGATTCTGACTTCTCATCCTGTGTGCAAGGCAGCTCCCTGTCCTTCTCTGAATAGTGCCTGCAGCAGCCATTGATTCCATTTCTGATCTTTCAGGGAAGATACAAATCTCCCATCCAGTTACCTTGTTTGCTCAGGTAGGCTCCTGATAGAAATGCAGCTTTGGAGCTGCACCCACCCACGGGTGCCCACGGGTGCTGTCCGAATTGCCTCAGGTTATTGCAATATTAGCTTCAGTTATGTATGGGCCCTCTTTCTCCCTGGAGGAGCAAACCTGTGTTTCCATGGCACAGTTATACGCCCTGCCCCTTAGCTCTCGGCGGGGCATCAGAGCACAAGGACCGTGCCTTTAGCGCATGTGGTTTTTCATAGCGGTGTGCATTCTTAAATTCGAGGATTTGGGTCTCATCTTCTTTTAGGAGAGGCTGACTTTCTAGGGGACATGTTTTCAGTGAAAGCTTATCTAAGCAGAGTCTTCAAGGGAGTTTTTTGACTCCTGGGGTGTTTTTTAGTTCTCCTCTCCTTCCTTACAGCGGCCGGCACTCTACTACACCCGAGATTACGGTACCTGCTCTAACTTTTCTGCCAGGCTTTCAGCTCTTGGGTTTCTGCGGGCTAAGTCGATTTCCAGGCAGCGAGCTCAGCCTGACCCCGATCTTTGGGTCCCACCCCCCGCCCCACTCCCTGGCACTCTGGACCGCGACTTGGAGAGAAGACGCGGGCCGGCGCCAAGCTGGTCCAACTGGTTCTGAGCAGGAAGTCTCCCGCCCTCGCCCCAGGCAGCAGTGCAGCCCCGCGCTAGCCTCGGCTTCGTTGCAGCCCGCAGCCCGGTGCGAGCGTCCCGCAGAGCGGCCGCGCGGGAGACCCGCCCCGGCGGAGATCAACGCTGCTTTGTCTGGGACGCCCACACCTCGGAGGCAGCTCCCGGGGCCGGCGAATGGGAGCGCAGCGGCGCGGGCCCCAGCCGGGCTGAGATAAGCGGCCATGTGACCCTACCTGGCGCGGGGGAGGGGCCGCAGGTGAGCGGCGGAGTGCGGAGCTCGGCACGCGGCGGCCGTGGGACTCGGCAGGCAGCATGTCGGTCAGCAGAAAGGACTGGTCGGCGCTGTCCAGGTGAGCGAAGACATCGGGGCCGGGAGGGGCTGGGGACGGGGCGTGGGGCAGCTGCGCCCCTTCGGATCTCCTCTCCCGGACACAGGCCTGATCCCCTTGACGAAGTGAGACCCTGGTCTGGTTGCTCTTTGGTGGGGACAGAACTGAGACCAAACTCTGGATCCCTCAGGTGACTGGGTGGGGGTGGTCTCCCTGCTCCGCAACTTCCTGTCCCATTAGGTCTTAAAGAGTAGGCTATGGGGAAGGCAGGGCCCCTACATGGACAGCCCAGGATGCCACTGTCTGTGAGGGCAAAGGAACATTTTAAGGGGCTGGGAAGATTCAAGAGTTACTCCCAAGACTTACTGTTGAGCCAACCCCTCAGGCCCTGTGCCTCTGTCAAGAGTTTTAGAGTGGGTCTGGGAAATGTTCTGTAGCCCCTCCTTATGGAGTCAACAGAATGGGGGGGGGGGGCGAGTGTCTGTGATTAGACTCTGAGCATGGCATTTGGGGTGGTGTCTATGCTGGGGCAAGATAGTAGCTGTTCCAGTCTGTGCTGCAATATATTTGTGAGCTGGTCTCAATGGACCAGAAACTCTATTTGCTATCTCTGCCTGCTGGACAGCCTATCAAGGTCAGGGATGCCTAGGAGGGGTGAGTATGGAGGAAGGCAGCCCCTCTCTTTGCACCTCTTCTTGGAGCTGCCCCCTCCCTCTGCAGAAGTGGTGGAATTGAGCACCTTTATTTCCATGTCCTCTCAGAGTCCCTAACTTGGAATGCATCCTTTGTCCTAAGGGAACAGAGGCTCCTCCTGTGCTTTCTATTCCTTAGACTCCAGTCAGGGTAAAATTGGCCTCTTGGCCTCTCTCAAGTAGGCTTTAGGTCTTCGGGCCTTTTTGTGGGGTCAAAGCTATGTCTACAGGTGCAGCCCCCAGCAACTCTCCTGCAGCCTGGGTACCACGGCCTTGCTTATCAAGGCATCTCTCACACGTGTCCCACCATCTAAGCTCTGCTGCCCCTCAGGATCCCCCTGAGGGCTTCTCAGCCTCTCACAGAAGCTCATCATTTGGTGTGAGGACTTCCTCCTCAGACCCTTAGGACACTGTTCTGAGGTTGTCCCCCAGCCTCAGTGCAGAGAGGTCCACAGTATCTAGAAAAGGGGAAAGGTAAGCTGCAGGGCTCTGGAAAGGGAACCCAGGCTGCCTTAGGGGTCAGGCACACCCCAGGGTGAGGGTGGAGCTGGTGCGGGTGGGGGTGGGGGGGGTTGTGGCAAGGCCTTGGACTCTGTCTGTGGGTCAGTGTGCACCGGTTGGTGCGGGAGTGTCTCTGTTTCTGGGTGTGGGCCCATCCGTGCCTGTGAATTCATGCTCGTATACGTGTTGTGCAGCCTCTGTGTGGGTGAGCATGTTTATGGCCCTTTGTAGAGATGAGATGTCCGTGGGCAGCCGAGTTGGTCTCCAGTGTGCTCCATCTAAATGTTGTTGAAGATGTTATTACTGTGATTTAGGTTAAAAATACAAAACAGATCCCACTTCCTCAGATGTGCCCCAGACGGAGGAGGGTGTTTGTGATTTGATTTTATTTACTTTTTTTCTTTACATCTAAAAGCCTGACACACTCTCTCTCTCTCTCTCTCTCTCTCTCTCTCTCTCTCTCTCTCTCTCTCTCTCTCTGTGTGTGTGTGTGTGTGTGTGTGTGTGTTTAGGGGATTTGGCTGGGGACACTAGGACCTTTAATGGGAACAAGGTTTGGTCTTAGCCTGTCCACTGCTCAGTTGGACACAGACTCATATGGCTGCAGGGGTGGGGCTCAGTTCCCATGGGATGTCCAGGTTAAGTAGTAGAGCCCTGGGGAACCAGTCCTGCCACCGGAGGACCTAGTCAGGCCTCCCTGCCCAGTCCCAGCCTTCATGGAACTCCGTGGGCAGACACAGCTGCTGCCAACAGTCTCCTTGATGAGGCACCTGGAACAGAGGACCGCTCCTGCTCCCATCTCCGACTGAGCAACAAGCCTCAGCCGGCCGCAGGAAAGGGCTGTGAGTCACCGTCAAGCAAGCCTTCCAGGCTGGGGGAGGCTTGTGCCGAGGGCGTGACAAGGGTGGCCCCAACTAAGAGCCTAGGCGGAGATGTGGTAAGCTTGCACTCACTATCCTTGGCTGTGAGGCTCAGAAGCTGCAGGCCTGGGAAGGGGCAGTGGTGAGCTGCTTGCCTCTAGTCAGTCTTGTCTTTTCCTCCGTGTGCTGACCTGGTGACCAGTAAGGATATGCCAGCCTGTCTGTGGGGGGTGAGGGGTGGATCTGAGAGCCCTGGGACTAAGTGGCTGGAAGTTAATCATTTCCTTGGCCTGGCCCTTAAACAGCCTCCCATGGCTCTCTGGATTCTCCTGATAACTTTCTTTAGACTGTCTGGTGCAGAAAGGACCTCAAGCCACCCATAATAGCTCTTCAGTATGTGGATGGGGAGCCTGAGGCCTGCCTGCTCGGGACCTGAAGATTGTTCCAAAGTCACAGGCACGCCTGGGGTCCTTCCTCTGTTCTCCCCTTTCCCCGTAGCCAGCTCTGTGTCTTCACCAACCCTCTGGCTACTTAAACCAGACTGGCTGAGCGTTCATCTGCCCTGCAATGGGCCTCTCTGTGACCATCAGAGGACATGGGTTCTACTCGGAAGAGTAACAGGAAAGTGATGTCTTTAGTCATCCAGGAGAAAGGGTGGAGTTGGTGAATCAGGAGTGGAGATGAATAGCGGCCTCACCTGCAGGCGCAGAGAGGGAAGCATGTCCCCCAGTGAAGGTCAGGAGATGAAGGAAAGGGTGTGGATGGGAGGGAACAGTGGCCGTTTGCCTGGGCTGCTTCACCAGTTGCCAAGTCTCTGGGCTGTTAGGGCTTGCAGGTTCCACAGAGGGCCTGCCCCTAGGGCACCCTGGTCACTGGCTTTCCCCAAATCTCTGTTCTCCCGGCTGCACACTGAGCTTGGCTGCCCCTGCCCCTTCTTAGGCTCCCCTACCCCTTTTCCTTCTGAATGTTCATCTGTGATGCTCTGGTTTCGGACCAGGACTCATGCCCTGACCAGGACACCAAGGCATTCTTCTGGCCCTTGATGTCCTGGGTAGGGCATGAGGCTTTGAGAGGACGACTTAGTTCCTCCTTGGTTCCTTCTTTTCTATAGCCATGCTTTCTCCAGCAACTTATGAACTCCTCTCCCCACCCCCACCCCCCCCCAAGCCTCAGATTTCTCAGATTTGAGTTGGGTAGCACCACCTTGCTCATAGCCTTGTGCGGATGAACGTCACTGGGATTTGTAAAGTACTTAGACTAGCCTCAGGTGTTACAGTGAGCGCTGCTCGACAGCCTCCTTCATTCTTTCACTTATTGATTTGTTTTTCACTGTATTTGAATTTTAAGCCCTGTTCCAAGCCCCTAATAATTGATTTTTTTTTTTATTACTAGGGTTTCAGTTATTGTGTACCTGCTAAGGAACAACTGACCTTTGCCCTTCCTTCTCTTCCATTTCTGTCCATTTCTTCCCTTAGCAATAATAATCTTTGCTTATTGGAGATAACATTCTTCCCCTGGGGGTGGGGTGAGATAACGAGAGGACTCCGGGTTTTCTGGGTGTCGGGAGTTGAAGGTAGCCCCGTGATTTATTTTTCTTTTCTTTTCTTTCTTTTTTTTTTGAGCAGCCGGGGGTTGGTGACTGCATCGCCCTTCCTGAGTGCTGGGGTCTTGGAAGCACTAATAGACATCTGGCCCTGACTTCTGCAGCCAGCTGTGGCCCAGCCTGGTCATGAGTCAGGTTTGAGAAGACCTGGGTCAGGCTGATGGCACTGCACATCGGGGGGGGGGGCAGTGGAGGGCAGACAAACCCCTTGCTTCCCCCAAGGGCAGTGAGGAACAAATGAGAACAGTGTTGCTCATGGGCAAGGAATCCTGGAGGCTCCAGCCTAGCCCGGCCGGCTGTGCGTGGGGAGTGTTCACTCTCCTCTGGATATGAACCCTCTTTGGAGGGTAGGAGTTACTCCCAAACCAGGGCAGGGTGCGAGAGAAGGGGCAGTGTCTTCATTTGCAAGCCAGCCGAAGTTAGTGAAGGAGAGGTGGGACATCAGACCCCAGCTCATAAAAGACCGTAGGTTTATGTGCAGTATGGGGGGGTGGGGTGAATGAAAGCTCAGTCCATAAAATATACAGAAATCTCAGGGCTCATGTGAAGGTCCAGGGGAGTCCTGTTTAAGATCCATGGTGAAGGCCAAGAGGAAAATCCCTGACCCCCTTTTCATTTGCACTGGGGTGGAATACACTTGACACTGAGATGATCGAGGAGGGGATTGAGATTACGGTCATAACGGTGGGATTGGGATTTCCCCAAAGGCTCTTTTCTAAGGTAGCTCCTTTCCTTGGGGTGATGAGCAGACACCCCCTCCCCTATGCAGAGAGGGGAGGTTGCACTCAGGGCCTCACGATTGGCGCCCTGTCTGTATTCTTCTGCATCAAGGCAGATGTTAGTGATTCCTTGGGAAGAGGAGAGTCCCGGATTCTGACAGTGGCATTTATATTTGTTTTTCCACATTTGTTGGCACTTGCTGTGTGCCGGTCACCATGTTTGATACCGGAGGTCTCCAAAGCCCACTGTTCTGCCCTTATTCCCCTGTCTAGTTCCTCGGTGCGCTGTCCCTAGCCTACCATCTGTCCCTGAGCACCCAGCTCTTACACTAATGCTTTGCACTCACATCACCCACGCCACCCCGGGGACCCTGTGCCACCAGACATGACACCACTGCCTCCACCCAAGCCTTTCTCTCATATCAGCTGTGTCCTCGGTTTCCTTGCTTATTGTGTGACCCCCCCATCCTTCATGAAGGGAGATATGTTGTTTTCTTTCCTGTTGCATTTTAGCTCCCAGAATCACGCCCAGCTGATAGGCACTCAAAAGCATTTGGTTAGTGAATGTTGCTGTATGGATGTGGTGCTTAGGAAAGTAACCGTCCTCTTCAAAAGTGAAGTGAAGAAAGTGACTTGCCCAAAAGCAAAGTGACTAGAAACCAGATCACCAAGCCTGCCTTGCAGGCACCAGAGGCCATCTGTGTATTTTAGGTGCAATTCAGTTGTATACAAATTGTGAGTTTTGCAGTAGGGTGTAGGAAATAGATACAGTGAGACAGACAGACAGACAGACAGACAGACACACACACACACGCGCACACACACACACACACACCCCTCTTTAGGCTTTTGATTTTTGTTTCTCTCTTTTTTTTTCTTGTTTGTTTTATTTATTGCATATGAATGCTTTATCTGTAGCCATCAGATCACATTATAGATGATTGTAAGCCACCATGTGGTTGCTGGGAATTGAACTCAGGACCTCTGGAAGAGCAAGAGGTGCTTTTAACCACTGAGCTATTTCTCCAGCCCCTGATTTCTGTCTCTTGGTAACACCAGAAGTTTTTTTTTTTTTTTTTTTTTTTTTTTTTAAATATAACTGACTAGACAACTTTAAAAGAACTCCTACTCCCCTTTCTGAGAAACCTTGTAAGTGAAATAGTTAAATATGGCTAACAGTCTATACCTTAGGTCCAACGTTCCTGTAACATATGTAAAAGCGAGGCTCCCTATAGGGAATGTTTTGTCTTTGTCCCTTTCCTCAGCTGCAAGTGTCTTTAAAAAGTTGCCCCTTCAGGGACAGAATCCTATGCATAAGAGGAAGGAATATGCCAAGGCCTGCTTTCCTTAATACCCAAACTCAGTAACAGGTTACGGGTGCTGTTCCTTAGAGCCGGTGAGTGTTTATTTGTTATTTGTCTGGCCTGGGGGTGGGCGGCAGGTAGGGCCAGTGTGGGTAACCACGGTGAGAAGGGAAGTGTGTGCGCTGACTGGATTGCCAGGTGGCCAGCTGGCTGAGCGAAGGGATTGATGAGGAGGTTGTGGGACTGCCTGAAAGTGTCTAGTTAGTCCCGCAAATGCCAGCTCGCAGGAGTGGGAAACCAAATGCAGTGCGGGTCCGTGGGGTCCTCTTGCTGCACCAGGCAAGTAGAAGACAGCGAGCAAGGTCCTGATAGATGAGCGTCTACGGTGCTCTTCTCAGTCGGACTTGTGAGTCTACCCTTACCCCACCATCGGCTGCTAAGGATTTTTTGTGGGGGAATGAACAACTTTGAGGCAATTCCTCGGTTAATGTCTGTGGAGGACTATGAAGAGAGGGGACCTTGTCAAGGCCACTTTCCCCTGGTCCCATCATCCAGAGCCAACTGCTCCCGCAATAAGATCCAACACAGTGGTTCTCAGCTGGGGGCACTAACCCCAAGGGGCTATTTGGTAACGCTAATAAATGTCTTTGGTTGTTACCTCTGGGGGCTGTTGTTACTGGCATCTAGGGTTGCTGCTCAGTACCCTGTAGTCCAGGCCAGCTCCTCACAAGGAACTATGTGGCTAAAGTGTCAGTGGAACCAACTGGGAGAAACTCGGAGCCAACTAGAACGCTGCAAGCTGTGGAGAAAGGAACTGCACTGAACAATTAAACATCCTAGTAGCCACTTTAAAGAAGTAGAGGGGAAAAATTAAATAATATATCTCATCTGCTTTATTATATCCAAAAGTTATCATTTTAATATGGAGTCAATATGCTTTCTTCCTTCCTTTCTTGTTTTTTTTTTTTTCTTGCTTTCTTGCTTTTTTTGATATAGACTGTCACTATGTAGTGCAGGATAGCCTTTATTTATTAGGCTCAAGCCTTCTAGCTAGCTGGAGCTAGCTACAGGCACAGGCCACACACTGTTTCAGGGGGAGATGTTACACTCTGTTCTTCATCCTGGGTCTTTGGAATCTGCTGTGTATTTGTACTTATTACCTGTCTCTGTCCTGGTTATCTGCACTGGTTATCCTGTTTATCCTGGTTATCCCCACGACCATTGTCAGTTGGGCTGCCTACAGGCAATAGGTGTTCTCCAAGCCTGTGGGAGTCTGGCTAGGAAAGGTGTTCACTTGTCTCCAGGTTGGGCTGATCCCTACCTTCTTCCCCTAGCCTGGCCCGGCAGCGGACTTTGGAGGACGAGGAGGAACAGGAGCGTGAACGCAGGCGGAGGCACCGCAACCTGAGTTCAACTACGGACGATGAATCTCCAAAACTCACCCAGAACGGAGCTCAGAGATCTGTGGAGAGGTACTTGGCTGGCTTGGGGTCTGCACATCATTTCATCGTTCTGAGTAGAAGTAGTGTCTTAGCTGGCTCAGGAAGACTGTGTAAAAATCAGTTTAACCTGCTAGGGGTTTGGTCCTAGGATAAGGCCGATGGTGGGAAGATGAAATTCAAATTTCTCATCATCCCCAGACCCATCTTCGGCCCAAGCATGGTCCCTTCCTTTGTCATCACGCTCCCAGATACTGTTTGGTGAACCTGCCCGTGAGTCCCGCTCTGCTGGATAGTTAATGAATGTGGCTTGCTCCCTCCTCATGATGGTCACTGTTACTAACCTCTATAGCAGGAGAGACTTGGGGAAGCATGCTGATAACCAGCTGAGGGCCTGGATCTAATGAGTGTGGCCACAGGCTTCCTCCACATTTGTCAAATGTCCCTTAAGCAGGCTACCTCCCCATACTCTAACCCTCGTTGTTCTGAGGGGAGCAGACAGAGAGTGATCAATGACATCAAGTTTTGGGGCTTATGAGAGAACGGGGAAGAAGGGCCCAGCACTTACTGAATGTTGCCCTGTGTGCTGAGATTTTGCTCTCATGAGACATCTCTCATTTTACCACCTAACAGGCTCAGTTTACAGACTTGAAAGGCTCAGACAGTAAGTTAACTTGCCTGAAGTCACATGAAAAGTAAGGTGACAGGAGCCACAGACTCCTTTAGCTAGAGACCAGGGCCTTGGATTTAGCAGTTTTTAAAAAACGTTGCTCTTATTCTTTTATATCTCCCAATGAAGAAAGACCCCCTGTGTGCCCTGGGCTGACACCAACCCACGGCCATCACCATGTTCCAGACATACCCATTTGACAGACAGGATGACAGAATGGTGCCTCAGAAGCCTTGGGTTTTCCTTTTAGCTCTCTACCATTAGCTCCCATGGTCCCCCCTGGGCTCCGCTCCTCTAGGCTCTCTCTGATGGACGGGAGCTGGACTCACACCTTTGAGCCTTCCCAGCCAATGTTACCCCAGGCCCAGAACCTGTGAAACAGTTGCTTGGTCAGTGTTAGCGACTGTGGTAGGACAGTTCACTGTATACTACAGGAACCTGTGATTTTTCTAGAACCCAGGTACTTTGTTCACGTGACACTGTGGAAGCATACAGAATCCATGAAAGTGATTATTTTTAAAATGGTGGTGGTGGTGGTAGTGGTGGAAGAGCAGGGTGTGACTTTCTTGTCTCCTCCTTTGGTGGCCCTGGAGGCATCTCATTGAGCCAGCTACACCCAGAGTCACCCTCACTCTAAATATCATCACCTTCTCTCCCTGTGTCTTTTGACTCAGGCTTCCCAGCGTGGAGGAAGCAGCGGTCCCCAAGCCATCACCTCCAGCCTCCAAAGATGAAGATGAAGACTACCAGGCCATCCTTAGGTCGAGGAAGGAGCGGAGACAGAGGCGGCAGGTGGTAGAGGCTGTCCAGGCTCCAGTGCAGGATGGGCAACAGGCAGAAGAGGACAGGGACAGCCCAGGCCCTGTGCAGACCTTGCCACAGCCCCTTAAGAAGAAAGTGGAGCCCCTGCCTCGCCGGAGACTAAGCCGGGAACAGCGAGGCCCTTGGGCCCAGGAAGAAGAGAGCCTAAAGAACAGAGAGCTTGGGGGAGGGGAAAAGGAGCTTTCCGAGGAGCCTGTGGCTCAGCCGAAGTCCTCTGTCTCTGAGAAACCCTCTGTTCCAGAGAAGACTCCGGTGCCTCCCAAGAGACTGGTTTCAGAGAAAGCCTGCCCCTCTGAGAAAGGGACAGCCACAGAGAAAGCGTCCCCGACTGAGAAGAGACATGGCCCAGAGAAGTTGGTTCCAGAAAGAACGAGTGTATCTGAGAAGTCACCAGCCCCAGCCCCAGCTGAGAAGACAGCAGCCCCAGAGAAAAGGTCCACTGCGGTTCTGGAAAAAGCTGTCGTCTCTGAGAAGATGCAAGAGAGGAGGCTGGTGTCAGAGAAGGCGTCCATCTTTGAGAAGTCGCTAGTCTCAGAGACAAAGCTGACTCCAAAGAAATCAGCGTCAGAGCTGCCCCAGGCCCCCGGCGGAAGCCAGGCCACTGCAAGGGAGCCTAGAGGAAGGGCCCTCCCTGAGAAGAGCCCACCGCCTCCCTCTGCAGAGCAGGGCACTCCAGACCCTCCGACTAAGGCTTCTCGCTTCAGGCCCATCACTCTCCAGGTTACCACTGTTCCTATTCCCTCTCTTGCCCTACAGCCTCTGGCTCCCTCCCTTCCTCCACTCCTCCCATTTTGGGGCTGGCCTTGGCAGTTTCTTCTGTCCTTGCTCTTCCTAGCTACTGTCAGAATAGGACACTGAGTCAGAGGCAGATTGTTGGAGCTAAAAGGGTCCATGTGCAGAGAACACCTGGGCCCTCAAACTATATCCTCATCCAGGTCCTAGACTCTAGCTCCCAGGCCATTTATTTCTGACCAGAGCCAGGGTAGCCTTAATTGCAGGAGCCTTAGGCTACATAGCAAACTCTTAGGAAGCCTCAGGTCCTTCCAAAAACTAAAGTTCTACTTTGTGGCTGGGCTGTATGAGACTATATAGCTTCTGGGATGAGCTGGGCCACCTGCGGTCTCCCTGGAGGCTTGGGCTTGGGGGCTGCTTGGGCCTGGGAGTGCACTAAACTCTTACCCAGGAAGGTGAATTCTTTGCTCTACTCAGGTGAAAATTCCCAGCAAGGATGAAGAGGCAGACGCGCCTTCACCTACCCTGCTCACCTACAGCAGTTCCCTCAAACGGTCCAGCCCCAGGACTATCTCCTTTCGGGTAAGAGCCAGGGGACCCTAGTCGCCAGTCTACTGCAGAGTGTGCAAAGGAAACCAATACCCTGTAGGTTTTTACAACAGGAAGAGTCTCTTTAGAGACTGGATAGAAAGGAATTTTGACTTTCCATGGGTGCCAGAACCAGAAAAGTCATTTTAAATAAAGGAGAGCAGGTTGAAAACCAAGAAAACTGATGTGTGTATGTGTATGTGTAAATAAATGTAAGCAGCTCCACCTGGTGGATAAGATCAGGACTGCAGGAAGATGCACTCACCAGACCAGATTGGCCTGCCACAGGATCTCTTGTGTCCTCATCAGTCCCTGCCCTTCCAGGGGAGGTAGAGACAGGGCCAGAATAGCAGGTCTCTCCACTGTCCTCCCGCCCCCTGCCTTGCTTCTGTGTGGTGAGACTGGAGAGTTTCATCTGGTAGTCTCAGTGCTTATTCTTGGTTCTTTGTTTACTGAGTCATCCGCTCATCCATTATTTGAATGTGCCCCGTGCCCTGATGCATGCCAGGCTGAGGTGGTAGGCCTGAGGTTGACCAGTACTCCCAAGGCTCTTGGGTAATGGCAAGGTAGATGGGAATACAGGTCATAGCAGGTACTTTGGGAAGTCTCGGGAGGCAGAGGAAGGGCTCTGGATTCACACTGGAGGGTGAAGGCAGGTGTTTCCAGATAAGACTTTCAATGAAGGTTTGACCCTGTGTGTGTGTGTGTGTGTGTGTGTGTGTGTGTGTGTGTGTGTGTGTGTATGAGACTCTCAGGAGGAAGATGCATTCTGAGAACTAGACTCCTCACTAGAGACCCTCATTTACCGACCACACCCTCTCACCTTTTCAGATGAGCCCTAGGAAAGACAACTCAGAAGCAACCTTAACCCGCAGGTGAGCTGCCTAGAGGCCCTCTTTTTTTTGTCTGGTCATCCCTTTACCCCATCTGTCATCCTTGTGCCAGATTGTAGTTCAGGATGCATGAAGGAAGATTCAGATTTTGCTTGGGGGTTCTAGATCTGGCAGGGTGACAGAACTGACAGGAAGTCCCAGAGTTGGGTGAGATGGCACAGGGTGGGATGGGGTGGGGATAGTCTCATGGCTGTGCTGTGTCAGAGAGTTGAATACTTATCCTGTGATCTTTCCCATGCTTGGAGGAGACACAGTTTTTGATGGGGCTCTGAAGAGAGAGGGGGCTTTGGTCTGTCTTGGAGTTGGGGTGGGAAAGGGTAAGAGAACATTCTAGAAGGGAGACTCTGATGAGGACAAAGAAGGAAAAGACTTAGCTGTGTCAGGCCTAGAGCAGGGCCTGGGAACCTGCATGTTTAGTAAGTGCCCTCACTTTGTAACACTGAGCCAAGTACATGGAAGAGGATGGTATGTTACGCTCATGTGTGGGTACGCAGGGCTGGGAGTGGGGAACGCAGACAAACATAAATAAGACCTAAAATGTAGTGCTGGTGTCACAGGTTCCATCCACCTCTGCTGTACTTACCTAGCTGCTAAGCCTTTAATAAGGGTTTATGCTCCTAGGCCTTGGGCTTCGGGTGGGTTTGGAGCAAGAGAAAAACAAAGGCAAGACAGTGGCTAACCTTACATGGCCCCCTTGAGACCATTAGACACAAAGTGACCCAAGCAGGTGGATGCAGGGACAGCGGTGTGAACCAAGGGTGGACGCACGGGAGGTGTTTTTAGTGGAAGTGACAGGGTGTGAAGGAGAAAGGAAAAAGGAAACAGTAGGAGTGCCTCTGCTCCTTCCCTGTGGAGTAGGCGGGCTGTTCCGCAGAGGTGAGGACATTCCTGGAGTCTGTAGACTTCACCTTCACCATTTCAGTCCATTCTGCGACAGAGGCATCTTCATCTGCCCCTTTCCCCCCTCTTTGTCAGCATGATGGCATACCAGGGGGTTGTTCTTCAAGCCCTGGGTAGGCCTGGCCTCCCTGGGGTAGGGGTGGGGAGCAGAGTCTCACTTGGTTTGTTTCATTCTGTTTTCCTATCCTATACAGTGCCAGTGTGAGGCTGCCGGCCAGCACAATCAAGCTGGGAGAGAAACTGGAGAGATACCACACAGCCGTCCAGGTAGGAGCAGAGGGTTCATCCACAGGGGTTGGACCCCCCCACCCCACCCCCGCCCCGCTCCGGCCAGGGTGGAGGGCGCTATTTATGAACTTCAAAGTCACAGCTCAACGGCTCACATCTCTGATTTGCAGAGGTCAGAATCCATCAGGTCTCTAGGCTCCTCCCGCACTGAGGTCCTTGTGACTCCTGCCGGTGTAGCCAGCAAGCGCCACCTCTTTGAAAAGGAGCTGGCAGGCCAGAACCGTACGGAACCAACCTCCATCCGAAAGGTGAGGGCCAGATCCCAGCTGCCCAGGCCCTAGACTGGTGAGCTCTCTGACATCCTTGAAGCCTGGGCCAAGCCCTCGGCAGGGCTAGGAGCTGTATTTCTCTGTTAAGGCTGGCAGAACCTTGATTTAGCATTTGTGTTCTGAGATTGAGTCTCTTCAACTAGAGGCAGAACTCTGCAGGGTGGCACCCGTCCCATGTACACATAGCTTGGTCCAATTCCAGAGCCTTTGGAAGAGTCTTATGTCAGGGACCCTAAGGTTGGAAATATTTTTTTCTAGGAGAATCTACGTCTGTCAGGAGTTGTGACATCAAGACTTAACCTGTGGATCAGCAAGACCCAGGATTTGGGAGACCAAGGCCCTCAGGTACTCTTACCCATGTGTCCCTTACAAGGGAGATCAGGTCAGGTGAGGGATAGGCCCCACAGCAATGGGTCATTTCAGAAGTGCAACTGGTGGCAGGGGGTGTGGGGTAAGGACACAACCTGTGGGAGGAGGTCTGGGTCTTTTTCTCAGGAAGAAGAAAGACCTCTGGAGTAGGGGACAATTGGGGGTCCCAAGTCCCTCTGTCTGAGTTCTTGCTCTCTACTCTGATGTCCTAACTAGGAGGTACGGAAGGAGGCAGCAGTCACTAAGAGGGCTCAATGGGGAAACAAGTCTGCTACCTCCCTGGATGCAGAGGTGAGTGGCGTAGGAGGGGCCTGGCCCTGAGATGTGGTAGAAGTCCCCCACCCCCTACAACCTATCCAAATGCATATTCTAAGTGGACTTCAAGTGTGTGGCCTGAGTACCCAGGTTCTGTCTGTCCCTGTGTGCTCAGATGGCTTACCCATGAGAAATATGGGAGCCTTATACTGGCCTGGCTGAGCCACAGCTTGGGCAAAACTTCCTCTATGTAGTCATCAGGTTTGGGGTATCTTACCTAGTGTGGGTGGATGCTTGATTGTCCGAAGATGTTCCTTCCTGTCCAGAGGTGCCCTTCCCCCATAGTCCTAGGAACCCCTTTTCCTTGTTCTAATTAGCTTTTATCCCACAGGTGTGACAAGCTCTGTCAGGACAGACCTGCAAACTCACATCTCAAGGGCTTCTCTTCATGCTGGTCCCAGCCCTGCAGCACGCCTGACTCTTCCAGTCCCCACTTCCTTTCTGCCTCTGGGAGAGTTTGGTCAGGGTCCTTGGGGCCAGGAACAGGATTGACATTCCTCCAGTCCCTCCTCAGCCCAGCCTGGGGGCAGATGCAACCTGGCACTTCCTTGTCCCACTGCAGGCACAACACATCCTGAACCCAAAGGGCACATCAGGCCATGGAGTCTCCATGACCTCTCTAGAGACCGCCCCTACCTCCTGCTCACTTCCAGCTGGGTTATTTTGCCAGCTCCAGAATTCTCTCTCTTGCCTGCTCTCAGTGGGATACTCTGTATGCCCACGATGGCCCCACAGGGACCTAAGTCCTGGACCTAGTCACTGCTCCCTGAGGCTTTTTCAAGTCAAACTGGAAAGGAGTTACCAGGCGTTGCCCACGCACTGCATCTTCCTGCTTTGTGATTTGTTCCCTACCACTCTGCTACCCTGATCGGGAACTCTGTGCCTTTTTGTGTTACCACATGCCTTACTCTCACTCAGAAAAACCTTTTCTCAGGAATGGTCTGATAAACTCATTCGCTCTCAGGCACACTTGGCTGGCAATGGGTTTGTTTCCACAGGCTTTGTTGGTTTTCCTTCGGAATCGGCTACAGGGAGTGAGGGATCACTGGCTTTGGTGGAGGAAAGAACACGTCCTTTGATTCTCTCTTCTCTCATATTAAGATGGTAGGATTGCCATCAGCGGCCCTAGCTTGGTGACTTAATAGTGCATCACTGGGGCCTGGAGAGACGACTCAGCAGTTAAGAGCTCTGGGTGCACTTCAAGGGGACTTAGGTTTAATTCCCAGTGCCCATACATCAGCTTACAAACGTCTGAAACTCCAGGTTCAGGGAATCTGTAGGCATTGGGCACACACGGTGCACAGTTATACATGCAAACAAAACACGCATCAAATAAAAACATTTAAGGGTGCAGAACTGCCACACACCTCCAACCTGCCCTTTGCTCCAGGCTTCCTCTTCCCAGCCCTCAGTGTCGTGGCCCCATGTGTGCTTGCAGAATGTAGAGACACCTGAAAATGTACAACAAACCAAGAAAGGCAGTCCGGTGCCCTGCAACCCCATTATGGCTGGAGTCTTCAGCCATTACAGTTCTTATTCCCAACTGATTGCTCTGGATTCATCTATATCCAGCATGGGGGAGAATGGGTATGAGGCTGCCCATACCCACTTTGCAGCCTGGGGCAATCCCATAGGTGCTCAGAACATGGCTAATATGGGCAGTGCTGGGCCCCTGCTTCCCTAGTTTATGGGGCAGAAGCAGCCAGTCCCCTCCTGTCTTTGTGTCCTGGGTGAAGGCTCTTGTCCAGGGTCCTACAGTCCAGTGACAGAGGCCCTTGGAGCCTGTGTGTGCTGTTTTGTTTGTACCCAGGGCCAGCTTACCTCTGTGAGTCTCCTGCAGCTGGTCTCACAGTTTTGCTGGGTTGGGGTATAAAGGGGGAGCAGATCCTGAAGACCTGTGGGGAACACTGTGCACATCCGGAGAAGGACTTGACCTGCAACTGAGGGTTGATGGACATCTGTGCAAGGCAGGGAGGTGGCTGAGTGCTACCTGGACAACGGTGGCTGTAACTGCCCTGGTTCTGCTGAATGCCCTGACTATGACCCCAGGCCCTTCCCTTCTCTGAATCCTAAAAGTTCCAGCAGGTGACCTCAAAGGACTTTTGGGAGGTTCCTTGGCAGGTGGACTTTTGTAGCTAGCAAAGCTGTTCTACAGACTCTTAGCAGAGGCTCTGGGTGCTCCCCCTCAGACAGTGGAGGCGGTGTTCATCATGTGCAGGCTCAGAGTGGTGTGACCTCTGACCTCTGCCTGCATTCCCTCTTTGGGGTGCCCATTGCCAGCAGACTGCCCGGGGCAGCTCTGCTCCACAGCTCCTTTCCCCACTCACTTTGCTCTGGAGGCAGCTGATAAACAAGGGTGTGGTGGTGATTGGAGTCAGAGGGCTCTGTGTGTGTGTGTGTGTGTGTGTGTGTGTGTGTGTGTGTGTGTGTGTGTGT
>OU015747.1:92360647-92398809 GCA_907169655.1 Acomys percivali
TGTGTGTGTGTGTGTGTGTGTGTGTGTGTGTGTGTGTGTGTGTGTGTAGGTGACATTTGAGTGCCCCCTGGAGGTAGGCCTACCTCTCTGCACTGCTGCTGCAGTGGCCCCAGGAACCCAAGGAACATTCTTTGGACATCCCAGTGTGCATGCCTCAGCCCACATCCTCAGATCATTGCATTTCCCATTTTCCTGCCCATTTGCTGAGACGTGGTTATTTGTAATGACCAGCCCGCTAAGTTGTGTCTGGAGCCACCCTGCTGTGCACCAGTGTGGCTGCCAATTAGCGGCTGTCTGGGTGAAGCCCTGCACCTATGATACTAAGTCCTCAGACACTAAGGACATACTGGTTCTCCAGGAGGAGAGTGCTCTGTGTGGATAGATTCCCAGATCCATCCTTCAGGCATCTGTGAAGACTGGTTGTGGCCTGTCTGAATGGTTATCGGCTTTCTTGGAAAATGGTTTAAGTTCAGGGAGGGTTTAAAGAAAAGCAACCCCTAAATTCCAGGAGATTCTAGATTGTGATACAGGGCAAAATGGAGCCTTGGTGGCCTAGAATGGGAGGGGAAGGCAAGCTGACTTTTTTTTTTTTTTTTTAAATGAGGTCAGTCTGTCGTCCTTACGCATCACCAGAGTTGCATCACCTGGGTCTTCTCCCTCTCCTTTTCCAAGCACCTCCCACCTCCAAGCTTTTCTGACCCCTCCCTTTCATGGGATGCTGCAAGCCCCCCCCCCCCCCCCAGCCTGTGGCTCCAGCTTGTCCTGCCGCTGACCTGCTGGCAGCAGGGAGACAGCACATGGCTCAGGATAAGCTGGAGCTGGGGATCAAAGTCACTGGGCTCAGAGGCGGCTAGGGACCATGGGAAGGGAACTGTGTCAGCTGAGTGATGGGCATTTGCTAGAAGTGTTGATGGGTTGTGTGTAGCGGACTTTCGCACAGAGGCAGCCCTGTCCCTCTTTAAGTGGTAGAACTAAAGAAACAAATGGTCAGGAAGGAAGAGAAGACAGGGGCTGGGTAAATCTGCTTTACTTGTTGTGAAAAGCAAGAGAATGAATTTAACAATGTCTGGAAGGGGCAGGGATCTCAGGGCTTGAGGCACCTGGGGAGCTGGGCCTGGTCTGTGGCAGTTACTTGTCCTTTTTCAGAGGGACATGCGGAGAAGGCTAGAGTGGAGGGAGAGGGCCTGGAGAGAGTAATCTCAGCTACTCTCCCCCCCCCCCCCCCCCCCCACAACCTCAATTTAGTTTCCATCATGGTATGAGCCCCTCCTTCTGCCAGTCACTGTGTGGCCTCCTGGACATAAGCATTCTACAGCAAAGGCTTGGTCCTGATCTTATGGATCTTTTACCTAGAGGGCAAGCTGGACAAAGCTGCAGGTCCCCCTCCCTGTCTTGAAAAACCAAAAAACAATGACAGCAAAAACTCCAACGATTCTCCCCCAAGAACCCTCTCCACCACACCCATACTCCCGCTGCCAGACGAAGGAGAGTGAGTGGCCATGCTTGCATCTAAGCTCCTCTAGCCATTGGAGCCCACTTCTGTGAGGAGGACGTGGCATGTAGCCTTGGGGCTCACACAAGATGCCCTCACCAAGGCCTGCAGAGCTTGCAGTCGGCCTGAGGCCACTTGGTCCAATTAGAAGCAGCCAACAGCCTAGATGACATTTTTACCCCCAGCCTCAGTTGTCCCCAGGACCTGGCTTGGAAGGTCTTGAGGTGTCTCTGAGGTTGACTTCTGCCCCCAACCCTGTTCCCAGCCTGCCCTCCTGGCCTGGGCTTCTGGCATCTGCTTTATCAGGATTCTTAAGAGGGACAGCTGGCTTATGTTACAAGCCTGTTCTCTGCATATCTGCTCTGGTTTTAAATAGCTTTATCTGAGCAGCTGGAGGACCACATGAGCTTATATGGCGTGGGGTACTGGTTCCTTTAGCCCTGTGCCGGGCACCTGCCAAAATAGCAGCCAACACCCCCCATTGTGTCCCCCCCTCCCATCTCCTGCCGCACATTCCTCCCACCGCAGGGCTTGGCTTGCAGGGCCCCAGCCCACATGCCTGCTTAAAGCCCTCTCCACGCTCTGCCCTCAGCCAGTCCCTGCCCAGGCTGAGCAGATAGATACCTCAGGACCCGTGCGCAGCCCCTGTTCAGAGGTAAGAGTAGGGGAGGCACTAGAGAAGGACAGAGGCGGGTGGGAAAAATACGAAGGACTCAGTCTGGACACCTTGCCCTGCCCTGTGCCTGTGTCCACTCTGAGTGGTTGCCAGGTTGATTGAAATCCATGGCCCCTTCTAGTGGGGAGAACACCTCCACATTCAGAGGGACATTTCCCAGGCTACACTCCAACAGGAGTGCCTTGGAGTGGGGAGAGCCTGCATTCTTGATGGGAAGCGAGTTGGAGGTCCTGATCTGCCACTAAAGATACAGTGTGGGTTTAAAATCTGGAGTAGGTTGCTTTCCCTCCCCAGACCTTTTCCTTTTCTTTTTTAAAAAATATTTTATTAATTTATTCATATTACATCTTAATTGTTAGCCCATCCCTTGTATCCTCCCATTCTTCCCTCCCTCCCACTTTGCCTCTACTCTCCTCTCCCTATGACTGTGACTGAGGTGGACCTCCTCCCCCTGTATATGCTCATAGGGTATCAAGTCTCTTCTTGGTAGCCTGCTATCCTTCCTCTGAGTGCCACCAGGCCTCCCCATCCAGGGGATGTGGTCAAAACAGACCTTTTTCTTTTTTCATGTGTAGAGAGATCACTGTTGGGCCACTAAATACAACAGAACCCTTACCAACAAGGATCCCCAGATCTAGATTAAGAACCACCCAAACCTTTCTTCTAGAGGGCCTGAGATCTGGATAAGACCTTGGCTATATTTGCCGATGAATCCTGGTGGCCCAGCTCTCACTTCCGGGAACAAAGAAGCACTGAGAAAGGTGAACTGTCCAGGGGCAGGTGAGCCTGATGGGGCCTCGCCAAGCAGATGCACTATCTCCTCTAGGCTTCTGGGACCAGAGGAGAACAAGAGTGACAAGCCCTGGATGACTGATGAGTCCAGATCCCTTTCCCAGGAGAAGTGAGCTAAGCTAAGCTTGTCAACATTGGAAAGGTCTGCCTGGGACCCACTACATCCCTTCCAGTGTGACCCTTGCCCCGCCCCAACTTGCCCTTAGGGATTGCTCTTGTTCAGTGCCTTTGAACTGTAGACAGCTTTTCTGACTTCTGGGAGGTAATTGCTTGGTGTGTTAGACATTTCCAGCACATTCCACAGGGAGTCTGTCTGGGAAGCCACCTGACCTCTAGGATTCTTCTTCTGACCCTCCTCTCACCGGACAGGTCCTTCTCCTCCTCCCAAGGCAGAAGAATCTGAGGGGATCAAGTTGCCTTTGCCCCTCCCTTCTACCCTCTGCTGAGTCCTCAGCTCATGGGCTAACAGCTGGAGTTTTAGGAAGATCCCAGCTTAATGCTGTGGACAAAGGCCGAAGGCCAGAGCCTTTGTTCCCCAGACATGTGCCAAGGCCAGACTCTGAAGCTAACCTCTTTTATAGGTAAATCAATTAAAACTTGAGAGAGCTTAAGTGACCACCTAAGGCCACACAGTAAAAGCTCCGTTTAAGACTCGGGTCTTTTGATCTCCAAAGAGAGTCTTCTTTTTGGCTTCTGTTGCTTTTACTTTATTACCCATGAAGGGTGGCTGACCACTGTGGCTTGCTATGAGGGTAGTCAGGATGAGAAGCTGGTGGAAGTGTAGAGCCCTTGGGACACGCTTATATTCACCCCTCCAGCTTCACCATCTCCCCCCATTTAGTAGCCCTCAAGCCCGGCCTCTCCCTTTCTTTTCTTAGTCCACTTGGCTTAGGTGTGCCCCCTCAGCTGGGAGCTCTCCTCAGACTCTGCAGTCTGTGGTCTGTGTGCTATTTTTGGGAACTAGATGGTGTTCCTGGCGGGCAGGGACCAAGTTGCTCCTACCTCTCTGATCTCAGCAAGATGCCCGGTAGCTTTAAGCTGGTGGGAGGGCAGGAGAGAAGCCCTGGGGTAGCCACACACCTCCCCCCACCAAGAACTCTTCCCCCAACTCCATCCCAGGCAATGGGCTTCTCCTCATAGGTTCTGAGTGCTCCCCTGGTGTTTGGACAAGGTGACTCCTGGGCTCAGCAATGGCCTTGCTCATCCTGAGGTCCAAGTGGAGGTCATCTGCTGTTCTCTCAGCAGAATACAGCCCCCCCCCCCCGCTGTTAAGATACCTTACACATTTGGCATCCATTCTCCACTATCTTAATATGGGGGAGTCAGGGTGACAGGGTGCACAGGGCTGCTGTCCAGAGTTCCGTTTGAGCAGGGCTTCTTGCCACTGTCTCTGTCCTACTCCCGCACAAGGAACAGAGTGGAGACTGGCTTTGTTTGTCCCCAACCAAGCTGGTCCGGACCAAGCTGCAGTGAGTTCTGAGTCTGAGGCAGTCTCTACTTAGAACATCTGGGAAGTCCCACCTTCGTCTCAAGGGTGGCCTCGTACTGACCAGCAGTTCAATCCGGCAGTGCATTGCATTTCATGGATGTCCATAGATGTGTTCCTGGGTTCCATCTTAGCCTTCTTCCTTGCATTGGGATATACAGGGGCAGTTGGAGAAGGCAGAGCAGGACCATCCATGTCTCACCCTTCTGTACTGCCAATGTGGGCTAGACTACAGGGAGATGGCTTCAGTGTGGGCAGGAAGCAGGGTACAAGAGAAAGACACAAGAGTGGTCCTGTCAATCAATTTGCCTCTATTGCTC
The DNA here is from genome assembly GCA_907169655.1 of Acomys percivali. NCBI lineage: Eukaryota > Metazoa > Chordata > Mammalia > Rodentia > Muridae > Acomys > Acomys percivali. The sequence goes on from OU015747.1 coordinate 92,365,414, forward strand.
TTGAGCCCTCTCACATTGTATGCACTGTCTCCGTTGTACATCTGTTGTCAGGAAGGTTGTATTGCAAACAACAGGGGGCGTTTCCCATATTTCAGTCTGTGTTCCAGTGTCTTTGACTAGGCATTGATATGCCTTCCGGTTTTAATATGGGTTGAGTTTGTACTCCAGATCAGTCATTACACTATCTCTAATCTTTGCATACACCTCAGGGGAGGAGAGATTTCCCAAAGGGAATTGTGGTGTAGGAAAACAAAATGATTTTTCCAAGGTCATACTCAAGGACGCCAGGGAGACAGCTTTCAAAGCCAGATGGCTCTCACTCTGAGGCCTTGCTCTTGGCACCTCTCCCTGTGGCTTCTTGTGACGACGAGTGTATATCTGGCATACCTGGCCATGCCGAGGCGTCCACTCACTAACACCTGCTGGATCCTCAGAGGGTCCCTTAGCCAGGCTGTCTGAATTCCATCATTCAGAGCAGACTGAGATTCAACTTACACCACCTCCTCAGCAACCATGAGAAGGAAGAGAGCCTCAACCCAGCACTGCTCCTCCACAGTCACAGGAATAGCTCGATCCGATTCCCAGGGAAACTTTAAAGCCGGAATCTTTGCTGAGATTGTACGGATTAATAAGCAATTCTAAGAAATAATACAAAAGGGCTAGAGAAATGGCTCAGCAATTAAACGCACATGCCTAAGGACCCAAGGTGGGGTCCCGGCATCATGTCAGGTGGCTCACAAGTTCAGGAGATCTGAACTCCTTTTCTTCATACCATAAGACACATGCACTCATATGTGCACATGCTCACACGAGACTACACTTAATAAACAACAACAACAACAGCAAAACAAACAGAAAAAAGTTTCTTGTGGCCCCTTGTCCACATTCCCTGGACAATAATTTTACAAGCTTATACGATGTAATATCACAACCTGAGTGTAGAGACTGGCTCAGTCCATCCCCACTCTCATTTAGAACACCGCAGCCACCTCGCTTGTGCCGTTGACGTCATACAGTTTTAACCTGGGTGTGTTTATGTGATCATCTCTACAGTCAAGACGCACTAGGGGACCTGTGAGATGGCTCGGTGGTAAAAGCACTTGCCATCAACACTGACAACCTGAGTTCAAATCCCGGGACCTGCATGGTGGAAGAAGAAAACCAGGGGTCCTCTGATCTCCACACACACACACTGCGACACTCAGGTGTACACACACACACACACACACACACACACACACACACGCCAACAAGGATCCCTTGTGTATATTTTGTTATCATTCCCATTTCCCTCCTTCCCTCCCAGGAGTCCCGATGACTTGTTCTCCACATTTATAAACTTTTGTTTGTTTCGAGACAGGGTTTCTCTGTGTAGCCCTGGCTGTCCTGGACTTGCTTTGTATAACAGGCTGGCCTCGAACTCACAACGATCCGCCTGCCTCTCTGAGGGTTGGGATTACAGGCGTGCGCCATGGCACTGGGCACATTTCTAATCTTGCCACTTCAAGAAAGTTATAAATGGACTCATACAGCATATGACCATTGCAGTTGGCTTTTCTCAGGCAGTAGCTGTTGAGTTCCGTGCCGTGCAGGGCTAGAGTTCATGTCACTAATCTCCCGGGGGAGCTCTGAGCCTGGATGAAATACACAGTGAGAAGAGAAATGGGGTGCCGTTTAAAAGAGGACTCTCTCTGTTGCCTTGAAAAATGGAGGATTACAACTAGGAATGTATGATATCCAGGGTGACATGCCTGTTTGGGAGCAGGGAATGGTTGGCTGTCCAGCTGTCATTTGGGTGTCATGGTCGCTTCATCACAGAGGAAGAAACTAGTTTTGCACTGTGGGTCACACAGTGAATTCACCCTGGTGCCTCTTTGAGCCCTCGCCAGCCATGTGCAGAGAGCCCCTATGGAAGACAGCCTTCTCTTCCCAGCTACAATGATGTTTTTCTCTTTCTGGAGGTAGAGCCGAGACCATGTCTGACGCAGAGGAGGTGGTGGAGGAGTTCGAGGAGTGAGTATCCTTAGCATCCTGTCTCGTGTGTTGTTCTCTCACACCCAGCCAAGATGCCTCATGTCCTGGAAGGAGTGGCCATGCCTGTTTCCAGGACCTGGAGTTGGGATTTCTTCCCTTCCTTCCTATTTCTGTACCTCTGATTAGCAGATCCCAGGCAGACCTCAGGCTGGGGACTTTGGGAATAGAGGATTCGGTTCCAGGGCCAACAGGTCTTACTTGCTGGTACACTGGCTGCCAGGAGGGAAGCTGAGAAGCTGGGGCTGTTGAAACTGCTAACAGTTCAACAGCTCCTCCGAGGCCACACAAATGGTATCTCCCATCATGCCTCAGAGCCCAGGATTATTACTCCTCCTTGGATCCCAAGTCACCCCACAGTGCCTGTCCCAGGCCTGACCTGGAGAAGTCAAAGGTGAGGCACAGCTAGGCAACCCAACAAGTATTCCATATATTTATGTCATCAGGGAAGTCACACAGACCTCCCACCGAGCCTCCTTTCCCTTGGGGCTGCTGAGATGAACAGTGGAAGGACTTAGCAAAGGCGTGTGATGTGCAGTTGTGGCACAGGAACTCTGGGAAGGGGGAGAGCAGGCGCTAGGATGGGCTGAGGCAGATGTGTGGGGAAGGGATGCCTCATCTGACAGTCTTTGGAGAGAGACTTGGGAGAGAAGGGCTTTCTAAAAAGGAGCGCTGCCCTGGAGAACCTCAGAGGCGAGGTGAGAGCAAGAAGAATGCCAAAGATGCCAAGATTGTTGACTTAGAGGTTTGCTGGGGACAGTGGCAGATAGCACTGGCTAAGGGTCAGCTAGGCTGCTGGGGGTCTTTGCAGGGGAGGTTAGAAGACAGAATACCATTGAGCAAGTAGGGATTGGGAAAAAAGGGCTGGCAGGCTTCAGGGAAAGGTCATGTGAAGGTGTGTGTGTGTATGTGTGTGTGTGTGTGTGTGTGTGTGTATGTGTGTGTGTGTGTAGCATGTGCATTAGTACTGACAGTGTCTTCTTTCATATTCAGGGAACAGGAAGGTAAGCGCTCACGGGGACACACAGACAGATGGAGGACAGTATGGCTGGAAACTGACCCACTTCTTCTCTCTTCTCTCTTGCCCTGGCCTTCTTTTGTGAGCAGATGCTGTGGAAGGTATGTACCTTGGGCAGGTTGGGAGCCAGAGAGGAATTTCAGGAGGCCAGTGTTTCTGGGAAAACAGCTTGTCTTTGCCCTGAACTAGCTGAGCAGAGATGACCCAAGTAATCACACATGCACACATATATGTATATTATATATGTGTGTGTGTATATATGTATGTGTGTAAAACACATTTTTAAACCATGAAAACTTCAAAATGTATATAGACAACAAGAAAAGACTGATGACCCCACATTCTCATTACCCAGCCCCTGCCATCATGAACATGGACCATCTTCTTTCATCCCCAGCTGATATTAGCTGTTCTGAAGAGACACCTAAAATCACTCCCAGATCCGTGCTTTACTATTTCAGCACCTATTTCAAGAAATGCCTGCCTTTAATTCCAGCACTCGGGAGGTAGTAGCAGGTGGATCTCTGTGATTTCAGGCCAGCCTGGTCTACAAAGTGAGTCCAGGACAGCCAAGACTACACAGAGAAACCCTGTCTCGAAAAACAAAAACAAAAACAAACAAACAAGAAAGCAAGCAAGCAAGCAAGCAAGCAAGCAAGCAAGCAAGCAAGCAATGTGGCCTGGAGAGGTGGCTCAGCATTAAAGAGCACTGGCTGCTTTTCCAGAAGACCCAGGTTCAATTCCTGGTACCCATGTGGTGGATCACAACCGTATGTAACTTGAGTTTTAGGGGATCTGACACCCTCTTTTGACCTGTGTGGGCATCGTGCTCACAAGCATTGCACAGATACACATGTAGGCAAAACATCCATATATATGTATATGTATATATGAAATTAAATTAAAAGTTACAAAACATAAGTCCCATTAAACACACAAATATAACCATAACGTCATGAACAAAGCAAAGAACAGTCCATTTGCTGCTTTTCCCAATGTGGTCATGAGTCTGAAGGTACTCTGTTCCATGGGATACTTTCTGTGGCCATGAGGCTTTATTACAACCTGGCAGAGGGCCATCTTGCTGTTCCCTTCTCCTGGATATGATGACATGTCACCTCCTCCTTGCGTTGGGCTCTGCTGTCTCTGGGAGTGCTCTCTCCGTGTCCCTCCTCGTGGAGGACCCATGATGACCCTGTGGCTCCTGGCTTCTACAGACTGGCTTACAGTGCTTTGGCAAAGGCATGTCATGTGTGGACACAGGGAAAGCATCTCTGAAGGTCCAGGGAGCTGTGCCACCCCTGCTCCCTGGGCTTTCTGGTGAAAGTGGGGGAGCCTCTTGCTCCTTCAAGCCTGCTCTGTCATGCAGCTAAATAGGAGCCACGAGCAGAAAGGGATCACAAATGTCATGCCTGGTTTTCAGGAGCCATTAGAAAGATTTCTCACCCTGTTCCATCTAGCCTTCCACCACTGAGCTAAAACTCCAAACCATGGCTTCTTTTCTGTTCTTTCTTTTCTTTTCTTTTCTTTTCTTTTCTTTTCTTCTCTTCCCCCCACCTCTCTCTCTCCCACTTTTTTCTTTTTTGAGACAGGGTTTCTCTGTGTAGCCTTAGCTGTCCTAGACTCACTTTGTAGACCAGGCTGGCCTCAAACTCATAGAGATCTGCTTCCCAGAGTGCTGGGATTACAGGTATGCATCACTGCACCTGGATTTTTCTTTCTTTCTTTCTTTTTTTTCAAGATAGGGTTTCTAGTCTTGGCTCTCCTAGACTTGCTTTGTAGACCAGACTGGCCTTGAACTCATAGCGGTCCACCTGCCTCTGCCACCACTGCTCGGTTGGCTTTTTCTTTCTTTCTTTCTTTCTTTTCTTTTTTTTTCCCGAGACAGGGTTTCTCTGTGTAGCCTTGACTGTCCTGGACTCACTTTGTAGTCCAGGCTGGCCTTGAACTCACAGTGATCCGCCTGCCTCTGCCTCTGCCTCCCGAGTGCTGGGATTAAAGGTGTGCGCCACCACGCCTGGCTCCGGTTGGCTTTTTCTTAAAAAAAAAAAAAAGCAACAACAACAACTTTATTTTTAGTAGCTCAGGCTGGTCTTAAATTGTAGCAATCCTCCTGCCTCAATTGCAGTACTGGGATTACAGGTGTGAGTCATGAGCCACTATGCCCAGCTTCAAAAGTGTATTTTGAATCAAGAGCTCAGCTGCCTCCAACCCCTCTGTGGAAGGCACTCCATCTGCCTGAGGTGGGGTAGGGTGGTGGTGTATTTTGTCCTGGAGGGTTTTTCATCTAACCATTGGAGGTTCCCGGTGTTAAGGTTTGGGAAACAGACTTGAGCCAGATTTGTGACCTTCAGCTGTCTACTACTACACAGTACGATCTTTCTGGGAGCTAAAGAAGTTCTCAGTGGAACTCTTGCAGCATCTGCACATACCTTGCTTGCCCTGAATGGCCCGAGGCACCTCCTCTGCCTCAGGAAGGAAAGGTCCAGCTGAGTGTCTGAAACCTACACCACAGATAGTCCTAAGGGCCCTTCTCCTAGAGGGAAGGGTCTTCTCATTGCTATTAAGCTCTTCCTAAAGCAGAGACTTTTGCATTGAGAACATCTAAGAAACAGTTAATCTCCTCAGATTATGAGTCCAGGCCTCCCAACACGCTAGGCCAGTTCCCTTGGTGTGTCTCCAAGTGGGGGCTTTCCTACATGTGACTATGGAACTCTATAGGTGATTTGTGGGACAGTCCCCAAGCTAATTCAGGGCAGGAATGTGGGAGAAGCTGAAAGGGGTGGTGGTGAATTTTTTTCCCCATTCTCTGATGCTGTGGTCCGTTGTCTTAGTGAGAGAGAGAAGCCAGGGCCTGTAGCCTGCTTGCAGCTAGGCTTGCTAAACTATTCCGTTCTCAGAAGTGGTTGGCAAGTGACTGTCATGTTGTCCACTTACTTGAGGCTCAGGGATGTCACCAAGGAGTGATCCTGCCATATTGCTTGAGTGTTGGCTTGGCACTTGGCTTTCTGCTGCACGCTAACCTGTTCTGCTTGCCCCCTTTGCTGCCGTCACCTCCTGCACCTGGAAGAGGAAGACTGGAGTGAAGATGAAGACGGTAGTACAGCTCTCCCTGCCCTGTTCCCATCCCTGCTCTCCTATCCTCCTGGGCTCTGGGCTAGGGAAGCTCAACTTCAGCAGCATCAGGACCCTAGGACCCCTCACCCATTCCTCCTCTGCTTTCTTGATTTTTCTCTGATGGGGGGAGGGGGACAGATCTGGGCTTTTCCTGTCTTCCCACTGGCTCCACATGTGATCACAGAGGGATTCTCAGGGCAGGAACAAACCCCAACTGCTCCACCGTGTGTGGCAGTGTTCCATGTGGGGGACCTTCCCTGCTTTGCCTAAGGCACAATGGCCAAAGGGGGGTAGTGCTCTGGGGACAAAGCCATTGAAGAGTATTTAGAGGACACTGGAAATAGCCAGAGCAGAAAAGGACATGACGTCACCCTTCAGATGTGTGCTGCCGAGTGGTGGGGTGAGGCTGGCTCACTCCCAGGGATAACAGAAGGGCAAAGGGAGACAGAAGAGGGTTCCTTTTAGGACCAGCTTTCCCACAGTCCCCCACATCCAGGGGGCCCCCTGCTCAGTGGGCTTCTAAATGACCACTGAGCAAAAGGCACATGGCATGGAGAGATGAAGCCTAGCGTGAATGGCAGAAGGTGGACCCCATAAATGGCCATCTTCCTTTACTCTCATGCTACCTGGAAAACCTCCTCCAGGGTTGGAAGAAGAGGTACCCCAGACCTCACTGAGGAGGCCAGAGAAGATGGGGCAGGGAGGGTGGAGGTGCCCTCTTTCCTCTGATGGCTCTTTCTATCCTGGGGTGTTTTCTTCTCCCTCTGCCATGGGGTCATCACTTGTCAGTCTATTCATCACCAGGTGCTACGAGCACTTCCGCCGAGCCGAGTCATGGTCTGGATGGCATCCTGTCTCCCTAATCTGTCTGTCCCTTCTGGATGTTGGGAGAGGCGGGGTCCACATCCTGCCAAGCAAATGATGAAAATAGAAATTCCTGGCAACCTTCAGGGTGGCACAAGGCTCTAACTCTTGGGCGTTTCCTCCACCCTCACAACCTCACGGCTTTGATTTCTGTTAGATAATGGGTTCACAATGGCCCTCCCCTAGCACCTGTCCTGTGGAGCCAGCACTGAGCAGAGTCTCCGAGGTTAACAGTTAGGGAAGACGGTGGAGTCATATCACCAGGGAGGACATAGGGGAAGTGAGCTCTAAACTGGGCAGAAGGAGGCTGGACAGGCCTTCAACCCAACTAGTCCCAGCAGTGAGCCTTGATGTCCTCCATCACTGATGCTCCCCTTAGCACCCACTACCACATCACCTGCTCCCACCTCAAACATCTGACTAGTCCAGCAGCTTCCAGGTAGCAAATAGGTCTCTACACCGGGGAAAACCTGGTTCTGATTTCCAAACTCCCAGGGAGGCAAATCTGAGACACTTACCAGTCAGATGGTATCCTTTGGTTGGGTTTCACTTCCCCTGCGAAGGCGCAGACAGTGAATGCTTTGGGCTAGCAGACCCACAGTCCCTACTGCACGGACTCACTTGTGGGGGTGAGGCCTGGATGAGAGTGTAGATGAGGGGGCGAGGTTATGTGCCTATGAGCCTTTGCCTACAGAACTAGTCCTGGGCTGGGTGTGGCTTTGCGCTCTAGCCTGCCAACTTCTGCCTTAAACTAGGAACCAAGCGGCATTCCTCCTGTCATTTGAGTCCGTGGCTCCTGGATATTACTGACTCTGGTCTACCTCTCCCAGTCTGATCTCTGCTGTGCAATCTGCACTGTGAGAGAGGGGCATAGTTATATTCATGATATCTTCTTTATCGCTCCAGAGCAAGAGGAGGCAGTGGAGGAGGATGAGGAGGATGGTGGGGATGAGCCTGAGCCTGAGGGTGAGGCTGAGACAGAGGAGACCAAAGCAGAAGGTACAGGCCGGGGTGAGAGTACAGAGGGCTCAGGGCTGGGGTTTTAAGAGGTCAGCCCAACAGGTGCTTTCTAGCTTGTGTGCCTGAGATTCCTGTATGGGCAGGGTGGGGTGGAGGTGGGGGTAGGGGTGGGGGTGGGGGTGTAGCAGTCCGTTCCCTGGCTGGTGATTTCCGATCCAGGGCTTCTTCCTGGTTGACCAGCAGGCTAGCCTGCCTGACCATGGGGAATGCTCTCAGGGGATTTGAACCCAGAACAGGACCTCTGTTGCTGATTGCTTGTGTTTCGTTTAGAGGTTGGTCCAGATGAAGAAGCCAAAGATGCTGATGGTAAGTGCTGCTGGACATCAGCACAGGAGTTTGGTGTGACAAGAGAACTCCTCCCAGCAGCCTTGGGGGAGACTGTGGCCAGGGATTGCACCAGACTTTATACAGGAGAGGGTTGGAGGGTAGAACACGGTAGCACTCGCAGGGCTTGGGAGGCTCTGAACCCTTGTCTTCTTTACCATAGAGAAGTGGCCTTAGTGGCCAACAGGAGGACCAGTGTCTAGCCCCTGGTCTGAGCAGGGTAGGGGACTCAGAAGTCACATTCACACCGGAAGCTCCTGGCACCCAGGCAATGCTAGTGAGGTCTGGTGTTTGTAGAAACGACTTCTAAGACATGGATGGTTCGTGCTGTGGTGACGCCATCACCATGGTCTTTGTCACGCAGCAGCCTGTATCAGTTGGCTCCAGTCACACACACACAGGGTGGGAGAAAACCCAGCCAGACCTTAGAATCATGCCTACTAACTCCCTTAGCCCTGCGGCCACCAGGAAGCCCAAGACATAAAACAGTAGGCTGGCTGAGGAGGAGCCTCTGGGAACCTTCCCACAGCACCGTGCATCACTGTGATCTGAGATGCAATCCTACCAAACCAGCACAGACTACAGAAGGCTCTGAGCCTCCACTGGCTAGTGTCCTGGGCCTGTGGACACAGGCAGCATTCTCTGTGGCCTCTCTTCATGCCTGCGTCCAGCATTCTCTGTGGCCTCTCTTCATGCCTGTTGGTGATTGTGGAAGTTCAGATTCACCAGGGCTGGGAGAGGCTCCCCGTGCAGATGGGGAAACAGAGGCCCACAGGTGTCCATCTCAGCGTGGAGCTGGGAATAGTCAGGCTTTCTGACCCCATAGCTTCTTCTCTTTCCTCCAGATGGTCCAGTAGAGGAGTCCAAACCTAAGCCCAGGTGAGTGGGATGCACCCATTTGTTTTAAAGCCCTCAGAGCAGAGGGCAGTGAGGGAGGGTGATGAGGAAGAGACAGGAGTGTCTGTGGTATAGTGCGCAGGTAGGCAGGGACTACCACAGAGGATTGAACGGGCTGTGTATAGTACAAAGGTCTCTGCCTGGGGGGAGGGGGGAAGGAGCTGAGCTGTGCCATGCACCTCACTGCCAATTATTTACACTAACATGGACGGAGTTATATTCATCTACAGAATGGAGAAGAGGGCTAGTCACGGCCTTGGCCAGACACTGTCTATCTCACAGGATGACCTCCCCTTGGCTGGGGTGGGACCTAGAGGAAAAGGGATGCAAACTTTGAGAAGCCTGGGCATGGAAGCTTCAGGGAGCTTCAAAAGGGCAGAGCCGGGCAGCTTTGTCCCATACCTGGAACCACATCCTGGGGGCTCTGAGTGTGGGGCCATCCAGACAGGGCTGGTTGATTCTTGGCCAGCATTTACTTCTTGGACCATTTCCTTATCCTGCCAGCAGATGGCGCTTTAGTACCCTCATGGCCTTCAGCGGCCCGTGCCGGTCTTAGCTCTGTTCATCCCCTATGCGGGCAGCTTTGTGTATCCTGGAGCATCTCCTTCGTGCTCCTGAAGGCCCAAGAGCATATAAGGAAATCAAAGATCAGAGACCCACCTAGGGACGCCATCTTAGCTCAGCCCTTCCGCTTCCCAGCTGTGCACTTTTAAACCTCGGTTTTCTTAATGGAGGTGAGCGCTGCCCGCTTCAGGGATCTAGTGAAAGGATAAATGAAATTACCTGGGTGAAGAATGTCTGAGCACGTGAGGTAGACACTGGCGGCGATGATGCCACCACAGATGACGGGATGAAGGCCCTAGAGGCTCCAGGAACACAGGGCCCCTCGTGGCCCCCGTTGCTCTGTTGACCTCTGACTCTCCATCCCTCTCTGCAGCAGGCTCTTCATGCCCAACTTGGTGCCACCCAAGATCCCCGATGGAGAGAGAGTGGACTTTGACGTGAGTGGTGGCTCTGGGTAGAGCAGGCCAGCCTGGAGGTGTGACAAAGGGGTCTAATGAGAGTGACAGAGCTCCTGATCTTGTGGGCTGGGGCAGGCCGTTGGCAGGATGGCTCAGGCTCAGGCCCTAAGCCCTGACCGTGTGTTTTGCATTGAGCCCACCCATATCACGGTGCGGCAGGCTCTCACGCAGGCTCTACTCACAGGACATCCACAGGAAGCGCCTGGAGAAGGACCTGAACGAGCTTCAGACGCTGATCGAGGCTCATTTTGAGAACAGGAAGAAGGAGGAAGAGGAGCTAATTTCTCTCAAAGACAGGATTGTACGTTTCCATCTTCCGCAGTTCGCCCTGCCCCCGCCCCCTCCCCCCGCCCCCTCCCCCACCCCTCCCCCTGCCTCTGCAGCCTGCCTCAAGCTGCCAACCCGTTGGACACTGCTCTCCTTTGGGTCCCTGCCACCTGCCTATCAGTGTGGATGCGCCTTGCCAACAGGAACTGAGGCTGATAACTTCTGGCTCTGGCTGGGCCTAGCCAGTCACCGCTGGCTATAGGATGACTAGTCAAATGTCTGTGTTCTCTCTGCCCCTGACCCATTCATTGGTCATAGCTGTCTCACTAACGCAGGGAACGGGATCGGGCCGTGGGATCCCAGGTAACACCTGGAATTTCACTCTGAGAGAGGAGCTTATTTGATTCTTTTTTTTTTTTTGTACCCAACCTACTTTGCTCAGATGTGCACTCCAGCCATGCATCTTTGAGCACACAGAAGTTGCTAGGGCCCGGGCTGTGGCCAGGGCCAGGGCCAGGGCCAGGATGTGGCTCTGTCCCCTGAGGGAGACAAGAGAAGCCACAGCGCTGAGACAGTCTCCAGCGGGCTCACGAGTGGCTGTCCTTACCACGCTGGGACACTCTCCTGGAGGTTCCACCTGTGACAGGCCACTTCCATCAGCATCCATAGAGTGGGCTGAGAGAAGAAGGACGTGAAAGGGGCCCACCTCTTGCGTCCCGGGCACGCACACACAGGGGCTTCTACCCTTCTCCCTAGGAAAAGCGGCGGGCAGAGCGGGCCGAGCAGCAGCGAATCCGCAATGAGCGGGAGAAGGAACGGCAGAACCGCCTGGCTGTGAGTGATTCCAGCCCAGCCATGAGCTCCAGCCCCCTCTCTATTCACAGAGGCAGTCACTTATCACACCACATAAATGCAGGCCATTGGCTCAGTGCTGACCTCACACCGATGAACAGGACAGGCAGGCTGGGACCTCGTGCTCATGTTTTTAAGACCCTCTAGGCCCCTGGTTCTTTCCCTGGTGCAGGATACCTGGGGACCGAGGACCTCTCAGCCTGAGGGGACGGTGGGATTCTACAGATGTGAACCAGTGCTTCATTAACTCACTCACACAGTGCACCTACCCGCTCAGTAAACCCCAGCGTGCCCATTTTGTGCCAGAAGGCACCTCAGATAGGCCAATGGGAGGAAAAGCCGATCTCGTTTCTAAAGAACATTAGCGTCAACCCAGAGTCAGGGTTTGCCACCCTTGCTATTAACGTATTCATCTGCTCACCTCAAAATCAGGAAGAGAGGGCCCGGCGTGAGGAAGAAGAGAACAGGAGGAAAGCTGAGGATGAGGCCCGGAAGAAGAAGGCTCTGTCCAACATGATGCATTTTGGAGGATACATCCAGAAGGTAGGTGGGAAGCAGCACCGGGTACCAGGAGGTAGATCCCAGGGTGTCCTCAGGGCTGCCTTTGCTTGGATCCGTGAAGAAATCACCGCTGTGGCTGAAGCCTAAGGCCTCCTCATGCCTGGCCCCGGCGCTGGCTAGCAGCCTGGCCATGGCTTCACTGGGAGGTTAGGACACTGATGCATCGGCTCCTCATGCTGGCTCCCCAAGGTGACTGAGGGCAACGGGGGGGGGGGGGCGGAGATTCTTGGGTCCTGGAGTCACAGTTGTGCATGTGATTCTGCCACGCATACAACGGCATGGCCTGCAATAGCCTCAGTTTCCTCACATGGCCTAGTGGTGCTCATGGAACACTGAGCTACCATGGAAAGTGTGTGCTGCACAGATTGCTTGTAGACAGTCAGTCCCTCACGTCTACTAGATATCCATCCCTCTTTCAAAGCTGAACCCTGATTTCTTTCTTTCTCTGTCTTTTATTTATTTATTTTTCTTTCCTTAAGACAGGGTCTCACTATGTAGCCCTGGCCATCCTGGAACTCACCATGTAGACCAGGCTGGCCTCAAACTCACAGAGATCCCTCTAACCTCAGCCTCCGGAGTGCTGGGGATAAATGCATGGGCCTACCATGCTCAACCAGCCCTGAATCTTTTTTTTTTTCCTTCTTCTTTTTTTATGCATGGAGGCACCAGAATACTTTTAGATTTCCTGAGCCCTTTGCTCTGCCGGTGTGTCTCTGTCCTCACGGTGACCATATCAGGCAAATGTTACCCAAATTACACTTCCCTGAGCCCCAGGCCTGTGCTTGGCATAGCAGGTAGCCTCTGCTGAGCAGTGGACCACTTTGCCCTCACTGTCTCCCTATCTCCCACCCTGCTTCTCTCCATGTCTCTGTGGCGGTCTTGGGCTTTCTCTCTGAGTCTCTCTCTCTCATGGTTTCCCGGCTTAGCAAGCTCAGGTGGGTACAAAAAGCCCCAGTCCTCTTCCTCCTCGCTGTAGTCTTAGAGCGCTCCCTGGGAGGGGAGCACACCTTGTTGAAGGAGGAGTTGTGGGAGGAGGGAGTCTGCAAGAGCCTAGTAAGGCCCCTCCTTGCCCGTGCCTCAGTTTCTCTGGGGGAATCCAGAAGGTAATGGTGTGCCATGTTGCTAGAGCAATAGGAGAGGAACCCGGTTCTCTTCAGACCTGGTCCTACTCCGCAGGGTATTGGGAGGGTCAGAGGTCAGGGGTCAGGGGTCAGGGGTCATGGAGGAGCCAGATCTAGCCAATTGTCTCTGCTCACCACACCCTTCAGACAGAACGGAAGAGTGGGAAGAGGCAGACCGAGCGAGAGAAGAAGAAGAAGATTCTGGCAGAGAGGAGGAAGGTGCTGGCCATCGACCACCTGAATGAGGACCAGCTGAGGTAAGACTTGTTGGTTGGGTGGCCCCTGACAGTCTGTCTTCCCTAGAGTGAGGTGGAAGGTCCTTCTCATTCTCAACCACCAGGGGGAGGTCCTCCCTCACACAATGCCAAGGCATTGGGCCTCAGCGGTGGGGGGGGGGGGGCAGGCCCTCCCTGTGTGAGCTTTGCTGACAGGAAAGCTGAGCAGGCCTTTTGCTTGTCTGAGCTCCTGCTTGCCCACATTCACACAGGAGACAGGAAGGCTGAATTAGATGCTCTACGGCACCAGGAGGGCTTCTCCTCAGCTCCCAGGACTCCCCAGAATTCTGTTCTGGCAGCCTTTGCTGTCTGTCCCTGAACACTGGGCCCAGTGGCCAGGACCCAGAATTTCAGAAGGGCCAGGCCCTCAGCATAGGCTGGAGGCACCCTCTTCAGATCTAACTGTGCAAGGACAGGGTGGAGCTGAAAGAAGGCCGAAGTGAAGGGTGATCAGGGCCAGGGTGAAGAGCATCGGCCCGGCCCGGCCAGCTTGCCATTTATTGTCCCTCACTCCATTCTCACTGTGGCTCCTGCAGAGAGAAAGCCAAGGAGCTGTGGCAGAGCATCCACAACCTGGAGGCCGAGAAGTTCGACCTGCAGGAAAAATTCAAGCAGCAGAAATATGAGGTGAGCCGGGCGCGGTGGCACACATCTTTAATCCCAGCACTCGGGAGACAGAGGCAGGCGGATTGCTGTGAGTTCGAGGCCAGCCTGGTCTACAAAGCAAGTCCAGGATAGCCAAAGGCTACACAGAGAGAGCTTGTCTTGAAAAACAAAAACAAAAACAAACAAACAAAAAAAGAAATACGAGATGAGCTGCTCTCTGTGCCTGTCCTGCCACGCTCCTGGTTTGACCTAGTCCCTGCCGCTGCTGACCCTCAGGCCCCTTTCCCTGTCCCCCATCAGTCCGTTCCACTCACACACTGGCCTCCAACAGTGTTCTGTGCCTCTCTTCTCCCCCTTTGCACCCTTGCTTCTACACTGAGCCCTCCTCCCACCGCCCCCTCTCCCCACCAGGCCTCACTGGATGAACCCCAACTTTATCGTTTATCTTCCCTGCTTTTCTTCCAGATCAATGTTCTGCGAAACAGGATCAATGACAACCAGAAAGTGTAAGTGTCTGTGGCCCTTCCTTCCTCACACACCTTGCTTCCCCTTGCACATCCTCCTGTGAGGGTTCTGACCCCAGCTCTTCCCCTTCTCCTGCAGTTCACAGCTCCTTTCTTTCAGCCTGGGCCACTGCTTGCCAGTGTAGAGTGGGATGGGGGTGGGGGGGGAGGGAACCCAAGGTGGTTGTCGTATTTCACCCCCGCTCCAGGAGGTTCATCTCAACCCTTAGTCTCCCCTAGCCTGCCCTCTACCCCACTGAAAGCTGCTCCCACCATTCCCTCCATCTGATGGGGTCCTGTTTCTCTCGCAGCTCCAAAACTCGCGGGAAGGCCAAAGTCACCGGCCGTTGGAAGTAGAGAAAAAAGAACTGTTCGCGTCAAAGCTCTGCCCCTTGCCTGTGTCCCTGCCCTGTGCATCCCAGCTCTGGATCCTCCTGGGGACCCAATGCAGACTCCTGTCTGGAAAGTGGGAGCTGGCCTTAGCTAGAAGCCAGTACTCTGCCTGACCCCTATGCCTCCCCCCCGCCCCCCGTCATGCCAGGAAAAAAAGGCCCGCCCCCCGCCCACAAGGAATGGTTTTTCCCCCCCCCCCCCCCCCCCCAGTGTCAGAGGGAATCAAGACTCTCATAGCTGCCCAGCTTGGAGGAACTTAGGATGGCAGTCTGCTCTTCTTTCACCTTCTTATGGCTGGGAAGAAGCTGATGCCAGAGCAATGCACATACATTCTCAGAGGCCAGGAGGGAGGTGCGAACAGTGGACAGGGTTTGTGATCTTAGCCTCTGTGAGTCACCAGGAACAGCATACCAGGGGAGAAGGCTGTCGCAGCGCAGGGAGGGAGCACTCTCCATATGAGTCATTTGCTGGGGGAACAATGGGGCCTCTTTGGATGGTTCCTGTTTTCTTTCTCCTCCTGGCCTGGGCACTAAGAGCCCACTGTCTGAGCAGGCAGGGAGCCCTTGAGGGAGGAAGGAAGGCTGGTTTCATCGGGCAGCTGTTCAGGCTGGGGCTGCCAAGAGGTGTGGGCTAGTCTGAGTGTGCCTCAGTTTCCTCTTTCTCATGATCTGCATATCATCTAGGGCTTAAGAATCCCAGTGCTGAGAGGCTAGCACGGTATCATGGTTTCTGAGCAGGATAGAGGAGCCCCGCCCCCCCATGCTCTCCCAGGCATAGTGGATTCACTTCTCATTGCGCTGAGCCTCTGGGCCCAACTTAGATCACTCTGTCCCTACAGGCATCACTTGTCCTGCTCTCTGGACACTGTACGGACCTATTCGTCCTGAGCTACGTGCTTGTACAGACATTAATGATCCCGACATGGAAAGAGTATGGTCCAAGGGCCTTAGCCTGTGCTCATAGCTTCACTTATCCATCCATTTCTATTGGTTACTATTCTCGTTACTGCAACAAAACACCAGACCAAAGCAACTTAGGAGAGGAAGGGTTCTGGAGAGGTGGCTCAGTGGTGAAGAACACTGTTTGCTCTTCCAGAGGTCCTGAGTTCAATTCCCAGCAACCACATGGTGGCTTGAACCATTTATACCCTCTAATGCCCTCTTCTGGCGTGCAGGTGTACATGCAGAGAGAGCACTCATATACATAAAATGAATAAAATCCATTTAAAAAAAAAAAAGAAAAGGAAAGAAAGGGAGGGTTCATTTGGTTCACAGTTTTAACAAGAGAGGGCATAGACTGTCATGGTGGGCACACGAAAGAGCATGAGGCTGCTTGCTTACTCATATCTTTGTAGATCAGGAAACGCGGACAGCTTGGACAAGAAGAGGAGTGGTGGGCCTGTAATCCTCCAGCCCCACCTCCATGGCCTCATGTCTGCCTGTTAGGCCCCACATCTAAAAGGTCCCGCAACCTCCCCAAACTGTCATCATTGGAGAATGAAGTGTTCAAACACATGAGCCTGTGTGCGTGTGAGGCGGAGTGGTGGGAGTGGGGTGGGGTGGGGTGGGGCAAGGGCCTGCTTTTCACATTCAAACCATATGACATCCATCCCCCAGTGACTGTCCTGAGCTCTGAATATACTCTGGACATACTGTGGCTCACGGAGTGGCTGAAATGAGCATAAAAAGCAGACAGGACCTTACCTGGCCATGACAGGCAGAAGCACTTTTGGAGGAAAGTGTATCTAGTGAGTCCTAGTGGGAAGGGGGTGAGGGGGTGGGAATCAGGGGAGAGGTGTGTATCGGGGGTTTACAAGTCTTAGAAGCAGGAAGAGGCCTGTTCTCTTGCTCTGATTGCCACCCCCTTCCCCCCAAAACCAGATCTCTTCTCCTAAGGTCATCTAGGGTGTTGAAAGTTTTATTTTTTTTATTTGTTTAAAGCCTCAAAAGCCACCATTTCTTTGTAGTGAGAGCATTTGTCATGAGCTTTTGGCTCTAGTAGTTCCCACGCTCTAAACCCCAGGCACAGTTTTCCATCAGTTGTCTTCAGTCACCAGGAAGTGCAAACATAAGTCATTAAAAAAATGGATCAAGAATGGTGGAGATGAGGCAAAGGAGGGGGGGAGGTTTGTTCAAATAACTTTTTATCACAGCATATTAGTGTTATTGCCTTATTTTATTATTACTTACTTTGTTAGCCTTTTGTTGTACCTAATTTGTAAATGAAACTTCAGCATGTGTAGGAAAACCACCACATACATAAGTTGTGCTTGGTTCTAGCCTTGGTTTTAGGTGTCGAGCAGGAGAGGTGTTCCCCCAGAATACACAACACACAATACATTGTTATTAACTGGTAGAAGCCAAGAACTCACACGTCCCCCGCCATCTCCCCATTTTACTCTGCATTCTTTATTTCTATTAGCTCCATTCTTCTAGATTCTATATCCCAGTGGGAGCTTAACAGCCTTTGTCCCTGTGTCTGGCTTATTGTAGTTGGCATAACACCCTCTAGGTTCATGCTACAGGCAAGACCTCAGGTGTCCAGACCTGCCCCCTGGAGGCCTGACTAGTCACTAAGAAAGTTCTGGCTCCTGTCTGGACTGTAGCAATCTTTATTTTTCTGGGGTTTCCCTATACCTTCCTTTGCTTGTAAATAACTATTTGGGGTTTCTACTCCATCTCAGACCATTAGATCCCCAATAGAAGACACAGAAACTGTTTAAATTTATAATAAACATTAAAGCACTAGAGACGGGCAGATGTCAGCCCTCTAAGCTATTTTGTATTGAGGTACCAGCCTTGTACCCCAATATTACTTGCCATAATTGTTCCTGCCTGTGCTGCTTCGGCTACCCATATGCTAATGGTCCATATTGTCCCATGGCGATGTCCTTTTTCCCTGGCTTCTCCTCCTGTTCCATCTTCTGCTTCGTCTCTCTCTTCTCGTGGTCCCTGCGAGACCCCAATCCCAGGAACCTAAACGTTGCCTATTTCTCTTCTGCCAGCTATAGGCTGTCACTAACTTTATTTTAAGCAGCCAGAGATAACTGGGGAGCAAAGTTTACACAGCACTGACCAGTCCCTGTGTCTGGCTTATTTTAGTCCACTCATCTGGACTGTAACCAGATCTTGTGAGCCAGAATTACCATTTGAATACATAGCAGCACCAGGTCAGCCCCTGACACTGTCCCGGGTTTGTATGGATCATGAAGCATTCACTAATAAGTGGAAGCAAAGGAGGTGGCCCTGTCCTATCTCACTCATGGAAAAGAGAGCAAGAAAGTGCCAGAGTGAAGGGCCATACTTAGGTGATGAGCCAGGAACTAGACTTCTTCTATGGTCAATAGACAAGGGTATGTGTTGAGGCCAAGTGGTCCTCCACATTACCCCTGATATTCCTAGGGATCAGAGGGACCACTGGCAAGTGCACAGAAACACCCAGGCATACACCCTTCCTTGCTTTATGCATCTCACACGTTGCTCTTGTGTTCACCATGGAACTGGGTCTAACAACAGAGGTGCAAGGATAGCCAAGACTGTGCTGAGCCTTGTACTATGTAAGGGTTGGTGGGGATGTCAGGGAGATCGCACACTCAACCCTGACTTCCACATGCCCATCTTTCGTGTACACTCCCAGGATCCTGGGACTCTCCACCTGACTCAGTTCCAACCTTGCTCTGTGATGAGCCTCTGACCCCTTGCCCCAGGGAGCTCTCGGTGCCCTGTGACCACTCATGTGCTCCACTTGGTCCTGGGTTTGAGTGGACCCTCGCTCCATCTTGCTAACAGATTTTCTCTCAGACAACCTTCTGTCCTGGGCAGGACTCTTGCCTACTATGCCCACTTTAGAGGCAGGACCACTAAGGACAGGTGTCCCCTGGGGTCCGCTTGCCTTGAGATCAACTCTTAAAGCTGCAGACCCATGCTCTAGAACTTGTCTTATTCTGGTTCTGCCAAGTCCCAACTCTGGGAGCCTTGGGCATGCTCTTGCTGCGTTTACTCCTAAGTTCCCCTATTGAAAGATGAGGCAGACATGGAAGTTGACTGTAATAATGTGTGGTGTGGTTAGGGTGGTATTTGCTGCAGAGTTATCCACTGCTGTTGTTGTTCTGGTTTTCATTTGTGAGTAGTCGCTCCCAGGGCTCAAGGTCAGAGGAAGCCAGCTTACCACTGTTTTGTCTGGCCTGGGCTTTATCTTCCTGGCTGGACTGCTGGAGGCTGCATTGGGCAGGCACTGCTGCTGAGGGCTGTCCTCTGGGTACACTGCCAGGCCTGGCCTGAGCTGAGCTTGGTTTCAGGCAGGCCTCTGCCTCTGAGAGTACAGCACAATTTCTGGAAAGGGTGGGTGAGACAAAGCCTCATCTCTTTTGGGCCCATCCTGGGTCGGGGACAGGGCTCAGGCTGGGGTTCAGAGGCAAGCCCTCTGAATGGCCTCACTTGGAGTTAGGAATAGGCTGAGATCAGAAGGGAAACCAGACTGGACTCCAGGTATCCACGTTACAGCCTTTGGCACTCGCCTAGCTGAGTGTGACCTCTCTCTGAACGCTCAGCCTGCCTAGTCATCCTACCAGGAGGAAGATGAGAGGGGACACCGATACTGGTCCTGGCTAGTTCACTCCTGCTCCGCACATGGCCCTTGCAGATTGAGGAGCACTCCAAGACTCCCCAAAATGTAGCACCTGGGCCATATTGGAGTCTCCTGTGAATTAGATGGAGGATAGACCTGGGTCAGTGTACACAGCTTGAGTCTAGGGACTTAACTCCCATTGACCCCTTCCCAGCTCTCCCTGTGCTGGTCCTGATGGAAGGTGTGGGGTCCAGCAGGGGAGACCATCCTGAAGAGGGCACTCAGGAAGCATAGACTACATGGGCTCTGCCAGGCAGCCTCCCCTTGGTGGGTGGGTGGGGCGGGGCCCATTATAGCCCTTTCCTATATGTCCTGGCTTGGTGAAGGGTTTGTGGATCATAAAAGTCGCTGCTTAGACCTGCTGCAGCTACTATCTTACTTTGTAGGAAGACGGGATCAGTTCTTTCCCACCATTCTTATAAAAATAAAAATAGTGTATGTGCACGCATGTGCACAGGCAAATACGTGTGGATATTAGAGATCAGGTTACAGGAGTCAGTTCTCTACTTTCACAGCGTGGGGCTCAGGGAGTCACCTCCGGTCTTCAGACTTGACAGCAAACACCTTTATTCACTGAGTCACCTCAAAGCTTCCTTTACCCCGATTTTTATTCTCTCTCGCCTCTGCAGTACTCTTCCTGCTTCTCTTCCCCAAGCTCACTTTGCACATGGTTCTTGTGGTCAGTCTTCTCTGGCCATATCTGGAGGGCTTCTTGTTTCCCCCCCCCCCCCCCCCCCCCCGAAGAGGCCTCAGAATCCTCCCACTGAGGACTAGGCTGTGATTCCCTGAAGTCAGCTTGGGGTGCCCAGCTCAACCCTCCCTCCCTGGCTCCACCCACCAGCTCACCCCAGGTTCTCAGCCTCCACCCCAACAGCTACAGGAATTTAAATTGCTCTCAATTGAAGACTCAGGAGAAAAAATGTTTCCACACTTGTGCAAAGCACCCAGGCCCTGGGGAGTGGGTGTGTGTGTGAGTGTCCTTGCCCCATCTCACCCGCCCTGCCCTTACTCCACCCCGTGGCTCTACACTCAGCTCTGGCCAGGGTCATACTAGCCACACCTTAAGCTCATGCCAAGCTCCAAGTAGTTTCCTCTGGAAAGTCAGGCCTGGGCAATGTAGAGCCTGGGCCCGCTGGGCGGCTCTTAAGGAAAGCAGTGGGCAGGCAGAGGGGTGGGGAGGTTCCCAGGCTGAGACCTGCTGAGTTTGTGCTGGGCTGGCAGAACAGAGTGACAGGTCTGAAGGCCTGTTGAAGATGAGCTGTCTCACCTCATCCTCTTCCCACCCACCATGCCCTGCCAAGTCCCCAATAGAGGCTGACAACTGGGATGAAGGATGGGGCATGTGTGTGTGTGTGTGTGTGTGTGTGTGTGTGTGTGTGTGTGTGTCTGAAAATTTGTCCCAGTGGACCCTTTAGCCTGGTATCTCTCACTAACATAGGCCCACATAGGGAATGAGGGAGGGAGTGGTGGATTCCCAGGAGCACAGGGTATAGCTTATGAGCTATGGATAATACTAATAAATAGTATTATTCCCCATGTACTGGGCAGCTGTAGTGTGCTGGATGCTGTGCTGTGAAGACTCTAATTACAATGACAGGCAAATTTAGGTCCTACATAAGTAAACCTATTTAATACGCAGGGAAATTGAGCCCCAGAGAAGTTAGGTGACTCATCCTATGTCACACAGGGCAGGGATTATTTCTATTATGATTGCATATGGGATCATTTTTATTATGGCTTTAAAAACTATTTGCACAACACACTTTCTATCAAGTGAAGTCACCTATCTTGATGAAGAAAAAAGAAGTATATATATATATATTTTTTTTTGTTTGTTTGTTTGTTTTTTGTTTTTTGAGACAGGGTTTCTTTGTGTAGCTTTGGCTATCCTGGACTCACTTTATAGACCAGACTGGCCTCTAACTCACAGCAATCCACCTGCCTCTGCCTCCCAAGTGCTGGGATTAAAGGTGTGTGCCGCCACCACCTCCCAGTCAAGAGGTATATTTTCAAGAAATTACTTTGTATTCTAGCCAACAGATATTCAGATAATTTCTGATTATTCAAAGCAAAATACATGGGTATCAATCCTTGTCATATGAAAACTTGTGTGGGATAGTGTAAAAATATTTCATCAGCAAAATGTTGGTCACTTTCTGGCCAGTCAGATGTTATCACTGCTACCAATCAGTCCACAGCTTGTGAATTAAAGCCCCTTTCTCATTTAGTTGTGGCTGCCGATTCCCTTCTCTCCATTTTTTTTTGTTGTTTGTTTTGGTTTTTCGAGGCAGGGTTTCTCTGTGTAGCTCTGGCTTTCCTGGACTAGCTTTGTAGACCAGGCTGGCCTCGAACTCACAGCAGTCGCCTGCCTCTGCCTCCAGAGTGCTGGGATTAAAGGTGTGCATCACTGTTCCCAGCCTCTTTTCTCTCCATTCTATGGAGACTGGCCTTTTCTTGATGCCTAGAGCCCTAGATCATTCATTCATTCATCACGGATCCCAGTGTGCTACCAAGCAGATCGGGTGAGTACAGAAGTCATTCCACAGTATGAGACCTGTATAGAACTTGACACCATATGTTAACATGACTGGAATATATGGCAGAGCAAACATGATCTTTTGTGGCTGCCAAGTCCTAAAACACTACATCAAAGTGACACTTTCTGTGTGTCCACCAAACGTGTCCACCTTGCCGTTCACAGACTGCCTGTGCCCCAGGAAATTGATAAGTATGATCTAACACATTTATAGATAACAAGGGAATTTCACTGTGTCAATAGGCATTCCTGCTTTAGAAGAACAACTTTTCTCTTAAAAAGTCATGTGGCCAGGCAGTGGTGGCACATTCCTTTAATATTAGCGAGAGGCAGAGACAGGCTGATCTCTGTGAGTCTGAGGCCAGCTTGGTCTATATAGGGAGTCCCAGGACAGCGGGGCTATATAGAGAAACCCTGTGCCAACACAAACAGAACAGCATTGAGGGTGGTCCTGGAGAGATGTCACTGCTGAAGAGCACTTGTTGCTTTTCCAGAGAATCTGAGGTAGGTTCCCAGTACACACCTGGTGTCTCACAACCACTCATAGCTCCTGTTCCAAGGGCTCTAATGCCCTCTTCCAAACTCCCTGGGCACCAGGCGTGTGTGGGGTACACATACACCCATGCAGGCAAAACATCCACAGAAAATAAAAAATTAACAAATCTTTGAAAATAGGTAAAGAGGCATAAAGTTCTTACCTAATACACATGTCAATGTAAGCACTAGTATGTTTGTGTTGGTGTTTCTTTTAGGAGAACTTATTGATCCATTGATTGAGTCATTCTGTAAACTTAACACATGTTTGTTGAGCACATCCTTATGGTATCTCCTGTCTGGTGATGAGGTTACCATGGGGACAGACCAGGACTGAGCTGAGCTCTACCTTCATAGACCAGGGGAAAGAGATAATAAGCAGACACTATACCAGGGGAAGCCAGAAAGATATGCTACAAGTAACTCATATTTACAGTTGTACCTGGGTGTGCCTCAGTTTCCAAGTGTGAAGAAAAACTCATAGAAAGAAAAAAAAAAATGCCTGATGTGGACATGATTTAGCTCGGGGCTTGACGAACAAGCTTCCTTGAAAGAAGCCTGCACTGGGTTTGGGTCTCTGGATTGGCAGCGGCTAGCCATAGGAAGAGAGTGGAGGGGATGTAGACCACAGAGAGAATGGTAGGGAATATGGTGGTCAAGGTACTTAAAAGAGGCCAGAAAGAATGGGTATGGAGATGGGAGAAGAGACGAGGGCAGGCCAGGATAATGTCGGTCTTTGCCAGCCATGGGGAAAGAAATTATGGGGAGTTATTGAGAGTTTTTAGCGAGAGCGAAACACATTGATTTACATGTCTGTCTGTCTGTCTGCTTGCCTATCTCTGTTCTTCTATTTATCTATCTATCTATCTATCTATCTATCTATCTATCTATCTATCTATCTATGCATCTATCTACCTATCATCTATCATGTATAAGAAAGGGCCTATTTAGTCCAGGCTGTAACTCTATGTACCTGAGGACAGACAGCCTTAAACTCCATCTACTTTATCACCTAAGTACTAAGATTATGGTACAGATCTGTACCACTGTCTATCTCCTACATCCCTGCCACATGCTTGGGGCGGGGTGCAGGGGGAGAATGAGAGGAGAGCTAATGAGCAAGAGAGCATTAAATTAGCTTCACTGTGTAGGCCACGGTGGCCTCCAACACCCTGCAATCCTCCTGCCTCAGCCTCCTGAGTCCTGGGTTTGCAGATGTATACAATAAGTTTAGTCTTATTTATGCTTTAAAACATCACTTTGGTTGGAGGCGGGGCAGAAGGGATGCAGGACGACTGGACAAGATGCTGTCAAGTCAGTGATGTGGGCTGTGAGGAAAAAATGGCATTGGAGAGAGTGACAGCAAAGCCCACAGAATCAGGGAAGAAGAGGTGCACTGCCTACCATCTCTTCCCCTCCCTCAGGCTGTTCCCCTGAAGTATCACCCTTCTATTGAGCAGTTGGGGCTCTGCATTTGATTCTATTTTATCTTATTTTATTTGAGTGCGGCATGCATGTGTACTTGTTTGCATGTACATGTGACGGTCATGAGAACACAGCCTCAGGAATTGTCTCCCAGTGCTGTCTACCTTGCTTTCTGGCATACAGCCTCTCACTGGCCTAGAACTCACTAAGGAGGCTAAAGTGCTTGACCAATGAGTGAGGCCAAAGTCTTTCTAAATTCAGAGAAAGAAAAGCTTGAAACCAAAATTTCTTTTCCTTTCCTTTCCTTCCTTATTTTCTTAAATGAAAAAACAAACAAACAAACCCACAAAAAACCCCCATCTGGATAGGTGTACTCAGGGATATAGCCATTCTTTATTTTGATACCAGCTCCTTGTGTATCATGAGTAGAAACAGACTTTCCTTTTATAATGCTGTCCTAGGTCACTCTCCGGTCTCTGAAGCTGCTGTGTGAGACTGACTGACACTTTCTATTGGCCTCTCTACTCACCTACCCCACTCCCTCCGAGTCTAGCACAAAGTTAGAGGAACCTGGAGCATCTACTCCAGGGTAGCAGTAAGACAGCCACGAAACCAAGGCTTCCGCGCTCCTCTTTCCTGGCAGCGGTGCCAAACCTCCTCCCTGTCCACCCCAGCCTAGTCCATGCTGGCCTGAAGAGGAAGAGGAACTTCCAATTGCAGATCGAGCTTCAAATGGATCAGGGAGTGAGTCCTAACAAGTCAAGTGTGACCTCCGTGGGATGTAAGAGTGACTGCTGAGAATTAGAATCTGCAACAGACCCCATAGGCCAGCAGGGTATGACCCTCAGAGGAGTGAGGACCACGGAGAAGAAAAACGACACTCTGCACCAGGAACTTCACTTTCTTCAGTTTTCCCCAGCCTCACAGGGGGGCTGCGCCTGGCCCCCCTCCCTGTCGAACCTGGCTCTGTGGGTGCTCTTCTGTCAGTCTGTCTGCCCCCTTCCCTTTCGTGCTCCCTTCAGAGCTATTTTTTTCAATACTGCACACTGTACTTTCCCCTGGTTCATCTTGCTTTCACAGTGTCTTTCCACTTGACCACAAACACAACAGGTTGGCCTTTTGTTTGCTAGGCACGCGGTGCCACTTGGTGACTCTCTGGGGCCACTTGCTGGGTATGAGGAATGATGAATACCTTTCTCGCAGAGTCCAGGCCTCTTGTTGAACAAGTTGTACACCACACACACACACATACACACACACACACACATACACACACACACGTACGCGCACATACACACATAGTGTTCTAGAAAAGACAAAAGGTCTTGTGACTCTGAAGGGTGAATAGACTTGGGGCCCCCAGGCGGGAGAACCTGGAAGTCTGAGGAAGTCCATCTGAGATAAAGCCAAGGCTAACTGGGAAGGGAAATTAGAAAGGAGGTTTTGGTGAAGAGGTTGGGCTGACTCTCTTTTCTGAGGTTTGGGTGCTCTGGGTTTGGCCACCAGTAGCAACCTGTCTTGCATCCTGCCAACTTGATCAAGGGGAAGGTAGGAGAGGGAGGAGAAATCAGCTTTTTCTGGAGAGTCACTAATGGCACCAGTCATGGCACCAACCATGGCACCAGCCGTGGCACCAGGCTTCTTGGGTTCATAGGCACCCTCCTCCCCCACGTGTTTGTTGAGTGGCTTTGGCAGCCTTCCTCTGTCTGGGTTTCTTCCTCTGCACAATGGGAGTGACATTAGGAATGACCTCACCAGGTTCTTGTGGGGATTAAAGGAGCTTGTGTAAATATCAGTGCTCAAAAAAAAAAAAAAAAAAAAAGGCACATGGGTGCACACTGGGGAAACATGTGAGCACTCGCTGTGAGATCTTTGGGATACTGTGGGGACAGAGGGTGACCCCTGGCTTCCTCTGTTCTCCCTACAGGGTAGTGCCTCCCCCTCCCGCACACTTCCTGTAGCTTCCCATAGTTTAAGTGGCCATCTCCTTCCACCTTGCTGAGCCATAGGGCGCCTGTAGCTAGGCCCCTCCCCCCTCCTTCTCCTTACCAAGCCTGGGACTTACTGGTCATGGGAAGATGGTTCTGGTGGGGTGAGTCAGCTGTTCTGCCTTGCCTCCTGCCGCGTGGAGCCAGCCAGCTCTCTGAACCCACCTCACTTTTATCTTATCCTCACTTTCACATCATCCTGTAGGCCTAACTCTACTTTCTTCAGCCTTTCCCACTCCTGCCCCTCCAGGAAGCCTTCAGAGGTTGTCTAGGAGCTTGCTATTGAAAGGTTGGTCCTCTGACTGGTAAGTTTGGTGAGAGTTTGAATACCTGAGAGGAAAAAAGTCTGGGGACATCTATTAGCTGGTACTTGTTGACCAGCAGTAGAGGAGAGAGCATCTCCGATTCCATAAACAACAGAGCAGGCTGTGTGTTTGCCTGACATCCGAATCCTATTCCTGTATCAGCCTGTGCATGTGGCCAGCAAAAGGCTGGACATGCCAAGAGTCCTCTTACAAGGCCTCGTTACTGGCACAGGCTCAGTAGAGACAGAGCTCTCCTTGTTGTGTCCTGATTTGCCATGGTATGTTCCAGAAGGTCTTGGTTTAGGAATATGAAACCTCTCCACATTCGAGCTTAAACAATCTGAGGTTGCAGCCCAGACTGGCTCCTTGGCCAGCATTCTGTTTAAAAAAAAAAAAAAAAAAAAAAAGCATTCTGCAGAGGCTCATGGGAAAGTTTTGTGTTGTCTCGCCACTTTCTCTGCCTGACACACCTCGGTCCATTAAAGCTTCTGAAAATCTCGCTCAAAGAAAACTACCTTTCCTCATTTGCTCAGGATACTTTAATTCCTTTACTCCCACACCCACACACTGATTGCTAAGGATTTTGTTGCAGGCATTTTGTTCTCTGACGCACCCGCACCCTCGCACTCATTTCCCAGGTGGGCTGGTGGTATTGGCAGGGCCTGGAGCCTTGTCAACACACACACACACACACACAAAATCTCCATCTCTCCCGCTCTGCATGGCTCTACTTTTATTTTGAATCTCAACTGCGCTGTGCTCTGGGTAGCGCTCCAGCCTGTGCCTAGCATTGGCGTCTCTGCTGCAAGAGATAAGACTGCTCCTATGGACCGACGGCCATTGGAGACGAAGATGTGCTCCATCCCGAAGAAGGATGGTTCACACGGGGAAATTCCACTTGCCTTGCCCACCTGGAGAATATGCAGCGACAGGGATTTCTAGCCAACCCCATGGACTGGCTTTCGCTGACTTTGTGGTTAGATGGAAGGTGGAACTGGCGAGGTCGGTTCTGATAGCCTGACTCATGGCTTCTGGAACCACCACCTCCCACCACTAGCAGCTTGGTTGAAGAGGCTGGGCCAGGGAGGTTGTGGGAATCTGCAGGAATGCAATGCTGAGAGCTTTTCTTCCCTAGCGGGTGAGCTGGGGCCAAGGTCTGAGCTTTGCAGGGCATCTTGGGATCTGTAGTGACAGGGGACCCAGCACTGACACTCTGAGATCAGAAGGCAGTGACTTAATGTGGCAGCATGGAGGGACCCTGGAGCCCCCTTTATTTTGGTAGAAAGGAAACTATATGGGAAGTTTCCAAGCCTGGGCATTGACTGTGGTTACACCGAGACACCATTTGTGTGGTACCTGCTTCTCTTTCCTGTTGTATTTATAATAATGCGAAAATAAATGTACCCAAAAGCAGAATCCACGAGCTCTGGGGAATCCCATTTCTAAATAGCAACACAGGCCACACCTATTATCTTTCCCTCCTCATGAGCTTCCAGAGGAGGCTGCCAATGAGGGCTGATGGAGCTTGATTGTGCGGGGGCCCAGGTAGTCAGAAGAGATCCTCAGTGACAGAAGATGTCACTCAGTGGTAGATGATTTACCAAGCATGCTAGAGCCCTGGGTTCTGTCTTTAGTTCCACAAGAGAAGAGGGATGGAAGCAAGGAGAGAGAGAGAGAGAGAGATTGAGACATATTTTCACATGAATTTCTAAGGAATAGGGTCCTGGACACAGCCCCTCCTCCAACTTGGTGGTTCCAGCCCTGTAGGGCAGAACACTCTAGGAATGGATGCTCTGAAAGATCCCAGCCCCATTCTGTACCCTCAGATCACATCCTCTGCCTCCTCCTCTATTCAAACGCCCCAGTTCTTAAGAGAAATGATGACAACTTGAGATGTGCTCAGAGAAGGTGACCGTGACAGTGAGAGGGCCAGCGAGCCACACCTCTAAGAGATGGCTGAACTGAGAAGCACAGGATGGCCGTCTTAGAGAAGGAAGCAAGACCTAATCTCCACAGACTCTGTGGGTAGAGACAAGGGCAGCTGCAATCAGCACCTGAGAGCTGGCACCTGGCTAATGACTGACAGCTGAAATGGAGCAAAGCTTTATGGCCAACGTGGGTGAAGGGACTGAGGAAGGCTTTTATGATCAGTCCACTGGGAAAGGCTGTCTACACTCAGAGGCATCTTCAGCTCACAGAATGCTGAGCCCACGCTCTGGGATGGACTCCGGGCTAGTGTTGAGACACGAATATGAGTAGGTCACCATTTCCACAGGCACAAAGTCAGGGTACAACGAGGACCTTAAAGTGACACAAACATGAAGACCTTGTGGAGTCAGCATGTCAGTCAGCTCTCGGAGGGATGACTGGGGTTTTGATGGGCAAATGACACCCTGAGGGAGGGGACAGTTAGGCCTCAGAAACAACACAGAGACAGTGGGGTTGAATGCATGCCACCTGTGGGGAGATGCCGTCATAGGGGGAGCCCAGGGAGAGAAGGAAGAGAAAAAGGGGACAAGGGGGGTAGACAGAGGCTGGCCTGACAGACCCACGCATGGAAAGCTCAGAGAGTGGGCAGATGTTCTCCAAAAGGTGGAGGGTGTGGTTAGCATTTCTTACAGATCCACTGCTCAGGTGGCCTTGGGACGGCGGTGAGATGGTGTGGGAGTGGAGACAGCCAGGAGGTGGCAGCAGAGAGCAAGGAAAGGTTCAGGCTTGATGTTCCCAGGCTGTGGTTAGTGTGCACACTGAGATGAGGAGATAGTTTAGTCACCAGGACTAGCTGTCTGAGTAGAAAAGGAAGTATTAAAGATGAGGCCAGAATTGCTGGTTTGGGAGAATGAGTGGGAAGTGATTGCAAATCAGCCTTTATTTCTTAAAAGCGTACAAACCCAAACCACCTGTGGTTCGGGCTAGTTTTGAACTTTACAGAGCTCGAAGCCACGGGTGTGTGTGTGTGTGCCATGTGAGCCCTGTCCCCTTGGGACCTCAGTTTCCTAGGAACAGGGAGCAGCAACAGACTTTGTTCCATCTGTCAGCTGAGGATCCAGACCGGCTCCTGTGCCTCCTCACATTTGCATCTCTCCCTCCATTTCAACATGCATTTGTATAAGCTGGTGGGAACTGGCACGGCATGTTTATAGTGTGCCCTGCACCAGCCTTCAGAGCGCTCCCTTAACGCACCTGCCTTGCTGAGAGGCAGGCTAGGTACAGGCAGAGCTGTTTGGTCCGCGGGGCTTAGACTTAGAGGAGGGGGTGGGAGTGGGGTGGGTGGATGGGTGATGGAGTACGAAAGCCCTTCTTATTCCGGTATCAACGTCTGGTTCTCAGGTTCTCAGAGTATTTGGGAGGGGGCTCATGCATCACCAGCTGCTGATTGTGCTCTGCCTGGAAATGTCTTCACATTAGTCTTGGAAAGGAGGTGTGCCGCTACTCTGGAGCCTTTATTTCAGTAACTGACAAATGTCTCCTGACTGCACACGGCACTGTTACTGTCTCGTCCTTTCTGCTGAGGTCACCAAGAGACATCCCACGACACTCCCGCATTTCCCTGGAGTTCACTTAAGATCCACCATGACGTTCTCAATACTTGTTCTGCTCCAGTGCTTAGTGACTCTCTTATCTATATTGCATGATCCTCCTACAGTCCTGGTCTCTTGGTCCTTGGTCTCTCTCCAAGAGCTTGACTGGTCCTCTCTTACCTTAGCCATCCACTCCCACAGTTGACCAGCCTTGCTGTGACCGTTAACAACAATCTCTCTGTGTTTTCAATTTCAAGCAGTGCACTTTTGGGCCGTTACATTCTAACTTATAGCTCGAGCATCCTCATTCACTCTATCCATCATATTGCCTTAATTTTATTTTAAAAGTATTTATTGCTGAGGGGGTGGGGGTGGTGCATGACTTTAATCCCAGCACTCAGGGAGGCAGAGGAAGGTGGATCTCTGTGAATTCTAGGCCAGCCTGGTCTACAAAGAGAGTCCAGGACAGCTAGGGTTACACAGAGAAAACCTGTCTCAAAAAAAAAAAAAAGTATTCATCATCATCATCATTGTCGTTGTCGTTGTTGTTGTTGTTATTATTATTATTATTATTATTATTATTATTATTATTATTATTGTATATGCACGTGGACACTACATATGAGTGCGGAAGTCAGAGAACAATGTACCCCTTCACATGCTTACTTAAGCTTAAGTTCATGGCCATGAGAGTAGCTTCTCTCTCTCTTTCGTGCCTTCTTTTCCCTTCTTCCAAATATCTAACGCGTCTCCACTCTCCTCACTTTGGATCTCAGTCAGGCTTCTTGTCTCATCGATACCACGAAAACAACACAAGAGAGCGCCAAAAAGCTCCCACCACATTAACCCAAGAGAGCGCCAAAAAGCTCCCACCACATTAGCCTACTGACGGTTGTGTCTGTGGCTGCAGGTGACTGGCTAGCCACGGAGGGCGTTTGGATACAGGTTTTGATCTCTCTCATCCACACAAAGACCTCTCACTCCGAAAGTCTTTCCTCCGTTTTCTGTGTATGGACATTTCGCCCGGGTGCGTGTGTATCTGGGTGCTAAGTGCCTGCATGGGGCCTTGGGCGGGCAGACGGAGGAGTCAGGCCCTCTGGAACTGGAGTTGCAGCCAGCTGTGAGCTGAACTCCCCTTTTCCTTTCTTTGCCTTCACCAAGAACTTTTCAGGAAACGGAGCTGTCATAACCCCTTCCCTCTGCTTGAGTGCACTCCAGTGAAGTGTCTGCTCCACCGCTCGGCATGTCGCCTGTGGCACTCATTTGGTGGCTAGAGAGTTTCATTTCCAGAAATGGTGGAGTAGTTCTTATCAAATGATTTTTTTTTTTTTGTAGATAAGAGCCACACCCTCTAGACAGCAGGTAAAAGTAGCAACCACTGCCTGAAGATATTGGAGACCAGCCAAAGGAAGGCCAGGGAGGAGAAACCACTCAGTGCGTTTTCTATTTTCATCCAAGGGCAGGCTGCAGTTGGCGCACACTGTGTAAGCTTGTTGTCTCACTGGCTTTAAGAACCAGGGAACTTGAAGCAGCCAGGAAGGAAAGGAAGGGACATAGCAAATGTGATACAGTCTCAGGGCACATGCTTCAAATCCCAATATGAGATGTAACTAAGGGCTGGCAAGATGGCTCGGCAGGTAAAGGTGCTTGCCACCAAGCCTGAAGACCTGAGTTCAATCCCCAGAACCCACTTGGTGGAAGGAGGGAGCCCACTCCTGAAAGCTGTTTTCTTATTTCTACATGTGTGCTGTGACATGTGTTGTATGTGTGCAGCACAGAGATGTGTACATTCAACCCGCTCAAATGAATAAAGATGTAATAAACACTTAAAAAAGAGAAATAAACCACACCCAAACCACTGATTGGCCTTTTGACTATGGGTATGTGGGAGAGCATCTAAGTAGATCAAACAGACCTCAAAGAGTTGGCCGGATGTTGAGCTGCTGCTCACAGCACAGGAAGTGGAGGCTGGGTTTGAGCTCAGCCAATGGACTGCCTGACAGAACATCAGCATCCTTCAGATAACGAAGAGGAGAACCCAGAAAGCACACAAATATCATTCATTACGTCCAGGGTGCAAATTAGAAATAAGAGAATATGGCCGGGCATAGTAGCCTTTAATTCCAGCACTCAGGAGGCCAAGGCAGGTCTGTAGATCTCTGTGAGTTCAAGGCTATGGTCTATACAGTGAGTCCAGGACAGCCAGAGTTATGTAGAAAGGCCCTGTCTGAAAAAAAAAATGAAAGAAAGAAAGAAAGAAAGAAAGAAAGAAAGAAAAGAAAGAAAAAACAAAATAAAACAACAACAAAGAAACAAACCAAATAAAAAAGAAAGAAAAGGAGAGAATATGAACTAGAAGACAAGTGGGATTGATGTGATCTGTTTAAATACTGGAATTATTGGATACTTTAAAAACAAAAATCACACTTTTGCTAGACCATGTGAAGGAAATGTAACACAATAGGCGAGAAGCTAAGAAACACTTTCTAAAAAGTAAAAATTGTTAAATAGGACCAAATAGAAATTCTAAAGCTGAAAAGTATATGTTCAAGCTCACATTCAAAATAACAGAAGAGCTGTGACCCTGAATGCAGATCAACAGGCACGAACTGCTCTGAAGAGCAGAGAATAAAAGCTGGTGTGTGGAGCCCTAACAAGAGGGCTAGCGCGTTTATTGAACCACAGCCCCATAATGAGAGGAAAAAGGAAAAGAGATAGAAAAATAATTGAAAACAAAGGCCCCAGATTTCCCAGTGTGATGAATACGCAACACAGAGACCCCAGAAGCTCAGCAAAGGGCAAGCAAGGCCTGCAGGAGTGAGGCCAGGAGGGGCTCGCTGCTGTCACAGACTATGAGAAACATGTCTGCAGAATGGGAGGAATGATAGCATGCATCTAGAGGCATGGTACAAATGATGGCTAATTTCTTACCAGAAACAATGGCGTCGGGAAGACAGAGAAAGAGCATCTTTAAAGTGATGAAAGAAAAGAGACACCGTCCATTGGAATTATAGAGAAATGTCCTTGAAGGAGGAAAATAAAATAAAAACACTTAACCCCCCCTTTGGCTAGTGTGTGTGTGTACAGTGTGTGTGTGTGTGTGTGTGTGTTGGGTACATATGATATGTGTGTGCAGGTACACATGCCTCTGTGCACAGGCAGAGGCGAGAAGAGGCAATTAGGTGTTCTGCTCTATCACTCTTCACCTTGGGTTTTTGTTTGTTTGGTTTGTTTTTGTTTCTTTAAGATAAGTTCTCTCACTTGGTGGCTGTTAGCAAGCTCCAGGAGACCTTCTGTCTCTGCGTCCTACAGCACTGGGGTCATAGGAGTACCTGGTCATGTCTGGCTTTTTATGTAGGTACTGAAAGCACTTTTCCCCAGGGAGCCATCTCACCAGCACCACAATGGCGCTTAATTCAACCATAATGAAATCATATCATTTGTGGAACATGGATGGAACTGGAGGCCTTTGTGCTAAAGGAAATAAGCCAGACTCAGAATGGCAATTATTGTACGTTTTCTTATATGCAAACTGTAGAGTCACACACACACACACACACACACACACACACACACACACACACACACAC
>OU015747.1:92398819-92413466 GCA_907169655.1 Acomys percivali
CACACACACACACACACACACACACACACACACACACACACACACACCACAAGAACCATATACACACATATCACACAAGCACACACGTACTACATACACACATTTGCATACCACATAGACACACTACACAGACACCACATATACATCGCATATACAAACACACAATCACATCACACACATACATACCACATACAGGCATCACACAAACACACAATACACATAACACACACACATCACATTATACACATACCTACCACACACAGGCAGCACATACACACACACACTCACACACATACACACACACCACATATGTACCACCTACACACACCAAAAAACCCTCAAACAAAAGGAAACAAAAATCTAGAAAAAAAAAGACAAAATAAATCTATAGAAAGTATAAGGTTTGTGCATTTTACTCTGTGTGTATTTTAACAAAGAGGGAGGAGGGGAAAGAGGGGCTAAGATTAAAGACGTGTAAGTCCACCTTCCATCCTTCCTACACGCTCCTCAGCCTCAGTGCCCTCAGCTGCCCTGGGCCTGGCTCTCCTGCTTTACCTCAGTTCTCACTGGCTCCCTTCCCACAGGCCAGGTGTCAGTCTGTGAGGCTCCGTCAGCTTCTGCTCGCTCCCATGCTTGTAGCATCATCTCCAGGCTTAAAAGCTGTCATGTTTTTGTGTAGAAATGTCTGGCTCAAATTATCCTGAAGCCTCTTTAGAACATGGGGCCACATGGGAGCAGTTTGAGCTCCGTCTTCCTGGACACACATGTTGGGGGTTACAAGAAGATTCCTGTTTGTCATATGAATCCATACCAAGCCTGAGCTCTGTTACCAGGGTTTGAGTCAAAGGTAAGAACCTGCCGTATGCTTTGCATCTTTTCTTTTTCATTCAAGAATTGCTGGGGGAAAAAGGCTCTTGCCCTCCTAAAATTTTCTCTAGGAAAAAATAGAAACAAATTCCTCATAGTCTCTTTTCAAATTGAGAAAATCCCTTCCCAGGTAGCCTGCCACCTGGTCGCTTCCAGACTGTTTCTGCTGCCCCCTCCAACTCCCACCCTTACTAGGAGCTGGTCCTGCTTGGTTCACTTTTCCTGGCTTTGAGTGTTCCTGGGGATGAGCCATCCCCAACAAAGCAGATAGCTGGAGCCTGGGCAGGATGTAGAGGGTGGAGCTGTTATCACAGGTGCCATAGGAGGTGCATGCTGGGCTTGCCATCCAGCTTCCAGGTCTTTCCTTTGGAACTGATCCTTATCCAGGCCACAGACAGAGTCAGAAGAGTCTTCAGAGCTCGCCTGGCAGATGATCACATGATCCCAGGACACAGACAACAGGAACAGCCAGCATGAAGGGCTCTGTACTCTCCTCCCCGCCCCTCTCCTTCTCCCTTCTGCCTCCTTTCTCTTTCTCCCTCCTCCCAAACACTATGACAAGACCCCACATACACATGCAGCCACCAGGCTGACAGGAGTCCCCAGGGCTCCAGTTTACTCAGCCTTGCTGAAGCAGGAATCAGTGGTCTGTGCCAGTGCTAACATTGCATATGGTCAGACTAAGTGGTCAAATCTCCATCTGGTGTCTGCAGTTTAACTGTTTTCTGGGAAATCATGGGTCCCAGAGTGTGGGAGTGTGTCTCAGAGGATCCAGAGGCACACATGGGCCTAGCCTCTAACTCACTTTGTAGGCAAGGATGACCTTGAACTCCTGAACCTTTGCTCTCAGTCTTTCAAGTAGTGGGAATGCTGGGATTACAGATGTGTGCCACCGTGTCCAGTGGAAGCAAATCTTAAAAATTATTTACTAATTCATCAGTATTGAAGCTCTTTTTGTTTGTTTGTTTGTTTTGTTTTAATTTTTTTGTTTGTCTTATTCGGTTTTGAGACAGAGTCTTTCTTTGTGTACCACGCTGGTCTTGAACTCACAATCTTCCTGCAGGTGTCTGCTATCATACCGTATGGACCAACCCTCAGGGCTTTGCTCATCCCAGGCAAACACTCTACCCATTAAGCTATATCCCCCACTACAGTGAGACCTCTTAGTGACTGACTAATGGAGACATTAGCATGTTAGAAGCATAAAGTGTGGGGTTCTCTGCTGATCCCCCATATCAGGCTCCTCGGCTTCTACATGTTTCCTCAAGAAGGCTGACCTATCTCTCTGAGACATACACACATGCTGACACAGCAGGTGTCTGCAGGATGACTAGCGAGGGTGGGGAATCCATGCTGGGGTCATGGAGACATTTCTTGCCTTGAAGCCCTTGGCTCATTAGCTCTATCTTCTAACCAACCAAACCAGCAAGCCCTAGACTAGATGGTGCATGCTGTGGTTCCTGGCATCTGACAGGCGATCGGTGAGTCGGAGCTTTTATTTTCTGGCATGTCTGCACAGCAACCACCCCTCATAGGGTGTGCAATCCTACCATGTCTCATGGCTCTGTGAACCATGATTCACTGGAGATTTGATAGCAGGCAGTACGGATGCCTCGTCCACAGCATTTCCCTATCCTGATACTCAGGACCCAGGAGGCCTGGGTCTGGTCCAGGCTTGGTATTTCTGTAAACCCCCTGCCCCCATGTGACTCTGAGCTGGTCACTTTCTCTCAGTCTTCTCTACTGATTGGAATGTGATGCTCTGCGCTCTGCCTGGGTTACTAAAGTCAAGCACAGATCCAAACAGAAAGCAATGGCCCTGCCCCAGGGGTCTGAAAGTGAAAGGGTCACTGTGTGGCTCTCCAAAGAGGAAGACTGCTGCCCAAACTCTGTTTCCCCTTCTCCAGCTGTGCTGGCAGCAGAACACACTACCTTTTAAAGATTGATGCTTTAGCTCTCTGACTCCTGAGACACCAGGTAACGTGCAGAAGGAACTAGAGGAAGAGACGTCTAGGGCAGGCATGTGGACTTGTGCGGGCAGGGCTCTAAGACACTTGGCCTCCAGGTCTTTGAAGCCGTATCTTTCCCACCTTTTAGATGTCCTGTGTCCTTGGTGTCTGTTTAGTTCTTGTCCATCCAGTCCTGGATCCAAAGTCCTCATCAGCCTGGTCTGCTATTCTCTTGGCTAAGGACAGCTAAATTAGGATTTTTATAGTCATTGGGCACTCCTGTATCCACCACATCCAGTATAACACTGAGTGTCTACAGTGTTATGATTTTCCAGTGATCACATGTAATAGTTCTGGAACGGATCTATAAACTGTTTCCAAACACAGGTACAGAAAGATATCAGGATGTTGGCAATGCCATGTGACATTTTGCATATGGTGGCATAGTTGCATAGGGGCAGCAACAACCAGGCATGCAACAGGAGTGGATGACTTTTACCCAGGTGCTGTTAAGCTAAAGCTAGAACAAAAACAGGACTTAGCATTGTCACCCTTTATATGAAGCTCAAAAATGACAAAATTAGAATATGGGGTTAGAAGTCAGGGTAGTGCCATGGTCTCCTAGGGCAGGGGGATAGAAACAAGAGGAGTATGAGGAAGGCGTGTGGGCTGGCCCTGTACACTTTCTTGGTCGGGCACTGTTCAGTTTGAAGAAGGGCAGTGCTGTGTCCATTTTAAATTGCGTGATTTTGATTTCCAAGTTGTATTTTAATGAACGCATAAAGATCTCACTCACTGATTTTGCAATTTTATCTTTTTTTTTTTTTTTTTTTTTTTTTTTTTTGCAGCCCGTACAAGTTTGTAGGTCCCAAAGCATTTCTAGAAGCCCCAGACTAGAGCATCTAATAATGTAGGGTCACAGAGAGCCATAGTCCTTTCCTGAGTGGCACTCAGCACCTTCTCTCTGGCCATTACCAAACACCATGCTCTCCCACGATGCTATAACGGAAGCCTTGTTAATCATCGCTCCTCCAGGATGGGAAAAGATTCTCTTCAGGGATTTTCTTAGCATCTTTTCCTCCCAACCCAAGCATCCCTGGTTCTCACAGATGATGATGGCCCTTAGCCCATAGCATGCCTGGGGTCTCCCACATCCTTTGCGTTCACAACTCTCCAGCCTTGGACACGAAATCCATGCAGCCTAGCCATTCTGGAAACATGAATTCCTAAGTCTTTCCCGCCATCTTGAAAATGTCTTCCCTACAGGACTCTGCCTGGATGGATGGGCTGTGTTCAGAATGACTTTTGCACTCATGACCTGGTGAGTTTCATCACATTTCTTCCCTCCTAAGCCTTATCTGTAAATGTGGACTGCCATCTCCACATCCTGGAGCATGGTGCTCAAATGCACGACAGTGGAGCAGGGATCTATGAGTGACCTTGGGTGACATTTTCAATCTTTGCCCAACACACAGACAGTAACTGGAGACACTGGAGAGAAGAGTCTTGGTTTTTTTTTTTTAATAGTACCCCAAATAATACAAAGTTTGAAAAATCTCAAAGAAACACTAGTAATTTATTGATTTCTTATATTTCAACAACAAAGCAAATACATGGTGTATCATACAAGGAAACTGGGCCTGTCCAGCACAAGGTTCTCATACGAGGCAGAGCAGGAGAGTGAGGTCTGGAGGGAGATTCCCAGACACTGCCACAAGCCCAAAAGTCACGGAAGACAGAGTGCATAAGTCTTTTCTTGTTTGGTCATAAATTGTAACTTGTTTAAGGCACAGAAGTAGGAGGCAAATTTGATTTAAAACATAAAGATAGGTCTGGGATACATAAAGTCTAACCAGCCCCTTACTTCCTGCTCCTAGGAATGCATTCATAAGTCCCCTTAATGTTGTCCTTCCTAAAAGACAGGCATGAGTTGGGCCCAGACCACCTGGCCAGCTTGAGATCACAGAGGAACTTCTCATAACTGGGCCTGCATGGCCCCTGGGTGTCTGAGCACCTGCTTCATCACCAAAGGAAGGGTCAGGCCTACCAAATCCTTCTCCTAGGGAAAGGAAAACTAAGGCCATGGACTGCAGGGAGTGAGGACAGTGCTGGGGTGGGTGGAGGTGGGGAGGGCATTGCTCAGGGCAACAGTTTCACTTGTTGACTTGAATGTTCAGCATGGTTCTCTCACACTCACTAAGTGGACACTTCCAAAGCCCAGGACCTGGGTATCCTTTCTCCCTGGGAGGACATACACTATATGGGGGCAGGGATGTAGAAGGTTTTATTCACCGATCTGAGTACCCTAAGTGCTCCCTTTGAACACTGCCTGAGTAGTGTACCAATGGTGTGTTTTAAGGAATTGACCATTTTGGATCCCAGTGACCAGCAAGGGAGATCACAAGAAGCCCATGTCAGGATAATGTGGTGGGACAGCAATCCACGCTGGTATTGGAGGAGAGGTGAATCCAACATGAGCTAAACAGGGAAGGATGTTGCAGACTCAAGATCGTCAGAGCATGCTGGGCTAGATGGTTTAGGACACCTCTCAGGGACAATGTCCTCATGTATCTGACTTCCATCCTCAGTGGAC
The DNA here is from genome assembly GCA_907169655.1 of Acomys percivali. Lineage (NCBI taxonomy): Eukaryota > Metazoa > Chordata > Mammalia > Rodentia > Muridae > Acomys > Acomys percivali. The sequence goes on from OU015747.1 coordinate 92,404,229, forward strand.
AGATCTTTTACTAGGCTACCCCAAGCCACAAGTGAGTTTTTTAGTCTTAATGCTAGGGCAAGAAAAGGGGCGGGGCTAGGGAGCATCCTATGTCCTCCTTGAGAGAGGCGTGGCCACCTAGCACTAAGCACACCCAGCACTAAGCACACCAGCTGAGAGGTGCTAGCCAAGACCCCACCCCACTATCTGTCCTATGGGCCTTGACACAGACAGGCCCACACATGGGATTCTTGGATGCTCTTTTGCTACTACTGTCTGCAGTGCAGAGTCTAGGATCCTGGGTTTGGCTGCCTCCATCCCTGATAGGCATCTTTGTTTCACAATGACAGGGAACAGACAGGGCTGCTAGTGGTCAGGGAGAAGGAGGTTGGCTGATGACTGGGATGTGGGCTGATTTCCTGGTCTATTCAGCTAAATTCCCTTCCTTTGGCCTGTGGGGACCCTCCACCACCCATCCCCAAGTACTCCCTCGCCTGACACTCAACAAGGCTGGGTCTGAGGCACATTGCAGATCATCTTCAGCTCTCCTCCCCTGTCCTGTAAGAAACCTGAGCAGGCAGGTGTCTATGCCCACCTGTTCCTGCTCCATCCCCCCAGGGGCGGGGATGAGCATTAGCAACTATTCCCAGAGCTCTGGCTTCGGGGCACTGTTCTTACTTTCCTTCTCCTGAATAGCTGCTTGCCTGATCTCTGAAATTTGGGGCTCTGCTGGCTAAAGCTACCATGTGGGTACTGAGCCCCAAAGAATGGTGAACCAGTCGCTCTGCTAAGCAAGTAACACAATCTTGAGTCTTCTGGAGCTCCTTTCTGCCCCTTAAGAGGAAATGTTGGCCCCATTCTTGGCTACTGTCCCTTCTCCTGCCATCTTGGAAGTGGCAGAGAAAGGCTGCCGAGCTCTCTGTGTCTCCATCTGCAAGGGCCCTGCCTGGATACCCTATACTTCCAGTTAACCAAAAATCATGTGTGGTTCTTATCTGTAAAGGGAGGCACAGAGAGACCGCTGTGCTGTCTGTGAGATGCAAAGAATTGGCGCATCTGCACCTAGCCTGTTTCAGTTGTTGGTTATGTTTTTAGGCATTCATACACACACAAGCACACACACACACACACACACACACACACACACACACACACATGTATGCACACAGGGGCACACACACACATACACTTACATTATACACATTATATATATATACTGTTTCTCAGAGAAGAAGGTATTGACATCAGATGTAAGCCCTTTTAACTCAAGAAAGTCCCCCCACCCAGCCTCCCCAAACCCCTAGCCTGCAAGTTCCCCTAAGGAAAAAAAAAAGAATCAAAAATTATTTCCATCATCCACAGTTTTCAGGTTTCTCTTGGTTGCATCTGAACGTCTCCAAATACTGCGCAGGATGGAGCAGGTAACCCATCTTCAAGACCTGAGGTCTTCTCAGCTGGGTTGTATTTTTCTAGAAAGAGAAACTGTCAAGTTAGGGTATAGTGAAAGCTGGGCATGACACTGTATGCCTGTAATACCAGTTACTTGTTACTTGGCTAAGGCAGTAGGATCACACATTTAAGGCCAACTTAGGCTACAGAGCAAGTCCAAGGCTAGCCTGGGAGACTAGGAAGATCCTGTCTCAAGATAATATATAAGGAAAAGAGGATTGGGGCTACAAGTCAATAGTATTTACCCAGAATGTGTGAGGCTGTAGGTTAAATCCCCAAGAACCACAACACGCAGAGTCACATGTAGTGAGACACTGCCACACCACCTAGCCTGACCTGTGTTACAAACTGCTGCACACTCACACCTTCCCAAAAGTGTCTGCTTCAATATTTAGCTGTAGTCCTTGGCTTCTCTGTATGAGAAACCCTTTGGATATCCACTTAAAAATACATTTTCCTGCACCTCCCTTAAGGGCTATCGAGTCAGAGCTGGCAAGGCCAGAAAGTAAGTGGCAAGCATCCTGGTTGATTCTAGTGAATGTTTGGCTTGCAAAGCTTTGACAGAGTCTCTAGAATCATCAGCTGGAAACGAAGCTTGTCCACACTGAGCATGTGCAGAGTGGGAATGGATTTTAGGACGGATGGAGGGGTTAGAGAGATGGCTCAGTGGCTACGAGTGTTTGCTTCTTCCAGCACCCCGGGTAGCAGCCCACAGTTGTTTGTAACTCCAGTTCCAGAGGCTCTGATGCCCTCTTCTGGCCTCCTTGGGCACCTGGCACACATATGGTGCCCAGATATATGTGTAGGCAAGATGCTCGTACACATAAAACAAACACACAAACAAGCAACAAAACAACAACAACAACAACAAAGTGGTTTTAAAAAATAAGGAATGAAAAATAAACTATAGCTCACCCAGAGTGACTCCTATATTCTATAATCCACTTGTGAGTGGCACTACCTAGATTGTTCAGTGGGCAACCTACAATTATCCTTGGTTGTCCTACACAGACCTCTGGCCCTTCCAGTGCTAATAAAGCATTACACATCCCCAATGTCCTGTGATGGGACAACCCATGTTCTCAGCTAGGAGTCTACATGGTTGTCCTCCTCGCCCTGTTAAAGCCCAGCTGGCTGTCACACCAAATCATGCCGCTCCCTACAGTGCGTAGGTCTAGCCTTGAACGGCAGCAGTGGTGGTCCTGGAGGCATCCCTTGCCATGGAATGAGCTGATTCTCACCTGCAAGTTGAACTTGCTCGGACAGTCTCTTCTTAGAACCTGGAGGTGAAGTTTCTCAGGTTGTTGGCCCCAGTTATGTTCCCCATCATGTTCCGATCGAAACCTTGCTGCAAGGGGAGAGACAAGCAGAGTCCACTGTAGGACAGGCAAAGTGGGGCCGGATGCCTGGCCAGAGCCACCTTTAGTCAACATCTCTGCATTTGTCTGGACTCTGGACATGCCAATGTGCTCTGACCGCTATGTACGTATGCCTGGGCTACAAGGGAGTTGATTTTTTAAAAGTGCACAATGCCACGAATATTAGTGCATTAGTGAATTGCATTTGGAATTTCTCTTGCCCATTTGAGCTTCCTACTTGTGTTTGCAGAAATCAAGCAAGGAATGAGAATTCTTTGAAAATTTTTTGAGAAAGGGTCTCATGCATAGCCTAGTGCCCTGTCTAGTCATATATCAACTTGACACAAGCTAGGAGGGAGCCTGAAAGGAGGAACTTCAACTGAGAAAATGCCTCCGCAGTCATAAGATCTGGACGCCAGGCATTTTCTTAATTAGTGATTGATGTGGGAGGGCCCAGCCCATTGTGGGTGGAGCCATGCCTGGGTTGGTGGTCCTGGGTTGGGATCTATAAGAGAGCAGGCTGAACAAGCCATGGGGAGCAAGGCAGTAAATGGCACCCCTTCAAGGCCTCTGCATCAGCTCCTGCCTTCAGGCTCCTGCCTTGTGTGAATTTCCTCCAGAACTTGCTTTTGGGTCATGGTGTTTCATTGCAGCAATAGAAACCTTAACTAAGACACCAAGGATGGCTTTGAATCCCCAAATCTCTTATCTTTGCCACCCAAAAGCAGGGAGTATAGGTGTGTGCCACCACACTTGGATTTTCTGGGTCTCAAACAGTGGGGACAGGCCTAGTGGTTCCCTAGTGCCAAAGGCACAAGGGTAAACTCTTGACTTTAAATTGGAGAGGTTCTGTAACCGGGCTCTGAAGGTTTCTAGGATATATTACGTTTCCAAATGGCTGGTGATGCCTTAGTCCAGCCTTCTTGCCACCTTGCTCTCAACCTGTGGGTCACAAACCCTTTGTGACTCAAACATATTTACATTACAATTTGTAACAGTAGCAAAATTACAGTTACGGAGTAGCAAGGAAAATAATTTTATAGCTGGGGGTCACCACAACATGAGGAACTGTATTAAGGGGTCGCAGTGTTAGGAAGGTTGAGACCCACTGCTCTAAGTGATCTCACACTGGACTTCTCAGGTTTCCTCTGCCCTACCCTCTCCCCCCGACTCCCCAGCCCCTCAGATACGAGGCACCTGGGGTAGGGACAGGGCCCTGTGCACACTCACTGCTACTCAGATCTGCTGACTCTCCTCTTGAGTTGGTCTCACCTTGGTTTGTGGGGTGCACACACCTCTCACTCCCTTCCCAATCTGCTGGGACTTTAGTGCAGGGCAAGTGTGAGAAGGGCCCAGTCAGGAGGGATGCTGGTATATGCTCTTACCTGCCTGAGGACACCCTGCAGTTCTCTGCTGGCCCACATGTCAGACAGGAGTAGCCGGGCAGCCTCTGCAGCCTTAGGTGAGGCACTGTACAGATGAGAAGTGGCCTTGTGAGATGAGAGCCGTTATGACACGGGAACACCTCTTCCCTTGCCAGCCCCCCTCTTTAGGGTCCAGAGATATGGGGTGTCTCTGCCTACATGGAAGAGGAACTCTAAATGGGACAATGAGTCCAAGCTATTACACAGTGGGCACATCTCACACCCTTGCCCATCTGGAGACATCCCAGAGGCTAGTTCACTAGAGAGAGCCCCATGAAGCAGGAAAAACATTCTCACATAGTTAGGCCTTACACTCCTATGCCTCCTGCAGCTCCTCCAACAGCCAAGTGTCCCACATGTCCCCAGCTAAGAAACGGACTTCTCTGTCCCCTCTATGCAATCCTAGGACCTAGATAGAGGCTGAAGCCACAGCCCTTCTGCATTTGGCTTCTAGGATTTCTCCCTCATTCTGTCCCCTGCCTTCCCCTGGGCACATTCTCTGTGACCCCGCGCTGTTCCCACCTTTTAGGTGGGACAGGCCCCGCGCTGTTGAGTGCTGCTGTATGGGGAGGGAAGCCCTCCCTCCCCTCTGCCCACCTGTTACGGCACAAGTTGAAGACATTGTTGAGCATGCTGCTGGAGAAGTACTGCTTGGCCATCTGAGGCTGCGAGGTCATCAGGTTCCTCACAGTGTAGCAGGCTGAGGACAAGATGTCCTCCGAGTTGCTGGTGTTGCCGGTGTGGCTGGTGAGGAGTCTGGTCACTTCCGGGAACACCTGATTTCCTAGAGAGAAAGGAGTTAAGGAACTGGGTCAGGGTTGCCGTGGAATGGCGGACGGGTTGTGTCAAAGGCCTCAGTACTCATGGTCTTCTTCCAGGAGGTAAGCAAGGTGGCCCCTCAAGGACCCACAGGAACAAATCCAATCAAGATGGATTTGTGTAGACTCACCCATGGGGTGAGAATTCCCTCCTCCTCCCACACATCTCTTGGGCCAACTTCCCCTCAGAATACCCACATGATGAAATAGTTTGAGGACAACCTTCTAGAGGGTTCTAGAAAGTACAGGCCAGTGTATTCTATGTGGATGGAGGAGAGGACAGGTGTTCTTACCCATAGCTCTGTGCAGCACAGGGTGGCGGGACATATTGCTCAGAAGAGAGGCCCCAGAACGCACCACATCCGAATTGCCAGATTGCAGGAGGCGGGCGATTTGTGGCAAGCCCTTTTCCTTCAGCCCAATCAACTGGCTCATACCACTGGACATCTAAGAGAGAAGATGCAGGGAGGAGCTGGTCTGTGGCCTTTAGGCACCAGGGTTAGTAGAGAGGCAGATAAAAGCAAGCAAAAACAAAAAGAAAACCAACAGCAATAGCAGCAGCAGCAGCAGCAGCAGCAACAATAACAACAAAACAAAACCCTGAGCCCTTTCTCTTTCACCTTAAAGTTGGGAGGAGACAAAACTGCTCCAGCCTAAGTGACTATGGAAAAGCCAGATTTCACTACCCCTACATGTCCCCCATGCCTGGTGGAGCCAATCTGAAACTCAGGTGTAGGCAGAGGAAGTGTCATTTCTGTCCCTCAAGGTGACTCAACATCGGTGTCTAGACTAGCAGTGTCCCATCTTCCTTTGCTGTCTCAGCTCGTCCATCTCAGACACCTCTCTCAGTATCTGTTTACATGTCACATGGCCAAGGGCAAGCGAAGGTTAGAGAAGGCCTGGCCATCTTCTTCACACTCCCCAACCTCTGCAGAAGCCAATCCACATTTACTGAGGGCTTTCTAGAGACCAAGAAGGATCAGATAGGGTCTGGGTCCACATGGAGGTTGAATTGGGATTCCCCACAAGGAGACTAGTTAACCAGGGTGTCAAACCAACATCCTGGTATGACCTAATATAGGCCAGTTTGGGGTCCTTGGGAACCCCAAACTCATCCTTCTTACAACCAGGGAAGTTATCTTGACCCTTGGGATGCCCCTGTCTGCTGCTGCCTAGGTCTCTTTTGTCTTAAGTATGTCTAGGGAGCAACAGCTGGCTATGCACCAAATATCCTCCGGCTTTACCCGACATCACCACGTCCTTAAACTTCAAGGCTGGAGCCAGGTGTGGTGGTGCACACCTTTAATCCCAGCACTTGGGAGGCAGAGGCAGGCGGATCATTGTGAGTTCAAGGCCAGCCTGGTCTACAAAATGATTCCAGGACAGCCAAGGATACACAGAGAGATCCTGTCTCGAAAAACCAAAACAACAACAACAACACCAAAACCACCACCACAACAACAAAACAAAACCAAAAATCTTCAAGGCTGAGTCCACCACAGCTTTCCCTGAATCTACCCATTCCTCATACTCTGCCAGTTCATCAAATGGGGATTTCTCTTGCCAAACTCTCCTCATCCCTATCCCCCACTGTATGCAGAGCTCAAGTGGTTAGCACCATATGGCAAGAGGTTATAGTGTGGGCATTGCCCAGGAGTTTTCAGAGGGCAGATGCAGGTCTGCCCCCGACACGACACTGCACTGGTGACCAGCCCAAGGCCCAACATGCTCACATCTGGAGCTCGAAGCTTACTCAGAACCGGGCATGTCTGAGAGACTGAGGGGAAAAGATAGGCTGGTGGAAAGTGCAGGGGGAAGGCTGAGGAGATGGGAGGGTGGGTCTTCTCACCAGCCCCTTGCTGGCTGTCAGGTTCTGCAGGGCGCCAGCACAGGCCTCCAGGGTAGCATCTTTCTTGCTCTTGCCCATGAGGTTCAGGTAGGTGCGGATGGCATCTGAGTGGTACAGCCAGCTGCTGCCCTTGGGGTTGACCTCTTCCTCGGGGAGGGGGCAGTCATAATTATTGTTCTGTAGACAGACAGCATGTCAGTGAGGAGTCTGGTGATGTCACATGCCCAAGCACTCTGCCTCTCCCCAAATTTCAGGTTGTGGGGTCTGTTGGGAAGGATGGGGGAAGACTGCTCTCTGCAGGCCTTTCCTCTATGCATCCCAGAACCATCCCCCTCCCTCACCCCCACCTCCACCCCCACTCCCCCATCAAATGAGGGACTGTGCCATGGTCCTCTAGATGGTCTCTGGGCAGCAGCTCAGGAAGTATGCTCCAGAGCAGCTTCACCCCTGAGCATCCAATTGTGTAAGGCCACTCTAGGGTCGGGTGGCAAGACGCTGAGAATTTCAGCTACATTGGGTTCTGCAGGCTAGCCTGGAGCCTGGCTTCCATATGCTGGCTCTCATCTACAACATCCTTATTAGGAGGCTTAGGAGGTATCAGGGACCCTTGCCTAAGACAGTAAGAGTTGTATTGTTTCCCCAGTATGGTAAGAGGAACGAAGCCCTGCAGAAAGGGGCCTAGAGCTTTTGTCCTTGGGTGGTCTGGGCTCCTACAGCCTAAATGGGTCCCTGTAGGGCCTCTCCTCTAGGGTTGTGGGGGATGTAGACCTGGTGGGTGCTTGGGGAGTGTGTCCTGGCTCGACAGTGGACATTGCTCACCATCATCTTGTCACCCCTGTTGCTGAAGCAGCCAGTGGAGGACTTTTCAGTATAGGCATTGCGGGTATTGTACTCCAGCTGGCGGTAGCGGGTAGGCACCTCGGCGTCCAGGCGGTACGAGAGGTTATGCAGGATACACATGCAGTTCTCCACGGACTGGAGGCAAACAGAGAGAGTGCCTGAGGACTGTGCCAACAGACTTCTGGGCCTGCTGCCTATCCTGAGTCTTCAGAATGGCCCCGCACCACTGTCAGTCTGGAAAGGTCTCACAGGTGCACCCTGGGAACTGGATGTGGTTCCTGCCTCTGTCACTTGCTGGCTGTTTGAGCCTGTATGACTCGCTTCGCCTTTAAGGGCCTCAGTCTCCTCAGCTGTAAAATGGACTACCCTCATTTCTCTTGGCTGGTGGGGCAGATTGTGCACTAGGTCCTTGGTTCTACATCCACAGGATCAACCAACCACAAACTGAAATTATATATTTTTTGAAATTATTATTATTTTTTTAAAAAAAGACTCTAGGAAAGAACATGGTGGGAGGGTGCTGGGAACACTTTTGTGGGCCCACAATGCCAGTGTGGCCTCCAGAGTCCAAGCAGGGAGCACTTGCATGTTCCAGATGTCCCCTCCCCTGTCCCTGCCTCTGCCTGTGTCCCGTCACTGAGACAGATTCCACAAGTACACCTGGGAAGTGTAACCCTGACTCATTGGTTCCAGGAGAGAAATGTCAGCATCAGGGGAGGTCCAGACTTAAGTGGGAGGCCCCCTCCTGCCCCCCTCCCCCCCGCCGGCTTTTCATAGGCAGGGACAACAGGGTTGGGGCTATAGGGTCACCAGGGGCCTGCACCCTCACCTTGTCATCACAACGGCTGGCAGCCACACAGTTCTGGACATAGCACATGAGGGAGTCAATGAGCCCGGAGTAGTTCCGCATAGTCTGGCGGCCGGCATCGGCCGAGCTCAGGTTCCTGCGGGAGAGAACCAAGGAGGAGGAGGGTGAGGATACAGGAGGGGCGGAGCATAGTGGGGATGTGCAGGGAAGCGCCCTAGAAAGCTCAGGGCAGAATTTGAAAGTTGTGGCAGGAAGAAGAGAGAAGGAGAGAAAAATAAATGGAGAAGGAAAAGAAATCATTTAGGCAGCTCTGCCTGGTCCTGGATGGATGAAGGGGGGTCTTCTCCGAACTAATGCAGTCCGAAGGCAGTTTTCACCATTGTTTCTATCCCATGGCCCAAGACTCCCAGTGGCTCACTGCAGCTGGCAGCCCCTCTCCTGCCCTCTAGTGGCCACTTGAGAGATAGGCGTTGGAAGCTGCTGCTTGGAAGCCGTCTTTTTGTGGAAGCAAAGGAGATCTGAGGAGGTGCTTGACCAGAAGAAGTAAGCGGGGAGGGGCAGTTAACCTGGGGTACAGATGCAGTTAACTTTTACAAAGGTTGTTTCTTTCCCAGAAACTGTGGATCCTCCTGCCTTAGGTCGTGTGTATGGTGAGTGTATAGGCTGTGTGTGTGTGTGTGTGTGTGTGTGTGTGTGTGTGTGTGTGTGTGTGT
>OU015747.1:92413476-92443364 GCA_907169655.1 Acomys percivali
TGTGTGTGTGTGTGTGTGTGTGTGTGTGTGTGTGTGTGTGTGTGTGTACTGTCATCTCCAGCAGCCATGTGGCCCCATAAAGTCCTTAATTACTCTGGCTTTTCATCTACCTGGCCTCTTTGCCCTCTGGAGGCTGAGACACAAAGCATATACCAACTTCACCCGTGCTTTGAATTTCCGGGGGACAAACTCCATTACGGCAAAGTGAGACACTGAAGGTGAACTTGCTCCATGGTTTCCATACTCTGTGCCGGCACCTAGCCCAAAGCTCTGAGAACGGGCACATCCAGATCCCAACCAGGAGTCTGCCACACCCTGCTGTGGAACTCAAACAACTTGGGGCAAAGCGGCACCACCTCCATGCCAGTGAATGTGGCAAAGGGTTTCAGCATCCTGGCAGGATGTGACTCATGCGCAGCCAATCAATAGTCTTTTGTATAGGAGAGTGCTCTTCAAGATAGCGCAAGAAATACATTTTTCTTGGGCCGGAGGAGGAGGGGATTTAGTTGAACCAGTTTGGATGTTCACACTCAGGCTTCTCCACTCTTAGATTCCCAACGACACCCCTAGATTCTCTCTGGAGGTTTGCAAGGCACAGACAGATTTAGACATCGGTAATAGCTGACCCTTTGTCCTGGAGCCAGCCCACAAAAAGCAACACCAGGATGAGTGTTCTCTACTCTGCCTGAATGTTGGAGAAACGGATGGAGGCTGACTGTGGGAGGGCCTGAGCAGATAGACCTTATGAGTGCTCTTCTCTCACCTCAAGCAGCCTGTGGCATTGAAGAAGACCTCGGGGTCCACTGCTTCCCGGGACATGTTACTGTTGCCGTCACACCAGCCAGAGAAAGGAATGATGACCCGGTCAGTCAGGACAGGTAGGGCATCAGCCACCAGCTCCTCCTTCAGCTCGTCAGTGGAAGACAGGTTCCAGAGTAGCCCTGGACACAGACACGGTCAGCGCAACATGGCAGGCTCTGAAAACCTAGGGACTAGTGGTACTTCCCCTAGCCTGGGCTCTAGCAAATGGCCATCTTCCAGCTGGATGTGGCCCACCTGTTAGTCAGGCTTGGCCTGACTCCCTGTGATCCCATTCTCAGTGTCCTTGTAGACTGTAAGTTCTTTGAGGTCTGGGACTATCTCTAGGTAAAAATTATGCACATGGAAGGTCCTAAAAACACAGTTGAATGATCAGTTTTAACCGTATATTTTGGATCTTAGAATCGCTTAATGTTCTGTTTTCCATCTGAAACAATACATTCAAAGCATCAGCCGTGGAAGTGGGTCTCGAATTTTGTTTGTTTGAGATAGGGTTTCTCTGGCTGTCCTGGAACTTGCTCTATAGACCAGGCTGGCCTTGAACTCAGAGATCTGCTTGCCTCTGCCTCCCAAGTGCTGGGATTAAAGTCGTGTGCCACCACTACCTGGCTAGGTCTAGAAACTTTTATCAATTGTGACCCTGAACATTCTTGTCCTTCCCGTCCAATTCAAGGTCTTCCTGGTGACTTCCCTGTCCTGTGCCCCACGAGTGCATCATGGACTTTGTGAACACAAGGTAAGGCCATCCTTTAACACCCACTAAGCCTTGCCCTGTTTACTGGCTTTGCTCCTCTTCCATCACCTGCAGGTTTCAGTGCCTACTACATGAGGCTCCTTCCCTTGCACCAAGCCTTGAAGATGCCACCCCAGGTCACCATCTGAATGCCACTATTCCAGCCGAAGCCAGCGCCATTGAGCTCTGGCATTGTAGCCCAGCGAAACCTACACCTACCATGGCCTAGCCTAACAGGACAGGCCGGAGACACCCCCTGCCACCTTGCCCAGTGCCCATGCTGGGTCCCCTTCTGCAATCCCCTACCAGTCAACTGTTTCTGGATCTCTGTGCTCCCACTTCTCCTCAGGAGGCTGACGGCCTCCCGGATCCCGTGCTGCCTCCTCGTCTCCAGCTTGTTGGCAGTGCTCCTGAACACCAGGTTGCGCAGGGCCCCCGCAGCAGCCTGCTGGACGTTCTGATTGGGGCTGCGGAGGAGGTCCACCAGCTTGCAGATGCCTCCCAGCTGATAGACCTGGCCGGGAGAGTTGCCATATTGATTGTTGGAAGGAGAGAAGGTAGAGGCAACTATTCTCTCCTCGCACTGGCTGTTTCTCAGACCCAATAAATCAGTTCAGAAGCACACGATCAACCACAACAAATAAACTGTGATGAGGTAGTGGTAACGGAGCCAGACAAGAAACCCAAAGACCTGAATTCAGAGCCTGGCTCCCTCTTATCCTATTTGGGGCTCTTAGCAAGTCCCTCCTCTGTCTGGAGCCATGTTTTTCTCTTCGGGAGCACGGTGAAAGCCACATGAGAAGATGTGCCTGCACACATTTCAGAATCCTAAGGCAAAGCAGACACACGGAAGGTGCCACAGAAACCCTCCTGTGGTAGAAATGTTGATGAAGACTACCCCAGGCTTCTAGGAAGCTACTTGTGGCACACATAGCTGTCTTATGTCTTGTAGGGATTTTCCTATCTATACAAAGACCAATTGTGGGGGGCATAAGTGAGTCCCATTTTCACTGAGAGAGAGAGCTGGAAGGGAGGGAGTTGAGGGGTGGGGAATGGTCATATCCATTAGTGGAATCCAAGGAGGGGGTTTTTGTGAAACTCATAGCTGTCACTGAGCCACAGGCCTCTTCCATGACTGTTGTAGAACACAGACCTCTTAGGGGAACAGCCATTATTGTCATCATTGTAGCATCTACAACTGCTTGTAAGGGACCCTCAAGATTGTGTTTGCTGAGGGCCGGGGTGACGGCCCAGTGAGTATAAGTGCTTGCCGAAAATCCTGGTGAGCTGAGTTCAATCTCACGCAGTAGGAGAAAACTGAATCCTGATAGTTGTTCTCTGCCCACTGTGCGCGCGCGCGCACACAGACACACACACAGACACACTTCTTTGTTTAAACAAAGAAGATTGGGCCTGTTACTAGAAGGAGGGGACAGAACCATTAGATTTTACCTGAGATTCCAGCCGCCCCTTCCCACACTTCCCTCCCAGAGGTATGTAATTCCTTCCAAGCTGTGAAAAGTCTATGGTCTCAGGTCTTGGAGGTGATTGAGTATATAGAATGTGAAAGCTTAGATGAAGAGTCAGGAGTGGGTGGGGTGACACATGACTTGATCTATATATTCATGCTGGGAAGAGACTTGCTTTGGAGTCACTTATGTTCTTACAGCTACTAATCATTCATGCTTTGTAAATAAGCCAAATGAAGTCACCGATATGCGGGCTTGTTCTTTGGTGGGATCAGTACTCCGGTCTGCCGTTGGTACACTCATAGCTGTTTGTTTATATCTCTCTGGGAAAAGTTCACAAAGCAATGGCCAGTGGGCGAAATGCCTCTGTCTAAGGTGCGGGCACTCAGGAGGGCGTTTACTCTGCAGGCTAAGATGAGGCTCTGATTTTGCAATGCCAGGAATTCTCCATATCCCAGTGGCTGGATGCAGCTTCCATTGGGCTCCACATGTGGGGCCTGGGCTGATACACGCAGGGGCCTACCAGGTGGGAAGGGGGATGGGCTGTTACCTGTTGCTTAGCCGACTCATCCTGGAAGCAGGTGTGCTGGATGTAATAGGCCCCAATGGCCTGGTACTTCTCATCCTGGGAGCTCAGGTACTGCACAGCCTTGGGGATGGTTAGCCCACTGCATTCAATGTCCTCACTGCAGATCCTGGAAGAATAGGGAGCACGGTGTATTACATATTACAGGGTGAGCAGGGGAACCCTAGTGGGCAGCCTCTAAATTCTTACTCAAATAGCACAGCCTCTATCTGTGCTCCTCCTCCTACTCCCATCAGGGAAGCAGAAAAAGGCAGCCAGGCTTTCTTGGAGAACATCTTGCGAACAGTTCCCTACAAGGAAGGAAAAGGGCTGTGTGTCTTTTCCCTCCTGTGGCTGAGGCCCCTGTCAAGGGGTTAAGGCCCAAGCTGTGTACAAACTTGTCCCTATTTCCTGAGATGAAACTCTCCCATCTATTCTGCTACTGTGTTTGTGCCTGGTTCTGGGAAAGTGAAAGAGAGTGGCCTGGCTATTCTGTCTCTCCTTCTTCTCCCTCCCCAAGTCCAGCTAACTTCACACACACACACACATACACACACACACACACACACACACACACACACACACACACACACACACACACACCCCCCACACACAGTTCTTACATTCAGTCTTTCTCATTTTCACAGTCACCACATATGTCTGTGTTAGGATCACTCTCATGGGGCTAGTGGTTGGAGAACCACTCCAGCCAATACGTTACAGCCTCTAACAAGATCCTAAAATCCTACCCACTAGATTTTTCTCCAGCTCAGAAACCATCCACAGCTTCTCCATACATTAGGCTCAAATTCAAACAGTTTAGACGGACATTGAAGGCATGTGTTAGGTTGCTGTACAGCAGATGGCGGTTAGTTCACTGTTTACTGACTGTTTGGCTCTACCGCAACCCCTGGCACATTCCCTAGCCTCTGGCAAGAGTCTGTTGGTTGTAGCAAGGCATTCTCAGTTCCAGACATGAAGGCCTAGCCCAGGCCTGCCGAGTCTCCCTTCCAGGAACCCTTTCCAAGGAGGGAATCCTCACCTGGGAACTCCCCAAGCTCCCATGATATACAGCCACAGGCAGCCTTTCCACCTGTGTGTGTCTTCCTTCTGAACAGAGAGAAGAGGTCCCAGAGGGCAGAGACAGACCTTCCGAGGTACCCAGCCCTACTCCATAGATGTCCTCAGCATATACAGTGGAACCCTCTCTTTATTTGTACAGGATCGATCAATACTTGGCCACAGCCAGTGCTCCAGAAAAAGCCATAATTTCAGGTAGGATAATCCAACTACTTATCACTCAAGGAGCAGAGTTCTCTGGCCCTGGGCTAGTCACACACCCGCCCTCTACTGAGAAGCCATTGCTTTACCTTTATCAGTCAAATGACCCTTCTGCATGGCTTGCCACTCAATCTTAGTCCTCCAGTTAGGGGCCATAATGGTGCCAGGATTAAGTCTCCAAAAGAGAGGGATTTCTGGCTCTTTTCACAACTTATTCTAAATACATCTTATGTCCTTCAAGCTGGATCCTGCTTTCTTTGAGCACAGTATGGGACTAGTAGGAAAGAGTGCAGGGTAGAGAACCAGCTGTGTGACCCCGGGCAAGCTTGCTGCCATCTCTGGACTTTGTTTATTCCTCACCAGGGTCTGCCTGGCAAGGGTTTGAATAGGAAGAACGCAACGACGCTCCTCGGTCACTAAGAGCATGTTTCAGAGCTGCTGGGGGCTGCGTCAGGTAGGATAATCCAACTACAGGGGCTGTGCCTCCTGTGCTCGCCCCAGAGCCCACATGGAGGAGAATGCTCCCTAAATGCCTGCAAATAAATGAGTGGCTGCCATTAGGTGATAAGGGACAGTTGGAGGGTTCATGGTGCTCTGGGCCTTGAGAGAGGTAGGTTCAGTGTCACTGTGGCCCCAAGGTATCCTGTGCCTATGGGTCTCTGCAGGACGGCTCAGTCTTCACAGTGGTGTGTGGCGTGTGGCGTGTGGTGTGTGTGTGTGTGTGTGTGTGTGTGTGTGTGTGTGTGTGTGTGTGAGAGAGAGAGAGAGAGAGAGAGAGAGAGAGAGAGAGAGAGAGAGAGAGAGAGAGAGAGAGAGAGAGAGAGAGAGAGAGAGCTCGCCCGGGAGGCTTGTTGAAACACACATTGCTAGGACCTCCAGGTGTCTGTAAGACTGTGTGGGGCCCCTGAATGACTATTTAATTAAAAAAAATATTTTATTATTTTACACACGTGAGTGTTCTGCCTGCATGATTATCTGTGTACCACCTGCGTAATTGGAGGCCAGAAAAGAATGTTGGCTCTCAGACAGTTGTGAGCCACCAATATGGGTGCTGGGAATCAAACCTGGGTCCTCTGGAAAAGTGCCCAGTGCTCTTAACTGCTAAGATAGCTCTTCAGCCCAGAGAACAAGTAGTTCTAGCACATCCCCGGGTGCTGCTGATGTTGCTGATCAGAGAGACAGTGTGGCAGCTTCTAGCCCGCTAATCTTTTCTCCTCTGCTTCCCTTTGTTCATGGCTTGTGGCCCTAAATCACTTGTCCACGGTGTCTGGGTTCCGTGGCCTTTTCACTCTGAAGACTCCCCGAGGCCAGTGGCCCATCATACCAGAGACTCCTCAAGGTGGCAACAGTGCAGTCAGAATACAGACTGAGTCTCTCCCCTCCTCCTTGGGAGTCCCTGACAGAGTGAGCCGGGCTACCAGATTGCCTCCCACCTGGCCCCACCACAGCCCCGCAGCACTTACTTGGAACTGGCCCTTGAGTGGCCAAAGGACAGGTCCTTGTTGCAGGAGATAGGTGGCACACATACGGGGTCTTGCTTGGAGGCGCAGGAGGGCGGTCGCACGGGGCACTTCTTGACGGCCTTCTGCCCGCTGCAGGTGCTGTAAAAGCTGTATCGGTTCTGGGTGGTCTTGTGGCCTTTGCTGCTCAGCGTGCCCTTGCGCAGCGTGCCCCTCGGGTCACAGTAGAGGTCAGGCTCGCTGCGGCTCGCCTTAATTTTCTGCATGAAGCAGATGTCACTGCCAGCTCCAGGGGTGGCACAGCTGCCGCGGGGATAGTGCCTGCTCCAATTCTCCATCTGGCTGTAGGAGCTGAAACGCCGGTTGTCAGGCTCACGTTTGAGGGTCCCATTGTAGATCTAGATGGGAAAGGGATGAGGGGTTAGTCATGCTCTTGACTGGGATGCTGAATCGAGCTGTCACAAAGGAAGGCAGCCCTTCCTTGCCCTCTTACAGCGCTCAGGGGATCTCCACAAACAGTGGAGAAAGGAACCTTGGGCATTTCTCTCCTTGCTATATTATTTTTTCAGATGCAGGTCATGGTCCACGGTGGAACATGAGGTCATTTTAGCAGATGTGCCCATTCTTATTAAAAGTGTAGAATAAAGAAATATATCGGAAAACGTACAATACAGAGTGCAATACAATGGAGGCATAACCTGTTTTATGCTACAGTGAATTAATTATAAATTGCAATGTAAAATGTACTTTTTAAAATTGGAAATATTATTTATTTATTTATTTTGGTTTTTTGAGACAAAGTTTCACTGTGTAGCCCTGGCTGTCCTGGACTCACACTGTAGATCAGGCTGGCCTCGAACTCACAGTGATCCACCTGCCTCTGCCTCCCAAGTGCTGGGATTAAAGGCATGCACCACCACACCAGCCTAATATAATTTATTTTATGTACATGGGTGTTAAAAACAGTTCCTGCATAGATGCCTACACACCACATGTATGTCTAGTGCCCAAGAAGGCACCAGAAGAGGGTATCAGATTCCTTGGCATTCCAGTTACAGATGATTGTGAGTTGCCATGTGGCTGCTGGGGATTGAACCCAGATCCTCTAGAAGAGCAACCAGTGCTCTTAACTGCTGGACCATGTTTCCAGCCCCCAAGTATACTTTTTATTATGGGAATGTGTGAAAGGAAGTTCTAAACCACTGATCCGGCCACATGGAAAAAATCTGCAAGGGGTTCTTCAATAGTCACTGAGCAGGAGCAGCGGCCCATGAGGCTTTTGTCTTAAGCCTTGTCACACACAGCGGCAGCTTCTGACAGCCAGATGGCGCCAGCACTCTCATGCACATTTGGAAATGTCTATTCTGTTTAAGCTGCTAGCTAGGGAGCCCCTGGGCACACAGAGGTGGTGCAGGGTACAGGGTGGATGCAGGAAGACCTCTGGGCTGTGTCATCAGGAGAGAAGCAGGACAGAAACTTGTCCAAAGGGGAACTGTACCATGAATAATGAGGTGTCCTTAAGGGTCGTGTAAGCCCAGCAGGGAACTGGCTTCTTCGGGAGGAGCAGACAAAGCCAGAGGATTTGGTGGGAGTCAGCCCTTACTGAATTGTCTACAGAAGACTTTCCCAGACCCGAAAGCTGGCGGCTCTGGCCTGCCAAAACTTGTTCTCAGACCACAGGATCAACACTGAACCTGATAAAAAAATAAAAAAAAAAAACCTCCCCACACGGATGCTGACTTGGGACTCACCTTTCTTGGGATGAGTGAGGGCCAAGTCCAGCCCAGAGGCTACCCACCCAACAACCCTAAGCAAGGGTTGAAGTGGAGAAAGACAGAAAAGAGAAAGTGGATGCAAACTATGTGTCTGAGGGGGCACTGTTAGGTGACCAGCGATTCCTGGCTACACTGGATCTAGCCACACAGAACTAAGGGGGGAGGCCCATTGATCCCCTGAAAGAACGGGTGTGAAGCAGTGTCCAAAACCAAGAAGCCGCAGACTGTTAACCTTGGTGGTGGCAGGTTACATACACTCCCTTTACCCACACCAAGCGGGTACAGTTTTCTTCCCCAAACTGGGTCAAACCACCCTGCCACACAGTGAGGTGGCCCGTGGGAGTTGGGAGAGAGACAAACAACAGCAAGGCAGAGGCTCAGAGGAACTGGTAGTTGTCTTTGGCATTCGGAGATGAACCAGCCTCGTTGACAATTATATGCAAAGTGTAAAGAGGCCTCCACCACGTCAGGCAGCGGCCATAGTCTGCCTTCTTTTGGGAAGGAAGGCGGCAGATGGTGCTTTGGAGGGAAGACAGAACACCTACCCCCTACCCCGCTCCTTCCCCACCCCCTCGTGGCAGGCTGGGCTTCAGAGGGAAAAAGCAACAGGAGCTCCCTTGTTCTCAGCAAGTGACACACCTGCGAGTCATCTCAGACACCTGATGAGGAGTGCATACGATCTCCTGGCCCAGACCCAGCAGAGACGCCATCCTGCTGATTAAGCCTGAGTGAGAGAAGTTCTAGGCTCAGAGGCAACCTGTGCTGGGAAAAGGAGCAGCGGGGCGGGCAGGCGGCCCTGGCAAGTCCCAGCGAGGTGGGCTGCCCCCGGGGGATGGGGGAGTTCCTCCCCATCCACCACACCCCAGTAGTGTCATCCATTCTTGGGAGCCCCACCCCAGCTTTTAAAGTCACAGCCGCTGGATTGCATGAACAGCAGCACAGTTGGAGATGGGTCTCTCCCACCTCCATTGGCTTCTGCTGCTGGTTCTTTGACAAGCAGGAGGAAGACCTCAGCTGGCCCCTGTCCTCTCCAAGGCTCAGAAAAAGCATACTGCCTTTAGCCCTCCCTGCACAGGTGGCCCACGACCCAGCTGTGGCTGCAGCCTCTAAGGCTGAATTGCCAGTGGCATCTTGGGAATCCAAACACTTCCTTTGAGCCGAACCAGGTTAGGACATATGCATTGAGAAGGAGATGTGGTAGTGAAGAGCCCAACCGTGGCTGTGTCAGTGGCTTCCTCGGATACAACCTCAGGCAAAGGACTTAAAGCCAGTATGTCTATGGTTCTGCAGCTGTATAGCCGAGACCCTAATTGGTCATGACATAGAGGGCCATTAGACATCATTAGACTAATGTCTGTAAATTAGAACTGGACATGACACAAGTACTCAGGCCACCTGCATCGGTGTCTGACTCTCACACTGGGCTGCCTTTAGGAGCTGGCTGAGGGTGCACACACAGGCACGTGTACTCCAGGAATCCTCCTGTCTCTGCCTTCCTAATGCTTGGACTACACGCACATGCCAGCATGGGTACTGGGGATTCAAATGCAGGTCCTCACGCGGGCATGACAAAATGATCAGTGACTGAGCTATTTCCCCAGTCCCCTCGGGCCCCCCCCCCTTTAAATGACCCACACCATTTCTAAAGAGAAGGAGTCCAGGAAGGAGACACTCAGTACTCAGAGCCCCACGCTGAGCTCATTCCCCAGCGCAGAACAGGTCTAAGTACGCTTGGGAAAATAGAGGTGGCTGTTCTGCCCAGATGGTACACGGATTGTGAAGCAGACTTTCCGCCAAAATGGAGCACTCTTTCCTTACACGGGTGCTTCTGGCATCTGTGGCAGGACACTTCTTCATTGTCTGGATGCCCAGACATCACAGGATGTTTGTGATGGCCCTGCCCTGGGGCTCCAAATACCACCCCCACCTCTATTTCCAAACACTCTCTTCTAAGTCCTAAGCAAACAGCTGTAGCCAGAAGAGAATGAGTGGACACCTGTGCCCACAGCAGGTGGGAGAGCTTTGCTGCCAATGCCGCTCTAGCTACACTCCCACACTCAGATAGGAATCTGCTGGCAGCCTTCTCTTCTTTGAATACAAAGGGGGCACACACACACACACACACACACACTCTCTCACACACACACTCTCTCTCTCTCTCTCTCTCTCTCTCTCTCTCACACACACACACACACACACACACACACACACACACACACACACACACACCATGTCAGACTGTCCCATGCCTTCTTGGGAAACTCAAACCCCAGGTGGGACAGTCCATGGATCAAAGCATTCCAGACTAGAAACTCAACTTCCTGGGAGCAGAACTGACCGTTTAGTCAACAGGCTGGGCTAGGCAGCTAAGCTGAAGCCCAGGGTGTGAGGACAGAGGCATTCTTCTCCACTTGGAACACTCATGGGGCCCTTGGGAATCGGCCCTTGTGACCACAGCCCAAGGCAAGCCAGACAAGACTGCATTGGCCAGAAGATTCCACTACCAGGCCATGTTCTGCCCACCCTTCTCCTAATGACTTGTCTAGTAACTCACCTGCGCAAAGAGTGAAGCCAGGCTTTGTGCCAGGAGGCATTTGTTGCCTTATGTGGCTGTCCCTACATCAGAGGAAGACACTTCATTATGCTGATGAGGTCCCGGGCTGTTTAGTGGCCCTGCCTTTAAGGTCCCTTGGCCTCTTAATGCTTTCTTCCCTTCTCCTCCTTTTTCCTGAAGAAGTGTGGCATTTCAGTGCACATTGATGGTCTCTCTCTTCCTGCTCCTCAAGTAGGTAGTTCTCGGGAGCCCACTACTCACTGTGTAGGCAGGGAATGTGAGTGAACCGGATCAAGGCAAATCGATACCTTTCTTAGGCTCCAAGGCCCAAGAAACTGGTATTTGCTGAAGTCACTGGGCAGACATTCTGGAAGAGGTGGTGGCCACCTGAGCATTCTGTCCGCTTCCTTTTTTTGCACTGCCACTGCTTAGACTGTGGCCCTAGTTTTCCTCAGTGTGTTCCTGGGCCCCTCCTAACTTCTCCCACCTGCCCCCTATTTGGCCCACAGGGTCCTTCTAAACCCCTGCCTTTTCACACCATCACTTCCACCTTCC
Organism: Acomys percivali; assembly: GCA_907169655.1. Taxonomy (NCBI): domain Eukaryota; kingdom Metazoa; phylum Chordata; class Mammalia; order Rodentia; family Muridae; genus Acomys; species Acomys percivali. The sequence continues at coordinate 92,424,688 of OU015747.1, forward strand.
TTAGGCAAACGCTTCCATTAGCCCCAACCTTGCTGGGGCACTTACTGTGTTTCTGCTATTTGCCGGGGGAAGCAAGTCAACTTACTTAGCCCACCTAGCCAGCCATCTCTTTCCTCCTAACACACCGTCTCCCACTGGCCCGCAACAGCAGATCCACACTGGCCCCTGCTTCGCCTACTTTCTGCCCACCTGTTTTCGGACCTCACATTTCTCCCAAGTTTCTGCTCAAACCTGTCATCCCCATCTGTTCTGCCACATCCTGGATGCACACAGCTGGACTCCTTCAGCTGCACACCCAATGTCCCCTGGACTTGTTTGTTCTGTAGTTTCTACAGTGGGGTTCTATTATCCCTCCAGGCCTTTCAAACCAAAGGCAATTTTTACTGTGCCTAGCATGGGGCTGGGTTCCCAGCAAGCCCTTGTGGAAAGGAGAGCTATGATTGTTAAGGAGAATTTCTTCTGGGAATGGAGACTCTAGTTGCTGGTGAGCACTGGGTTCCCAAGTGGCTTCCTTGCTCAGGGGGTCTGCACAGATGAAGTGAGCTGGTGGAGGATAGAAGGCTCTGAGCAGGACAAGGTAGCCTATGCAGGCAGCACAGGTAGACTGAGGTTCAGGAGACTTCTCTTTCCCCTGACCTGGGACATGGCTGATTCTAGAAAGTTCTCTCTCCACTCTAGATAACCAGACAGAAACTGCCTGTCTCTTTGGGAGCAGTGCATGCGCTAGGCAGGCCAGGATGAAAAGAGTGCCCATGTCCCCAGCTATTAGCCCATTTTGAAACCACGCTTCTGCCAACAAGGTGGGGCTGGCCAAACTGGCTCAGCCACAGGACACGCCCTTCTCCGCCTGGCAAGTTACACACCTGCTGGAGTGTCCCACAAGGCCATGTTCAGCTAGGCAATCTCCCTACGCCCTTCTCGTGAAAGCCAGTGCACATACAAACTTCCCAGAGTGAGTCCTCATCCCTCTTGGGCCTGGAGAGAGCTTTCCAGAGAAAAGACCTTGACAGGAGGCCCCTCCAGGACAAGGCTCTGTGCTTGTTTATCAAGCAACTACCATTGCCAGCCTGTGCCCACTGAGGGCCCTCACACAGTAATGATAACAGCTCTCTCGCATCTTACTATGGTTTCATCTGCTCCTGCTGAGCAAGGTACATCTGATATGTAGATCACTCTGAGTTTTCCTGGCGATTTGCAGACTCGGGTCCTCTACCAACAAGGCATCCAAAAGGGGGACACATAGGGCCCCAGGCATGGAGAGTTCTCCTAAAGACACAGGGTGCTGCTTACTTAGCAGTCTGTGTCAGCGAGGAAGCCACTGAGGCCTGAGTCACCAAAGATGGGAGTTCATCAGGGAGAGTGCCAGTCCCTGACTCTTCTTGAGAAGCAGAGGTCCCACCCTGGGCTGGGCTTCATATTTCCTGGCACACAGTTGTGAGAAAAACCCTACTCGTCAGAATCCCTGATGTCCATCTGGCCAGCGAGTGATGCCACTTGGCCTTGAAGGAGGCTGGGGTGGGAGTGCCTCATTGTGGAGTCCTCAAAGGCAGGGAGGAGACACACCCACCATTCCATCACCAACACCCTGAAACACAGGGAAACCTCAGAAGCATCCTGGAGATGCCTGTGAACTAAAGGATTGTGTCTGGTTAACAATCAGTCCTTTTTCTTTTCTTTACTTTGAGACGGGGTTTCTCTGTGTAGCTCTGGTTGTCCTGGAACTCTGTGGATCAGGCTGGTCTTGAACTCTCAAAGATCCACTTGCCTCTGCCTCCTGAGTGCTGGGATTAAAGGTGTGCATCACTACCACCCGACTGACAACAGCCAGTCCAGCCTTGGAGTTCAGAAATGCTTTGTTACCTGATTTTTGTTGTTTGTTTGCTTGAAATAACGTCTTTTGTTGTTGTTGTTTTGTTTTTTGAGACAGGGTTTCTGTTTCTCTGTGTAGCCCTGGCTGTCTTGGAACTAACTCCCTCTGTAAACCAGGCTGGCCTTGAACTCAGAGAGATCCACCTGCCTTTGCTTCCCAAGTGCTGGGATTAAAGGTGAGCGCCACCACTTCTGGCCTGAAATGGAGACTTAACCCATAGCCTAGTCATAATTATCCTGCCCTAGCCTCTAAGTTGTTAGGATTATAGGGATGAGCCACCGCACTTGGGTTGTCACTTTAAAAAAAGCTTTAAAATGTAAAAAAACCAAAGGTTTTGGTGCCCATCTCAGAAGCATATGTAGACTGAGAAAGCTGGTCAATAAGAGCATCTCTTGTGACCTTTGAAGAGCAGAATCTGTGGGTACTCACCAGTCAGTATCAAGAAGCATTTGCAGATAACTGAAGACAGATCTCCCAAAAGACCAAGATGGCTGCAGCCCAGGTGTGAGAGTACTACAGCATTCCAGGCAGCGGCTCGAGAGGCTTTCTTTGGGAGGGGACTTTCTCTCCAGGGACACCTGTTTCTTAGCTTCTTTGGCCGCAGGCTCCAAGACCTCCTTACGGGCAAGACGCCCTCAGGAGATCCTCATATACAGTGGGAAACATCTAGGTGAGCTGGCACTCAATAACAGCTGCTGTCAGAGCCAACCACCGCAGCAGCTGCGGTGCCAGCCGACCCTGCATCCTTCTCCCGGCTAGATCACTCACCACGATCCTTTCCTGCCTCCTCCGACACACTGGAGAAGTTGCGTTGCTTAGCTCCCATCACTGCCGGAATGAGCTTGGGGATATGGATGTGAGGTTTTATATACATGGATATGAACTTTAATCTTTTTAAATATTAAAAGATTACTGTTAACTATGTATAGGAGTGCATGTCTGCATGTGCAGGTGCCCGCCAAGGACACAGGTGCTAGATTCCCTGGAACTGGAGTTACTGAGAACTGTGAGCTGTGTGATGTAAGAGTGCTGGGACTCGAACTTCGGTCCTCTGGAAGGGTAGCGAGTACTCCTAACTAGCCCCCCACCCCCATGTTTCCTTCTAGAAGGGAGATCTGAGTAGGTGTTTGACACAATGGCTCTCTCATATCCGAGCGGCAGTAGAGCCCTGCCCGGTTGCTGTCTTCTCTCCCATAAGCTCAGACAAGGTGGAGCCCTAGTCATTCTACACTCCGGTGTCATGAAGTCTGGATTTTGAACTCAGAGGCCAACCCAGTTGTCCCACTAATGGGTCGAGCCAAGGAGGGAGGAGGGAGGGGGAACACTGCAGTGTGAACTAGCTTCCCAGCATAATACAGTTGGGTCTCTCTCTCTCATGGCCAGTGTTTTCACCCTGTCCTGGATGTCAGGGGGAAGGCTGAAGAGTCTCAGAAACACCATGAGCCCTGAGCCTATGTGTCTTTCTCAGTGCCAGAAGAGGGTCAAAGTCTTTGTGGAGGAGGCATACTACAGGGAGCCTGCTTCCCTGGCCCTGAAGAGCTCCCAAAAGACCCAAGTCCATTCCTGCTGATCAGATCATCAAGAACCTCATATGAAGACACATGATAACCCCTTTATCTTCCCCTTCAATGTTTGGGTTGAAGTCCACCCCTTTGAAAGATGAACATGTGTATGCACATACATACATGCAAGTATGCACGCATACACAAACACATGTATCCACTTGTATATACAGTGCACAAGCATACACCTATCCTATACACATCCCATCTGCTCACTTGAGAAAACACATTATAACAGAGGTAGTCTTAGGTAAGGAAAACCTTTGTCTGAGGCCACTTGGCCAATATGTGTAGACCATGAAGCAGATCTTTAGTCTCTCTGTGTCTCTGTCTGTCTCTATCTGTCTCTGTGTCTGTCTGTCTGTCTGTCTGTCTGTCTGTCTGTCTGTCTCTCTCTCTCTCTCTCTCTCTCTCTCTCTCTCTCTCTCTCTCTCTCTGTGTTTGTCCTCTAGTCACCAGCCACCAGCTACTAGAATCTATTGTTTCAAAGTCTATGTGGCAAAGAGTACTGGGTTTGGTGGCATGTGACTATAATTCTAGCACTCCAGGAGAATCATAAACTGCAGGCTATCCTAGGCTTCATCGTGAGAACATATCTCAACAAAAGAAATAAAACAAAACAAAAGACAAAGAACTTTTGTCACAGGTGACCCTCTGTGGAACAATCAAGGTGTCTCTCTAGCAGTTGGCTGACTCTTAGAGACTCCAGGCCCTGAGGTACTTGCCTCTCCTCTCTTTGTTCTGAGAGGTTCTTGAATATATTTAAGAAGAAAATAGAACTTGAGGAGGGGCAAACTTGGTGGCAAATGCTTTCCTAGCATATTAGAGGCTTGGAGTCTATCTTCAGCCCTGTGGGGTTGGGGTGAAAAGGAAAAGAAACAAAGAATTTGGCTGCTACTGGTGTCACACAAGTCTATTGCCTAAGACCAGGTTGAAAAGACCCTCTGCCCCAAAGGACACCAGTGACAACAGAGGCCTTGTGACTGATACAGCTGGTGTGGTCTGTGTAGGAACATGAATAAAACAACAGAGAGGAGTAACTGGCTCCCTTAAGGCACGCCTTGCTCCAAATGTACTGCTGGGTCACATAAGTTGTACGGAGGTCACAGGGGCCAGTGCTGAGGTTGGTAGTCAGAGCCAGACTCTGGAGTCTCAAGGAGTTAGCCAACTACTGCTGGGATTTTTGAATTTAGGTGTCTTGGGCTACCTTGTTCCAGGACTCTGGGGTGGCTAAGAGGGAAGGATGGGTCATTGGCTGAGTGATCCCACTCTGTCCCCAGCACTGTGAGGCCTTCAGAGGGGTGGTTAGGATTGTAGGTGAAGAAATTGGAGTGTTGTTCCTGAACCTTCTTAAAGTTGGCCCCAAAGGGGGTTCCATTGCACAGGGCATGGCCTTTGGCAGGCACTGAACAGTCAGAGACTTCATCTTCACATAGTCCACTAGCAAACAGCATTCAGCTAGGCATTGGGCCTTATTGAGGGGCAGGGGCTCCACCTAGGTGCTTTTCCCCTTGGCCTGCAGATCTCTACATGACCTGGGTGGGAGTCAGTGTGGGAAAACCATCCCACATGATTATCTTATGACTCAGAATCTTCACATGTTTTCGACATGCACCACCGGTGGCTGTGAAGTGACTTTAGGGATCTCAAGAACACGGGCAGTAACCATCAACAACAAAGCACATAGAAGAAACCCTTGCATTTCCAGTCTGATGACCGTGGGGACAAAGCCTAGGTGTGACTCCCCATGCTTCTTCGTTACTCACCAACGTCTCTTTCAGAGTAAAACAACTCAAAATTTGCAGTGGAGCAAAGGCACCTTGCCAGCATTAAATAGTTTCACATTGTTGATATTGGTTATTAAGGTCATGGCTAGCCTTCCTTTAATAGCAAAGAATGCTGCTCTGTGCCATCTGACTTAGTGGCATGTCGGTTCTTTTCACAGGAAATGCACTTCAGTGCATTTAAAATAGATTCCTTGAAAAGCAGCAATAGCTGAAATGATGGTTTTTTAAAAACAGAGATACTCAATTGCTCATCACCCGGACTTCGGAAATGTTATGGTGGCAAAGGGGGGCTTGACGCAGCCAGGTGACAAGAACTCTGACCAGGAGACCTGGCTTCAGTCCTCTTTCCCGGCCCTGCCTAGTTGTGCAGGCGTAGGCAACCAACCTGCTTTCCCCCAGCCTCAGTTTCTCCAATCAGACTGCCCCAGAAGGCTTTTGGTTTGGGGCAGGCTACTCAGCCCTTGCTGACGTCATAGCCTTCTGGCCAACCTGGCTCAGCCCTGTCTTCCTCCCCTTTAAGGCCACTCCCCAGTACATAGGGTGGGGGTGGAGGGGCGGGGCGGGGCGGGGCCCCCAAGCTGCTTCTTTCCCCACCTGTGTCTCTTCGCATCCCCTCCCCGCCCTGCCCCTCCACAACCAGGTTTGATTTTGTTTTTCAGCTGAGTTTGCGCTCTTGAGGCAAGTAGGCAGGCGGCCTCGCAGAGACTTGCCAGGGCCCTGAGGGAGAAAGCTGAGCCTCACCCTAGCAAAGGGTGGGGATAGCTCTTCCACCCACCTGGGAAATGCTACTGCATTTGTCTCTTCTGGGCTCAGTGACAAAAGGAAAATTCTCACCAGTCAAGGCACCAGAAGGAAGGTCCCCTCGACAGCTTTATTTCTATGGTCCTTCTTCTAGCCTCCTCTTCCTAGTTTAAAACTCCCTGGCATGGGAGAGGTACCGCCCATCTTCTCCTGCCTCCACCCGGCTCCTGTCTCACCTCACTCTTCACACCCCCCTTCATGTCCACTGGGCTCCAGACTCAATTCTGCCAACTCTCCCTGTGAGGTACTGAGTAAGGCCCTGTGATACTCTGCCACTTAATTCTCCTGCAAATCGAAGCAGGAGGAAAGCATTTGATTACCCGCCCAAGGGTTGAGTCAGGGACCGAGAACATGACTGTTCTGTGTAAATTCAAAATACAGCCCTAATCCCAGGGATTATCACGTTATATGAGTTGACAGAGAATGCAGAGGGAGTGAGATAGTCTTGCCATCCAGAGCCCCAGGGCCACAACCCTAAACCCTACAACCCCAGCTGAGAAGGCTTGGCAGTCACCCCCCCCCCAACCCCCTCCAGCTTTCATTTCCAGACCAGGAAACTGAGGCCTACTGAGGTTGAAGTCAGCATGTGCTATAGAATTTAGCTTTTAATTACATCCTCTTATGCTGTTGTCTCATCTGTTCTTTGTTTTTTAACCACAGTGTAAGGACTTTAAAGACTTGCTGGTTAAGTACATTGCTTTTTGTCAGCCCCCACCCACAACCTCCCAAAAAGGCCTCAAACAAAGCTCTATTAATCACTTCTGATTTTAAAAAAAATTACAATTATTCTTGATTCTTCACGTCATCCCTCTAAAGTTTTAGAGGCTATACTTAGAATGTGTGAACGTGAGGAGGAGAGCGATGGCTTCTGGAAGCTTCCTTCTTAGAAGAGGACCCTATCCCATGTTCGGTGGCTAGAACTGCATTGTGTGCCTCCTAAGCCTGAGCCCTGAGCCCTGGTGAATCAGTCTAAAACCTTGCTTCTTCCAGTTTGGTCACCAACGTGGAGTTCTGCATTAATTGTATGGAAACCATAGCTGATCCACCATGCTGAAACGGACTTTCACTGTCCCAGGAGACAGTACCAGTCTTTTCTGGAGACTTTCTGAGAAGGGCCTGCTGTTGACAGTGTCCTGAGCTGGTGACAGTGTCCTGGGCTGCTGATCGTGTCCTGGAGTAGCCACAGCTGGTCTTCTCCCTCCACCCCTAACGAAGCGCCACTCACCTATCCTGCAGCCCCTCATGAGGACAAGAGGATCGGGGAAGGGGCTGGGTCAACATGCTCAACCCACTCTTGAGAGGGCAGTGTGAGTTCTGTTCCCCAGGGATCGGCTGCAGAGAGCCAGGGGTTTTGTGAGAGCCCTGGGAGCTGGCAACTCTCAAGCTGTGACCCTGAGTGATGGTATCTGTTCTTGCCTGAAAGCCAAAGCAATACCCTCACTCCCCAGCCCCAGCCCCAGGGTCCTGCTGTGTTCCCAACTCTCTCCTCTCTTTTCTCACAATTCAACATTTAGTATGTCCTAGAGGTCCTTCTGCCCTGACCCCCCTTCCCCCCACCCCCACAGTTAAAGATCATACTCAGTGATTCCATTTGCATTTATTTACTATAACCATGTCCTCCTAGCTCTGTAGGACCATGGGGCCTGCATAGTGAGCACAGAAGGATAAATCCCAAGAAAGGATACAGGCTATGGATGTTAGACTTGAGCGGTTCTCAGCTAGGAAGTGTAGCCTCAAGCTACTCAGATAAACTAAGTCAGTTTTGGATGGAGAAGAATTAAAAAAAAAAAAAAAAAAAGGCTGCCCAACTTAGAAACTTCTAAGGTGTAAGCAGAGCCACTCTGAGGGACTGTGGCTTGTCAAGGACAGCTGTGCAGGGAGTCCTTAGACGTGGACATTTGTCACAGTGAAGTTCCATAGTTGAAGTGCCAAGAACATCCCCAAAGCAAAGATTAGCTGGCAGAGACGTGCCACATTCACAGGGATGGGTCCCCTCCCTAGTCACCCACCAGCTCTCCCATTTACCTCCTTTTGCTCTCCAAGGCACGTTCTGTCCTTTGGCAAGCAGGATTGTTGTCTCTTCTTGTTGGGCAATGGCCTGGGGCCCTCGTGGGACCCTCCTATCTCCCAAGGCTGGGTGGGAGTGAGTCATGAGCTGGCAGTGGGGACACTGGGTTGGCAGATACATCAATCGCTCGCTCCTAGAGCAGGAGCCATGCCTACTCAGGAGCAAGAGCCAGAGCCTACTCTATCTTCCCTCACCTGGACTTTGCAAGAAAAGGCAGAGGCCAGCAAGGCATGACCAAAGGATACCAGCTTGCACACCTGGCAAGTGGCACTCAGGAATGGGATGCGGGGGCTGGGGAGACAGTGAGTCAGGGTAGTTGCTTGGCAGAGCTATGCGCTGTGCCTCAGTTACCCCTCTGCACAGCTAAAGTTAATGAAATGCTACCATGTCTTCCAGCTGTTGGAAGAGCCAACTAACTTCCGTTTTCCTGGTGGTAAGAGATGCCCCCGTGAGAGCAGGAAGGAAGTACAGAGCCTTCACTCGCCTGACGACTGAAGCAGAAGCCTCAGGGCTGAAGAAGCTCCTCAGACTCCAACTACAGGGAGGCCACTCGAGTTTGGCTTCAGCCCTGCAGCTCAGACGCTTGAGTGAGTCCTCAAGTTCCATGGAGCCCCACGTTAGCCTTTGGCAATGAGCTACTGAAAGATCCTTATTCTGTGTTGAAAAAAAAAAAACCCAACCAAACAAAAACCAAAAACAAATACCACTTCAGGTCCTTCACCTTGTAGCCGTCCCATGGAGACTGGAAGCCAAGCCTCGCACTGAGGATCAAATATGTCATATACATAGTTCTCCTATTTCACTGAGAGAGATTTTTTTCCCATTTCAGAGACTGGGGCTCAGGCAGATTAAGAACATGCCTGGAGTCACACAGATATTGAAGAAGCCAGATTTGGACTGAAGGTTCTGAGCCAAGTCTAGGGCTCGTTCCTCTACATCATGCTATCTTGAGACAGCCTCTGTTAAGCGTGGACTAGTGAGGGAAGCCTCTTTTTGCCGATCTTAGGACAAGGGGTCCTGCCATGCTTCTCTGGAACCTCTCTGCACTGTATGGACCACAACCAAGCCCTTTGAAGAGCCGACAGCGTGACGTTGACAGAGGTGAACTGCCAATGCACAGAACACTATACTTGAATTTCCTATTTCCCACCGAAGGCTGAGACAGCTACCATCCTCCTATCTGTGCCAGTAGCTCCTACCGATTGCTTTAGGTACAGAATGAACAGGCTTGGTTTGCTTCAGAGTAAAAGTCTTAGTGCAGAGTTCACAAGACCCTGTCATTAAGGGAACATCAAACAATGATGGGGAAAGATCCCGGACAAAGACAGGATTCTCTCTCCTGATGTTCCTGGAGAGTCTTGACCACCAAGCTGGATTTAATTGACTGTGCCTAATTCAATATGGCAGCCACAGGGCTCGTGCTGTTTCAGAACTGCCTGGTATTGTCCACATACCTCTCTTCTCTATAGATCAGATACTAGGGAAAGATGGTCAAGTTCTTTTCACATCTAAAGGACATTTTGCTTGATAAACTCTCAAAAGAACTCAGTGTTCTGGATGTGTTTCTTGCTTTAAAAAGAGGAGGAAAACACTGGCTCTGACATGCACAGAGGTGAGGATAGCTGCACCCTCTGCTCCAGCTTCTTTTGGGACAGACCCATTGAGAGTGATTACTTACAGCTTTAGGATAGAGTAGCCGTGCTTTCCAAATGGGCTCCGTTCTCTAGTCCCTTCTTCCTGACCCATTATGTGGACAATTAAGAGGGACCAAAAGGCCTCCAACTAAAAACAGCTGAGCGAGGTAACTCTGCTTGGATCCCTAGCTCGGTAAAGGAGTTTTTTTTTTTTTTTTTTTTAAATGGGGATTTGTTTTAGTTATGGGAATGGCCTAGACATGTCAGACCTTAGGACACAAGACATATAGCTGTGTTTGAATATCAGTTTAAAATATATTTTTTTCTCAGAATGAGGTGGTGGTAGTGCATGCCTTTAATTAACCCCAGCACTCAGGAGGCAGAGGCAGAGGCAGAGGCAGAGGCAGAGGCAGAGGCATTTCTGAGTTTGAGGCCTGCTTGGTCTACAAAGTGAGTTCCAGGATAGCCAAGGCTACACAGAGAAGCCCTGTCTCAAAAACAACAAAGAAATCTGGGCTGGAGAGATGGCTCAGTGGTTAAGAGCACTGGCTGCTCTTCCATATGACAGCTCACACTGTGTGTAATTTCAGTTCCTGGGACCTGATACTCTCACACAGATATGCATATGGGTAAAATACTGATGCATATAAATTAAATGCATCTTTTAAAAATCATTATAATAATGTCCTAAACAGTTTATTTTGTTGTATTTTACCTCACAAGCTTACTATGACCTTCCCATTGATAATTATTGCCAAGCGAACAGAACTTGAGTCCGGGAAGAGAAAATATGACTATTCCCTTCCTTCTCCTGGTGGTGTTAGACTCCCCCAAGGAGAGAAGACTTGGCTGGAAGGTCAGGGAAGGGAGGCATGAAAGGATTTGAATTTGGATCTCTTGTGAGTCCCTTCAACATGGCTGCAAGGTCAACACACAGAGATCTGCAGACACTAGTACAATGATCATCACAGAACATACAAGCACCAAGAGTAAGGAAAACAAAACTCCCCAGGTGAGCTGGTAGTGGGTCAGGGATCCAGGCTGCCATACTATTAGGTACCTGTATGGCTTTCAACGAATCAGTTATCATCTCTGGGCCTGAGCTTCCTATCTGTGAAGCCTACTGGAGCTCTAATTGTCCACCCTTCTGCCTCTAGAACAGGGACAGGGGCGTAGAGTCAGCCCATCTGAGGTGTCAGGTGTGGAGGCATCCTTTGCCTCATCTCACAGATTCCTCCTTCCTCCACAGGCCTATAGGACTCTTGGGCTCCAAAGCTGTCTTCTGGGAGATTCTTGTCTCAGAAGAAGGAGGATGGACTGACTCACAGTAAGTAGGGGAATGCTGAGGCAGATGGTTTTCTTTGGGCCAGTCTTTTCCTTAAGCTTCTGGATGCTTTTTTGTCAGACTCACTTTACTTTAAGCTTTATTATAGGACTCTTTATATCCAAATTTCTGAAACTTGTAATATAATTGGTCATGGAGGAAATGCAAAAGATTTATTTCCATTAGAAGGCTGTTGAAGATACAGACTATAAGGTAACACTTGAGTTTAAAACATCGTTATAGGGCTGGAGAGATGGCTCAGAGGTTAAGAGCACTCTTCCAAAGGTCCTGAGTTCAGTTCCCAGCAACCACATGGTGGGTCACTACCACCTATAATGAGATCTTCTGGTCTGCAGGTGTACATGCAGGCAAAACACTGTATACATAATAAATAAATAAGTCTTGAAAAAATCCTTGCAATTTACTGTTAGAGGTTGCCTATAGAATCACTCTACATTTAGAGAGATTTACTCACTGGCGAGAAGGCTTTGGTGTTTCAGAATACTGTAATACTTAGAACCAGGACAAAATCTGAGGACTGAAGCACTCAAAATGGGCAATACTATTTCCTCTCTAACAGGTTGTCACAATAAGTAATCCCCAGAACCCGTACGGCTTCTAAAACACACTGAAAACAGTTCCATTGAAAAAATGCTTACAGGTTCTAGAACATTTGAGCTGGATGTGGGTGTAATTCTCCTGCACAGAAATGATTGTCTCTACTTCTTTTGAGCTTTGCTTCTCTCAGCTTGACTAGGGGGCAAAGTGTGTCTTTGCAGTTTCATGTGCAGTGTGCCTGTCTCACATGACACTGTGCTCTGCAGTTGCTCAAGGCCAGCTGGTTGGCTGACCAAATGAATCAAATGTATCTGTAGGAAGTGGCCCTTCACCAGCTCTCAGAAAGTCTGAAAACATGCTAATATGCTCATGCAGGTGAGCTACACCATAGTCCTTGCTTTGGGCTGCCATATTGGTTTCACCGGAGGGTGGGAAATACAACATTCCATGCTAGTTGTACCAAACATGGGAAAATCCCGCAGGCACAGGCTTATCTCACACTACAGATCACATTGCCATTTTCCCCACTCTCCTCTCTAAATCTGGACCCCGTTTCAGTGCTTGGTTGATTATACGTCTGGCTCCAATATCAATTATGCCACGTCCTCTCTTCTCAGCCCCCCCTCCCTCTGCCAAATCCTCGTGTGTGCTCAGCTCTTCCCTGTTCCCATAGCCTCTCCTGAACTGAGAGGAGACGGGACAAGCCTCAGCAGCTACCCTGTCATGAGTCATGTCTGCAGTGTTGCCAGCAAAGGAGTGAAGAGGGTTGGGCCTTAGGGTGCGGGGAAGGAAAGGGATTTTCAGTGGTTGTCAGAAAATGGGCACAGGGAGGTGTGGGGGCTGGTTGGGAGCATTAAAGTCAAGTTAGACAGCTAAGGAGCGAGTTAATTATCTGGACGAAAGCGTTAAAAAGGCACAGGCCATAGGAGGTATTTTAGAAACCCCTCCTCCCACATTTCCATGGTTACGTTCTCCGTTTGATAACACAGTTAATGTAGCATGATACCAACATGTGAATGAAGTAGAAAAATTGGCATCATCGGTCTCATCTTATGGAGGAGAAGGCAGATGCCCAGAGTGGGTACAAGTTTTATCTGGAGTCATAGACGAAGTAGAAACAGCTTAGCAACCTCTAAGCTCTGACCTAGTAATGCAGAATATGTATGTTGTAAGCATGATTGTTCCCTTGGATCAGTAGATGCAGTTGTTAGCCTCCTGGGGGCATTCCCTAATCCTTTTGCTCTGCATTATGAAGCCATTTTCTGAGCTATCTGGACACCCCCCTTTGTGTTGAGGGTCTTTCACATCTGTGATTGTTCTGCAAACTTATTTGGTTTGATCACCTGCATTTGGGTTGTACTGAGAATGACAACTGATTAATCCAAAAAAAAAAAAAAATGAGAAATGAATTTGTAGCAGACTGAGTTCATTCTTTTCTTTAGTCGCTAAGCTGTAACACCCATTCAAGAGACACCCTCCACAGTTAGCCCCAACTAAACCGATGAAGAAAGAAAATCAAGCCACAATGAAAGAACACTAACTCCACAGGCCGCCCATTCTTCCTTGCGCTGGACCCTAGAATCTTCAGCAACTTGAAGTGGCATCTGTGTTCATTTGTTCAAAACAAATGCTGCTGATCCTGGAACCCCAAGAAGGCCCAATGGCCCACTTTGCACAGAGGCACATCTTTTTTTTTTTTTTTTTTTTTTTTTTAAATCTCTGTACAATGCTTTGGGAGCCACACAAAAGAATTCCCAAGAGCAATGCAGGTTAATGTTGAAGTTAGCAAAAGTAAACAAAAGTCATGAACTTGACTGGGAAACCTTGGGTGCTGTGTAGCCCAATGTCCCTGGCTTTAGAATAGGACAGAGCATGTGCTGATTGATGTGGTTGTATCCAGAGCACCTTCCAGAGCTTCGCACAGAACTCAGCTCGTTAAGTGGACGTTGGGTAGAGGGAGCTGAGGAAGACAGCCAGAACCAGGATTAAAGGATCCAGAATTATCTCCACCCACTTCCTTTTTTTTTTTAACTTTGCACATTGTAATCTGTTTTTTTATGTATACTAGTTCATTTACTCTTGACAATAACCCAAGAGGATTTTGTTATAGCTACTTTATTTGTAAGGACCTTGAGGCCTGGAAGATGAAACCCAAAGACATAAGCTCAGTGAGTGGCAGAGCTTGAATTTGAGCCCAACCTCCTCTGACTAGTAAACCCAAGCATGGCTCTCCTCCACACCCAGGTTGCCCTGGCAGAAGCTGCTGCGATCCATGTGACCTCCTGGTCTCAGGAGACTTTCTGGGTACTTCTTTGACCATCAGTACACACAAAGAGAGAAAGCACCTCATGATTTTCCTAAAGCCCTGTCTACAAAGGACCGCCGGAATTCAGACTTCCCACCTATCATTGAGCAAATCAGAAAAACTGAGAAATAGACTTTAAAAATGCTTTTTCTACCATGTTCTCCTGAGATGCTCAGAAATATCCAATCAGCATCAAAGGAGGCTTGCACGGAGGAGTCCCCTCTGAGGCAATGGCCAAGCCAACAGCCCTGGTCAGACCTGCAATCCTGACTCACTGACTCTTTTTGAGTAACCAGTGAAAGCCTTCTCCATCAGAAACCCAGACCATGCCCACAGATGTTCTAGATCTTTCAGGAATGGAAGCAGTTCCTTACCGGATATCCCCACGAGCCATTCCCTGCCTGGAACTTGGAGAAGTAGCTGCTTCTGCTGGTGGTGCCATAGTTGTTGTAATTGTCAGCCAACCCATCATACATGGAACCTGGAGGACAGAGAAGGGAGGTTAGGGCAGGCATGACCATCATCTCCACCATCGCTGCTCCTGCGGTATCACCCACATCCAGGTCCGCCACCTCCACAGGGGGGAGGGGGAGGGAGGGGGGAGGCGAGCAGTCTGAGTTCCTGAGGAAGACATGGAGAATTCTCATATGCTGGCTATGCCCATCTCTCTCCATACCCTCCAAAGCCAGGGCCCAGCAAAGAGTCACCAGCCTGTCACAGGGGCTCCTCCTAGACTTCTTGGAAGACGTTGACACCTACAGGTCAGGAGTTGTCCTGGAGAGCCTTGGAGAATGGCAGTTCCGGCCCAGGGAATCACAAGTCCACCCTCCACAAAGATGAGCTTCCAATTTGGGGAAAGATGGCAGGGCTTCGACATACTCAGGTACAGAGCCTCAAGGTCAGAGACGAACAGCCGTGCTCACTGTTTAGAGGCCGCTTCAGTCAAGGACTGTGAATTCAAACGTGGGCCCATCCCTCCCCCCCCCCCCCCTTACCCCCCCCCCCCCAGCTGATCAAGTAACCTGCCCCTTCCTTTTCCTCTGAGGTCCTCCCGCTGGTAAACGGGGAGCAGCGATCAACCTCAAAGGCCCATTGAGGATTAATTAATGTTTTCACAGTGTTTGGAGACCCACAAATGACAGGCTCTGCAGGAGGACAGAGTGTCATTAGGGTTATTAGCGGCAAAGTGGCTTTGAATCACAGAAAGCCGGCTGGATTTGAGGTTGGAGCAGGGACCCAACTTCTTTCTCTCTTTCACAGAATGGCTGGAACGGGGGAAAGGCCCACAACACACCCTCAACTTCAAGCAAGCTGGATGGTTTGAGGTCCTAATGCCATGAAACGTGGCTCACGGTGGCATGTCATTTTCTATGCTGAATCTGTCTTCTCTCCTGGGCAATGTCTGCCACATTCCATATATCTGTCAAAGCCAGGCTCAAGACCTCATCTTCTGCAGGAAGCCCTTATTGACCAGCCCTGCTCAACACAATCTCTCTGGTCTCCAATGTATCCTGCTGTTGTATCCCAAGTCACATGCTACCTGGTATCCTAGTCCCTTGGCTATTTGGAAGCTCCATGAAAGAAAAGCCATGGTTCTCTGACCTGCATATCCATAGCAAGGCTTGCTCACACTCTCATTAAATGTAGCCTCTGGGAGTAAAGGCGAGCAGGCAGGTGAGAGCCTTCTTAGAGGGATGTGCATTCCTTTCCACTAAAGTGATGCTTGGAATCCCCCATCAGAGTCAGAGATCCTGTCTAAGGAGGCGGGATGGACCTTGACCTCTCTTGACTCCAGTAACCCTTTCACTTCTTCCACAGCCACCCAGTTCTAGGTCATTTTCTGGGAACTAGATTTGTCTGGATTGGGGACAAGGACAAAACAGGCAGTTCAGAATCAGGCCAGCATCCTCTGTTCAGCTCTAGACTCACAACAAACAGCATTTCCCCTGATTCCCATTCCTCATCTTGGAGGGCGCGTGGGAAGTAGGGATATTGGCTTTGACAGTTAGGGTTTGCTCCAGAAGCCTAAATGCATTGAAATTGGCCCTGGCCTGGCTCATAAGCTCTCTCTGGGCCTCAGCTTCTTTTTCTGTAAAAAGTGGCTTATCTGCATCCTACATGGTCCATACACTCCCAGAAATCTGTGGCTGTGTGATTATAGTGACATATACCTGATGGTACCCAGAGAAGCTTCTCAATGATAAGGTTCAGCCTTCAAGGAAGATGGACAGATAGCTAAGACTGATGCTCACCTCCTCTGCCTCTTGCTACAGGGTAGTTCCAGGGGCTTTTCCATCCATAGAGTCCTAGAATCCTGGGCCCAGGTCCCATAGGGCCCAGGTCCAGGCCTTCCCCTAAAAATAAAGTCCTAGGATTCTGCCTGGTCCCCAAAGCCTCTGATATACTCTCAGGCCCTCTGCAGGTCCAGCAAGTTTTCTCCTGACCCTGTCCAAGGTGCAGCTGCTCCTCTGGACAACCTGTGTTGTCATAAGGAATGGGAGGAAGACCATGGACTTGGTCACAAGAGAAGGGGTCATAGCCAGGCACAGACACAGCTCCAAGGAGCTGAAATCCAGGTCTCACCCACCTTGATCCAGCCCATGTCTGTCATCTCTTCTAAAGGTTGGCAGGCCAATGTCTGCTTGGCTCTCATCTCCTGAGTAGGCCTTTCTCCCCAAAGGGCAGGTATGGGTCAGCCAGCTACTTCCAGATGGAAAATCTGGGGTGGTGACAGATACTTCAACAAAGCCCCAGGGCAGCCTCCTACTTTAAGAAGCATCTCCTGGAGGCTCCCACCAAGGCCTCCACCCCTGTGAGAGGGAATCAACCAGCATGACCTGACTCTCTGTAGTTCATATAAAGCATCTCCCCTTTCTATGCCGTTCAACAGCCTGGCTGCCCTCTTACACATTCTCCAGGTGAAGTAGAAACTGTGCCATGGTGGCAGAAATGAACACATGAACATATGGACACATGGACGTGTGGACACATGGACACATGGATGCATGGATGCAGAGGATGCGATACTCTAGAATCTCTAGAGCTAGTCTTTATGTCTCACAGTGACTCAGGGGAAAACAACTCTAAGCTGTAATTCTCACTTGGTTGGTTCCTTCCAGGCAACTTCTGAAGGCATCCTTCAAGACCCATCTTCAATTAGGGAGCTGCCTGGATCCCTGTGAGAGTGAGGCAGCCATTATGTCAACTAGCTCAGCTTTCTTGGCAGAAGGATAGATACACAGTTGCAGGGGTGGCAAAGGTGGGGAGGAATCTAGAGATGTGACACACCCAGAATCCTGCTTAGCAGTAGCCAGGGAGTGAGGGTAGAAGGCGAGCTCTCTCTGTAACAGCACTGTTCTCACACACAGAAACCACTTCCTCTCTCCTGAGCCCAGGGTGTCTCGATGGTAGGCTGTGTCCGCAAACAACAACAACAACAACAACAACAACAACAACAGCAACAACAACCAAAAAAACAAACAAAAAACTCCCAAAACAACAACAACAACAGCAACACAAAAAAACAAACCAAGTTCAACAGCAAGAACATGAAGAACATGGAGCTCCTTGGTAGATGTAGCCATGACAACTCATTTCTCAATCTGGTCTCTCTGCTTCTTCAATGCTCACTCCTAGGAAGCCTTTCTTGGCTTTCTTGGCATGTGCTTCATTTCCAGCTCACTCTCCTGTACTACTAGCTCAGGTGCTCCGGGCACTTTACAGAGCCAAAATCATCACTCTTCTTGCCTAGGGATCCTGCATACAAGAAACTGCTGTTGTCGTGGCTTGGACAAACTGGCCTGAGCTGGACAGTTGGGGACCACTTTTCCTTCCTTGTCCAGTCAGCCCCATGGGAAAGGTACTCTAGTACCTAGAGGCTCAACACCTCCATCAATGCCAAATGGGATTAGAGCCTTAGGATTCTATCAACCAGGGCCTCCTCTACCCCCGAAAGTTCTTTGAGGGTAGTGTTCATTGGAACAAGAGAGGAGGCTGAGAAAGCTGTATGAAGTTCCAGATGTCCAAGCCCACCTCCCTGAGGAGTCTTTATCCTGGGCATGGGGGTAAAGGGAGAAACTCAGAGCATCCAGTTAACTCCTCGGAATCATATTGTCATTCCTGACAAGCATCTACCTCCCCACTGTTCTCTCTACAGGAATGTGTTTGTCATGAGGGAAATGACGGTGGCTTCTCAGTGAAGCTGGCAGCCCTCTCAACGTGGGTCCCACCATCGGGACAGATCTGCCTTGCACACAGAACCCAGTACATCAGAACACCAATGGGTTTCCCTGTTCAGTTCATGTCAATGTAGAATTTCATTGAGTGGAACCATGTCAGACAACCTACCGCACCGAGGACGGTTGTATCTGGGCTCATCTCTTCTGTGCCTTAGATGAGGCTGGCTGGTTCTCTTGTATCATCTGGGCAACCCAAGCTTCCTCAGCTACAGAATCTTTGAAAGGCAGGTACATATGGGAGGGGTGACTCATCGTCTTCCGCTTTCAAGCTTTCAAACAGGTCTCACCCATTGCACTGGAAGCATTCCCCCTGCCTCTCCTTGAGCCAATCCCCCTCTCTCCTTCCAATACCCTGCATAAAAGTCAGCTATAGAGGATCTCATACTCCAAACCTCCAATACAACAGCATCAGCCCTGGGTCCAATGGCTGTCCTTACTCCACCTATGCTGTCTGGTATGTTTCTTGGAGTGTGGGGTCTGTACAACTCTGTGTGTGTGTGTGTGTGTGTGTGTGTGTGTGTGTGTGTGTG
>OU015747.1:92453645-92467807 GCA_907169655.1 Acomys percivali
TTCTTCTTCTTCTTCTTCTTCTTCTTCTTCTTCTTCTTCTTCTTCTTTTTTGTCTCACAGTCACCTGCCCAGTCCCAACCCCAGGCCTGCACAGCTTGGCAGTGATGGGTGGTGGGATGAGTCACCTGCCCTAGCCTGCAGACGGCAGCCACACCCAAGTCAGCTGGCACCCTGCATTGCTTCTGCTCTGAGCTGCTGGGCAGGCCGCCTGCCAGGTCATGGATGGGCATTGGTGGGAGCCAAGACACTCCAGGGCCTTAAGCTGGCCTAAGAATCTGCTGAGTATCAAATCCTTCTGTCTGCATTACCCCTTCTATGGAAAGCCAGGCGCCATCTTGTTGAGATCACCACAACAAACCACAGCATCCCTCCCACCTATGTTCAACAACACCCAAGCTGTGGGCCACAAGAAAGGACCTAGAGTCTCCCACCCACTGGGCCTGAGCTGGAGCCATGCCTAGTCACTGTGGCTCTCTGCCAGGCATAGCTACTATAGCACCAGAGCCCACCAAATCAGCTCTGTCCATTGAGATCCACCTCAACCTCCCCCCAATAACCTTCAAGATGCCTTCACCTTGGAGCAAGCCCTCCCCCCCTCAAGTCTCAGAGCAAATGGCCAACTCCCATGCCCACTTTGGTACACTTGACATGCTTCTGTGCTCTCTAAGCTTTTTGTATCATCAGCAGGCCTACTACCATGCTCTGAATATTTAAATGGCTTGATGAATGCCTATCTAGCCAACCTGTATTCCGTTCACATGTTCTGTTATGACATCTCTGCTGGAAAATACCCATGACAGCCTTAACTCTAGGTCCTGCTGGGGCACAGGCAGGTCTACACCTATTTTGACAAATAGCCCTTGAGGATTTGAGGGGGTCTATTGGTACCTTATTCTTCTAGCCATCCCCAGCCTTAGGACTCCATTCTCCTTGCAGCTGCTAAGGGAGTTAGTAGAGGGGCAGGAGAGCTGAGGAAAGCACTTCCCACTTCTTCCCAAAGCAGCATCTCAACGTGTTCCCCATCTGCCAAGCCTGTCCTTGACTGGCATGCTCCGAGAGCCTTTGCTGTGCTAAGAAAGACCAAGTGACCTTTATCACAGAGGACTGTATCCCCACTCCTACTCTCTTGGAAGCTGGTCAATAAAATGGATCTAAGTTGGCAAGAGATGTGAACCCAAGACTCTCTTGTTGATTCTGGAGACTCAGTTTAGGCATGTGTCCCAGCATCATGGCTATGGGGCTCAGGGTGAGGGCAAGGAGAATGCAGGGAATGGCTGGTGATGTGAGAACAGGATTTGGCGAGCTCGTAGGATCCAGAGGATAATGGAGAGCTTGGGAACAGGGAAGGTAGTCTTGAACTTTAGGGCAAGGAGTTTTGCTTTTTATTGTTCCAAGGGAGTGATCATTTGGCTTCCTACAAAGAGTAAGCGCTTTATGGACCACTTGCTGTGTCAGGTGAATGTGCCTGGCCATCGTTTTGGTAACATTCACATCTGTTTAGTGCTTTATGGTCTTGGCTTCCTGTCCTGTATCTCTTAGGATTTGCCCCTCACTTCCTTGAGGAGTAGAGTTGCTTCATTATCACATCCCACCCCCAACCACACGCACACACACACACACACACTGGGAGGATGAGAAGCTGAGTCTTGGAGAAGGACTATGACCTGTGCAAAGCTGCTACTACTACTTAGTGGCAGAGCTGGATCTTAAGGTGCTATGATCCCCAGACAAAGGATTTTCCTCCATGCTACACACGCCTTAAGACATCTCTACAAGGAAAGAGCTGCCTAAGGGCATGGTCTTCAGGGGACATTTTAGTAGGTAGA
The DNA here is from genome assembly GCA_907169655.1 of Acomys percivali. NCBI lineage: Eukaryota > Metazoa > Chordata > Mammalia > Rodentia > Muridae > Acomys > Acomys percivali. The sequence goes on from OU015747.1 coordinate 92,455,472, forward strand.
GTATTGTATTGTCCCTGCCAAATACCAATATCCTCACAGCTGGAGCTTGTGAGTGTGGAGAGTTTGGGGAAGGAGTCTTTATAGGACTCATAAGATCAAGTGTTTTCCTAAAAGAATGTGGATGAAGATCTGAGCCATAGAGGGGACCATGTGGAGACAGAGGCAGTTATAAGACCTCTGCTGCCACATGGAAGGGGTGCAGAAGCCACTGGAAAGTGTAAGAACTATAAAACAGATCTGCAGATTGAGCCAACAAGGCCAACACCTTAATTCTGTGAGTACGGCTTCCAGAACTGGAAGAGAATAATTTTCTACTGTTCTAAGATACAAGGGCACGGGAGATTAAGCACAAGAAACTGATAGTGATGCTGACCCTGAAACTCGCCACTGGACAGCATGAGCTATTAGCCTCTCTCACTTGGCATGCATCTTGATTGGGATAGGGACCCATGGATAGGGATGAAAGGTGCAAGAATGACACCATCCCTCAGCAATGGTGACCAACGACCAGCTCTTGCCCAGCATCAAGAAGCCAGCCACTTCCTCCCTGCCCTCGTCTCCTGCACCTGCTTGCTGCTTGGTTTCACTCCATGCTGAGAGAAGAATGATGCCCCAGTGGCTCTCAGCAAAGTGAAGTGGCTGCGGAGACATCACCTCTGTACCAGGAGGAATTTATGAAGCCAGTTACACCTCTCTGCCAGGAAGTCAGAGGGGCCCAGCCTCTAATAACTGCCAGCCTCTCAGCCTGGCGGCCCATCATTTTCATACTTTCCTACTTAATGGGATGTCTGCAGGCAGTCAAAGCAACTCAGCCACAATTAAACACAACAAGAAAACATAATAGGACTTTGTCTTTCTATAAGCCTTTCATTGGAGAGCTCAGATGGCAGTCAGGCTCTCAGGAGGCCACTTGTTACTTTACAATGGGGAGACTGAAGTCTTGTCTGAGAAAAGAGTCACCATAGGGTCTGATCAAGTTACCCATTGGTGCATGTGGTTCTGAAGGCCTGTCAGGTCCCCCTGCTTGTCAAGGTTTTAAAGCAGGAAGCTTAAAAAAAAATCTGGATTGACATCTTTTTAGAGATGACTAGAATGGGGTCCAACCAGCTTGTCCAACTCAATGCTGGGTAGCGGTGATGCTGAGGTAGAAAGCATTGCTCTGTGTAGCCCTTCGGTCTTCATTTGACTTTATACAAAGCAGAGTTCTAGACCTGGCTTGTCTACCAACTTGCTATATGACTTCGGACAAATCGTTGACCTTGTCTGAGTTTCTGTTTGCTTGCTTATAAAAGGCGCAGGTGGGAGGAGATGCGCTAAATTCTTGGATCTTACGGCGGCGCATCTAATCAACGAGGAATCTTGTTAAGACACAGATTGTGGCACAGCAGGCATGGGGCGGGGCCTGAGGCTCTGCATTTCTAACAAGCTCCCAGGTGAGTGCCACAGCTGTAGGTAGCACACTTAGAGCAAGTTAGCTACTCGTGGTCTGTAACATGCCATCAGCTCATTGTCACCACCATCCCCGGGCTACTATCTGGAAAAAACCAAATAGGCTAACATGTGTAAGACAACTTTATAAGCTGTAAGGCCCTCTACAAGCACAAAAGAACTCCAATAATATGATTAAAGCTTAGTGCGCGAAACCAAAAGACTTGGCCCAAGGTCAAGGCCTAACTCCTCTCACCAGCTACGGCTTCCTCAGTGAGCACTTCACTCCACATGCCTGTGGACTAGGGGTGAGGTGGGGGGAGGACAGAGTGTATCAACATCATGGGCCTTTGGGGGAGAGTAAAATGAGATGAGACCGTTGAGCAGCTAGACCCAGAAGACCCTGTAGGTGACGACAATTGGCAGTCCTCCTCCTCACTGTCGCTATCAGAGCTGTACGACGGAACGGTTGCAGGAGCCTGCACCTTCCTTTGCTTCTCCCAGCTGGATTTCGTCTGTAACAACTACTTGGCCTCTAAGGCCCCCCATGCAGGACCCTCCACCTTTCTACTGTCCTGGAGACTAGACCTCCCGTCTCTCTGTCCAGTCTCCTTGGTTTTGCTCCTGTGGCCGATGGAGAATCTGTGGCCTCTGCTGCTAACCCCTAGTTGGTAGTATAGCTGGCAGGGAGTCAGGGGGATCTGCACTTCTCCTCCAGCCCTCCAGAAACCACCTGCTGGCTGAGTGTTTGAGGCTTGGCACAAATGACAGACAGTTTCCATGGTGATGCTAAGCTTGTGGGGTTCCCCACATGGCCTAGTCCCCCATCGACTCTTGGCCTGGGATACACATCTAAGGGCCCTTCTTCTCCAAGCAGTGGCTTCTTCTTTGTGAACCATGTGCCCTAGCTTGAGCCATTTGTGGGTGGGTGCTGCCATAGCCAAGAGCAGCAGTGTGCAGCCCTGTGGACAGGACTTAGGCACCGACTCTCTCCCAACCTATAGCAGTGAAGTCTGGTTATGTCTAAACAGAACAATTACCCTAATTGCTGTTTGTGCTAATTATACTGTCATCATTGGTCAGACAGTAGGATGGCATTACTCACCCACAAAGCCATAGTACAGCAGCCTCTGGAGAGGTAGAGCTGGAGTGCAGACCCCAGTGCACAGTCTGGCTAAGGCTCCAGATCCTCCGTGCCCCACAGTAGGCTGGGAGCCTTTGGGCGTGATTAGTATGCCTTAATTTCCAGATACTAAGTTGAAGGTTTGCTGATGCTCAAATTTTATATCATAAATATACTTAAGTGTGCAGGGAAGGGCAAGTTACCTTATGGTTCATAGTTCTGTTGAAGATGACGATGGGGAAAAAAACCCTAACCTTTCCTGTTTAAAGTAAGTAAGGGATTATTTGTAGCAGTCTTGTTTGGAACCATTCAAAGTCACTGAGTGAGTAACCAATTCAGGACTGTTCTTGCCCAGCTGAGGGGCCCCATCCCTCCTTCCTCCTGCCCACATGAACACTTATTAGAGAGTGTTTTTTGGGGGGGTTCTGTTTTCTGCCCTGTTTTTAAGAGTGCTTTTCTGGGGGATGTGGTGGCCCCCAGGGACTGTGGCTATCTTCCCTGCTTTTCGAAGAGCTTTTGGACTCCTGTAAACTCTGTCCTTCCTGAAAGGGCTTCATTCTGAACCTGACAGCGGAGGAGGGGGGCGGGTCCCATCATCCCCCATAGCCCTCCCTGCCCTGTTGTTTTTTAGGTTAAGGAATGCTAACTCTTTCTGTCAGCTCAAAGTCTCTGTTTCATCCCTCTGCAACTCCCTTTCCTGGACGATAAGCCTCCCTGCTTAGTCCAATCAAAGAAGAGCTTCGGGGAAAGGAGGGGAAAACCTCTGGATGACACAGTAGAGACTTGAAAGCCACCAAATGTGTTCCACAGAAAACTCAAAGCAAGTTTGGGGAGAGGGACATGCTGGGACTTGGAGTGAGAAGGCCTGGTTCTTGTCCCAACTTTCTAGTTTTGCCTTTTCTGGGCAGAAAGACTAGGGCAAAGGCAGAGATATTGGGGAAATTTGAGGTGTCTTGTAGGCAGAGGGTACAACACACCATGCAGAAAAACATGTGCACTGGTACTCAGGCCACAAAAATGCCTTCAGTTTTTTAGGTTTGCAGCTCACCTGGATCTTTTGTGTGGATGACCCCCCCACCCCACCCTTCATCTTCACATGGCAGCACATTTGCCATGTTGACTTTTGTAGAGGATTCACAAATTATCCATTGCAGAGAGAGCCTGAGTAGAAAAATGACATGAGTTTCCCAGACTTCTAGTCCCATTATGGGCTAGCCACTTAGGTAACCTAGCATCCTCCTGCTTAGGACCCATGGCGTGGGGGAGAGAAAGAAAGAAAAAGATTCTTTATAGCAAAGGAGGAGCCTGATCCATGAGGAATAAAAATAATAAAGGCAACATCCCCACTTACCAAAGGACACTATCTACCTAGCTCTCAAGATGGTGCATGGTCCCTCTGGCCATCAGCCAGTGTCCACACTCTTCCCAGTCATGTTGAGACCCAGACATGGGAGGTCCATGGTATGAGGGAATCTTATAGTGATGAAAGAAGTCAGAGACAGGACTGGCATTTCCCACCGTGGGATTCTCCAACTCTGGGAACAGCTCTGGGTAGTGGTGAAGGTGAGCTTGAAGGATCCTTTCTCTACATGTTGCCCTTGGTCTGCTGCTGCTACTGGGACAGCCATGTAAGTTACCAGAAAGGGCAAGTCGCTGAGCTGATGACCAGCACACTGATGATAATGGTACACACTTCCAGAAGGCTCTTAAGCGTAGTCTCTCATCACTTGCACAGACGCCTCTGGCCCAGTGGCTTGTTACTTTTCAGGTGTCTTTATCTCTCCACAAGTTCCAGGCTAGGTAGATAAAATAAAAAGAATTATCTATCAGGACCTTTCCCTGGAGGCATCTTTCAAGCGCTGGGGCTAGAGTGCTTGATGAACAAGCTTGAGGCTCTAAATTCCGTCCTCAGCAACCCACTCCTGAAGGGGATGCATTTCAGGAGTCTACCCAGGCCTGTGCTGAGGCTTGAGAATATACAGTTTCAAGTCCAATGAGTGAGGTTTTTTTTCATATTTTCATACCCTGGGAAAATATTCCAGCCAAATCATTCTGAAGAGTCCCACTAATGCATGCACAACTGAGAGAGCCATCCCATGACTCATCTGCAGAGCTGTTCGGCCACCCCACACTGGAACCCCTAGATCCCCTCCCTCAGGCCCTGGCAACTACATCCTGGTTTCTCTTTTGTTAATTTAAATTGTATTCATTCGTTACTTTTATTTGTATGTGTGTGTGTGTGTGTGTGTGTGTGTGTGTGTGTGTGTATGTGTACACGCACGCGCACCTGGGTGTATGTATGTGTATACCATGTGAGTGCAGGAGACCATGGAAGTCAGAAGAGGGTGTTGATCCCCTTGGAACTGGAGTTACAGGTGGTCGTGAGCCACCCAGTGGGTGCTGAGAACCAAGCCTCAGTCCTCTGCAGGAGTATTTAGTACTCTTAACTGCTGGGCCATCTCTCCAGTCCCCAAACATTCCATGTTGTTACTGTGGTTTGGCTGCTTTGGGAACCTGTGAGATTAGACTCATACAGCATCCGTCCTCTTGGCATGGCTTGTTTCACTAAATATAAAATGCTATCAAACTCCATTCATTTTGTATCATATGCCAGGACCTCCATCCTTTTTGAGTAATATTCCATAGTGTGTACACACCACATTTTGTCTATTCATTTGCCACTGACACTTGGACTGTTTCCACTCCCTGGTTACTGCAAAGAATGCTGCTGTCAACCTAGGTACACAAACGTCTGGTCAAGTTCCTGATTTCTATTCTTTTGGGCACATGGCCGGATCCCTTTGGCACTCCCCCAAACTGTTCTTTCCCCTTTTCCACCTTTGTTCCCTGCAATGCTTTCTCAATTTCTACCTTGTAAGGCTGATGACTGACTGACTTGCAAGAGTTTAGCTGCCACTAACTTAGACTAATGCTGCCATGCCATGGGACACGGGTGTCTGCACCATTCATCTTCTCTGGGCACAGCTTGTTCTGCAAAGCCCTGTGCCTCATACTTTCTCATCAGGGGAATGTTTGCTAAGTCATCCCAGCACACACGGTAGACACCTACTATGCTCTCGACATCATCCTTTTCATTTGACAACGTCACGTTTTCTGAATAGATTTCAGTTTTCCTCAGTAAGTTCTCAGAACTGTTCAGAGTCCTCTGTGTTTGCATTAAAAAATAAAAACAAACAAAAACTCTAAGATTTGAGAAGGAGGCACTACAACTCCAATTTCCACTCACCTCCCTCCAAACTCAGACATCAGTTTTCCGTGCCTGTGGCCGGCATGTGCCAGGGAAAGGCACTCAGGCTAGGCAAGGGGGAAGCGCAGCTGTGTTTCTGCGAAGGCCGCAGGCATGAGGCAAGATTTCCAGGCATGAGGCAATCCAGTGGACAATACAAGGCAGATGTGATTCATCTGCCTTATATCAAAGCAAATAGAGGGTGTGGACAGAGCTGCTCATGTTAGCATAAGCAGTATGAAAAGAGATGGTGCAGCAACTGTGAAAACACACGACGAGCCAGGGGAGGGAGGGAGCAAAGACAGACCGCGGCGTGAAGGGTGAGCAGGGTGCAGAACCCACTCGGGAAGAGGAGTGGGCAGAAGTCAGCAAAAGCCAGTCTCAGATTTTTCACAACCATCTCATGTTTGAAAGTGGGCTCTTTGACTTTAGAGACTAGATCGTTATAAAACTGAAAGAGACGAAGACAGGTTACAGGGTTAGGGAAACAAATGGAGAACCAAATACAATTATATATCTAATAATTAGATATATAAGTTACATGTCCACTAAGATTTAGAGATAACATGCGAGGCCTAGAATAAAATGACATAGCAGAAAGCCTTGAGGCCATTATCGGCGATGTACAGAGAAAGGGGCAGAGACTAACAGCGACTGGAGAGAACACAAGAGCAGATGAAAAACTGGTAATATAAGAATAAGACATTTCTTAAAGGCAAGCAAATGAATCAGAAAAGATATTCAGGGTGTAATGAACAAAAAAAAAACTGAGTCTGCAAAGAGAGGGTTACAGGTCATAGCAGAGAAAATTGGAGGATCAGCACAAAGACACACAGCTGATCTGAGTTATTGAATTTTGAGGCATAAAGAATTTCTCAGGTGCCCAGCTAGAAAGCCAAATGGGTACAAGAGGAAAACCTTAGGCTCTACTCAGACTTAACCCTCATTCTATGCCAGAAGACAGCAATGTTCCCCAAAACAGAGTGGAGGAAAGCTAGTTCAGGTCAGTAGTGTTCCAGTTTAAAGTCAACAGATGCTTGGTGTGAGGAGGCCACCTTATGAGGAGGCCACCTTAAAACACAGCCGGTGGGATGGGGTGGGGCTCGGTGGGGGAGCATGGGTGATGCGCACAAGGCTCCTGATTCATTCTGTGAGCCCGGATGATCTGATCCTGGATGCCCTGAGTAGAGAAGCCAGGGAAGGAAGGCTGGTCACGAGCTTCACCTCCACTTAAGCATACAGCTTTACAAAGGGAGTATAAAAGAGCAAGACTCTGAGAAGATGAAAATTAGGGGAGCACCAAAAGTCAGGAGGTGGGAGGAGGAGGGCCACTCATTTCCTCTTTCTTCGCAGATCATCAGCAAGCCCATCTACGATGAAAGTGTTTTATATAATTTTTAAAAATAAAATTTCTTATTCATAGATCTTATAGGAACAAATGTCTCTTGTTACGAGGTATTTATCAAAGGCTGAAGAACGCTTTCAGATTTCCTGTTTTCCTCTCATCTTCTTATGTATGAGTACAAATAAATAATATTTTCATGTTGTTTAAAATGTATTATATTATCACAAAACAATAAAATCATTTACTTGCCTGCTATTCTGCCTCTGTATTTGGAGACATGTCAGAACCCATCTTTAGTTAATATTCATATTGTTTACTCTGATATATAGGATTTGAGGTGATTTGTTACTTTCCTTGCACATTTTTGGAGTTGCTTGAGTGTTTACAATAAACATGTACCATTTTTGACACAAAGTGCCAAGGTGAAATTAAGGATAGGGCAGACACTGTGGACTCCCTACTGAGCCCTCTTGACCCTCTGATGACAGAAAAGATGGAAAGCCTTTGGTGCTTGTGGAGTTGGACTGGACCTGGTTGGCCAGACCAGGTTGATGGGGGGGGGGCACCTCTTTTGCCAGACACTACATCTTTTGTTTCCTTTTTACCCATTCAAGATCTCCATATGGAGTATGAACTCTATTTTGTGGGTGAAAAAAACCCCGAGAGGCCAGAGAGAGAAAGAAGGCCAAGAGCCTTCGAGATAGGAGCATGAAGTATTCCAGGAACCTGAATGCATCAGAGAAACCAATTGGTAGTGAGTGTGTGGGCCTGCCATCCAAATCAGTAGCTCACCAGAGATCTCTGAGAAGGGGTGCATCTCAGCTGCAGGGAAAGGGTCCGTATCAAAGGCTCAGAGGTGGGGCCCTGTGACTGTGTGTGTGTGTGCTGACAACAGGGAATGGCTTCAGAAGTAGCCCATAATGTCGAGACCAGAGAGGGATGGAAGCAATGATTGGCACCACCCCCATAAGGGCATGTAGTGCGCACTACCCCATGCAACATCGCATAGGGCCTGGGCACTGGGGACCATGAGCAGTTCCTGGGCTTTGACTGCAGTCTTTCGCGGCAGTCTCCATGCCTGAGAAAAGGGAGATAAAGAGTGAGGATGCAGCAGCAGACAAAGGCCGTGGAGGATGAGTCTACCCACTGGACCTGCAGGGCATGGAGACTCAGCTCTCAATTGGGGTCATGCTCTCGAGTCCATAAATGGCTCTCCTGTTCCTTGTGCCTTCCAAAAGGTCATTAAATCATTAATTACATAGCAAGTGGCAATAAAATGGTCTCAGTGTTCTTCATCTTTCCCCAGAGCCCAGGGCCTCACGACCCACAACCCAAGGCTTTTGTTTTGAACCAGCGGCCTTGCTGTGCCCTGGCTTTGATGTCTCGGGTACATCTGGTCACTACCTGCAAGGTACTTGTATCATAGCTCAGGAGTCCCAGCCATGAATGCCAGTCCTACCTATGCAATCTTAGAAAAGTCATTCAGCTCTTCCCAGCACAAGTGGGAGGGTGAGACTCGAGGCCCAGACAGACAGAGGGACCTAGAACAGCTCCAGTAAGTGCCCAGCATTGTTCTGATGGGGGCCGGAGGGGGCTCGTGTCCTTTCTCTTCATAGACAGAAGTCCCAAATCTCACTTCCACCTCCAAGACACTGAAACTACCTCATAGGGCAAAGTGGAGGTGAAGAATCCAGGCTTTGGAGCTCAAGAAACTTGATTCACATCATTGCTTTGCCACGTGCTGGTCTCGAAGGGTCAACCTTCGAGAGCCTCAGTTTCCTCAGACATAAAATGGACGTTAGATTATGTATCCCATGTGTGTGTCATGGAGTTGAGACGGTGGCGTGCTGAGGCACACCTGAGGCCTCTTTTCTGATTATTTCATCTTCTGCTTCCTTCCCACTCCTGGCCCTCCTTAGACTGGGTGCGTCTGGGGGCCTGGCACAGTCAGCCTTCCTCTCTGGGCTCAGCTCTTCACTGGCTTTGACTGGCTGTGACTAGCTGTGAGTCCACTCCAAGTTCTTGGCCTCTGGCCCTCTGATAGTGCTTGTAGGCAGTCCAAAAGAAATAGAGTGTGAACCATGCATGTAATTTGAAAATTTCCAGTAACCCCATGCAGGAAAAAAAAAAAAAACCAGGTAAAATTACTTTTAATATTTTTCATTTACGTCAATATGTCAAAATAACAAGTGATAATATTTTAATATGTACCTTATATAAAAGCATTGCAATATTTTACATCATTTTTCTCTTATACAGTGCTTGAAATCCAGACTCTTTAGCCATGTCTGGTATTGTACAGCACAGATGCAAAGGAACTGAAGGTGCCATCTGGGGAGATTGGTGTGGACAAAAGAAGCACAGTGAAAAAGTCATTTATTAATTCATTCATTCGCTCATTCATTCATAACTGTGGGCTCTCCTTCCTTACCTCCATAGTGGCAGGAGGTCACCTATTGTAAATTTTCTACTTCTCTCTGGTCCTGTAGATCAGCCATTCTTACTTTCCTCTCCACCTTCTGCTCTCTGGTCCTCCCTGCCACATCCGGGTGCAGCTCTAGGCTAGATAGTGGTAGGACACAGCCAATTATAGGTCCCTTTCCCAACAGCTGTGTTCTCGGCATTTCCCTTGCCTGGACAGGGAAGTGACTAAGAAGGTTAGTGACAAGGTCCCCTGGACCTCTGTCTGTAGAAGATCTAGGGGCCCAGGAACAAGCCAAACACTCTCCCCATCACTCCACCTAACATGTATGGGGAGTGGGAGCCCAGTGGAGGGCCCTAGAAGGTACCGTCAGTGGGCCAGAAGATCCTGGCTTCACAAGATTGCTTTTCAGAGAGAACCAACTTTGTTGGTGGGCGTGGAGGCCTCACATGAGTCTGGAAGAGCCTGAGGTCTAGAGACCCCAAAGAGCCCAGGGAGTTCTTTATCTCTCCTTATCCAGGACGAAAGCAGAGCCACCAACTTAGAATAGAACAAGTGAAGCTCAGACTCCGGTGCCAGGAGCATCTCCTTTGCCCCCAGGAGCTCCAGGTGGCTTCTGCGAGGCCCTTGGATGCCACCCAGGAATCTAGCCACCCACCATGGTGACATAGGATCTTCACAGGGCTAGGCCTCCATTTTCCCTTATCCCAGACAGCAAGGCAGTCTGCCTTCCCACAACCTTCCTAAAGGACAGGAAGTCCCCATAGGGTGCTGCCCACGGAGGAGAAAGCATATAGTTAGGCCTCCTGGTGATAACAGTCACTGGTTGTAGTCTAGTGTGTCGCCATGACGCTGCCATCCCACTTCATGTCTGGAATGCTTGCTGAGTGACTGTTCAGTGATGTCAGCTTCCTAACGCCACCTCCATACCCACAGCTGAAGGATCTTTCCCTCTACTCGTAGGTTCCTTATCATGAGACCACATTCCTGGGGGAGCTGGGTTTCTGTCACTAGCAGCCATGTCATGCGAGGCGCATTCCTCTCTGCCCTCCAAACACACTTCCTCATCTATGAAATGTGTGGGAAAGCTGGCTCACAGCTGCTCATGAGAATTAATGAGAGTGTGAGTCTAAAGACTCGCTGAAGACTCAGTCTCTTCCCCTTTGACTGCCCTTCAGGGAAGAGCCTAGCCACTGTGTTCCATGCTTTTAGCTATGATGGCTTCCAAAGTCTTGGAGTTTGAGGGTCTCACTGAAGCCACCTAGAGCTACAGAGGCAGGAGAGTGAGACTATGGGCTCCTAGAGGCCAGTCCCACCTGAGTGGCCCCGCTTTTTTAATGCTTTTTCTTAGGTATGAATATTGTTTGAAAAGGAAAAAGAAAAGGATGGAAGCCACTTCTTTTTCCTTTGGGGTGGGGGATGGTGTTTAGGGTCAGAACAGTCTATCATTTGACATACTGTTGTAGGTTTCCCTACAGTGCAGCCTCTACCGAATCCAGGCTGGCCTGAACCCATAGCAGGAAAATTGTTTACCTTTATACAAAGAAGGGTGGGATGTATGTGGTGTATGGCCAGGCAGACTTCCTACACACACACACACACACACACACACACACACACACACACACACACACACACAGAGTATATACTATATATAATAATTTCATATATATATGAATTTCATATCTATGTTTGTCTATCTGTCTGTCTATCTACCTATCTATCTACAAAGTAATTTCTTTTTAACCTACTCATCCTGTGACTGGAGAAATGACTGCCTTGCCCCACATCTTGGTGAGACTGGGGTTCAGCCCCTAATGATGAGGTTAGCTGAAATTAGCTGCTGACTAGCAGCCCAGGAATAGAGGACTGCTCACACTCCGTTGTCAGGGCCTTCTCACTCCCTGGCCTGGACTCAGACTCCAGCCCTGGCTGTCAGCATCCGGTGTGGGCAGAACACTCAGCTCTTGGCCTTCCTGGGTTCTGTGCACACAGCAGGGCGTCTAAGATGAGGGAAGCAGTCTGCCATGGGAACCCAGAGGATAGGAAGCCTGAGGCCAGAGGAGCGACCCAGCTTATGCCCTAGGAGCTCAGTGGAGTGGTACCAAGCCTGTGTACCCAGAGCCTCTTCTCAGAGTGTGAGGGGCCCTGTGTACAAGGAAGGTGAGCCAGCTGAGGAGAGCCTTTCCATATACTGATTGCCCATGCCAGATGTTGGAAGGACACAAAGGTGCTCTCCACACAGGCCCTGGCTACAAGTTACCACCCCAGGAAGACATGTGGTAGGGACATGCCTTGTCTCGGTTTTTGTACATTTGCCAAAATTCATCAGCATGTACATTTCAGGCCTGTGCCGTCTGCTGTGGGAAGAATGTATCCCAATGGCGTTTAAAAGTTGTTGGAAGGAGGCAGACTCAGAAGGAGAGAAGTTATGAGTGGGGTCACCGGGCATATGCGCACCTCCCTTTACAAAACCTGAGGAGAGAGGACAGCAGCAGCTCAGGGAAATGGGTGTGGTTCCCTGTCCCAGCTGGGAGCCCAGGGAGTGACAAGATGGATGTCTTGTCCAAAAGCCATGCCCAGACACACCCATCTACATGTGGACGTTTTTGTCAGAATCTTCACCAATACCTGTCTCCCAGCTGCTCCAGTCTAATTTTACTCTTGTCCCTTTCTGTCCTCCCCCCCAGGGAGGTGTGTGTGTGTGTGTGTGTGTGTGTGTGTGAGAGAGAGAGAGAGAGAGAGAGAGAGAGAGAGAGAGAGAGAGAGAG
>OU015747.1:92486466-92498418 GCA_907169655.1 Acomys percivali
TCTTTCTTTCTTTCTTTCTTTCTTTCTTTCTTTCTTTCTTTCTTTCTCCTTCCTCTCTCTGTTCCTCCCTTCTCCTTCCTTCCTCCCTTCTCCTCCCTTCCTGTCTCAGTCCTTCCCTTCCTCCCTCTCTCTTTCTTTTTTCTTCCTTCCTGCTTATCCACCTACCTATCTACATATCTATCATCTGCCTGTCTGTCTGAAACATGTGTCTCCTTCTGTTCAGCTTCTTGGTGCTGAGGCTGCAGATGTGTGCACCACTACACATGGCCTGAGACTCTGCAAGAAGGTTCCCAGGGTGACATTTGCAGTCTACAAATTTCACTCAACAGTAAGGGATTTAGAAGATACAGTCAAACGTTTTGGCTGCTGTGTACACTGCACATCCTGTTTCCTCCATGCCGTGCCCATCACTTATGAGAGAGCCAGTGGTCAGCAGTGAAGTGAAGCAGGATAGATTTGGTCTATTTGTAAGGAAAAGACACATGGGCCAGCTCACCTCCCCGATCCCTTGTAGGATATTCTACTGTTAATGGAGTTGGGCAAACAGTCTATCACACAGCTGATTCTACAGGTGCCTTGATGGCTTGCCATCAACTGGCTTATTGGAAGTGCTCAGAGTAACATCTTCTAAACTCTATGCCTTGAAGTGAAGCTTTTAGCAGGGGTTTCATGAGAACGGTGGCCTCTACTTGAATCAGGGGTTTGAATCAGTTAGACAACATGCCTTTCTTGTGGGGCATGGACATGTGAGAGGCTAGTGTCATACCTATCTTTAATGGCAGATCTTTTGCTCTTTCTGTTGTCCAGAGAATGTCTCTTGACATCTCTGAGGCTGCTGTGACTACAGGCAGGTGAATGCTGGGCTAGGCTGCCTGCCTGCCAAAGACAGAAGCTGGGATGGGGGCACCTAGCTCCTGGGGCAGTGCTGGCCCCCTTGCATGTGATGAACAGCTTGACTGGCAGAAAACTGGAGCTAACTGTCCATGCTACTTGTTCCCCAGGGATGAGACTACCCACTGACAGGTGGGTGATACCACTGCGTTAGCACATCTGAGGCCACAGAGTGGATGGCGTGATTGTGATCTAGCCAAGTTTGCATCCCTACTGCCTGGACCCTGGACCTGTTGAACTTCAATTTAGGCCCTTGAAGACACATCTCATCCTAGCAGCTTTTCAATCCGCCTTCCTTCTGTTCCACAGTTTCAGAGCTACCCCATGCACATCCCTCCCCCACATCATCCATTGGTGCCCTGCTTACTCATGGGATCCCGAGCAAAGACAGCATCTGATGGAGGCCCAGGCTCTCCAGGGCCGGGGGGAGCCACAGCCGTGACCCGGAACTCATACTGGCAACCTTGTCGCAGATCCACCACAGTGTATCTCCTTTCTGTGAAGACCACATCCCATATTAGTCTCCCATGGTGGGACCAGAAAATGGGGACATAGCTCAGCACCTCCAAGTACAGAAGAAGATGGAGCCTGGGGTCTAACACAGCCCTCCTGCCTTGCATCAGCCAGGTGTGACAGTGGCTTTTGAGGTGAAAAAAGTACTGCTCAAGGTGTTTTCATCCCCATCCTGTCTGGTTCTGCCACAACCTTGCTGGATGGTCTTGATGGCACTTGGATGTCTCCGAATCATGCTGCCTCATAGATTTGTAGTACTTAAATACTAAATGGTAACTTTAGAGATGTGAGGAGACAGTCCCCAAGGGGCCTTAACTCCTAAGTGGCATGGCCATTACAGGGCTCCTGACAATTTGTTGTGAGCCTGGTGTTGGGCTTCCAGTACACACAAAGCACAGACATGCCCAAGGTTCTGGAAGCTTCCTTAACACCTGCCCCATCCTTAGCCTTTTCCAGGTTCTTTCTTGTCTCTGAAAGCAGCCGGCTTCTCAGATGCTTAACTGGAGCCTCTGTGTTATCAGTGAAGAGACTGAGCTCTGCAGAGGAAGAGGGCTGCCCAGGGCTGCCTGGGAGGGAGGGGGCAGGGAGGACAGCTTTCCCTCTGGCTCCCAGTCTGAGACGTCTACCCCAGGGGTCCTCAAGCTCAGCTCTGCTGGTAGACTTGGCTGGGGTGGGATGTTTAGCAGCACCCTTGACTTCTTCACACAAGATGTGAAGAGCGTGTACTCTCCACCCAGCTGTGACTTATCACAAATAGCTCTTGACATCACTAAATGTCCCCTGTGGGGACAAAACCCGCCTCAACTGAAAAGCAACTATGTTAAGCTGATCTGAGCTGGCAACGCCAATGGATCCCATAGGCAAGAGGGACTTCCAAGGCGACTTGGAATGGAGCCAGTGAGGAGCGGGTCCTCAGACCGACTCACCAGCCACCGGCTGCTCATTCACAGGCATCCAGGTGTTGCTCCCCTTCTTGCGCTTCTCAACCAGGTAGCCCAAGATGTGGGCACTGCCAGGGCCCCGTGGTGCCACCCATGTTAGAGTGATGCTCTGGCTGGAGGCCGACAGGATGGCTGGGGCAGAAGGGGGTCCTGGGAGAGCTGAGGGCAGAGGGGGCCAGTGAGCAGAGGCTGAGGCAAGAACCAGCTCATGGGAGGTAGTGCTGGGGGAGAGGGCGTGGGGAACCTAGGGGCACAGGAACACTTTTGTCTTCTGAAGAGGTCCAGTGCTGGGTCAGCTTTTTCTTGGACACTATTCTGGCGGCTCCGGGACAGAGATGATGAAGTAGAAAAAATGTTCCCTAGCCTTGGATGGAGTCTACAGCCGGTTCTAAGATCCCTTAACCTCACCTACGAATAGCTTGCTCCAGAACAGGCATGCGAT
Source organism: Acomys percivali (assembly GCA_907169655.1). NCBI lineage: Eukaryota > Metazoa > Chordata > Mammalia > Rodentia > Muridae > Acomys > Acomys percivali. The sequence goes on from OU015747.1 coordinate 92,489,254, forward strand.
AAAGATGGTGACTAATATGCAGGTCCTGAGAGAAGAGGGTCCCAAAATAAGTTGTAACGAGTGTCCACTGTGCTCTAGAAAAGCCTCAAGTCGTCCCCCCCCCCCCACCAACTGCTCAAAGCAAAGCTAGCAGCCCTCAACCTATACTCTGCGAAATAGTAGAGAGGACAGAGGAGTTCCCTTTCTAAGTGACATCTGTTCTCTCACCCTCAGGAGCCACCAACACCTCCTCAGATTCCAGGGCATCTCCTGCTCCCTCCGAGGTCACAGCCCGCACACGGAAGGTATACTTCCTGCCCCGCTCCACGCTGGCATCAGTGAAGCTGGTACTGTCTGCTGGGGATTCGCCCACCTTCAGCCAAGTGCTCCTTCCAGCCTGTCGCCTCTCCACCACATAGTGTTGCAGGACCTGACCCCCATGGTCCCTTGGGGGCCGCCAGCGGAGGCAGACACCTGCTTTGTTGCAATCCTGCACCTCCAGGGGTCCCTGTGGGGGCTGAGGCTTGTCTGAGGACCCGTGGAGAGGAGCAGGAAGAGAAAGGAGTCAGAGACGCTGGGAGGGGACCACGTCCCACTTAACCCCTCATCAGTGGATAAGTCTGCAAAGGGATGGACTGCCCAGAGATGCACATGGTCCCCTGACATAGCCAGAGGCAGAAGCAAGGTGCTAGTTCATGGGGAGGTTCCTAATGTCTCTTGGTGTCTGGTCTCTACCTCCACAGTCCTGCCCTAGGAGACACCATGGAACCTCCAACCTATACCCAACTCCAGTCAGTGCTCAGCATCGACTCCTGTTTAGCACTCTGGTCTAGGCAATCTGACTTTGTTGGTACAAGTTGGGAGCCACCATTCCACTGAGCATCTTCCTCAGACAGAATCTGTTGTATTAGAGCTCATAGAGGCTCTTCCAGCTTGTACTTGGCCCTGGCTTATCTCTTCTTCCTAGGCAGTCTGGGGACAGGGAAGTGTGCCAGTAGGAGTGGCTTTGAATCTTAACTATCATGCAAATGAGGACCAAAGCTAGCAGAATCCATCCCCAGGCCTGCCAAGGTTACCAAGGAGGACTTGAGACTCCAGAACCCTGGGGCCCTAGTTGGAGAACAGGCAGGGTTAGCACCTATAACTTGCAGGGTGAACTCAGCCTGCACGCAGCCTTCCTCGCTTCTCAGTGTCACGCTGTATAGGCCACTGTCCTTCCTGCACACACTGGGGAGGCACAGCCGTGTGTAGCCATCCCCCAGGGCCACCTGGACGCCCTTGTGGTTGCTGCCCACCACCTCGTCCCCATCTTTCCTCCAGGCAGCCTGAACAGGGTGGTGGCTCTGGAAAGGGATTTTCACAGTCACTGGCTTCCCAGCCTTGAACACCAGTGGTTCTCTCAGTGTCTCTGTCACATCTGGAGCGATGGTGGGGGGATCTGGAGGAAGAGCAGAGCAAAGGAATCAGAGAGGACCAAGCCCTGGGGCCTGGGGAATCATGAGAAGAACCTAGAGAAGGAAGTCCCTCCCCCACTTCATGAGGACTAGCAATGGGAATGGGTTGGGTCTGCAGCAGGAGAATCAGGGGTCAGACCTCACCAAGAACTTCCTGGTAAAGAAGGGGATAGGATTGTTGGGTTGGGAAAGATGTGGGTTAGCTTCGTAAACAATCTCTGTAGACTGAGTCACAAATTCAGGGCTTCCACAGAGGGGCATTTTTCACCTGGTGCAGAGATTATGGGGCAGGGAAGGGCTGGCCTCACCCTGCACAGTCAGGCTGGCTTCACTGTGGTGGCTGCCGGCTACGAAAGTGTATCTCCCAGCCTGGGTCCCCTCCACGTGGCTGAGGATCAGTCTGTGCATCAGCCCATCTTGCTCAACGATGACCCCATCTTGGGCAGTGAGCTGGAGACAAGGATCACCATGGAGACAGGGACTCCCACCCACACCAACTCTCAAAACAGCCCTACGAGATCAACGTTGTAATAAGTCCCATTTTATAGATGAGCAACTCCTCCGAGGTCACATAACTGCTAAAGGCAGAGGAGGGACCAGGAGTCAGATTTCACTGACACCACTGTGCTATGTCACCCAATGTGACCACTTGGATGGCTTCTCAGAGAGACCACTGAGTCCAGCTGGTCAGGATGTGTGTTTAAAAGGCCTTGAAGGCTGAGTGGAATCCATGAGACAGCAGAGGCTGTGCTGTACATTCATAATGTATATATTTTAAACACACCACACACCAGCTATTTAAATGTCTCTCCCGGAGTCAAAATAGCAATAAAATGAATTGTGAAAACTCCTGGCAAAGTCTCTCCATCTACGTCTCTGCTTTACCATGCTGCCCACCCCCACCCACATTAGTTAGGGAGGAGAAGGTGTGAGGTGTGAGGCGTTAGTACCTCAACTCCATCCTTGAGCCAGGTGCCAGGTCCCAGGTCCCTGGAGAGGGTGCAGGAGAGTATGGCAGCTTCCCCTAGCTGTGCCTCTGTATCAGTCAGACCCTGAGAGAAGTGGTTCATGGAACCTAGAGAGACACAAAGGAAGTCCCCAAAGCCCAGCCTTGGCCTTCATAGTCCTGCCCACTGCTTAGCCAGACCCAATGCCCAGCCTCCTGTTTCCCTAGGCTGGTACAAAGATGAGGGTGGAGCATCCTCCCCCAAGGCCCCCAAATCCCACAGATGGGAATTCAGGTAAGCTAATACTCCAGGACTTTGGACACGAGGTTTTAAGATCTCATGCCAAGCAGACCTTTGAGTTTCACTCAGCTTGGATCCCTTCTGCACAGGGAGGGAAATGGAAAGGCTGCTCCCTGAATTTGCAAGGGATTCTGGGAAATGGAGACACTGGTAGGGAAGAGTTCCTGTGCTGAAGGTAGAACTGGCACGTAGGCACCCCAGTATCCAAGGACCCTACCCTCTGGCTCCACCCTATGGAAGCCACCAGCTGGGAGTACCTACCTCGGGCCTCCGAAGAAGAGCGGCCAGTGCCAGGCTTGTATCTGGATCTGGGGCTCTGGGATGCATCTTGTCCCTCGCCATAGACATCTGACCTGCCCTCTTGGGTATCTCTCCAGCTGCCAAGATGCCCGTGGGGGCCTCGATGCCCATCTTTACTCCAAGATTCTCTCAGAGACCCTCTGTCCTCACTGCCAGTCCAGTGCTCTAGACCTCTGGCCCTCTCTGTGGCCCCTTTCTTTGCTGATCCAACTTCAGTGCCGCATTGTGCCTGACATCTGCTTCCACAGGGACCAGGCTTCCGGCCTGACCAGCCAGAGTCTTCACCCCCCTGTCCTTCATATGCCTTTGAGGCTCCCGGTCCTTGCACCTTGCCAATCTCAGCCTCCCAGGACCCCCACTCTGGGGGAGACACTCTTCCTTCTGCATGTCCTGTCCTTAACTGAAAACCTGGCTCCTGGGTCCCTCCTGACACACTTCTGAAGTTCCTTTCTCCCAGTGGACTATCTAATTCATTCTGGGGCTCCTGGGGTTTTGAAATGACACCATCTCCACCTATGATGGAATTCCTTCTGCCTGGGACACTTGAGCTCTCTGTAAAACCAGCCCTGCCCCTTCCAAAACCGGAGCCTCTGCTCTCCAAGGAGCAAGGACCTTGACATTCCCCAGCAGCCTCTTGGCCAGTTGCAAATCCCTTGCCATTGGAGGCACTTTGCCCTTCACGGGTTTGCCTGAAAATGGCGTCATTCTCTTGCAGCGAGCTAGAAACCCTGAAGCTGCCTTGGCTGGAGCCTGGAGCCTGACTGTGGTGCATGTCTTGCCCATTATGAGGCCCTGACGTGGCCTTGATCTCTCTCCCAAGCCTAGAACTGCTGTCTATCATCTGTCCTGCCCCTGACAAGCTCCCAGAACCGGTTCCCCGACTTCTATCATTCAGCAAGGAGCCTCTGTATCCCTGAGGTGTCACTCCTCCCTGGCCAGAAGCTCTATGCCTGCCTGTTGCCCCCAAGCCTGATTTATCAAAGTCTGAATCATTTCCTGACCCCAGAGAGGCTACCCCTGACCCATTCTCATCCTCTGCTGTCCCCCTACCATCAAGAAGCCTAGATGTCCCTACGGCTCCTGCTTGATCTACAGATCTGTGCTCCCCACTGAAAGTCCCTCTGTCCCTAGGAGACCCTGGGAACCCAGAAGCATCTTTCCATTCTCTGATACCTGGTTTCCCTACAGATCCATCAGCCCCCAAGGCTTCGGGGATCCCTGAGGATCCATAGCCCCCAAGACTGTTCGTAGTACCCTGCCCATCTGAAAAGATGTGTGGCCCTCTTGGTGTCCCCAGCTTCCCTGGCCAGCCCATAGCACTGTCCCTGTGTGCTATGCCACCTGAAGTATCTGGCACTCCAGCCATCCCACGGCCCACCCCAGGCCCTGTCTCATCTGCAAACCACATTTCTATGCCCTTCTCCGCACTATCCTTGGTGCTCGTGCCTACCCCTGCCACTGCCTGGTAAACTGACCCAAGATCCACCGATTCATGGTCTTTGGGTGCAGCTAGTGCACCTGGCCCTCCTAACCACCCTGAACCATTCACATAGTGCATTTTTCTCTCTGACCCCATTTTCCCAGGCCCCACTGAGGTTCCTCTATAATCAGCTTCATTCTTGGATCCCGTCCTTCCTATTTCCCTTGAGCCATCCCTTAAATCTGCCTCATTCTGTGACAAAATGTCTCCAGGACATTCCAAACCACCTCGGTAACCTGCCTCATCCCTTAATGAAATACTTTCAGAAGCTCCTAAACCACTCTTATAACCTGTTTGACCCTCTAATTGGCTGACTCTACGACCCTCGATGTTATTCTTATAACCTACCTCACGTTCTGACCCCATAACTTCAGAACACCCACGATCATTCCTATAATCGATCTTACACTCCGGCCCCATGGCCCCAGAGCCCCTGGTTACATTTTTATAACTTACTTCACTTGCTGGTCCCATTCCTCTGAGGCCTGCTGAACCATCTCTAAATTCTCCCCCACCATCTGGTCCTGTCCTCCCGGGCCCAAGACCCTTTGACCCTTCTCCATAAGTTGTTCTGTCACCAGTTCCCCAAGGTTCTGGAATCCCAGACCCATCTTTATAACCTAACGCGTTGCCAGACCCACAAGCCCAGCGGCCTTCTGAACCAGCCTCAGCACGAGGAGATGGTGCGCCAGGGTGCCTGGCTTTGTCCCAATGCCCAGTTCCAACTCCAGAGGTCCTGGCACCAAGGAGCCCGATTCTTTCTCCATTGCTTTCCTTGTGCCCTCTCTGCAGAGACCCTGGCCCCATGGATAACTGAACCCCAGTGGCATCGTCAAAGTGACCTTCTCTAAAGTCTCCAAGGTCTCTGAAGTCTTCATAATCTCCAGGGTGACCCCAAGAACGTATTCCTCCAGAGTCCCCTGCTTCTGTCTCCGTGTATCCCTCCCCAACTTTTCCCACTGTTCCAGAGGCCTTCATACCACTTCCACCCACAGACCCTGCTGTCCCAGGACCCCCTAAGCCATGAACATAGTGCTTTCCACCAGGGCCTGTTTGATCCTGGCCTTGAAATACACCCCAATGCTGAGCTTCACCGGTGGACACTCCATAAAGGCCACCTGAGCCATTTCTGAGGCTGGCCTCTCTCCCTGACACCTTTCCTGCAGGACCATACTGACCTTTGTCCCCAGACCACAATCCCCCAGGGACCCCTGAGTCATGCCTGAAAGTACCCTGCTTCCTGGACTCTGTCTCCACAGGTGCCCCACGGGTGGCTCTGCAACCAATCTCAAGGCCAGATCCTGTTCTTTCTAGAACCCCTGAGCGATCACCTATCCCTTCAGAACTCCCCAAGCCCTCCTCATTTCTAGACTCCACCCATCCCGGATTTCCTAAGCCATCCTTGGAGTCTAGCCCACATCTGGACCCTTTTCCTCTGGGCCTCCCCGACCCATTCCAGAAATTTTCTTCAGATTTCACTGGCCCTGGCTCTCTTAATCCTTTCGTGTCTCCTGGTGCTTCCTCAGAGGCCAGGACACCTAGGCTTGGGGACATAGCTAGCCTGTGGTTTCTGGCATCTACCCTCTGACTAGCCACCATCAGCCCAGCTACTTGGGAACCATCCATGTCCCCTTCCTTCCTGCCAGACCCCAGCACTCCAGACCCAAAGTGGGCCCCCGTTGTTCTGAGATTGGACCATGTGTCATCCTGAGGACCCATGTTTTCACGACGTGTCCTTCCTGGCCCCCCTTCTCCCTTCTGCCCCACTGTCCAGCTCTGAGGAAACTGGGAGCTTCTGGAATCTTCCTCCGCCCTGCCCAAGGCTACACCTGAGCCTTGCCCATCTCTTCCCTGGAGCTCTTGTAGGCCATCTTTCCAGACCCTGGGATCTTCTGGGCCTTCGGGTCCAGTTTTGTAGCCCCTCCCTGCAATCCCATGACCACCTGCCCCTTGCAAAGAGCCCTCAGCTTTGGCCTCAGGACTCCCACACCCCAGAAATTTCCTGCCTCCAGATAATGATGATTTCTGGGTGTGATTGTCAGAAGATGTCTGTCCTAGATATCCTCCTGTCTCCCAGTGCACCCCATCTTCTCCATGGCCAGCGTGCCCATCTGCCTGAGTGCCCCTGAGTCCTCCAGCTTCCCTTAGGCTGGCTCCATTAGCCCACTCTGCCGCTGCTCCCCTCCTCCTGCTCAAGTCACCCCTTTTTTCCATCTCATCCATATAATCACCCCACATCTCTATCTCCTCCTTTTTCAGCTGAAACCCCTCAGCATCAGACTGGGATCTGCAGGGCACCCTGCGGCCTGCCCCAGCTCCCAGGTGAGGGTCACAGAGCTGTCCCTGGCCATGTGTGTCCGGCTCACTGCCGTGGCTCCCTCTGGGCACCTTTCCTTCTCTGCTGCTCTCCAGTCTTCCATCCGGAGGGTGACTGGAGCCAGCCTTCCAACCTTCTGCTGCCCCCCATCTGCTATTCGCACTGCAGTGTCTTCCATGGCCTTGTTGTTGTCTATCCACAAAACCCATACCTGATTCTGTGTCCCCTCCCTGGAGATGAAGCCTTCCGGGAAGGTTTCCACCACAGTCTCCCTCTCTGTGGGGCTGACTGTCCCCTGGAAGAGTGACACTGCCTTGCTCTCCCTTCAGAAAGCCCTTTTTGTCCCGCCCAGGTCTCCAGGCAGAATTAGCTAGGTCTTCATCCCCTACCAGGGAATAACCGCCCTTGTCAAAGGTGCCCCTGTCTAGGCCTGCTGCGAGCTGCTCCTCCCTCGTCTCCTTGGGGGAGCCCTGCTCTCTGAGTTGCCCTCCCTTGCCGCTGATGCCCCCAGAGTCTTCTGTTTCTGAGGTCAGAGCTTCTGGAGTCTGCAGCCAGCCGTCTGTATCTGTGGTCTGAGGGCCTTTATCCTTCCCACCTTCCGTGAGGTGTTAATTACACAGAGGTCATTAGCCCATAGAGAGACAAGAAAAAACACCCTGTTAAATGAGGCCAAGGCACCTGTCTGACATGGCTGCTTTGCCTAGCCCTCGCCCTCCCCAGTGGAGAAGCTCCCCATTGGAGGGAAAACAAAACCAAAAACAAAAAAAACAAGGATGTTCCGGCACATTGGTAGATACATCCCATCACTACCACCCCAAGCCTGTATCCACAGGCTACCCCATCCTTCCATGTGGGTCATGTGGCTTTGACATATCAGCTCATATGTCAAAATCGTGATCTTATCGAGGTTGTCCTACTGTCTGCCTCACTTATGCCCAGTTCACAGTTTCCTGGGATTCTGTTGCCCCCAGATGCCAATGCCTAGGAGGATTAGGGTGTCTTCTGGTCCAGCCCAGGGGCTTCTCATCCACCTCAGACATGGCACGGTGTCACAAACCCTATCCTAAGTCTTGGGGGGGTCATCTTGGATCTGAGTCTCCAAAGGAACCCTCAGAGGTCTAAGGGAGTAATACTCAATCAAGAATATATCTAAGGAGTGTTCCTCATTCTCTCCGAGTGAGAGAAGGACACAGAAGCAAATGAAAAAGTGGAGGAAACCCTCCCATCTGCACTCTGAGACCTTGTCTTGGTAAAAGCAGGGCAATTCAGAAGTGTGGCCACTCACCTTCAACCACCAGCCAGGCACTGGAGGCATGGAGTCCAGCGTTGAGTGAGTAGAGGCCCATATCGGAGCAACTGGCCCCTTTCACAACCAGCCGGTGGGTTAGCCCATCAGGGGACACAAATACTTCATATTTGTCACTGGGCCTCAGTGGTCGGTGCTGGAAAAGCCAGGTAGCACTGGGACAAGGGTTGGAGAGTGTACATTCAAAGACAGCATCACCCTGTTCCTCGCAGCGGGCCTCTGCCAATGGGACCACCACTCTGGGAGGGATGGCTGTCATGGAAACAGGAAAGAGTGAGGGCATCAGCCTTGTGCATGACCCAGGGAGTCTGAGCACTGGGGATAGGAATTAAGAAACCCAGTTCAGACCAATTTCACCTTGGCTGGATTAACTCTTCACCTCAGTTCTGTAACCACCATCAGGTATTAGTACCCTCCATACATATGCAAAACGTGGGTTTGTAATCATATTGTGATCACTGAGAGATCTTAAATTCTCTTTTTACAAATGAGGAGACTGAGACTTAAGAAATTAAATGATCTAGGTATAGCAGTATACACTGACAATCCCAGTTACTGGGGAGGCTGAGGCGAGAGGATCACAAGTTCAAGGCGAGCCTGTAGCATTCTGGGTTTGTGATCATCCTGGACAGCTTTAGAGAGAGTCTGTCTCAAAAGAAAATAAAGAACCGAGGGGCTGGTGTCTGACTAGAATGAGCTAAGCCTTGGGTTCGGAAAAAAAAAAAAAAAAAAAAAAAAAAAAAAAAGGCTTATTCCATCCTGACAGCTTAAGAGTGGCCCACTCCCAAGCCCATTCCTCTGCCCATGGCACATTGTTACTGGGCTTTCAAAGCCCATCCTAAATCCTAGCACCCTAGGCCGGCTGGATGCTCCTTTTTCTTCTTGTTCTCCAATTTTGGTTCAGCCTTGTTCTTTATGACCTGTCTACCAGCTCCTTCCTCCAGACCTCCCAGTGCCCTTCCAAGAGGCCCATGGTTGGTAGGCACAGGGCCTCATGGGTACAGGACAGAGTTCAAGGAGGGACACTCCCAGGTAAGGAAGAAACACAAGAAGAAGGAATGAAAGCGGCCTGTGTCACATGG
>OU015747.1:92498428-92514590 GCA_907169655.1 Acomys percivali
AAATAATTCTTATATGGAAAATAAAACTAATAAGAACAAAGCAGCCTAAGGGGGTGAGGGGTTCAGAAGCACTGGGGTGGAGCTGGGAGTTCAGCAGAAGCACTTGGGTGAGGCGAGGGAGTAAACCACAGGGGTGTCAGAGCTGGGCTTGCTAGGCACAGGGAGCAGCTATAGAGAGGGAACAGGGCCAAAGCCAAGGAGCAGGAATGGGGCCCGCAAGGAAGAAGAGAGACAGGTGGGAGGAGCTAGGCCACAGGAACAGACAAGCATGCAGAGTCATTTCAGCACTGCCATCTTCTATGAGGTAGCTCTTTTTGGTCCCCTTTTGGTCCCTCACTTCACAGATGTGGAAACTGAGGCACAGGAAAAGATGTCTAGTCTGAGATGATGGAGCCAGGGTGAGTTTGGCTGCAGAGCGGATGTCTGCTTTGCAGCCCCCAATCTCACATACCCTTCCTGGCCTCACATGGTTGGCGTGAGCTCAGAGCTCTGCTCTTACCTTGCTCGGCATTAGATGCTACACAGAGTGACAGGCCTGGCTTAAGGAGAGATAAGAGGCTCCTGGAGACTGCCTGCTCAGGGTGTGATCTAACTCTAGCTGGAACCCCACGGGTGAGTGCTTACCACCTGGGTGTTGCAAGCGGTTCCTTGGGACCCATCATTTCCCTCCCAGGACCCACAACCTCTAGCCTCACCTTGTACAGGTAAATCTTGCTCTCAAGGTTCTTGAGATCCAGCTCCAGGTCAAACGTGGCGACCCCTTCCTTGGTGACCCTGATGTGTCTCAAGTTGGCAATGGCGGTGACATACTAGAAAGCAGACAACCCCTTTAAGGGAGCCCCAAAGCAGTTTCTTTGGGACACTGCAAATCGTTCCAGAATCTGGTCTCAGCCTTGGCCCACAGTGTCCCTGAGGAGCAGCAATTTATGTGTGTGTGATGGGGGTGGGGCCATCTCAAATGAGGATGCATAGTTTAAAGATAAGACATCAGGTGAGGAAGGAAACCAAAGGAGGGCTCCTCCTGCTGGTAAACATTAGGTGAGCATCACTAGGCAAAGCTGTGTGCTCAGCCCTGTGTTGATAAGGAAAAAATGACTGAAAGAAAAGCTGAGTGCCTCACTGGGAGGCTGGAGAAGCCATCTTCAAAATGATAAAAAGCTACTTTCAGAATAATGAAAACCAGAGAAATAGACTTATGTCGAGTTAGACACAAGAAGGAAGTTCCTATGTAGTTTATAAGATGCTGGACTCAGAGTGCTAGAATCCCTGAGAAATAAGGCCCCAAGACTGGCAATGATAACAGTGATGACAGCAATTGCAGGGACCTTCATCAGACCCTTACTGTGTGTTGGGCATTAAGCTAATTGATGTAAATACCTTCTCTCTTACTTACTGTCTCAACTCTATATGTTAAATTTTTCTACAATCCCTGTTCTACATATAAGGAAATCAAGACACCAAAGTCCTAGCTTTTCTAAAGTCCGGAGTTCAATAAGTATCAGGTCTATCTGTCATAATCCAGAGCAAGCTTAGGAGTCTGTAGCAGGACCTCACGGTGCAGTTAGATGGAAATAGACTGTCTATCATACTGGGTTTTCCAAACCTGGCTCTGGCTCTGCGGCCCCTCCAGACCTTGTGCTCCAGGTGGGGGGGGGGGGGGGATCGGGGCAGGGCCAGAATACCTGTGCCATTCTGTCCTCCTGTTCCTTCTTCATCTCCTGCAGCTTGCGCAGCATGCCCCGGAAGTCGACGATGCCATACTGCATACAGATCTTCTCGTAGTCCTTACGGTCTGCAGCCATCAACAGCTGCCACACCTGCTCAGACTGCGTCTTTTTATCAGGGGCTGGAGGTGGGGCCCTGGGGATCAAGGCAGGAGGGTCAGAGGCCAGTCCCAGGTATTGATCAGCTGGCCCTGGCAATCTGAGTGGTCTGTGGAAGCTGAGCTATGTGTGTTTGAGTGGCAGGCATGGAGACTGAAATCTCTGGGGCGGACCACTGTGTCAAGCCAAAGGACTCAGAGATTGGATGAGCCTTACCCTTGTGGCGTTAGCTTGCAGGAGACCGTGGTGTTGATTTCTGAGTAAGGTGTCTGAGTAGAAGGGGGGTTAGAATTGAATTGTTCTGTTACTTTAAAATGTATTTCTTAATTACTGCTCAAGTGGGCCCTTCCATTTTGCACATGGGACTGAAGGGGAAAGGGTACAGAGCTTTAAAGTGGCCGGATGCAGAATGCTCAGTTCTGAGCTCTGTAGTCCTCCCTTGTACTAGTGGCAGTACAGCTCCTTCCTTGTATCAGACGTGGAGAGTGAGCCCAGCTTGCTTATGGAAGGTACCCAGACCCACCTCTTTTTCAGCATCTTCCGAAAGTCCATCAGTTCCTTCCTGAGGTCTAGGAGATAAAGAATAAGTCTTGAATCCCAGGTGGGATGCATAGGGTCCAAACAAAGGCTAGATGATCCAGGGTTAATGACCAGTGTTTTTATTTTTTATTTTTCTGGTAACCCACAAAGTGTATGTATGTATGTGTGTGTGTGCCTGTGTGTATGTGTGTGTGTGTTTGTGTATGTGTGTGTGTGTGTGTGTGTGTTATACCAGATGGGGAGCAACATGCAAAGGCCCCAGAGGGGTGTTCCGACCACTCTACCTACCCTCCTGAGGTTCCTTTTGCCTTTTTCGGTTCTTCCGAAAACCCACTGGACCATCCAAGGAAGAGAGGAGCGAGGTAGTGCAGACAGGCAGGGAGAAAAGCAAGACACTTGGATGGTCCTCCAGGGAAATGGACCGAGCCCCTGAGCCCTTGCCTCCCACCTTTTCCAAAGAGCAACAACATCCCAGCAAAAGGAATAGAGGAGGGTGAGGGTCTCCCATGAGCTTTGGTACCTCAAAGCTTCACCGTGAACATCACTTCACGAGGGGCTCGGGGACTCACTCACACGTCTACAGGGAAGTGGCAGGAATAAGGAGGGAAAGCGACCACTGACAACCACAGCAAACTCAGCAGCATCCAAAGAGCATCTGAGAGTTGCAGGTTCAGAGGATGAGAGCCAAACTGCTAAGTACACCAGACTCTGCCTTTTGGCTCTTCCCACAGCCATTCATAATCATCTTCTTCATCATCAGCTGCCAGTGGAGGGCCTACGGGAACTCAATACACACTTTCCCCTTGCAAAGAACAGCTATCACGTGACCCGGTTCTAGCCAATGGTAGGTAAACAAAAGCTCCCAGTTTTTTTGTTTTTGTTTTGTTTGGTTTGGTTTGAGTTCTAAGCTTTTGCTTCCTTGATGAAAAAAGCAGGTGTACTTGGGCCCTTCCCTTTTCCTTTCTTCCTGCTTGAGTGTGGATTCAGTTGGGATCTGTAGCGGCCAGTCACCCTGCTAAGGATGGCAGAGCAGTCATCTGCTAGGACAGCCCAGAGCTGTACGTTGAGCTCTGGATTCCAGTCTTGGAATTTCTTACAATGAGAAGTAATTTGGTACCTTTACTTCTTGGACCACTCTTTAGGATTTTTCTAGTAAGTAGATGAATGTCAGCTAACCTGAGAGACTAGGTTTTCTCTCTCAAGAGGTAATCAACCTTCCAATTATTACAACCCCAAACTTTAAGAATCTTTGAACGCTGTGTAAACCGAACAGAACATGTCTGAAACAGGATTTAGTCTCTGTGTGGCCCGTTTGTCTCTCGGATGTAGACCTACACAAAATAGCTATTGTAGAGTAGTGGGAAAACTGAGACCCAAGTGGAAAAGAAAGTGACTTTGTAGAAGATGCAGGACTAGAAACTAATAACTTCTGGGTCTTGGCTACAGGGTGTGTCATCTGCCACAGGGTGTGACTAAAGGTGTGCCTTTTAGGTGCATGCAAACTGAGTGTCACTGGGTGGAGCCAGGGCCCCTGCGGGAGATGGGGAAATGGCAGCAGCCTCTGGGTGCTCCCTCCCTTCCTGCCACCCTGTGGTTCCTCTGAGAGTGTTCTCAGGAGAAAGCCAGTGCTCTGTGTGCTGATGGGCTCATGGGACCAAGCCCACCTTCGATGACGGTAAGCCTCGCTGAGCACGTGGCTTCTCCGTAGGCGTTCACCGCAGTGCAGCAGTACAGATCCGAGTCCTCTCCCGTCAGCTTGGTGATCTGTGGGGAGGCCAGGGGCAGGAGAACAGGGCTAACACCTACCTTCCTCCATGCACTACACATTGCTGTGTGTTGGAAGTACGAAGATGTGCAGACATGTCTCTTCCTCCCTTCCCCCACTCCCCGCCCCCCCCCGGAAGCTTGGTCTTTATCAAGAAATGCAGACATCAAAACATATTTTTGATCCAGACAGAGGGCAGATGTTCTTGCCATCAGAGGCAATATGAGCCACAGAAAGAGCTTGCTCTGGGTATCAGGCACACTCCACACTGAAGACCGCGTCCATCATGTATTATCAGCTATGGGACCTTGGGCAAGTTCCCTGGCCTCTGAATTCGAATTTCTTCACTTGAAAGATGGGGGTAATATCTCAAAAAGCAAGTCAATAGTGATAAATGTTTGGTCCAGGGATTAATACTTGTGAACATTCCACAGTTAGTGTCTAAAATATTAGTAAGATTGCCAGGCGGCAGTGGTGGCGCACGCCTTTAGTTCTAGCACTCGGGAGGCAGAGGCAGGGATCTCTGTGAGTTCGAGGCCAGCCTGGTCTACAAAGTGAGTCCAGCCAAGGATACACAGAGAAACCCTGTCTTGAAATGTGTGTGTGTGTGTGTGTGTGTGTGTGTGTGTGTATGCGCGTGCGCGCGCGAGCCTCTAATATTAACCTTAATTAAGAGTGCAGATGCTACTTGACTGATGCTAGGATACATTCCAGTGCACCTTCTGTAAGCTGAAAATATTGTCAGTCAAAAATGCCTTGCTTGCCTTAAAAGTGAATTAGCACTTCCTTGAGCTTGCGTTTGGGCAAGATCATCAAGCCCATTTTATAAAAGCGAGTTAAATACCTTGTGTGATTTGGTGGACATAATGTGCTATAGAATACAGTTGTCCTATCTATGACTGACGGAGGCCATGGGTTGTTGCCACCGCTTAGAGTGGCTCGCACCTACATATTTCTAACCTCCCTACTACTGTGACCCTTTAATACAGTTCCTCGTGTCATGGTGACCCCCCCAACCACAAAATTATTTTCGTTGCTACTTCATAACTGTACTTTTGCTACTGTTAACAAATAGTAATGTAAATATCTGACATGCAGGATATCTGACGTGCGACCCCTATGAAAGGGTCCTTCAACCCCCCAAAGGGTGGCGACCCACTGGGGCAAGATAATTTATATGAACTTTTAATCTTTATAACTTTGTAAAGTATGTACTGTAATGATTCTATTCTATAGGTGAGAAAATAGAAAAGAAGCAGGTAAATAACTTTCCAAAGACAAGGTGGTGACCCCGAGACTGTGCCCCAGCATAACCCAGTATGACCCAGATGGCCTCCTGTGTGCTAGAGAGGGATCAGCAAACCCACCAGGGCTTGCCTTGGCTCAGGAGGTCTTGAACCATCATCCTTGACATTGTATAGACCCAACAGTGGGAATCTCTCTCTCCCCCACCTGGGGACTGGAAGCCGTTAAGAACTTAAGGGACTAGGAAGAAACCCCATGCACTGTGTGTAGGAATGTCTCAGGGCTCACCTGCAGCACGTGCTCCTTGCTGCCAGGAGCAGAGGAAATCTGGTACTTGCTGGAATTGCTGAGGTCCCCTCTGGTGCTCTGCCAGTGCACTTCAGGGCTGGGCTCCCCGCAGACCACTGCCCGAAAGATGGCATTTTTTCCTGTGGCAGGAAGAAACAACTTGGGGGTACAGTGGCAATATATGTTATTTAGATTTAAACTTACATCATCTGCCCTGTTGTGGGCATCCCAAATCTCATAGCCAGGCTGCCTCCTGCCAGGAGCATCTCAGCAGAAGAGTCTGGAAGGTCCCAGGGCCAGCCCTTGTGTCCCATGATCTTGTTTCAGATTTAGAATGGTATCATCATTTTCTTCATATGCCAGAATGCTGTTAACTAAAATTTACAGCGGGGATCCTTGCTAGTGATGGTGCTTGTGAGCCTAGGCTGGCCTGTGAGCAGCCAGACATGTGGCTCTTTAGGGCAAGGCTGGGAGAAAAGGTAGGGGTGTGTGTATGTGTGTGTGTGTGTGTGTGTGTGTGTGTGTGTGTGTGGGAGTGCGCGCGCACGCGCGCGCGCGCGCGCGCGTGTGTGCGTGTGGAGAGAGAGAGAGACAGAGACAGAAACAGAGACAGAGAGACAGAGACAGAGAGACAGAGAGGCAGAGACAGAGACAGAGAGCCCAGAGGTCAAGTGTCTTCTTTGTTCACTCTCCATTTTAAAAAAAACATTGTTTTCCTTCACTTTTATTGTATGTGTATGAGTGTCTTGCCTTCATGTCTGTTTATATACCACTTGTGTGAGATGCCCTCTGCATCCTGAAGAGGGTGTTGGATCCCCCTGGAACTGGAGTTACAGATGGTATGAGCTGCCATGTGGGTGCTGGGAACCAAACCCTAGACCCCTGGCAGAGCAGCCAGTGCTCTTAACCTCTGAGCCATCTTTCCAGTCCCTCCATCTAATTTTTTGAGGCAAGGTCTTAAGATCTGAACCTCATCAACTGGCTAGATAGCCTGTCCAGCAAGCCCCTGGAATCTTGCTAACCCCTCCTTCCCAGCGTGGGGACTACAGGCACACTTGTGTGTGTGGCCCAGAGTCCAGCTTTTCACGTGGACACTGGGAACCCAAGCCTAAATCCTCGCGCTTGCAGAGCAGGCATTTTACTGACAGCCTGGGGAAAGGGAGAGATTTTTTTCTGTTTGATTGGTTTTTTGTTTGGTTTGTGTGTTTGTTTGTTTTTGGTTTTTTGAGACAGGGTTTCTCTGTGTAGCCTTGGCTGTCCTGAACTCGCTTTGTAGACCAGGCTGGCCTTGAACTCACAGCAATCCGCCTGCCTCTGCCTCCCGAGTGCTGGGATTAAAGGTGGGCACCACCACGCCCAGCTGAGAAAGGAGGGTTTTAGCCTGTTCCTGTAGACAACTTTGAGGGAGGGAGAGAAGGGAAAAGAACCTGGGGACCTGCTTTCCAGTTTAGTATTGGCCAGCCCTTGTTCCCTCACATCTGCACAGAGTGGACTCTTCATCGCCTTTCCCCATGGTCTCCTTAGGCCCCTGCCCTCCCAGGGATCCAGGCAGACAGATACCACTTGAACATAGGATGGATAGATACATAGCTGATGGACATAGGAGGGACTGGGTACCCAGAAAGGTTAGATGGCCAAGCCTTCTCCTTTGTGCTTTCTGGGGAATGGGAGAACAGGAGCCATGACTCCCTCAGCAGTATCCACTAGTGTCTCACCCTCCGGGAGAGCCAAGGTGACGGGTTTCTGCTTGAAGTCTGGTGTGCTGCAGCCTTCAGGGATCTCCTCCACCAGCTGCCTGATGCTCACTCCCGGGATGGAGGACTTCTTAGGGGCCTTTCCTAGAGAAGGTAGGAGAAATACGTCTAGAGATTCCACTGGCTCAGGCAGAGAACCAGGTCCCTAGTTTCTCCAGCTGTCAAGGCAGGCTTGCCCCAGCCACCTGCTGCCTTTAAGATTTCTAGTGGGATTCTGGTGGTTCCTCTCTGATTGTGTGCCCCAGTAAGACTCCGGGTGTGTCACTAGAGAAAAATCAGGTAGGAAAGGGCCACTTCTCAGGAAGCAGAAGTTCAGTTCATGTAAAGGCTCAGTAAAACTGACTAAACCCTAAAGCCCCCATTGAAAAAGCAGAGATGGTGTGTTCCCTGGGATCTCCTCCCTGCCTTCTGCCCACGTGAGGAGCCACAGCGAGGGGTGGAGAAGAGGCAGTTAACTTTCTTACCTGCCATCATCCCAGCTTCTTCTTGCTCCTCTGAGGGGAAATTGATCTCCTGAGAATGACAGGTGAATTGCTTATGAGAGGCCCATGTTAATATTGGTCCACCCCTCCTATACTACCAGGGGCACCAGCCAGGATCTAAGGTGGGTGTTGGGGGCAGGTGATGTCCCTAAGAGCTTGTCTAACCCCTAAAATGAAAATGATTAATTCCCTGCCATTCCCTAAAATGGCTGCACTAGACCAATTTCCCAGGGAAAATTTCAGGGTAGAAGTAGACCCTGCCTCATTCCTGAGGAAAGGAAACCATGGTGCTGGGACTATATACTCTACTGATGGGCCTCCTGGTGGCACCCAAGCTCACCACCATTCAGAGAGTAAGACCAAACTCATTCAGGAGTCTTGCTCAACAGCAGTGACGTCTTGACTTTGGAATGCAAATTCGCCAGCAATCTCTTAGATTCCCTACTGGAGCCCTGGAGCCTTCTGCTTCCTATCATCAGCCAATGTGGAATCCTTCAGATCTCAAGGTCTATAGGGATGAGACCCTGGCTTATTGACTCTGAAGCTCTTCTCTCTCTAAGCCAATAAGATCACTAGAAACCCACCCAGCTGCCCTCTGAACTTGTGAACTACAGTATGAGGTAAATGGGAGTGTATCCCAGCTTCTTCCAAGCCCTTCCACCACCATCTCCCACCCCCACAATTTCCTTTCACTGCGTCCATCTGTCACTGCCCATACAAGAAGGAATAGTATTGGCTCTGAGACTGCATGAGAGGCATGCATGAGTTAAAGGGAGACTTGTAAGAATGCCTCAGCAATCCTGCCTACCCCCTGAGAGGTTGGCACATGGCCAAGTGGTTTCATTGGCGGCACTTGGGGAGGGGGAGGGTGCTGTACTTGCTGCCCAAAGAAGTCAGCCATCGATATAGAATCACACAGCAGAGCTAATTCTATCCTCCAACTGATACGTTTTCTTGCACAACTGCCTATTCATTGGCACTTCTGGCCCCCTCTACAGCCTAGTCATGGCCCCCCTGTGTGCTGGAATGCCACAGTGTGCCAACCGCGTTCATTCTGGGGCGGTCACAAGCACCACAGGAGACACAGCCGCTGCACTGAAGGGAGTCACAAGGGTGGACAGGAGAGAGGACAACTCCAGTGAGCAAGGCTCAGCTGGCTACTAAGTGGGGATAGGTGCCCCTAAGAGCTCCACTCTTCCCCCTCTCAGGTTAGCATCTGGTAGAAGGAAGCACACTGGCACCCAGCCACATTGGAGGTTGAGTCTGACACAGCGTGGTCACTGTTCTTATCACTGTCACCAGTAGGTTGTGTAGCTATTTGCCACACATTAAGTATGATCCAAAAAACAGCCCCTTACCTTTGCCTCCTGCAGGGCCAGCAAATAAGCAAAGAAGTAGGAGCCTGTAGTGCTCAAGGGTCCAGCATCATGCTACTTTAGGAACAATCTAGAAGAAGTACAAGCCCAAAGACTAATGAGTGAGAGGCGTGCCTAGCTATAGAACAGAGGGATTTAAGTTTAATTAGAAAGGAAGAAAGGAGTGTGGTGGCACACTCCTGTAATCCCAGCACTAGGGGAGGCAGAGGCAGGTGGATCTCTGTGAGTTTCCAGGCCAGCCTGGTCTACAAAGCGATTCTAGGGCAGCCAAGACTACACAGAGAAACCCTCTCTCGAAAAAACAATAAATAAACAAACAGACGGGATAAGAAAGGGGATTAATTCTTTCCCTTGTGATTTATTCTCACAATTAAGAAGAGTTCTAACCTAACTCTTCTCAACAAGAGCACTCATTTCTGCCTGCCTCAGCTAGTCTCTGGGTTCGGGACCCTAGGCTGTGTTTCCCTTAACTTTTCCCAGGATCCACAGTTCTCACCAGCCACCCCAGAAGCAGTTCCGTTCTGCCAGCTGAGGTCCATGCTACCTCCAGCCTCGCAACAGAAAGGAAGAACAAATGGGATTCCTCTCAATGCTTTGGCTTTGAGGTTTTATTCTGAACTGCTAGTAAGATTTTTTTAAACTTAGTTGCCATATTATATTCTCCATCAGGCAGTGCCTGGAAAAGCAGAGCCAGAGCAGAACCACTCAGGCAGGATCCACTGAAATTCCCTCCTCCAGGGGTACTGGGGTCCCCTAGAGCTGTCAGGAATTCACCCCAGCCTGTGGTCAGCCATCGGAATGTCCGTGGGGCCACTGTCTGCTCTTTCCCTATGCAGGGAAGCTGGAGCCCAGCCCAACACCTCTCTCCCTGCCCTTCCCAGACCAGGTGGACATCCAGGTACACTGTGGTTACTCACCTGCATGACCCACCATCCTGCAGCCTTCTCACACTCCTCCCTCCCTGTTTCCAGCTGCTGCTGGCTGCCAGGGGCTCTGAGCTGTCTGGTTGTGGACAAGCCGAGCTGGAACAGATGTAGGTCACTGCAGGCAGGCTGGCGGGTGCCTTGCTTTGCTTGCTCTCTCTGCCCCTCCCACTTACCCCACCTCCTCCTCCTTCTACTCCTCCTCCTCCTCCTTTGGTCCAGGCTTGGCAGGCTGAGGCCCCCAGGGTTAATAGACCAGTCAGGGAGGAGGCCAGATATGGAAGAGTCCTGTGGCATCTAGTGGTCCAGCTCATGTTTTTCAGCATCTTAAGCTCTTTGCCCGATCAGCTGAGGGTACACTTGCTCCAAGATGTCTCATTTATCTGATCTTTTTTGAGTGGGGGCGTTCTCATCATGCTGAGCCTCACTGTTTTTTCAGTTAAGCTCATCCCTTGGGACCCTTGACATAGTAAGTCACACTGATACATAAAGCTGCTGTCCTTTTGATAACTGTATCCCATAGTGGTACCAAACAGTCAACAAACTTTGAGAGTGAGTCACAAGACCCAGAGGGACTGCAGCGTGGAGCCCAGAAGCTAAGCCCTAGACTCAGGTCCTGTTAGGCCCTGGGTATACAAGTTTAAGCAAACATGGAGCTTTCTCCTCATGGCGCCTAGGAGGATGGAACAATGTTGACCATCCAGTTACAAACTGTGAGCGGGCTCTGAAGGAACCAAGAGTGAGCCAAGGATGCCTGTGGGTTAGAAAGCTAGGAAAGAGCAGTCCCAATGAAGTTTGGGCGGGTGGAGGAGAGGGTCTAGAAGCCACTGTAGGGATCTTGACTTATCTAGAAAGGGCTGCTGAGTGATGTCAGAATCCAACTTGAGTTTGGAAAACGTTCACTCTGGCTGCATGGAGAAGGAACTGGAGGAAGATAGACAGAAGAGAGTCACAGGATCTGGGAACCAGAGTCTGGTTCCCGATTCCATAGTCCCCCAGCATTACAGTGTATGGTAGAAGGTACAGAGGGAGGAGATGAACATGGCCTGCTAGGGAACCCTAGTATTTCAGATGTGTCTGCTGGTCCTCAGGGAGATGATGCCTTCTTCTCTGAGGCCTAGGGATGGCCGTGAGTTGGTTTTCACTACAGACTAACCTCTCTTTCATGTTTTAGAGGAGCCACGTTAAAGACGGTTCTGCTCCATTCACTGCATCCCACGTAGGTCCTTTGCCCTGCGGTAAGACGGGAAGTCTGGGTCTCCAAGAAGCAACATTGAGTCAAGTGATTTCCCTGACCTCATGGCCTGTTCTCAAATATGATACCCGGCAACATTTAGTAGGTTATGTGAAAGTGAGAACCTCCAACTGTGCGGAGGCCCTGTGCAAGATACTGATAGTCCTCCCTCTTGCTGGCAGCCAGGAAGGAAAGGATGTGGTACCCAGCCCTTCCCAGGAATCTCCCGGTTATCACTCAAGCCAACAGATCTAGTGTTCTGACCTTCTCTTTCCCAGTGGTGGCATTTCCCCACTACCTTTTGCACACCACCTGCTAGACTTTTCTTTTTTATATATAAAACCCAAGTCTTTGCCTTTATTGACTAAAGAATAAAACAGGATTTGTATGCGCTCTCCACCCTTCCTCCAAGCTAAAGCTCTCTGGTCTCCACAAGAGAGAAACACATTGTATGGCAAGCAGCAAGAGACCCAGGCACCGACAAGGTTCCTTTCTGGCCCGCCCCTAACATCCTCATGACATAGACCTGATGACAGGGTCTCTGAGATGCCAGTGCTGCCATCCAATACTCCTGTGATTTGCTGAGGGAAGACCACAAACTAGAAAAGCAGGTCATTCCATGTAACTCGGAGAGGACACTAAGTTACAGAGATCACACAGCTAGTGAGTGGGTCTGAACCTCAGCCAAGTTTTCACACATAACTAGTATTCTGAGGATCAAATACAGCTCCATCCCTTTCTGAGACAGGTACCAGAACCTGGCAGGCAGAAGCGATAAACAGCCAGGCTCGTCTCTGTGGTTGGGGAGAAGCACCACGCATCAAGCCACTCTGGGAGCCTGCTCTCTCCATCTTCACCAGGCTGGGGAGGTGATTGGTCATCTAGTGTCACACAGGACACTAGCTGACTCTGCTGGCTACCGTTGCTGATGCTGTATGGTTAGTCACTTTGTGGGTCCCTTCCCCATTCCTATGAAATCACAGCGCACCGCAGCACTTACTAGTTCCCCATGTGCATGCGTGACTTTCATTCCACTGGGTACTTTGCATAGCCCACATGAAAATAGAAATGTATTACCCCCAGTTTACAGAGAAGGAAGCATTGAGGGTTAGTGACCAAGCCACATCCCTGCTGCCACACAGTAGGAACATGAATGAGACAACTGAATTCCTCCACTCTTGCCCCTTGGCCAGGTATCCAGACCCTTGAAAAGTAGATACAAAGATAAAGGGCTTCCATTTTGCAGCCTCGATGGCTGTATTTGTCTCTGGTGCTGAGGCCCAGCATTAAAGGAAGTCTCCTAGGATAGACTAGAAATGCAGCTCTGTGGCCAAGAGTTTGTCCAGCATCCACAGGGCCCTGGGTTCCATGCTCGGCAAAAACCAAGGGATTGTGGGGAATTACACCAGGAACTATCAGTAGTTGAGAAGTCCCTGAAACTGCAATTTTAAGCCTTCTTTTCAAGTGAACAATAATCATAAAAATTCCATTTAACCCACTGATACGTTTAATTCACAGATGCAAAGTGCCTTGTAATTGTGCCATTCATGGATTGTGACGGGACTTATTTCACGGTTAATTGTTGGGTCCTTCCCGAGGGGTAATACAGGAATGCTGGTGACAGGAAGAGGTGAACATCCTCTCCTTTCCCTTTCCCACTGAAGCTATGGGAATAACTCACTGAAAATGGTGTTGGGGGTTCTTGGGGAAGCACACCCACTTCGACACCAGAAGACATTCCATGTGGGCAGGAAGCAGGAAGGCCAACCTCCGGGGAGGTTGCATCTTTGAGGAGGCATCTTTTCCTTCTCTATGCCCAAACCATCAGCTAGTCCCCATGCACCATGACCTTGATGCAAGAGTAACAAGCCTATTGGGATGAGGGTGAAACCTACTCTGACCTCATGGCAACCATGCAACATGCCCATGACGACCACATTGCCATCACTCCTGGAGCATTAGCCTTCCGGCAAAGGGGCTTTGGACTGGCAAGAGATGGTGGTGGAGACACTGCTGTAAAGTCTCCTAGAATCCCCACACATTTCTTAGCTAAATCATACCCTAATCAACCTCAAACACCCAAAGCCAAAAACTACTTTACTAGGTGGAGAGACTAAATCTAGATGAGCTTGGAATGCTGGGTAAGAAGTAATGATGCCATTTGGAGGAGCTGGGTGAAACTTGAGTGAACAGATAAGGCAGATAAGAGTGGGGGAGCTAGGTGCTGGGTGTGGTGGCGCACATCTTTAATCCTAGCACTCAGGAGGCAGAAGCAGGTGGATCTCTGTGAGTTCAAGGCCAGCCTGGTGTACATAGTAAGTTCCAGGACAGAGAATTCTTATCTGGAAAATAAATAGATAAAGCAAAAACAAACAAACAAAAATGAAGAGTAAGGGAGGTAGAAACCTTGATCCCTGGAACTGGACCAGCAGAGCAGCCTGACAGACTACTAGAAACAGATGCCATCAGGACTAGGCTTGCAGTGGAATCTCTCTTCCTGGCTCTCCTACCTACACGAAGAGCCTGTGTACTACAAATATAAGCTTTTTATAGCATTCAAAGCCTTTCTGCCCACTGGCACCTCCTCACCTGACTCGTTCTCCAACTCAACACGCTGACCCATCTCCTGACTTCATTCTCCCTCCTGTCTGAAATGCTAACTGTTCTTGCCCTGTGAGCCCCATATCAAGTGGCTTTTCTACATGACTGCATTCATTCACTGCAGTTTCGTGTCTCAGGACTGTCCTGGAGTCATGCTCTGTCTCCCTCAGTTCTGGAGCTATCCCAGGGGTCAGAGGGCACCTCTCCTTCCTTGAAACTTTTCAGTAGTCCGCAGTACCTGAGAACAAAACTGAACCCTCAAGGCATATTCACTCACAGGGCCTTTTCCTAGGCTAGAGCCCCATTGTTGAGGAAATGAGGAGAAATGAGCTACCCTTTTCCAGTCCCACCCTGCCCAGAAGACTCTGTCTATAAAGAAGAGAGTTCTGGTCAACCACTCACTTAGTAGATATTACATAAGAGGAGCCTCAAGGTCTCTTCTTCCACAAAGTAGGAAAGAACCCAACAAAGGCATTCGTCCCATGGGTTTCATGACCAAGGCTGTGAAGTGTCCTCTGTGCTTTGCTGTGACATTTGGTATTCATTTGAGAATGGCTGAGGAGCCATGGGAGGCGCATAAGCAGAGAGATAAAATATACCATTTTAGAAAGAGCCCCTAGGTGTTGCCCTGTCTCCGTACATTGGCTTCATATTCCTGAAGGTAGAGGCAATGTCTTCTGTAACAGACTTGGGGCACCAAGGGCAAGGCCAAGGACTCTCAACCCCTTAAGCCTGGTCGAACACTGAGGGGAGGTTTGGCACTTGTGGACTGACAGACCTGATGTGAAAACTGAAGCCTAGAAGGGACATGGATTGTCCTTGGGGAACCTTCACTCCTGCTGACCAGGTGATACCCAGGATCATGGGAGAGAGATTCCATGACAAAATCCCCCTGCCTCAACCATGGCTTCTTCCTTAGAATCAGCTGTTCTCCCTCTGGCACCAACTTCCCAGATTCCCAGCAGCCTAGCCACACACAGCTGGTATTAAAGATCAGGTCGAAACCCTATCCCTGACCAGTGGCTTGGCTCTGGAGCTCTGGCTAGTGTTGGTACCAGGGACACAGCTAGGCTGAGAACTCAGCAGGGGGCTTTCTCTTAAGTTCTGGGGAAGCTTTGCCATTGGGAGGAGATGCCCCTGACTAAGAAATTCAGGGACAGGCTCCTGCCCCAAAAGCTGGAATACAAGAGGACCCTTCCCTGATAGTAAACACAGCCTCCAATTGCCATGTGTGATGGCAGAGGCAACTGCAGCTGCCTGAGGGGACACAATCCCACTGTCAGGTCACCAGCATCTGTGCCTGGCTCTGACAGCTGTTCTCCAAAGCCAAGATGGAAACTAGCGCACATTAACTATGCACTGTGTACAACTGCGCAAGGCATTTAGTATTGTGAGCCCTTGTTGTTATCGCTTTTCATTGTTTGCTTTCCACCATGGGTTTGAGGAAAGATGCTTGCACAACACTGTCTCTGCTTAGCCCACTCATTTTCAGATCTTCAGTGTGGACTTTGATAATCAGTCTATGCAAAGTAACAACGTTCTTGCTGTTCAAATGATCTTATCCATGTAGGAAAATCTCATGGGGGCACATGCTAGTTGGTTCTCTTCTCACTTTAAAGTAAGAACTCAGGGAAAAGGGCTGGTCATATTTATTGAGTTGAAAATATTTCTTGGTATTTGTTTCTTGAATGATTGACACCTAAGAGAGTTTCTGTCCTAGTTAGGTTTCTGTGGCTGTGATAAAACCTTGGCCAAGGACAACCTGGAGGAACAAAGGGTTTACTTGGTTTAAAAGTCATAGTCCAGTATGCAGGGAAACCAGGACAGGAGCTCAAGGCAGGAGGAACCAGGAGGCAGGAACTGGGGCAGAGACTATGGAAGGGTGCTGCTTACTGGCTTGCTCTCCATGGTTGCTCAGCCTGCTTTCTTTATACAACCCAGACCACTTGACCAGGGGTGGCACCACCCACATATCAATCATTAGTGAAGAAAATGTCCCATAGACATATCCACTGGCCAATCTGATGGAGGCAGTTCCTCAATTGACTTTCCTCTTACCAGATGACTCTATCTTGTGTTGATTTGAGAGAGAGAGAGAGAGAGAGAGAGAGAGAGAGAGAGAGAGAGAGAG
>OU015747.1:92520118-92554246 GCA_907169655.1 Acomys percivali
TAATAATAATAATAATAATAATAATAATAATAATAATAATAATAATAATAATAATGCTTTTAAAGATGATTCTAGTCCTTTTCCAG
The DNA here is from genome assembly GCA_907169655.1 of Acomys percivali. Classification (NCBI taxonomy): domain Eukaryota; kingdom Metazoa; phylum Chordata; class Mammalia; order Rodentia; family Muridae; genus Acomys; species Acomys percivali. The sequence goes on from OU015747.1 coordinate 92,520,205, forward strand.
AGCCTCCTTTCTTATCATTTCTTCCATATCTGAGCTAAAGAGAGAAAATCCTGGTGATCTCGGATTTTACTCCAGCCTAACCTAGAAGTACTGCATTCTAGTCCTTCTGACAGAGGGCCCTCTCCTTACCATGGGGCCATGTGTGAGCCCTCAATTTGTAATTTTCTTTCAGCCAGGCATCGCTTTTCAAAGCTTGATAAAGTTCCGTCCTGTTAGAGACCTTTTGGTCCAGTTTCCCTGGCTGATTTCCCTCTACAGTCCACCTCATGCACCCTAGAATCCTATGAGCACTGGCCAAGCACTGGGCTGCACATCTTGCCACCTGTATCCACTCATCATAATCTCTGTGGGAGCAGCAAGGGAAGGACCAGGTCTCCTCCCTCTGCTGTGCCTCTGCCTGGGTGCTGCCGGGAATTACTCAGCTTTGAGCGTTGTGCCAGGAGACGGAATCCATAAGGGCAGAGAGTAGAGCAGATTATCCTAATCATGTGTTTACCAAGTGCCAGCACTGAAGAACAGCAAGGTGGGCAGGGTAGTAAGCACGGACACCCCAGATCTACTGATGCCGGGGCTAAGCTCACCAGCCAGCAAAGCTGATCTCAGAACTTGAGACTGCCCTTCCTTACTGATCAGGCCTCAGCAGTTGCCATAGACTGGCTGCAGATTTAGCCCCATGCATGAGCTGTCTGGGAGCTGAGTTGATTGCTCAGCTTTTCTTCTAGGGATGACTGTAAGGAGGGGAGAAAGAAGAAGCTGGAATTATCAGGGATTGAGCAAAGCAGGTGGGGGTGGGGGTGGGGTGCGGGTGGGGGTGGGGGTTCTTCCATGGCATGGAGTTGTGGAGACTCTGGAGAGAAAGGTAACCTGAAAAATTCCAAATCAAGGCCCTGTCCCAAGGAGGCAGAGGTCCGGAGATAGAAAGAATGATGCATGTTTTTTTCTTAATCTATTTTAATACCCCATAAACACCCTTTGCTTGTAACCAAGGCTTGCTTTGCTCATAACCACAGTTTGGCTGGCTTGCCAGGATGGCTCGTCCTGGTTGCCCACCAAGAATATCTCAAAGGACATCTTATGAAAGGCCACGACCCCTAGCAACAAGCCTGATACTGTACAAGGGATGCACTTATGGCCATTTATGGTGGGCCTCAAAAAAGGGGGGGGGACAGGGAGTTAAAAGAGATTAGGACTAGTTTCCAAAGAGATGAGCGACAGGCTTGGTAAGAAGCGGTCAGAGCTGACTGGAGCCATGTTTCTCCTTGTCCTCTTCCCCTCCATAGGTGGTTATTAAGCAGAGACATGATGGGGCACCAAGTCCTCAATGTCACCTTCAACTTATGTCCCAGGCCCTGCAGTAGACATCTCTGCCCTCCCTGTGTTCTGGGAGCATTGGAAAAGTTTGTCTGATAGTATTTGAAAAGTCCTTCTTGCCCTGTGGGAGACAATTGCTATGCCTAGGGCTGTCTCCAGAACCTCTAGACTACAAGCTTGGCCCACGTCCTCCTCAGTGGTGGGAGGGGAGGCTGAAGGCTTCCTTTAAGCTGCTGAACTGTGAAACTCTTAACCCTAAGTAAGATCGGAGCTATCTGGAGGATGCAGTGAGTCCTAACGCACCCCTTTCAGAGAAAACCAGAAGCTCCCACACCCCCCTACCCCACCCCACCCCCACCAGTGATAAAAGGGAAAGTTTGGCTCTATAACAGGGAAGGGCATTGCTATGAGAGCCATGGGAACAGTTGTTCACCCGCTGACACTGGTTTAATAGACATTCACCGAGCATCTCCCATAAACCATGTATTGTGCTGAGGGCTGGTGTTCTTGTCTTCACATGGTTTCAGGTCTAATTTACTCTCCTGGAGAGAGTATTGAGGGGAGATGGTGACCCCAAGGGAATGTAACAATGGTGGTGGTAGAGGACTAGGAAGATAGGATGGGAACTGATACAGTGGCCCCTGTCCAGACTTCAGAAAGGAAGCAATCTGGGAAGCTTCCTGGAGGAGCTGGAGGGATAGGTAAGAAGGCTTAAATGAAGGGGTGAGGATGGAAGAGACCGAGATGTAGATGCTTTGGAGTGGGAGATAAAGGGCATCCTTTGGGCTCCTCTCCAGCAAAGACTTCCTAAGTACTGTTAGGCAACAGGCCCCGGACAATGAGTTTCCCAGCTGCCACACACAACCTAGGGAGGACTTACTTTGGACTTTCTTCCTGAGTGCATCAGAAAAGGTGTAGTGAAGCTGTGAGCTCCCACGTGGAACATAAGATATTTGTTGTGTGGGACTCTCTCCCTGGGGAGGAAGATGTCTGAGCAGATCAGGGGTGAATATAGTTGCCTAAACACCTACAGGGACCCTTACTTTTGAGACAGCATCCTAGGCATCAGTTTCTGTGCACTTGTGGTCTCTCTGATGTATAGGAGAGGCAGCACTTCCTGTTGGTACATGTTATCCAGTTAGCATCATGCACAGAAATTGCTGGCACACCACTACTGCCTGCTAGAGTGTCCACATAGTTCCCATTCCTAATTACCTTCTGTCAGGGACAGTGAACTATGGCTTACAGACAAACTATGTCATTTTCACACCATCTATGGCTGCTTTTTTGTGCAACGTGCATTTATTATATTTATAAATTGTTGGTTTGATCTCACTGACAAGCTGATTCTGGAAGCAGGGATGACCTACTTCTGACCCAAGCCTGTGGATGTCCCTCAAGCTGTGACAGGGAGGGAAGAGAACAGCAAAAATAGTCCAAGAGTAAAGGCATTGTGCCCCCTTGAGAGCATCTAGGATGTAACCTATTTCCAGCAGGGATTACTATTGTTTATCCTACGATATAAAAGTGCCTGTGTGGAGGGGAAGAAAAGCTGGTTCAGTCCCCCAAAGTTCATCCATGAAGAGAAAGCTTAATCAGGACTGCCTCAACTTCCCCAGATGGTTTCTGCTGGACGCTCCGAGTGCCCAATCTGATGATGTCATCTCTATCTGTTGCTATTTGTTCTTTTCTTTGGGAGCCTTCTCCTAGGGTGCACTGTGGACTGCCTGGGAATCCCAGTTGGCTGCCTTATAGGGATTTTCCTTGTTGATTTCAGCTGGATATTTTGAGTGTTTGATTTGAAGAAATTTTGCTATCTAGCTATCTCACCCATCCACCTATGTACTATTTATTCTTTTACTTTGGTTTGCTAAATGCTTATTAAACTTACCCATTCAAAACTAGAAGTATACCTATTAAAGTTCATTCTTCAACTGTACAGAACACTTTTTTACAATTGTAAAACCCAGTGTGGTCTGCAAACAACATTCACTCTCTGACCCTTCATGGGAGAAGTTTTCAGAACTCTGGGCTAGATAAAGTGTTTGTTTTAAATCCTTGTATGTGCCCCCAACATCTTTGGAAACCTGCCTCAGAAACTCCATCCTTCCAAAAGCCTGGCCTCATAAACTGTAAACCCTGAAATGCATGGGCAAGAAACATGAAGGCCCTTCTGTGGAGATTTATGCCTGGCTCCTTTGCATGGGAACGGGGATCAAACTCACATGCTCATACTGGTGCAGTAAACACTTACTGAATGTGCCAAATTCCCCTTATAAAGGAAAGCTGTCAACTGGGCGTGCAAAAGGGCACTCTTCAGAGCAGTAAAAACTGGGCTCTTAACACCCTGGCTCTGTGTGAGCTGACACCAGATGATGCAACGGTAACTTTAAAGGTCTGACAAAAGATTATGAGCATGTGGAAGCCAAGCAAGAAGAGCCTGGTGACAAGAAATACTGGGCTATAGGGAGGACAGCAAGAGGACTCCACATTCTATGATCTGTAAAGCAGAGAGGCTCCGTCAATTGATGCTTTTTATTTTTCCTAATAGCTATATAACCAGCACTCCTAATCCTACGGAGTTGGTGGATGTCTCACTCGGTGCAACAGCCAAATTCAACCAGGAAGCATGGGCCAACTGCTAAATGGTACAGAAAGAGAAACAAGTGGCGTCTGAGACACTCCAAGGATATGGAGTATCTTTTGCGATCAATTGCAATGGCCTCTGTAGGAGGGCTGCACACACCTATAGTAGAAGGTTCCAGACCATTCTTTCTAGATGGCTGTGAGAGTGGACTCTGGAATCTGGGTTGGAAACCCAGCTCTGCCACATACTTGCTCCATGACTTTTGCCAAGTAATTTAACTTCTTGCCACATCAAATTCGATATTTGTGGTGATTAATATTGCTTGTGAACTTGACAAGACGTAGAAGAGAAGCTTCTAGGAGACAAGCTTCTAGGCATGCCTCTGAAAGATGAGCTTCATTAGGCTAATTGAAGTGGGAAGACCTACTCCATAAGTGGGTGGCAGCATTCCCTAGGCTTGAGTCTTGGGCTAAATAGAAAGGAGAATGCCAGTTGAGAATCCATTGCTTTCTTCTTATTGACTTCAGATACAGTGTAACCATCTGTGCCACACACAGCTGTCATGGCTTTCCCATCAGGATGGACTGAATCCTTGAAATCTGAACCAAAATCAACCCTCCCTATCTTGAGTTGTTTTTTTCTTTTATCATAGCAATAGGAAAAATAACAATAAAGCACATAAAAAAAAAAAACCAGGGGATTAAAAGTATTTGTTTCATAAGGGTTGGGGGATTCTAAATGGGTGACTGTGTAATTCATAAAAGAGTGACTGGTAAGTTCTAGATACACAGTGGCTACTCCAAGTTATAAAGTCCTTTCTCCTTATAGTCACTTGCTCTTGCTCTAAAGTCAAGAGTGAATAAATGCTCAGCAGCAGAATGCTTGTCTAGGATGCAAAGGGGCCTGGGTTCAATCCCCAACACTACAAAAACAAACAGGAAAGGAAGATAGCCAGTTAGCAAAAATATAACAATTCCTCTGTGACTCCCAAGAAGTGATAGATTATGATAGCTCCATGTTTGGGTGAAGAACAACCTGACTGAGGATGATAGAAAGCCCTGAGGTCTTGGGGCTTCTCCTATTGTCTCCTTAACGCTACCAGGCTACTGTATTAATTACTTGACAAAAGCAACTTACAGAAGGAAAGGCTTTTGACTCATAGTCTGAGGGTATAGTCCATCAAAACAGGGAAATCATGGCAGCTGAAGTGTGACACAGCTGGTCATATTGCATCTGCAGTCAGAAAGCTGCTGGTGTGCACAGGTGTGTAAAGAGGGGCGAACCCTGATGCTTAGCTTGCTTCCTTCTTTTTATATATTCAAGGACTCAAGTCCCTGCAAAGGTACTACCCACATCCGGGATGGGTCTTCAAACCCCAATTAACTCCCAGAGACGTGATTCTAGATCCTGTCTAGATGTTGACAATCAATATTAGCCACAATTCCACTCCTTGACACCTTGACATCAAAACATCACTTTTTTGTTTTTTGTTTTTCAAGACAGGGTTTCTCTGTGTAGCCTTGGCTGTCTTGGACTTGCTTTGTAGACCAGGCTGGCCTCGAACTCACAGCGATCCACCTGCCTCTGCTTTCTGAGTGTTGGGATTATAGGCATGCACAACTGCACCTGGCCAAAACATCACTCTTATGTGACAACCTTCCACCCCTTGTCCCTATAGGCTCATGGTCATCTTATAATGCAAAATGTATTCAGTCCACCTTCATAACCATTCACAATCCTTTTGTGAGATTTTTTTTTAATGTTCTTGTACATATGTCTGTGAGTGTATGCCACCTGTGTTCAGGTGCCTGTAGAGGCCAGAAGAAGGTGTTGGAACTCCCAGAGCTAGAGTTACAGGTAGTCCTGGGCCACCCAACATGGGTGCTGGGATCCAAACTTGGAGCCTCTGTGTCTTAGTTAGAGTTTCTAATGCTGTAAAGAGACACCAATTATTATCATGACGAGAGGCATGAGACCATGCAGGCAGACATGGTGCTGGAGAAGGAGCTCAAAGTTCTACGTCTTGATCTGCAGGTAGCAGGAGACTGTGAGCCACTAGGCAGGCTTGAGCTTCTACGACCTAAGCCTACCCCTCACAGTGACACACTTCCTCCCACAAGGCCACACCTCCTAATAGTGCCACTCCCTTTGGGCAGGGTATTCCCATTCAACCTCCACACTCTGAAAGAGTAACCAGAACAGTCCCCATGGTCTTTAACAGCTCTAACATTGTTCAAATGTGTAAGTGAAGAATCTTTCCTAGGACTCAGGCAATCCCTTAACTGTGAGCCTGTGTAACATCAGAAAAGCAAGTCACGCACCTGTAATAATATATAATGACACACAGTAGTCCCTAAAGGGAGGAATGCAGAATAACAAGAAACACCAGAACCAAAGAAAACCCAAAACTCAGCAAGGCAAGCCTGGAATTCTGTCCATGCCATGGGGCTCCTTAGGGAATAACCATCAGGATTCTGAAAGGCCAGGCCTAATGGCGCACACCTTTAATCTTAGCACTCAAGAAGCAGAGGCAGGCCGATCTCTTTGAGTTCAAGGCCAGCCTACTCTACATAGTGAGTTCCAGGACAGCCAGAGCTACAAAGTGAGAACCTACCTGTCTTGAAAAACAAGACAAAACTAAATAAATAAATGAAAGAAAGGAGAAAGGGGAGAAAAGAAAAGATTCCAAAGGGCTTTGTTAGCAACACTCTTTCCATTTTGTTGCCTACACACACACACACACACACACACACACACACACACACGCACATGCACACGCACACGCACACGCACACATTATTTCTTAGGCTACTTGTACTTCATGCCTACAGCTTTCTTTGGCAGACATCTCATGGTCCTATCATCTCCGACATCCCGCCATCTCCACTCTAACTTGAGCTTCATCTTCTAGCTTCACAGAGTGGCTATTCTCCTTAACAAGTATAGCTTCTTCCTCAGCATCAGCCTTGTCTGCGACTTTAAATTCCATCCTCTCATCTCCAAAGGGCACATATCTTGCTTCCTTACCAGTCTTGCTATTCTCCTGCTATTCTTACAGCTCTCTCACCTGCGCAAGCACTGAACGACAACCATGATGCTATCCTCTCTTGAGAGTCCCTCCCCCAAACAAACTAGCTGACTAGTTTTAAATACTACCTCAGTGAATATCTCAGGACACAGGCAGAATGTAGGCAGATTCTTGGCCACATAAATGGCCTGTGGCCCAGTTCCCAACAGCCCTATTCCTTTTGAAACCCCATGAGCACAGCCACCCCCACCCCCTCTTGCCCTGCCCCACTCCCCCCATCCCTGCTGACTATATTTTTTCCAACATTCTGGCCTTCCAAACTCCCATCAGAGTAGCCCATTAAAGTTGAGCTTGTGGCATTCTAGGGCTTTTGTTGTTGTTGTTGTTTGGTTGGTTTTTGTTTGTTTGTTTGTTTTTTCGAGACTGGGTTTCTCTTTGTAGTCTTGGTTGTCCTAGACTCACTTTGTAGACCAGGCTGGCCTCTGTCTCCAGAGTGCTGGGATTAAAGGCATGCGCCATCATGCCTGGCCCTCATTCTAAGGCTTTTTTAGCTCCAAGTTCCGAATGTTTTCACATTCTTCCCACGAACCAGTTCCAACATGGTCAGATTTATGCCGGCAATACCCCTACTCTTGTTATTAGTTACTTTCTTTTGGTTGTTATAGCAGACTATCTGACAGAAGCAACTTAAGGGAGGAGGGTTTTCTTTGGCTCACAGTTTGAGGTGAGCTCGTCACATCAGGGAGTCATGGCGTCGGGAGTGACACAACTAGTCTCATTGCATCTGCAGCCAGAAAGCAGAGAGAGATGGACAATGTCCAGCTTGCTTTCTCCTGTGTCCCAGGCCACAGAATAGTGCTACCCATGGTTACTATGAGTTTCCCTAGAAAATCCCTCAACAGACATGTTGAAGGTTTGCTTCCTGTGATTGCAGATTGCAGTCAAGTTGATAACCAATATAAACCACCACAGCTATCAAAAAGTCTTTGGAGTATTAGAAATCCAGTCCAAACAGAGCCCTGGTCTTGACTGTCCAATAGACCCAAGAGAGGTCTTAGAGAAGAGACTAGGCTGAGTTACAGAGCTTTAGTGTGTAGGAGTGAGGGCGTAGGTTTGATTCCTATCATTGTAAATGAACAAATAGAGGCTAGGGCTGAAGAGATGACCTGATACTTAAAAGTGCATTCTTTAACTTAAAGATCTCAATGGCAGCTGTTATGAATGTCTAAGGCGTGGAGAAGTATAGACATCATCAAAGACCCCAGAAAGAGAAACAAGCTCTTGGACATGAAACTGACATCTTGAACCCAGTGACCTGGCTGTTTATTTCACAACCATTCCCTTACCAGGAAAAACCTCTCTGAGTACCAATGAAAGCCTATACTGATATAGGAGACTAATCACATTAGGCTTCTTCCATGTAACTAGCAACTGAGACTAGTGAACTCTCCCTACAGCCCTTTGATATTTAGGGTGGAACCTCCCAAATTCCAGTCTCTGCTTATTTTGTTTTTTAAAACATTTTTAATTCTTATTTTTTTTAAGTATATGTATAAGAAGGCATAGGTGCACATGAGTACAGGTATTCATGGAGACCCAAAGTGCTGAGTTTCCTAGAACTGCATTACAGGTGGTCATGAACAACCAGTCATTGGTGCTGGAAATAAAATCTGAGTCCTCTGCAAGAGCCATATGCACCTTTAACTATTGGGCCATTTCTTCAGCCCCCCTGGGCTCTATTTGTTAATTTACATTGATAGGGAGGGATCAAGTCTAGGGGCCTCACTCATACAGACTAAAGCTCTGTAACTAAAGCGATATGACAGCCCAGTCTCTTCTTCAAGGTATGCATAAAATAAGCAAATAAATATATTTTAAAAACAAAGAAAAATACAAAGGTATTTAATTTTAAGCACCTAATGTCTAAGAGACACTGGGTTAGGTATCTCACTCAGGTTGGGGCACTTAAAGGAGGATTTGGCTGGGCTGAAAGAGACACCTATTATGTATATGCATGCTATCATGTCAGGTCCCTTCTGGGACTGAGTCTCATGTGTCATGGGAATTGCAGGAACCCTTTCTGTCCACATTCCCTCCTGCCTGTCCCTCCCAAAGATGGCAGGCAGTCTGCTGTCCTTACCCTGGGCTGAGCCAGCTGCAGTTGGCTGTGATTGACGGCCTCTATTAACAGCAAGTTGTAAACTGATCAGGTCCCAGGTCTGTAGTGCCCATGAAGATCTCACCTCCTCGAAGCCCTGGCCACACAGCCACTACTCTTTTTAACTCCCAAGTCTTCTGCCTCTAATTGGCTTTGCTAGAGGAATTCAAATGTTTGGGAAGTAGGAAAATGAACCTGTGATGATGGAAAAGTCCAAAATCCTAAACTTTCAGCTGAGGCGGAGCTTTGGGGAGCCAGAATGGAGGCCCAGGTCAGGGAAGCCCCAATTTGTATCAGCCTCAAAGAAATGTCAGGGTTGCCTCCAGTTGACAGCTGCTGGGCCTGGGCAAATCACCTCCCCATCTCTGTGCCTCGGTTTCCCTATTGAGTGAGTGATGTCTCCAAACAGTTCCCAAACTCCTGCTGCTGATGGCTCTGGTCACAGGGACCCTTATAGAAATTACTATTGAGGTGAGGCCTCAGTCCCGGCGAGTAAGCCGACTCTGCCCTCCCCAACCAGCTACCTGTATCTGCCCAAGAAATAAGTTGGGGGTTCTTCTAGCCAATTATAATTGATTTTAAAACCAAACCATAATTTCTTGGGGAGCATCCAAAGGGAAATGTGAGACCCTCAGTCCAGAGAAACCCATAACTTTCTAAAGAGCACCTCTCCCCACCCCCAATCCCACATCGTAAGGAGATGCCTAAGGGTCATCTTAATTCAGTTGAACAGATGAGAAGACAGGCCCACAAAGACACCTTTGACTGAAGGTGAGTGGCAGCTTGGAGATTTTAGAATCAGAGAGTCCTGGCTCGCCTTTGGTCTCTCAATGCTCGCCAGAACGCTAACTGAAAGCCTTAAAGCCATGAGGCCAGGCAGCTATGAATGCAATCTGAGGTAGGTAATCTCTGCGTGTGAAGTGATTATGTGTAAAAAAACAGAGGATTAATGTGTCCGTGCTGCTATGTCTCCTGGGATCAGCAGGAGCCAGCCTCCTACCCCGCCCCCTGACAGGACGCAGAGGGGTGACCTCCTGAGAGCCTGGAGCTCAGAAGCTGGAGCACCCAGCTGTAGGTCTCCAGCTGGCTCTCCGTGGCGACCACGGCCTTCTGGGCAGGGACGCTGCGGGCTGAGGTCCTTATTAGGTGCGGGTGGGGGAATCACACCCCCACAGCATGAAAACACAGAGGCTCTGCCGCAAGATCCTATCTGAGAAATCCTTCCGTGGGAAAGGTCAGAGCTAGTAAGCAGCCGGCTGCAGGGCAGACGCTCGGGGAGATGTGTCACATTTTTCTCCGGGTTAATTACCTCAGGCTGGGAATCTGAGCCGTATCTGTCCCGGGCACAACAAGCCTTGTCGCCTGGTAGGAGAATCTTAATCTTTCTCAGGTGACAGCTGCTGGCCTGGGACAGAAATGTCCTTACTTCGGGGGCGCCACCTGTCCCGTAAGGCTGTAAAAGGGCCCTGGAGTCTAGATTTGAGGTGGAGCCTCGTGGATTAGGATGACCGGGATTGGACAGATGGAATGTCAAGTCAGCCGTAGGCGGGGCTAGGGTGGGGCTTAACCTAGAAGGAATTCCCCCCTGGTGAGCCCCACCCTCAGTATCCGAGAAGCACACACAGCACTTGCCTTTTACATCTACATGGGCAAATACTTAACCTTTCCATTTTTGCAGCGGCTTGTGAGTCTGGGTGTCTAGTAGAGTTTGACACATAATAGGCATCGTATACCTGTTTGTTGAATGTGTAAGTCCGTCAGCTTGTCTGTCTCCCAGGGAAGTGTTGTTCCCAGACCATTGGTATTTCATCACACAGTTATGACATGTCACGTGTGCTGCTAGGTTAAATGCTGAGGATCCAGATGGGAGTGTTTATCCCTTTTAAAGATAAGTTAGAAGAGATTGGCATTATTTCTCATCAACTTAATAACTTGAGCTGGTATAGTGGTGGAGCCTATGATACCAGCTAGTTGTATTTTTGAGACAGGAAGACTGCTTGAACCCAGGATTTTGGAGCTAGCCTGGGCAACATAGTGAGACCCATCTCTTAAAAACAAACAAACAGCCGGGCGGTGGTGGCACACGCCTTTAATCCCAGCACTTGGGAGGCAGAGGCAGGTGGATCGCTGTGAGTTCAAGGCCAGCCTGGTCTACAAAGGGAGTCCAGGGCAGTTAAGGTTACACAGAGAAACCCTGTCTCAAAAAACTAAAACAAACAAACAAACAAACAAACAAAAACCACACACAAATTATAATAATTGTCTTCCAAGTGGGACAGATAAGGGTAGAGACTGGGGGGAACACTGGTTGTTGGGGTCTTCTGCTCCTAATAACTGCTTCTGATGGCATCTTGGGAGATGATCTTGGGCCTATCATCAGGTGCCCTAATAACGGACTAAACCTCTGAAACTGGAAGCCAGCCCCCAAATAAATGTTTTCTTTATAAGAGTTGTGATGGGCGTGATGTTCCTTCACAGCGATAAAACCCTCACTAAGACACCTGCTTTTACGTGCTTATGTCACGCGTTCTTTGCAGCAATGTACAGTCTGAGAAGCACAGAAAGCTGGCACTGTGGTCATTGCTGTATCTTTGCCTGAGAGTGTACTTGAGATGCCCTTGAAGTCGCTTGGGCAAGTTTGTAAATGTAGGCTAGAGAAGTCCTGGAATGCTGGTGAGCGCAATGCCATTGTTGGTTCCAGTGGGAGTTCAGACAACAGAATCAAACAAGAGTGTGCACAGTGAAGAAGACTGCACCCACGGGAGCTGGAGAGATGGCTCAGAAGTTAAGAGCACTGGCTGCTCTTCCAGAGGACCCTGGTTTGATTGCCGGACCCCACAGAGTGGTTCCCAATAATCTGTAACTCCAGTACCAGAGAATCCAGTGCCTTCTACTGGCCTCCAAGGGCACTCACTGTACACACATGGTGCATACACCTTCACGTAGGCAAAACACCCATTAGTATAAAATAAAAGGAAATAAAATGTCCAGATATGGAGCCTTTGGGTGGGATTAACTCATGAGGGTTTAAAACGCATGAATTAATTAATCTAGTTCACACATTAATGAGTCTAAAGAAGGGCTTTATTAGAGAAGTTAGCTCTTACGTTCCTTCCCCCACTCCCTCCCACCCTGCCTCCTTCCTTCTTCTCTGTGAAGAGGACAATTTCAGTCTATCATATACCCCTGGACATGGAATTCAACGGCGTCATAGGTCCCAAAACAATGCAGTCAAATGCTCATGCACTTAAAACATTGCAATTGGGAGCCAAGAATCAATATTTCTTTCTTTAAATTGACTTTTTCAGTGGTTTTGTCACCGAGAAGGAAACTGGGCCAGCGCATGCATTTTATTGCACACTTGTTATATCTCCATGAAGAAAAATTAAAGAAAAACAAGATATATGACATGACTCAGATCTCTATGCAGTCTTCAATAATTAAACAGCAGAGAGGCAGAGTGACGTTATGACGGATTAAGGCACGTGGTGAATGCATATATTTTCTTCTTGCTTCCACATCCATTTTAAATATAAACTGTATGTTCACACACAGATGCAGAGCTCAGTGAATGACCTCTGACACAGTTTCTACTCAGGGTTCCTACCAGATACCTGCCTTGTACCACCACCTACTGGTGACCACTTCCTTACGGGACACCTCCATATTATATACCGGCTTACCCTGATGAGCATTAGACCCTGTGTGGACTGCCTCCCAGTCGCTGGATGTCCTTCCAGAACTCCTGTCTCCTTGCTTCTAAAGCATCAGTTAAAACTTTCAGTGGAAAGCATGTTGGGACCGTGGACAAAAAGTTTTGGCCACAGCTAGTTTGCACCCCCCTTCATACCTTCCTTCTCCTCCTCTCCCCTTAGCTCCTTCTGCTTCCTACTTCCCGTGTGTGTGTGTGTGTGTGTGTGTGTGTGTGTGTGTGTGTGTGTGTGTTGTCTCTAGGAACACTATCTTATATCCCCTTCAGTCTGTAAGGAGTAAAACGTCATCAGCTTTCCATGTGTGGCCTCTGACTGTGAGGTTGTCCTGAGGTGGACTTCCTGCTGGTATTTGTTTGGTCCTCCGGTGGCTGTTATCTATCAGTTAAATTAGAAAAATTCAAAGAATTTTACTCAAAACAAGACACAGCTAATATAAGAGACATTAATCATCTGCCCCTACAAACTATTTTTATAAGACCTGCTGGTGGCCTACATCTGTCTGAACAACCAATCCCCCTATTAAATCATGTGGTAGTTGATCCCTGTTGACACTGTGCACCTGTGACCTCCCAAAGCAAGGATCCAGTTAGAGTTCGTGTGAAAACACACATCAAAGCAAAGTTTAAAAAAAAAAAAATAGAAGCCAGGTGTAATGGCACACGCCTTTAATCCCAGAACTCCCAAGGCAGAGGGAGGCGGATCTCAGTGAGTTCGAGAGCAGCCTGGTCTAAATATGTAGTTCCAGGACAGCCAAGGGTACATAGTGAGACCCTGTCCCAAAACAAACAAACAAACAAACAAACAAACAAACAAACAAACCTCTTGAAAATAAGGAAACAAGTATAGTTAATGGTCAAAAACTCTAGGCAAACACTATTATGTAATAACAAAGCTTAAGAAGTTTACAATGTTTTCATCACACTGAAGTATCTAAAAAAAATCCTAAAGCAAAGTACATGCAGTGAATTTACTTTAAGGGTTCCCACATTAATTTATCCATAGAATTCCCATTTCCCCTCCCAGGTTGCATCTAACCTACTATAACATTCCTCAATACATTCCCAAGAGTGTGCTTTCTAACATGTATGCTGAAAGCTACTATGATGTAGTAGTGTCGGGAAAGCCATGGATTGTTACCTTTTGTGGAAAGCCGTACAGTCTTCTCAGGTCTCAGCAGCCTGTGGAACTTTGTGAGTCTCTAGAGACTCTCAGGGAATTCACAGGTTGAAAATGTTCCCCCTTAGAAGCACAAGGAATTGGTTTGCCCTTTCCTGTCTGACTTCCGTACACACGTACAATGGCGCTTTCCCAAGGTTAGATGTATCTCGAAGGATAAAATGCAGAAGTAAATGTGAGACGCCAGCTTTCCCACATGCAACCCGATATTGAAAGGGCAGCAACAACAACAAAAAAGTAAAACAATGCCACTCTTGTCCCTCAGATTATCAAAAGCTGCCCATGTATGTATCTTAAAATAAATATTTATAATTTTTCAGTTCTAATTTTGATAATGAAAATATAGCTAAAACCCTCACAAACAGCTTTTGAAGTTTTAAGTAAATTTTAAAAGATTGCAGGAGGATGCGAGACTAAGATGTTTAAAAATGCTATCCCAAGTAAATCTCCATCCAGGGAAACTGAGGCCCTGTTGCTCTGGCTGATGTCTCTTTAAGTAAACCAGACTTTGTGAATTTGATTCCATTGCCTCTCACACTCATGCAGTTTACACCCAGAAGCACATGTGGGGAGGCAGAGCTGAACCAAGAAAAATAGAAACACTGGGCAAGAGACCATTTACCTGAGGCCAAGATGCCCAGTGAGTGGCTGCTAGGAGAGTTCACAGCTGAAATATAAATGTACGGGCTATGGATGACCCTCTGTATGCGTACACGGTAGACAGGAGGGTCTATATCATTTATTAAGCTTTGGGCAGAATTTACTTCAAGATTTGCATTGTTAGGATGATTATTTCTTTAGTAAAGATCACTTCAGTGAGATGCTATTGAGACTGAGTATGCCTGTGAGACACTGAGAGGGGATGCCTGCAGGACACCTCTGCCCTTACATCACTAGCCCAGTCTCCCTGATGCTTGATAATTCCTGCTTTGGTCAAAGACAAGACATTTACTTAGGATAATCTGAGGATAGTATCCAATCCATTTCAAGGATGGTCCCCATGCACCTGACCTGCCATTTGTGGGCAGAGTGACCACTTTGTATAAAGGCTACTCTCTGTCCCCAGCTATTGACCTTTTGAACACCCCATGACTGGCATCTATTTGTTGGCCTTTATTCTGTGTTTAGGCTGGATGATCATGTGGTATGGCTATTAATGCCAATTTAGGAAGGTCACCATCTCCTAGGAGTCTGAGACTGGGGGGTGGGGAGACACTGGACAGATAAGCTATGCTGGGTATTAAGGGGAAGGTAAGGGCATAAGCTGATGCCTGTGAAAAATGAGCAGTTCAGGGGTGATGACAGGTCAAATCCCTGACCAGAAGCGCCAACAGTAAGGGTAGGGCTGGGGAGGAACTCAGGCTCTCTGTGCTAGCATGGCTTCCAAAACCTAGCTTATATGGGCCAACTCCTGCTAAGACTGTTGGGGTAAAACCAGGTGCAAGAAGACCCGTTTTGACTCATTTACTCTTTTCCTGTGAGCATTTCCATCCATTTGTACTACTGTGCACCCTGAGCGCTCCCTGTTGCTGTTGTAACAATGTGTCACAAACTTTGTGGCTTAAAACAACAAAAATGCATTACACCTCTGTAGGTTTTGTTGTTTGTTTGTTTGTCTGTTTTTTTTTTGTTTGTTTGTTTTGGTTTTTCGAGACAGGGTTTCTCTGTGTAGCCTTGGCTGTCCTGGACCCGCTTTGTAGACCAGGCTGGCCTCGAACTCACAGCGATCCACCTGCCTCTGCCTCCCGAGTGCTGGGATTATAGGCGTGCGCCACCACCACCGCCTGGCCCCTTGTTTGTCTGTTTTTGGGACAGGGTTTCTCTGTGTAGCCCTAGATGTCCTGGACTCACTTTGTAGACCAGGCTGGTCTCAAACTTACAGAGATACGCATGCCTCTACCTACCTGAGTGCTGGGATTAAAGGCGAGTACCACCATCACCTGGCCAGCTCTATAGGTCTTAAGTCTGACATAAGTGACAGGGAACTAAATAAAATCAAGGTATATATCTCTAGGACTTCTAAAAGGTCTAGAGAAGGCCAAGTTTTTCCTTTTTCTAAGGCACCTACATTCCTTTCCTCACCAATTCTTTCCTCCACTTTCAAAGCCAGCAACAGAGCACCTGACATATGGTCACATTTTTCTCTGGTCACAGTAGGAAAAAAAAAAACAAAAAAAAAAACAAAAAAAAAAAACAAAAAAAAAACCCTCTCTTAAGGCCTCCCCTCAGTAAATTAGACCTGTCTGAATAGTTCAATATACTCTCTTGATCCTAAAGGCCTTAATGATTTTTGGTTAATCACATCTGCAAAGTCCTCTTGCTAGAAACGATAACATAGTCACGTGTTCAGGCAGTAGCAGGTGGATCCTTGACAGCAGTACCATATTCTTATCACGCTCCGCCAGCTCAGGGAGCCTCTAGTTACCCCCAACACTCCTTCTCCACCCTTCTGGCCTCATCTAGCTCTAGGTCTAAGTTTCCTGCCAGCTTTGGCTTTCTTTTCCCAACAAAGCTCTTAGTACCCTAAACTGTGACGGCTTCTTGGCCTTTGTTTTCTTTGTAGTAAATATCAAGTTCTACAAGAAGAGCAGAGAAAAGGTTTGCCACCCCGTCCCCCAGTCAGCTTCATTCTCTAGTGTAGTACCTGACACACTAGTGCTCAAATAATATATCAGGGGAGGAAAAGCTCTTCCGTGACACAGGATGTTCTAAACTAAATTACATTCCAGGAACCCCAACCCATCAAAGCTGAAGAGACTCTTAGCTAAGGAAACTGGTACCCAGAGAGAGAAGGCGTGGTTTCTAGGGTAACCCAGGTACTTAGTTCCATGCAGGGCTGAGGCCAAAGCTCAAGTGTCCTCAGTGCAGATGACTCCACTTTCTTTCACTGCTGGTGAAAAGTTCACATTTGTCTCTGTGCAGCTTGCAACCTCCCCCTCTTCCCAGCCTGGCCTAGTACACTTTGTTTCAATTTGGCAGGCCTTTAGAACCAGTGCGGGCTAATAAGGCACAGCCCTCCCCCCTTTATTCCCGCACCTATTACTAATGCTATTTTGCCTTCCTCCGGGTGTGTCTTTGTGTGTAGGAGTATAGACTGGGCCCTTGAGTTCCCTGTTTTAAAAAAACCAAAATGTAGCTTTTAAAATCATGTTTTCAGACTGTGAATAAGGACAATGGCCGTTGATCTTGTTTTAAAATCATTACTATTGTTACTAGCTTTGTTTCCAAAATGCTTTCCCTGAAACAGGAAGATAGCGTAACGCGAGGAAAAACAAAGCACTTTGGGAGGAGATGACAGGATCCACCGTGCTAGATCTTCTGTTCTCAGTAGGAAAAATAGACATTCCCTTTTCTTGCTAGGTCCTGGTAGAGAAATGCCCTCCTATCCCTGAAGAGGGAGCCTCCCGGACCAGGGGAAGGTGGGTCTTGTTGTCTTGGCGACTAGCGAGGTTGGGCTGAGTGGCGGGCTCTCGTAGCCAATAGAAGCTGGAGGGGTGGAGCCGCTGGTCCGTGGCGGCTGCGGCGGAGCTTGCAGGTTAGTGGACCCGGCACTGGGGGAGGGGTACGGGGGTCGTAGGGACCCTGGGGGTTCCCAGCCACCCCAAATCCTTAGGCAGGGTGTACAGCACCCTTGGCGGTCGGAATCCGGCCTTCTCGTTGGGCCCGGGCGGGTCTACCGGGGCTGTGGAGGCAGTGATGGCCTTGGGAGGAGAAGCGAGGGTCGGAATGGGGCCTGCTGACAGGATCTGGGGGCTCTGGGCGGCGGTAACCCCAGAAACTCCCTCTGTTAGTGCACGGACAGCTTCTGAGAGCTGGACTTGCTGGGGAGAGGGAAGGGTTTAGAAGGCCCAGGAATGCTGGAACTCAGCCCCCTTCTCTCGACCGGCAAAGCCGAAAGGCTTTGTGTTGTGCTGCTTGTGTTGTGACCACCTTCCGTTCTTCCGACTCCATGTTTCTTTTCATTCCCCAGGCGGCTAGTCTTGCTGGCTCAGCAAGGCTGATAAGCATGAAGCTGCTGTGTTTGGTGGCTGTGGTCGGGTGCTTGCTGGTGCCCCCAGCTCAAGCCAACAAGGTGAGGGAGGTGAGCCAGCAGCGCCTGGTTGCTCTAGCGCCAGGCCTGAGGGGCTGCCGCGGACGTAGCCACAGCGCCACCCTTGCCCCTCACCCACCGTACTTGGACCATACTTGGGAGGACCTTACGTGGGGCAAGCTGCAGGCCTTCCTAAGGGTGTAGAGCACACAGCGTTCCTATCATACTGCACCACACTGGCCCTAGGTGGAATTCCGCGCAAGCAAGAAAGTTTGTTTAGAGAAGTTACCCAAGTTCTCTGTGTCTTCCTTTTGCCCTAAGTAAAAACAGCTGTTGTTGAATCTGCTGCTCAATTCGGGGATAAGCAAATCATGCAATGATGTAAAATGCTCTTGAGGATAAAGGCATGCGCAGATGGGAGCTTCTGCTTCAAAGCTGACCCATCTGCCGGGTGGGTCCGGAGACGACTCTCATTCCTTAGGGTAAGGAGACCAGCAGCTGGGTTTAAGTGATCTATGGGGCTCTAACCTCAGATTCTGCCGATCACTAAGGCACTGAAGTAAGGTTGAGTATCAGGGCTTGCTTCTTTGCTCTTCAAAGAATACCTTCTCATGGTAACATCCCGCTTTTCTTTTTTTAACCCTTTCCCCATTCTAACGAGGGAGTTTAAAGTTTAGACAGAATTAAGGGGTAAATCTGTTGGCCAAGCCTATCAGAAAGAAAATACACAAGGTTGAAAAAGCCTGTCATTTTGCTTGCTGTATACTGCCCCCTCCACCCGAAAACCTCCCCAACACACCACTTTGTGAAGGGCAGCCTCAGGTAACTTCTGTGAGTCCTAACTGGAGGGGTTGCCACGGAGATAGCCTTAGCACCACCCTTACCTCTCACTCACCCGAGGACCATACATACTGTGATGTAAGTCTTCCTATAGACCCAGTCCTGGATGAATTGGAGATGGGAAAATTCAAAAGCATGTATATAGCCACCTTACAGAACAGAGCGCTAAAATGTGCTAAATTGTCTAGAATCTGAACCCAGGCAGGAATCTTCCCTGCTGTTAACTCTTTTTTTTTTTTTTTTTTCTTTTTTTTTTTTTTTTGTCCTCCTAGAGCTCTGAAGATATCCGGTGCAAATGCATCTGTCCACCTTATAGAAACATCAGTGGGCACATTTACAACCAGAATGTGTCTCAGAAGGACTGGTAAGACATTGTAAAGCCTTGGCTACATCACCTGATTGAAATTATCAGTGCCCCTTGGACTTCTTTTTCTAGAGATAAGTTATCCATTTCTGTGGAGAGTCTACAGAGGAATAGTTTATATCCTTAGCCAGGTATCTTGAATTCTAACTGAGGCGGTTGGATTTTGTTGTCTTATTGAATTAAAATCTTTACTGACACACGTAGAATGATGGTAGAGAAGAGAGAGAGGCAGGTGTGTGTAGGGTCCACTTTTGCAAAGCTCCGTTGCCTATATGCTGTGCTAGTCCTATAGCAATCTTCTAAGGTAAGTGGACATTGTCCTCATTTTATAATTGCATAGGCTCAGGTCCAAACAAAGATCTTACATTATTCTTGTTATGTCTCTGGTCTTGAATTCACGTTTTTAGCCCTTTGCTTTAAAAGGAATGAATAACCAAGAACTCATTCAGGTTAAGAAAACCAGTGAGAGGAAGTATAATTGCAGTATTCCAGAAGGAATAGTTTAAGGAGCCAGAATCTCCCTGAAAGGGGAGCTACCTAGGGACAAGGACAGAGAGAAAGGCTGTCACGATTGGAACCAGAAAGGCTTGGGGTGATTTCACAGTGTAGAAGTAGAGCAGCACACATACCCGGAACCCCAGCACTCGGGGCAGAGGCAGAGGCCAGCATGGTCTACAAATTGAGTCCAGGACAGCCAAGGCTATGCAGAGAAACCCTGTCGAAGAAGAAGAAGAAGAGGAGGAGGAGGAGAAGGAAGAAGAAGCAGAAAAGGAGGAGAAGAAGAGGAGGAGGAGAGGAGGAGGAGGAGAAGAATCTTCAAGGAAATAATCTCAGTGTGAGTTAAGGAAACATTTCCAGTGCTGGTAGTTTAGGGTAAGGTCTAGGATGTTTGCATTGAATGGGGATAGGTCAAGGTTGTTACTACTTGCTCGTCAAGGATCTCAAAGGTGAGCTTTGAGAAAACACATAGTCCTGACACTCTCCTGCCAAGATTTTGATTCAGCGAATATGGTAGTGGCGGAGGAGTAACCCTGCTTGGAGTCCTTGAGGTGCTCATGATGCCATTGATCCAGAGCACAGCTGGAGGGTTTACTTCCCGGTAACAGTCAGGTTCTCTGAGAGGCATTCTATGTGGACGCATAGACACTGGACCCACCCTCTCTGGATCCCAGTCTAGCTGTGCCGTTTGTTAGTCATGTTTCAGATTACTTAGTCTCCACTGTGATTTGCTTTTCAAGTAAGTATGTATGTATGTATGTATGGATGGATGGATGTGTTTGCCTCCTTGTTCACTTTGTGCATGCAGTACCAGTGGAGGCCAGAAGAGGGTGTGGGGTCCCTTGGAATGGGAGTTACAGCAGGTTGTGAGCTGCCATGTGGGTGCTGGGAGTCAATCAAACCTGGGTCCTCTGGAAGAGCAGCCCGTGCTCTTAACCACTGAGCCATCTCTCCAGCCCCACATTGATTTCCTTATGCATAAAGTATGGCAATGCTCCAAGTGTGAAGTGTGTGTGTGTTTTATGCAAATCTATATAACGGTTATAATGGTACTGTGCATGCTAAGTGCTATATAAATGTTAGCTGATATTGTTAATAATGATGTATTATCCCTTCCTAGAGGTTATGTAGTCAAGTTATTCTCTAGCCCTGGAAAATGCACCGTTCTCCTGAAGCACTAGTCGAATTCTAGTGTTTCTACTGAACTGATGATCCTAAAATAATGGAGGTCCTGGGAGGGACCCAGTGGCTTTCTGCTCATCAGCAAAGGTGCTACACTGACCCCACTTCTTTCACACAGGCAGATTCTGCTACCAGCAAATTATAGCAACACTGTCCTGGGCTTATAATATAGCCTGAAAACCCAGGCTTGGTTGCCCAGAGGATGGGGTCCTGCCTGAACCTTTCAAGCTGTAGTTCATCCCTTCCGTTTAGAAGCAGACTTGTGGGCTATCTGATGAGCAGTCTCACAGCAAGAACCTTGTGCCAGAACAGTACCATGAAGGGTGTTGGGTAGCGATTGAAGCTTAGAGATAAGATCCAGGGATTCTAGGGCCTGGTGGCACTGACCCTGCCCGAGAGCCGTCACAGGTGTACTTGGTTCCCATTGGTGGAGTGGAGATTGACATTGGTCCTAGCATCTTAGTGCTAAAGGCTAGAATTCAAGATCTCTTTGGGTCTTCAGGTCCTGTGTCCCATGGCTCCCCTGCTGGTGGTGTTCAGATTGAAGCCAGCGCACAGTGTCATAGCTACATGTCTTGGTGTGTTGCTGGTATTCTGCCATCTAGTGTTGAAAGTATATAATCACATGCGTGTAAAAAGGCCCTTTTGGTGGGTCTGTTAAGAAGTGTTGCGTAGACAAGTCCCAAGGCAAACTTGTTAAAGTAGAATCCTTCTACTGACAAAGCCCATCAGGAAAACACAAGCTGCGTGAGGAGTGAAATCACCACTGCAAGCTTTTCCTTTCCACTGCCTGCCTCCCACACAGCATTCCCAGCGCTACCCAAAAGGGGACACTGAGGCCCAGAGATGTTAGGTATGCTACCTGCTGGCACCACAGTCAGAACGGAAGAGCACAGACTTACAGCCAGCTTGTCCTTCACCTTCACTTTCTTCCCCCAGTGTCCCCTACCCAGTCCCCGGAAGGTAAATGGAAGCCTTTCTTAGGAAGACAAGAAAGTCTGCAGGGTTTCAGCGACTCCCAGGAGAGCCAGGAAGGACAGAGATGCTGTTTTCTGTATCCCCTTGCAGCCAGCTTCCCAGGGTACCAGTGTCCCAAATAAAGAACTAAAGGTGGTTTCCTGACACTACACCTTGGGCTTCTAGGGGCTTTCACAGATCCCATTGGAGCCGTGGAGTAACCTTTCTGATCCAGAGCCTTGCCGCTCTGTGTGGACTCAGCTTCCTGCAGGTTTACATTGGTTGGAGAAGGGAGAGCAGCATTAGCTCTAGACAGGAATGGTTTTTTTTGCTTTGGTTTCTGGAGTCAGTCTCACATAGTTCAGGACAGCCTTGAACTTGAGATCCTCTTGCCTTAGTCTCCGGAGCACTGGGGATCACAGGTGCATACCACTGTGTTTAGCGCATGATGACCAATGGAAACTAGCCTTGTCTGTGAGTGATTCCCAGAGAAGGCCATGTGTAGGGCCCAGAGGCAGTGTCCGCAAATACAGCAAGAAGACCTCTCATTCCTGCTGTAGGGGGATAAATGTTGCTCCTGTTAGTCAAGAGGCGGAACCAGGATCAAAGAAGTTTAGGTAACTGATGGGTGCCACATAGTGGACATAAGAAGAAATGGAGTTTTTTGTTTGTTTGTTGTTTTGTTTTGTCTTAAGGAACTTCCACTCCTATTTCAATGTATATTCTTGCATACCCTTGGTGCCTCTGCCAAAATCCCAGCCTGACAGCCTAGAATATCATCCCTGATTGTACTCAGGGAGCCATGCTTGACCCTTGGAGAACTTTCCTTAGAGCTAGAAGAATCTTTTAAAATGACCAGGGTCTCTATGTGTCATCTCACATGATGGGACAGACCCAGGGTTCAGACAGAGACAGGCAGGCTGACTCTGCACTATCACATGATGCCTGAGTCACCTCTTAGACCCTCTGAGGAGTTTATTTTCTTCCCAGTGATAATGTTTTTTTCTTTAGGGTCTTTGGCCTGCAAACCGAATGATCTAAGAAAGTCTGGAAATGAGGCCTACTTGCATAGATAGGCTCAAGCCGGGCTGAGACTAAGCCGGCCCAAAACCTCACAAGCATAGTGGAGTTGTTGGTTTTGCTGTCCTGCGCTTGTTTCCGTCACTTCAGTGCAAAATCTGCCCATGTTGCTCAGGAGCACTGCTGGTGACAATGGGTGGCGGGGGCTCAAGAACTCTCAGGGTGTTTGGCACTCACTGAGCCCTGGCCAGCACCATGCTCAACACAGAGATACGGAGACATGGAAGCTATTAAGTTGGGGCCGGGCAGTGGTGGCACACGCCTCTAATCCCAGCACTTGTAGGCAGAGGCAGGTGGATCGCTGTGAGTTCGAAGCCAGTCTGGTCTACAAAGTGAGTCGAGGACAGTCAAGGCTACACAGAGAAACCCTGTCTCGAAAAAACAAAACAAAACAAAAACAAGCAAACAAAAAGATATAAGTTGCATTTTCATGGTACTTCACATCCATTGGGTGGAACAGTACAAATCAAGAAAGATTAAGAGTTGTGTGGTGGGGATGAGGCAAGGGAACTAGCAGTGTGGATGGGAGTTAAGACCTTAGGTTTGAAGGTTGAATCATCTGACCAGAAAAGGACATAGATGGAGCCACATGTTCCAAGCTTCATGTGCCTCTGTGTGGCCTTGGCTGTCCTGGAACTCTGTAGATCGGGCTGGCCTCAAACTCACAGAGGTCCACCTGGCTCTGCCTCTCGAGTGCTGGGATTACAGGTGTGTTACCACTGCCGCCTGGCTCATGTGCCTCTTTTGAGGCTGGGCTGTGAAGACCTCATGGAGCAGTGTGTTTGCCTGGGCCTTGGATGAGCTATGGAGGCACGGACTGGTTTTAAGTTGAAGGATGATGTGACGGGAGTCCCATTTTGGTGTGGTCACTTGGCCACCATGGGAAGGTGGTTCTAGGTAGGGCTAAACTAGCGGCAAAGGACCTAGGAAAAGACATAACACATTTGCCTGGGAAAGATCATGAGAGCTTCAGTTGAGGCGTGCCAGTGGGAGGGAAGACAGAAGGGTTTTTGATGGATTTGCAGGTGAAGGAAAAGTGTTGTTACAGAGGACTCCCAGGTTTGACTTGACCAGCAACAGAGGGGCTGTAAGTTACTTGTCTGCAACTCCCGTCTCAGAAGTATAGATCCCACAGTCAGTGCGAAGGATTGAGGACAGGGCCCAGAGTGCACAGATATGGAGTTTATGGCTCCTATGGGGCAGTCAGGGGTGGACATAGTCATCGATGGACCTAGAGAGTCCAGTTTACAACCAAGCTAGAAGACTGATGGGACGTTCACATTGGAGACCCACGAGTTGAATGCTGCCTGCTGGAACAGATGCAGCCACCAGGGAAAACAGCACAAAAATGGGGGGAGGCAGCTGGAGGCGGGGCTTTAGGACCATTGATGAGTATTGTGCAAGCGCAGGCATACACTGGACAGTGGCCAGGAAGGAGGCAGTTGGCTGGGAAAGGGGTTCTGCCCTTCCTGGGGGTTCCTACCTATGGGTTTTCCTACCTTTTTAGCACCCTGCTACCTGCTTGCTGGACCTCAAAGTGTGGGGACCTTCATCAGCCCGGTCTGTTTGTGTTGCAGCAACTGCCTGCATGTGGTGGAGCCCATGCCCGTGCCTGGTCATGATGTGGAAGCCTACTGCCTGCTTTGCGAGTGCAGGTACGAGGAGCGCAGCACCACCACCATCAAGGTACCCCTGGGGTTTGGGGGCTGCATATGTTTACCCCATCCCGAGCTTTTATTTTTTTAATTTTTATTTTTTCATTCCAAAGCCTAATGCAGATATGGAACATGGTTCCCACATCTTTGGGCAGGGGGTTGGATGGGGATGGACTCTCTGACATTGCAGCAGTGGCTCCTGTACCATAAGAAATGAGAGTTTTTACAGCTCCTTGAGACTCCATTTTCTCTCCAGAGCAACAATCCTCAACCTCCCTAATTCTGTGACCCTTCAATATGGTTCCTCATGTTGTGGTGGCCCCAACCTTAAAATCATTTTGTTGCTACTCCATAACTGTAATTTTGCCACTGTTATGAATCATATTGTAAATATCTGAAAGACAGGATATCTGATATGTGACCCTTAGAGGGGGTGTGACCCACAGGTTGAGAACCACTGAGAGAGAGAGAGAGAGAGAGAGAGAGAGAGAGAGAGAGAGAGAGAGAGAGAGAGAGAGAGAAGCACGCGTTGACTACAGCTCTGGGTACCTGATGGCCTGTGTACAACGCACAGTGCTGGGAATAGAGGTGGATTCCTAGGGAACTTGCAGGTTACCCAAAAATGATGTCACCATCCTTTGAGAAAGTGTCTGTGACCACATGACATATTGAACATCAGACTCAGGGGCTTTTACTTTTTCCTGAACTTCATCCTTGTTAACCAACTGAAGACAGAAGTGATAGATATGGTCGCCTCACAGCCGACAGAGAAGGGTGCGACAAAGCACTTGTCCATCTTCTGTCACGGGGCAGGACTCGACCTGTCTAGAGGCCCTGAGCCAACCCTCCTCTGACGAGTTGAGAAATAGCATCACCTGAGTTTAACTAATTGACCTGAGTTTAAAGACACCAAATTCTCCCTTGGGCTCCTGCTTTTGAGGCATGTTTAGAGGGGCGCTAGTCTTCACACTGACCCTCCTACCTGCCCTAGGGAGCTGTGGTCCTCCCTGTACTACCCCACACACCACACACACACACACACACACACACACACACACACACACACCTTTATGTAGAAAATGGCTGTCTGCCCTCCCCTAGCCCTGTCAGATGTGCAGTTTGCCTTCTGTTCACCCTCCTCCCTGGGGCGGCCTCTCCTAATGGTGTGATCTTTTTCATAGTTCCCACCCTCTGAGAGAGGTCTAGATGCCCAAGACCTTCAGTTCATAGCCCAGTGTCACCTCCTCCCTATGTGGAAGGGGAGGTGCTTCCAGCACAGGAACCACATCAACATAAGCTCCTAATCCGTCACAGTTGATCTACCGAGGAGCCCCCTCAAGTACCTGTGTAGCCCCCCAAGCACCTGTGTAGCCCCCCAAGCACCTGTGTAGCGCCCCCCCAATCCTTACCCCATCTCTTGGGCGTAAGCAACAGTTCTGAGTATTACCCTGCTAAAGGGGCATGAACTGCTACTGTTGCCCCAGGTCAGGAGGAAGTGGGTCCAACTGATGGCTTTTGATGGAGCTAAGAGTCAGCGTTAAAAAGCCCTGAGGTTCTCCATTTTCTATGTGTATCCATGTCCGTGTGGAGGCCAGGGGTAAACTTTGAGTGTCTTCCTATATTACTTTCTGCCTTGTCTTCTGAGATGGAACCTGGAGGTTATCCCTGTCTCCGCTCCCCAGCGCCGGGCGTATCGGCACACACCATCATGCCTGCAGTTTTTGGAATGTGGGTTCTGGGGGATTCAAATCAGCTTCTCATGCTTTCATAGCAAGTACTTAACTGACTGAGCCATCTCTGCCCTCCCCCCAAGTGTTGGTTGGTTGGTTTTTAAATCCCTTTTTACAGTTAGGGACACCGCTGGGATCAGAAGCCAGCAGTGGCTAGGCATTTTGGTGGGGTGGGGTGGGGGAGTGGTGTAGAAAAAAGCACTTACAGTCCAAGTTTCATCTCTGCCATTTCCTCTACTAGCTTTGGGGTACTGGGTGAATTCTTTGGCCTTGTGGTTTCAGTGTGGTGCTCACAGCCCCGGTCAGGACCATTTCAGGCTGAGTGGAGGTGCTTCTGTGGTCTTGATAAGACATTAGTGACATGGTAGAGAGACCATGAGTGCTGGATGTCATATAGAGGCCCACGTAAAAAACCTCGAAACCCACATTTCACACTGGATTAGTCTTGCTGAGTCTGCCCTTTACATCATCATCATCATCATCATCGTCATCGTCACCATCATCATCATTTTGCAGTCTCTCACTTCCTTTCATCCTGCATAATGATGTGCTGAGCATGGACCAACACCCCTCCCTCTCAGGATACAAGCTGCCCCTTCGCATCCTGCACCTACAGCAAGCCCAGCCTACATTCCCAGGCTCGCTTTTCTTAGTCCCCGCTCTCTCCTCAGAGTGTCCGCCTCACTCTACTCTAGTTTCTCGTGAGTCTCTCTACCCTTTGATATAGGCCTTGTATAGCCAGCTGGGCCCTGCCTCTCACTTTACCCCCAGAGCTTCCTCTTCTGTCATCTTGGTGCCTTCTGGAATGCTCCTTGTTGTAGAACTGTCTCAGAAACTAGCATAGAGCCCGCGGTATGGGTCATTACCCACTTCCTTCCAGGCCTACACCACCTTCCAGTACCAGTGTCCAACCTGATGGTTGCTGGCAGCTGACACGGATGGATGCTGGGTCACTGAACAAGGCTGATCTCTTCCGCAGATCATCATCGTCATCTACCTGTCTGTGGTAGGGGCCCTCTTACTCTACATGGCCTTCCTGATGCTGGTGGACCCCCTCATTCGAAAGCCAGATGCTTATACTGAACAGCTGCACAACGAAGAGGAGAATGAGGTAACTGTGGCTCTGGGCTCCCAGCATGTGGGTCTCTTGAGCTAAACCCTAAAGCAGGGGTGCCCCTCCCCCCTGCCCTGTCATTTTCAGGTCGCTTTTCCCAGTTCATTTCCCCATACTTCACCAAGACACAGCAGCACATTGCCCTTTGCCCCTCCAGATGCAGTAGGTGGTGGTCCTGAACTTCCCTGACTCTGGGCACCAGGCAGCCTCCGTACATGGTGCTACGAGGCTGCGGTGAAGAGCTGGGGTGGAGGGTGATCCACCCAGGGCCTGTTGCACGTAGGCACACACGATACACTGCCTGCTCAGATTGGTGACAAGTGTACGGAGGACTCGGAGGCGGCAGGTTTATTCTCTTGTTTGGGGATTCAACAAACATCTGTCAATTGCTTGCTCAGTTCAAAGCTTGGCCCTAGGGGGCTGAGGCAGAGTCAGGACTTCAGAAGCTAGAGGGGCCAGGTGGGTGGTGCCCAGTGCCGACATGTGCAAATGCAGAATTTGGATTTCTTAGGCTAGGATAGGATAGGTATGGGGGTTGGAGAGATGGCTCAGCGGGTTAAGAGCATTGGCTGCTGCTCTCCCAAAGGACCCAGGTTCAATTCCCAGCACCCGCATGGCAGCTCACATCTCTCTGTAACTCCAGTTCCAGGAGATCTGCCTTCACACAGACATATATGCGGGCAAAACACCAATGAACATTTAAAAATTTAAAAAGAAGGGAGGGAGGGGTCTGGTAGGTACGTAGAGTGGTGGCAAGAAGGGCTGGCCAGGAAGTTCAGCCAGATTAATGAAGGCATTAAATGTCAGACTAATGGTCTTGACTTAATATGATGAGGAGATAGGAGCCGCTGCACAGGCAGCTTACATACCTCTCTAAGTACAGTGCTCCTGAGTTCTGTCCCTGCAGCTCATTGCTGGAAGATACACTGCCTGTCCGACCAGTGGGGATTTGGTGCAGGAGCCTAGGTGGGTCCAAATGAGCTCACAGTGGACATGTGCCTCAGCCATGTCCAACTGGTACCTGGGAGATTCCACTAAAGAAACCAGAAGATGGCTAACTTAAACAAGAAAGAAAAGGTGGAACAGGCCAGCTGCTTTTGGATGTTTGTAGAGAACAACTTGGCCCGGGAGACAGAAGGACCTACAGGTTGGAGTGGGAGATTCAACAGGACCGTTTCAGGCGTGTTCTTACACAGTTTGATGATAGAGAAGACAATTCTCTATCATCGCATTAATGTAGTGCATTGTGGGTCACTCAAGGCGACCATGCCAAGCTGCCCTAAGCAATTATAGTTTTAGAGGTTTTAAGGTTCTGCACTGGAGACAAGTTCAAATCCAGAGTGGGGGACCCTGGCACTCGGGTCTGTGTGAAGCTTCTCAGGAGGTAGGATCTGGACCAGACCAGATAGTGAAGACAGGGACAGGCAGGCAGGAGCTTGCCATTCCCACTAGCCTCCTGCTGCCAGAGATTTGGCCAAAGGTGGGGCAGAGGTGACGAGCCTCACCTCCCCCCCCCCATAGGTGGGACTAGGGAGGTGGTGGCCCTGGCAGTTGGGTGGTCTGTGCTTGGGAGGAAAGCTCGCTTGCCTACCCAGTTATTAATGTAGAGTAATAGCAGCTCTGATAAGAGAGGAGCATCACTAATAAACATGGGGCGATTAGGGGTAATGTGGTAATTGTAGTCCCGGCCGGGGGAATAATTGAGAGATGCAGCCGATGATTACACAGCTCGTGCCATGATTCCCTAGGAATGCATGGCTCTTGGGCATGGCCATGCCATGCCTCCTGACGTCCCAACCTAGATACGGAGCCAGGGGAAGGGTGGTTTGCTGTCTCTACTTCTGAGCCTAGGGCTCTCTTCCTATAAGATACCTAGGTGCTCCTTACTTGGGGCCTCTCTGTGGGGAGCCTTGAGGATGTGGGTTTAGGGTAGGCGCTCCCTGCCTAGAGGTTTGGCTTGGTGGGTAGGATTCTCTAAGAAAGATGGCTGTCTAGCCATTGAAGGAGTTGCAGCAGGCTGTCCCTGCGGACTTAAGGCAGAGCTTATGAGCTTGATCCCCATCTGCAAAGGACAGGCAGGAGGACACTGCTCACCTCCCACCCAAGGCTTCTAAGAGTCATAAAATGCTATGTTGAGTTTCTTGGAGACTCTGACCTGAAGTCAGCTTGCTCTGCTTGGTCCCAGACTCAGGGGGTGGTGGTGGTGGTGGTGGTGGTGGTGGTGGTGGTGGTGGTGGTGGTGGTGGTGGTGTAGGAGGCAGTGATGGCAGAATGAGTCTCATCCAGTATCCTCAGAGTAGGCCAGAAAATACTGTGTTCGCATTACATGGCCTCTTGGTTCCATCCCCTGACTTCCTGTTGACTGTTTGCATGGTGTCCAGGCGTAGGTGCCTGGGGCTCAGCAGCTCCATCCTCTCCTGCTGTGTTCTGATCCTACAGGCGGTACTGTGGAGAGATGTACTAAGACCTTTGGCCTGTCCATAGACTTCATCCCCAAAGATAGCTGAAACCAGATGACTGGGCCAGGATCACAGGGGCAGGCAGTTAATAACTGACTTTGTGGGATGACAGTCTTTGGGGGAAGCTATGTACTTTGGGGGAAAATCCTCCTCTTTAGGGTCTAGTAAAAAGAGGGCATTTTTAGTAAAAGTGGTCTCTGTGTTAGGTGGGAAGGCTTTCTGGCAGAGAGGGACCGTGAGTATTGCTCTGAGGGCTGGTGGGAGAGTGAGTACTGCACCTTGTCAGGGGAGGATGCTGGGCCCTGAGCCGGAGTAGCCTAAGGGTGCCTTCTTACAGGACCTGTGACAACTCTAGGCCGAGATGATATGGGGCAGTATGTTGCCCCCACATTCAGTGCACACAAGGACAGTCCCCATGGCTGCCGTCTGACTGGCTACAAAGCTAGGGCCTTGGCTATGTCTCTGAGCTGATTAGTGGCCTGGGCCAGTGTTTGCTTAAGGAGAGGCCTCCCTTGACCCAAAGGGACTTAGCTTTCAGCTCAAAAAGAGAAAGTTGTTGTGAGCCCTGAGGTTTCCTTGAAAGGTCATGGTAACTTATACAGCCACTGGCCTCAGAAAAAAGTATCGGTCCTCAGGTGCTTCGCTTACCCCCCTCCAAGGAGGCTGGGACCGCGTAAGTGAAATTTGATATCCAGAGTGGTTTTTCAGGGGGGCTCCTGGGCTCCATCACCCCAATCCTTGTAAGTAGGAGCTCTCCTGCCAGGGGCTGGGGGCCTGGCAAAGAAGGGGGGATCCCCCCACAGCTCAGCCCTGTCCACAGAGGGAGATGAAAGGATGTCATTCGCGTTCCCTTTGAACGTGCTGGCGGAGCCTCAGTGGGCCTGGCTGCTGGGCGCTGCCTCCCCAGATTCCAGCGGCATTAGGCCTAATCCCTGGGCTCAGACGCCCTTTGAAAGGAGGAAGCCAGCATGTTGTGGGGGACAGAAATGGCAACATAGCTGTTTTAGATGTACAGAGCTGGCCCCCTTTGAAGAGGGAGAAACAAGGGTTTCTCTGAGGCTCTTGCTGTCTCCGCCGCTCGCCCTTGAGCTGACAGGGTCTTCAAAGTTTTCTCCCTAGTGTGGGCAGCGGAGAGTTAGTTGTGAGACTTCTGTGGGAGAGGGTGTCCAAGGAAGCAAAAAAAAAAGAGGATAAAGATGATGGGAACTAAAGGCATAGAGGACCAGGTGAAAAGAAAGCCAGGCTCTCCGAAGAACGGCCCAGCTTCCTGTCTGTGCATGGGTGGGCAGCTTGTACTGAGAACCCTAGGTGACCTGGGGTCTGGAAAACACTGGTCCAGACTGTAGAGATGCTCTCGCACCCTGGTGGTAGACTAGGAAGGTGTGCCATTCAACAGATTCTTGCAGAACATCCTGGGACTGGACTGCGCAGCACTTGAGAATAGTCCTAGTTGGAGTCCCAGCTCTGCCCCTCACTGTCCTTGCTGCTGATCGCAGGGTGTAGTTTTCTAAACCCAGAGTAGACATAGTAGCTCTTGCCTCAGCGTCAGTGTTGGGATTGTGCGCTGAAGGCGTTTGCCAGGCACTGGGTGCTTTTGTTTGGAGAGGTGGGCCTCTGGTCACAGGTCAACTGCCAGGCACTGGGTGCTTTCGTTTGGGGAGCTGGGCCTCTGGTCACACAGGTCACCTGAAGACATGTGTCTTTGATCTGACCCTGGAGTGAGCCGTGCCTGCTAATTTGGTTGTCCATATGATTTCCTCTTGGGAAAAAAAAAAACAGCCAAAGATGTAAAGCAACTGAGCCCTAAGACTGGAGATACGGGTGTGTGTGCAAGTTCAAATTTGGCCCCTGTAGCCAGGTGACCTTGGCTTGCTAGGTGATTTTTTTGTTCAGAGTCTAAGTTGCTTTGTGCACAAGGTGGAGATGATGTCACCCATTTGCCAGTAGAAGTCTGTGAGTAACCCCCATGAAGTGCCTGGGAAGAGCCTGATATATAGTAGTGTGAGCTTGCCGAGGTCACCTGGGGACCTCTGGGGACCCATCCATATTCATGCCCCGCTGTGGGAGAGGCTCCATCCACCCCTACCCTAACTATCCCCTCTCCCTGCATTCCTCAGACCCAGCCCTGATGGGAAAAGGGAGGAGGAAGGTTAAAGATGATGATGACTTCCCTTGCTGCCTCTCTCTCCTGGCCACCACTCTCCAGTCACCTGCCAGCTCTACTGCTGAGCAGGCAAGCCTGAGGCCCTGGTCTTCTTGGGAACATATGTGGCTACCCTAGTATGTTTTAATCAGACCGTTAGCCATGGGGACACCGGGCCTCTCAACAGCAGCTTTCTCCCTCTTGGGAGCTATTTGCTGAGACTTCACATGAGTGCTTACCAGTGTGGCTGTGGTAATGAGGTGAGCTGCAACACGTTCCCTTAACGCTCTGCTCTGGCTCCCATTTCCTCAAACAATCCAAAGGCAGAGCTGCTGCCCTTCTGCAGGATCCAGTCTGCCCCAGGTGACCCTGGGCCTGCCCTCCCAGGTTCATGTCCAGCCACTCATTTGCCAGAACCCTCCAGGGCAACACTGGGCCTAGAATGGACAAAAGAAGGAAAGGGGTGCAGAAAGTAGTGCCCCCCCCAGGCCTCCAAAGTTGGAATGGGGTCTGGGTAGACCAGTTGCTTCCCAGGCAGGCAGGTCTTCAGTGCCCACCCCAACCTCACAGTCATGCTAAGAGAAGTTAGGCCTCTCAGGCTCTGCAGCCAATCTGGGGGAGGAGCAGAGAGAGAAGGTGGTGTTGGCTGTGGTGATTATTCAGAGGCCTGCTTTTACACCCAACCCTGCCTCAGTGGATCCCAGAACCAGCAGTTGAGACTCCTTGAGCTGACCTTGAATGCTTACTATCTGTAGACACTGACAAAGTTCCTGTATTTGTTGTGTCCTTGAGACTGCCTCAGTCTCCATCCTGTATGGATAGATCGGCTCTGAGAGGCAACTCACCTAAGGTCATGTATCTGGTAGGGGTCAAAGCCAGATTTGTTTGAGTCAGCACCCCTGTACTGAACTCCCAGGGAGAAGGAGGCCTCTTGAGCCCTGCCATGTCTGTGCTTGTCAGTTCCCTTGACAGAACAGGTCTCCTTCTGACAAACACATCCATTCATCACACTACAGTGCTCAAGCACACTAGGCCACTAAAGGAATTTTATGAGATGTGACTAGGAGTTTTGTTTGAGTTTGCTTTTTGGTTTAGGTGTGTTGCTGAAAATTGGCCCTACAGCCTCACACATACTCAGTGAGTGGATTATTTACTACCGAGACCCATCCCTAGCTCTTTAAATGTGGTTTATCCTGAGGCAGCATCTCACTAAGTTGTTCCTACTGGCCTTAAACTTGCTATCCTCCTGTTTCTATTTTCTACGTGGCTGGGATTACAGGCCTGGGCCTCACCTGGCCTGCCAACGATGCCTGCCCCACTCCTCACCCCCTACTCAGGGTCTTGAGCAGGAGCAGGAGACCATCTCTAAGTTACCTTAGAAACAAGTGAGCTGAAGACAAATTGCCCAGTGCTGTGCTTCAAGGATAGGACTATTCCAGCCCCTTTGCAGGCCAGCCACCTCTCTGCACTGCCAGCCCGTCTATACCTTCCCGCTCCGCCCTGCTTTCCAACCTGGCAGCTGTGTGGTGACAGAAGCTATGCCAGCCCGGGGCATTAGAAGCAAAGTTGCATTTACTGGGCGGCTCTGGGCTTAGAGGGGTGCACTAATCCTTTAAGAGATATGTGGCAGGAGATGAGAGGCGGGGAGAGCTGGGGAGGAAATCCCCATGGGCTGTGGGCCTGGCCCTCAGCTCTAATTCTCCCCCAAAGATCATCTTTGGGTCCTGCAGGAAATGCATGGGCTCTGGAGCTTCAGAGGCGGAGGGGTGATAATTAAGGGAGGACTGATGACAGAGGCGAGGTGGGTCCAAGAGCAAAGGGCAACGGGGACCAGGCCGAGGGGGAGTGGAGCTGCCAAGCAGGGAATGGTCACAGCAGACCCTGAAAGGGAATGCTGGGCCTGAGCTCCAGATTTCTACCCCTCCCAGACTCTGAATGATGTCCCATCTTTTTCTCAGGAGAAGCAAGCTTGTGTGTGTGTGTGTGTGTGTGTGTGTGTGTGTGTGTGTGTGTGTGT
>OU015747.1:92554256-92624754 GCA_907169655.1 Acomys percivali
TGTTTTGGTCCATCTGTCCACCTG
The DNA here is from genome assembly GCA_907169655.1 of Acomys percivali. Lineage (NCBI taxonomy): Eukaryota > Metazoa > Chordata > Mammalia > Rodentia > Muridae > Acomys > Acomys percivali. The sequence continues at coordinate 92,554,281 of OU015747.1, forward strand.
CCTTCTCCAAGAGATCCTGCAGCTGTGATCTGTGCTAACTCCATAAGAGGCCTCTTACCCACCAGGAAAAGAGGAGCTATGTCAGGGTAGCCAGGCCCCGGTCCCTGGCCTTCCTGACATCTCCTTGGCATTAGGATAGGTAGGAGAGGTGTGCAGTCTATTACCAGCCCTGTGCATTTGGGTACATAGCCCTTGAAGTCTTGGCCTTTTTACATGAGGCCTGGAAGCCTATACTCAGTACTTCTCCTGAGACTCGGGAATGGGCCCATGGGGTTTAGGGGGACCTAGACTTGAGCCAGCTCTGCTGAAATATCTAGGACTCCAGAAGATGCTCCTTCTGACTCTTGAAGATACTAACGCTTTTTTTTTTTTTTTTTTTTTGGCCAGGCACACTTCTGTGGTCTTCAGATGACAAAGCTAGGCCCTCTTGCAGCCCACAGCCCTTGGGGAATTCAGAAGTGCTCATGGGACATTTGGTTCCATGCCAGACTTTAAAGATCCAGAGCCCCGACCCATGCATCCGCATTTCACATCACTCCGCTTTCTCTTTCCAATGCAGGATGCACGCTCCATGGCAGCGGCTGCTGCATCCATTGGAGGACCCCGAGCAAACACTGTCCTGGAACGAGTGGAAGGCGCTCAGCAGCGATGGAAACTGCAGGTGCAGGAGCAGCGGAAGACAGTGTTCGATCGGCACAAGATGCTCAGTTAGATGGCTGGCACGGAGGCATCAGGGACCCAGGCCATGGCTCCCAGCTTCTGGGGCTGCACAGAGCCAGTGGCCAGGTCCCCTCCCTCACTGAAGTCTTCCCTACAAAAGCCCATGGAATTTGCCCTTCTCCCTCTCTGGAAATGTGCTTGACTGTTATAACTAGGGGGTGTGATTGGGCCTCTGGTCTCTAGTGTCTCTTTAGGTCCCTGGGAAGAAGGAAGGGAAGGCAAGGCAGAAGGGAGCAGAGACACTGCAGGTGGCCACAAGGCTGAGTGGAAGTCATTCCTATCTTTACTGTACCTCCCAGCTCCACACCTTAGGGAATCTTACAGTCCCTTAGGAGATGGAGCTGTGTCATCGGGAACTCGGTGGGTGCGAGGAAAGTATGACCCAGCGCTCAGCCTGTGCTCCGGGATGCTGTGGTCCTCATTTCTACTTCCTCCAGTGCCAGTATCTTAGCTTGGCCTGGCCCCAGCCTCAGGAACTGTTCTGGTGCCACTGAGCCCATGGTGGTCTCCAGAGCCCACCTGGAAGCCTGCTTCCCTCTCCTCAGCTCCTGGTCCATCGATGCATGGCAGTGCCCATGCATGCCCGCACACTCAGCAGCTGTCACCTGACTCCCATCTCAGGAGGCCACACAGCCTCCCACCTCTCCCCAGTGACTGCCACTGCGGAGCCATAAAGTTGGACCACACATCACAAGGCTGAGCGTCAGGGGACTTTAATCCCATGGCTCCCGTCCTTGGATGGCCACTTGTCCCTGAATTTCATTGTACCATGCATGGAGAGAAATGTTTGTCTTTCTGGTGTATGTAAATCAAGGAAGCCATTAAATTGTTTTATTTCTCAAATGTTCTAGATTTCAAAGGAGATGAGGAGCAATAAGAAAGTGTTCTGGTTAAGTGTGCTGTCGCTTTTGGGGGGCAGAGCATTGTCCTAGGCAGAGGTAGACAGAGGCAGAACTTTGCAAAGCCAGAATATACTCTTGCTACCTGCTGAGGGAAGAGCCACAGGCTAGGGCACTGCCTGTACATGTGCACATCATAGGGAGTTGGTAGGAGTTGTATTTACTTCACCTTTGAAACAACAAGGTGCCTGCCTGATGTCGCTGTCATACCCTACAGGCCCATTATATGGTGCTCCTTGCAAAATGTCCCCAAGTGAAACCCAGATAAAGAGGGTAGTCAAGAAAAGTGTGTCCCAGAAGGAAGTCAGTAGCTTTCAGGGTGGCTATTCAGCAGAGCCAAACACTGGGTTGGTTCAGCCTTGACTGTGCATGGTGGGAGATGTCACCTGTAAGGAGCCATCTGGTGGGTTGGAGTGGCTGTCCTTTGGGGTTGTCCCTGTGAACACGTGCAGAGGACATCTGTGAAGCCTTCGGTGAGGGCTTGGAGACAAGAAAACAATTTGAGTTGAGAGTTTCAGTTTGCACGGATCGCTGAAATCCATTGCCGAGTGTCAGTGTCAGAGGATGGGAAAGAGTGGCACATGCAGGTGGGGGCTTCCAGAAAGTCCTCAGATGTGGCTATGAAACCAGTAAGGAAGCTGGTTGTGGGATCCTAAGCAGGCATCCTCAGCTGGCATGAGGTCCCAGGTGAGGATAACAGGAGGTTCGTGCAAGGTCTGGGCAGGACCAGCCTTGATTGCCTTCCTCTGCTTCTGGTTGGCCTGGCATTTCCTCAGCCCCTCCTAGGACTTGCTCATTCCTGATGAGGAAGCTTCAGATTTTGATGCAGTTGTTTTGCAAAAGAAGCAGATTTATTTACCAATAACTCATCTGTATCCCAGCTCCCCTTTGCAGCTGCTCTACCTGAAAAAGACCTTGGGCACCATCTGTGAGTCCTGGGTAACTGCGGAAATCTGCCCTGACTCTGGTAGCTGTAAGGATTTAGTATGAAGCAAGCACCTGATGCCAGCTAGAAACCAGCCTCGGCATAAGTAAGACCAGTACAGGAAGATGTATAAGATTAGAAACGAGTGTCCAGTACATAAGCTATCAATGTAGCCAAACATCTAATTGTATTAGGATTTCACATTTAAGAACAAACCAACCTGATTTTCAGACATGGGTTCCAGAGTGCATTTCATTGGCAATAGCTCCTGCCTCCAGAGGAGAGATTATGTAGCCAAGAGTGGAAAAGACCAGAAGCAGCATTCTCCATTGTATCTCATATGATGAGAAATTAGCACAACTGCAATATCCTATGGGAAATGATCTCAACCCTGCCAGCATCCTGCTGTGCACTGCTTTGGTGCCACCCGGAAGAACAGTTGCATGGTTCCACCTTGGAAATGGGAACCTTAGACTGGCTATCTGTGGGTAGAGGCTGGTCAAAGGGAAGGGAGTGGAGGTGGAGGCAGGCCCGTTGTTTCCTGTGGCCTAGCACTGCGTTTCTCAGTTTGCCAAGGGCATCAGTCATCCTTGTGCTCCTGGGTACTTCCTCACACACCTGCCAGCAAAGCCAGCGTGGTCCAGTCCAATTGCTCTAAGCCCTTCCAGAGCTGCTCAGCACTGCTGGAAGAGGCTAAAGTGGGGCCATGTTGGGGTCATGGTGTTCACTGCAGAGCCAGCCATCCTGTAGTCTATTTTCCCTTCACCATACTCTAGAAGACCTTGCTCTAGAAGACTTCAAGAAGATCAGGGCCTTAGGTGTGACCTGAGGAGCCCCCTACCTGTGTCTGCAATTTTTTTCCATTCATATTTTTCTCTCTCTCTCTCTCTCTTTTTATAAAGGATTTATTTATTATGTATACAGTGTTCTGCCTGCATGTAACACCTGCAGGCACGGGATCTCATTATAGATGGCTGTGAACCATCATGTGGTTGCTGGGAATTGAACTCAGGACCTTTGGAAGAGCAGCCAGTGCTCTTAACCTCTGAGCCGTCTCTCCAGCCCCCATTCATACTTCTCTTAACCAAACTTAGCTGTGGTCAGCTCAAAACCAGCCCATCCTTCCCACGGTGGTTCACTGTCTCACAGTGGGACACTGTCTCCTTGTCGCCACCCTCCATCCTGCCCCTTTCACTACGGTATTGACCTTCATAGGGTCCAGGTCCAGCCACGGCCATAGTGGAGACTCCTCCCTGTTACTGCCTGCTGCCATCCCTTTCCAGTCACCCACTCTGTGCCTTCTGTAGGCTGACCTCATCCTCCACCCACCCACCCCTGGAAACAGTTCCCAGAGGACTCGAGGCTCCACAGCTGCCAGTTACAGAGGACATCCCTAGTCATAGCCTTTCCGCTCCCGTCTGCCTCATCTGATGCTCTTGACCCTCTCTGTCCTTCACCGAGGGCACTGCCTGGTTCCAACGACCATCCCGTCACATCTCCCTGGGTATTGCTATTTCCCAGGCTTCTGCCCTCAAGCCTACTTGGGCGCAATCTACTATTTAAGTCAGAAGTCTTCTGCTCAGAAATTCCTTCTCTTGGGGTTCCCTGGTGTTCGTCACAGAATGTGACCCCAAGATCTGCCCGACCCCAGGCTCCTGACTTGTCTTTCTGGCTATCAGATGGAGCAGTCCTCTAGGCGCCCCAGTGCCTGTTCAAAACCAGCATGCTTATGATTAAATGTATCTTTGCCCCAGACAGTCTCCTTCACATTCCTAATTCGTGGTGCCCCCATCCACCAAGTGGTTCAAACCAACAGCCTGGGGGTGGTCCATTCTAGATGCAACTCTGGTGTCCAAACAGCCCGAACCAACTTCACCACCAAATACTTGAGCGGCTGTCCGTCCCCTCCCCGCCATCGCTGACCTAGACCAAGCTCACCATTTCTCATTCACTGACCTGTCTTGTTAGAAACCACCAGAGACCTCACTCACAGTCATGTTCCTTGACTGTTTCAGAACGTCCTGGGTGGCAGGGTTCCTAGGGTACATGCGTTCTTTATGGAGGGCTACTGTCTGCCTGTTCCCCCAGCTGTGATCCAGAACAGTTGGCGTGAGCTCCTGGGTTGGGTCTATGCAGGCCCTTGGCAGAGGGGGCACTAGGCAGGCCGTACAGAGAGACAGTTATCTATGGGTGTCAGGTCTTAGGTTCCAGCAGGCCACCGTCCTAAGCTGCCCTCTGGGGCTTTTATTCTTGCCAGGAGAGCTGGACAAGAGCTAACTCAAGCTTCCTGTCAGCTCTCAGCTCATTAGTACTATTTCATAGGGCTGAAGAGCAAGCTGAGCTGGAAGGAGTGACCAATGCAATGTAAGGAGGACACCCCAAGCCTGAGCTTGCTGCTAAGCAAGCCTAAAACTGTGCATCTGCTCCCCAAGATCCAAAGCCTCCTTCCACAGCTCTACAAGGCAGTAGGCAGAGTGAGCAGTGGGCCCCAGTTGAGGTTAGCTCTACCCCTCAGAGCCAGTCCCCATGTCTGTGTTAGTCCCACAGCCAGGGTCCAACCTACAATCCATGTTTATAAAGGATGCCATCAGATGGGCCAGGCTGAAGTCTCTGTATGAAATCATTCCTTCACTTGTAAGCAAGAGGGGAGGTTAAAGCATACATACAGCTCAGCGGTTGGGTACAAGCCACTCATAACCAAGCAGCTTTGAATTGAGTTTTAAACTCTACATGTTGGACCAGCAAAATGGCTCAGTACTTGCTGCCACGCCTGACCACCTGCATTCAATCCCAAGGTCCCACATGGGGAAAGAAGAGAATCGACCTGCACAAGTTGCCCACAGACACACATGCTCCATGGCACACATATGCCTGCACATATACATACAAATATACTACATAACTGGGACTTGAAAAGCACTGGATGTACAGATCTATGGGTATATGCATGAAATTCCTAAAGAATAACAAAGCATCACATTGGATCACATGAATACCCACAGTTATTATCTGATATTATGGATGATTATTAATAAAAAATTAATATATTCTATTAATATTTCTTAGAACATTTCTTTTCAGGACTTTTTGTCCCAGAGCAAATACCCTAAAAAACAAACAAAACAAAAACTCTACCTGCCTCACTTTCTTCACTGTGGTGAGAATAATACTTACCTCCACCCTGGCCCTAAGGACAACATTGCTGATGCGAAGACCCTTAGCCTGACCCTTCCACAGGGGCACACGGTGAGTGTGGGTGGCTCCTGTTGACACTACTACAGTGACTGCTCAATGTGGTCTCCTGTCCCTGTTCCCAGAGACTAGCAGCCATCAGGTCATCTTGACCAGCCTTCAGCCAGCCAGACCACCCCATTGAGACTTGATTCAGAATTTCCCGGGGCTGGTATCCTTTTCTAGAGATAGTATCTGGGGCAGAAAGGTCCAAGGATGCTAAGAATGCTGATAACTAACTGCATATAGGGATATAGAGGGTCAAGGCTCTGGTCCCAGTACCAGCAGGTACTGCTACTCACTATCTGACCTTGGGCAAGGACAACCTCTTCAGTGATTCCCCTTTTCCCCTTTCTAGATGACTACAGAGCCTGTGGTTTCCCAAAAGGTCAGGTCACAGGAGTGAGGTGATTTGAGACGTGCTTGGAATAATGCATTTTCCTCAGTTGCTTACATGTTTTATTGAGTATTCCAAAGAAATAATTAGTGCACTACTTGATGGCCCAATATGATACTGAGAGCAGGCGGAAAAGGGCATGCGAGTGAGCGTATGTCATGGTTGGTATTGGGCTCATGACACAAAGGATGCTGGGAATGAACAACAGACGTGGTGGAAGCAGCCTGCGTTCACAACTCAACTGTTGACGTCTGGTCCCTTCAGAGCTGACACCTGTCAGTGACTTTCTCTCTCTAGGTTTCTGTTTCTTCATTAAGCAAATATCGAGTGAAAGGGACCAGCAGGGATCTTCCCAGCGTTGGGCTTCCAGTGTGGTACAACAGCAGCCCAGGCCAGGCCTGAATGTACCTATGGTGGACCCTGGACCTCCTCCAGCCCACTGAGCAGTATGGAGTGGTAGTTGCACCGATAGCTGCAGAACCAGGCTCCAACACCAAGCGCAAACTCTCCCTAGCATGCAATCTCCGGCAGGTCAAACCGCCTTCTTCTTCTCTGGTAGTGACGTTTCACTGTGTACTCTAAGAGGGAAATGAATGTTGTGCGCACACACACACACATGAGCGCACGAATGTACACACGCAAGAGGCATGGGATGTGGTAAACCTGCTGTCTATTATTCTCAGTATCCTCTCTGCGGTGGGAAGTAGGGATTCCCATTACTGATGGGAAGAAAGGTCCTTGCTGTGTCTGCAGCCCCTGCCTAGACTCCCATCTGTAGAGAAGCCACACAGAGTAAGGGTGAGGCAGCTGGCTACTGGGACTCCCAGATTCTAGCCTAAACCTCCTCTCTGGCTCAGCTACTCTTCCCCAGCCAAATCTAGGTTACGTGCACAGGCAAACTCCTCCCCTCTCTTCAGGCCGCTTTCCTCTAGGAGTCCAAAGGAAACCTTCATGGGCTCTGCTGCTTTGGCTTTGGGTAGTCCTGCAAATGTACCACCCTCTCTGCATTCTGCAGTCTTTGGCAGTTCCAGCTGGGCGAAGCCAAGCCCCTCCCCCTCCCACAACCATCACTAGGCTTGGAACTGTCCTGGAGAGCCACTGCAGCTCTCTACCCCTCCATTCAGACTAGGAGGGTCTGGCAATCGTCGAACAGCCCCCGACCCTAACAGGTACCATGAAACCTATTGTAGAATCATTTCCATTAAGCAAAGGACACCTCTCCCCAAGCCCGCGTGTGTTCCCTCTGCGTGTTTGCAGTCTTCTTCCTAAGACCTGACTTCTGGGCACCACACATGCAAACTTCCCCTAGCCCTTCAGATGGGCAGCATTTGGAGCACTGCATAGGGGCCTCTCTAAACTCCAGCCCAGTCTCTTGCCCAGGTTCAGGGCAGCCAATCACAGCAGGCCAGGAGCGGCCTATCCCCTTTCTCAGGAGCCCCCTCCTCCCCTCCCTCCCTTTATGGGTGTGTCACCCACGGAAGCTTAATCAGGTGAAGTGTACCTGGTTCCCAGTGCTGTGGCAGTACAGCTGGGCCAGAGGCCAAGGGAGATGCAGAGAGGCACACAGACAGCTTGGAGTTCCTGCAGTCACCTGGAGTCCCAGGAGCCCCAGAAACAGCAGTTCAAACAGGACCGAAGATCAAACCCCAGGCAAGTAGCTGATAAGTGTGTGGTGGAGCCTAAGGGGTGTGTTTCATCCTGAAATAGAGTTGGAGGAGGGAGGCGGCTGTTTGCTTAGGGCTTAGGCACCCCCTCACAGCTCGCCTACCCAAAGGAGAAGAAATAGAGCCGAGCCACCTGCTGGTGGGGTGGCAGCACCCACCTCTTGGTGGGGTAGAAAGGTGGGATTAGCTGTGCTGCCGAGGGCAGTGCCACCAGCCAAAGTCTGTCCATGGGGCCTGCCTCCTAGAGAGCCTGCTGGGGTCGGCTTACAGCTTGGTCGTGCCTACAGATCATCATAGGTGTTCTGTATAGAGATCAGCCGGGAGACGCTTTTCTTGGACGGAATCAAAAGGGTCAAGGGCTCAAGACCCTTGAGCTGGGTCTGAACTTGGGAGCTGGCCCCACAGAGTGTGGGCAGAAGTTAGGAGGCAAAGCTCTTTGAGGCAACTTGTGATAGCTCAAAGCTCAGCTTTGTCACTCAGCAGCTACGTAACCACCAGCCATTTTTGCCTCTTTACATATCCTCTAGTACCCGTTAACAGGGTCAGTCAGTAGGTGCTACCTCCCAGCACTGCTGTGAAAAGAAATGAGCATTTGCCATTCAGCGCAGGGGGGATGTCATGGAAATATTTTTGCAGCTTCTAACACTGAGGTTTACCACACTTACAGTCTCCCTGAGGTGCACCTCTGCTCTCTGGGCCCTCAGCTCCCCTCACCCCCCCAACCAGGGGATTAAATAGATTGCTAGCGCAGGGTTGGTGTCCGATAAGCAGTCACTCTTGTCTGTGATAGGAGCCAGCGTTATGCCAATTAAGAATAGGTTTCCTCCCAGGGACATCTGGGCCTTTATCTGTAGGCAGAGATTGCATGGTGAGTTTTATCTCCTCACGGACCTCTGCGTATCTGCTCTACTGCAGACACTAGGTACGGAGGTGGCTCTCAAGAGCTCCTGCTTGTCATAGCTCGTTCAGCTCACTAGCACGTGCTCAGGAAGAACGCATTCCCTTTCATCATAGGCTACTTTCTGGGCATCTCCAACTTGCCAGGAACAGTGATGGGCCCTACAGGATAGAGCACTGCATAGGACAGCGCCTGCCTTCTCTAGAGAGAGCACAACCCAAAAATGTGCAGTGAGGTCAATGGCCGTGCAAGAGGCCGCCACCATTGTCCCACACAGACCATGACCAGGGAGAGACCAATGGACAAAGGCTTTGGGGGAAAGAAAAAGAATAGAAGAAACAGGAGAGGGCAAAAAAGGCTTCTGCGGACAAAGAGATACTCAAACAGGTCCCAGCAGGAGGAGGAGGAGGAGGAGGAGGAGGAGGAGGAGTGGTGGGTGGGTGAGTAGAGAGGGGAGTGGCTGATGTCCCTGCAGGAGCGGACCCAAGGCTGAGAGAGGGAAGCAAGAGAGCAGAATAGCATTGTGGTGCAGCTAAGGGCTGATGGAGACTGTGGTGAAGGCGGAGGAGGAGGAGGAGGAGGAGGAGGAGGAGGAGGAGGAGGAGGAGGAGGAGAAGGAGGAGGATAGGAGCAAGGCACTGAGAATCCTATGTGCCAAGCAAGGGGGCCAGAAGCACAGGAGTATCAGCTGTTTTTCTGGGGGAAGGCACCATGACCAAAGCAGTGTTTTAGACAGATGAATCTGGACATCCAGAGCCTGGACACTGGCTATACTGCCCCCAGCAGCAGCTGCCACTGTTTACTGAGCACTAAAGCCAGGCAGCTTTCAGAGAGGCCTGGTCCTCCTGGACCTTAGCCATAGCAAGTACTGATGCTTAACCCCAACCAGAAGGAGAGGTATGAAAGAGATTTGCTCACACTCCTAAAGCTGGGAAATGCCCGAGTCAGGATTCTAAGCCAGATCTGGCTGGTTCCAGGTCCTAAATCAAGGTAGGAAGAGATGAAAAGGCGAAGGAGGCAGATCAGAGAATTTGGTGGCAGCCTGGGTGATGAGGTGGTGACGACCTCAGCCACCATGAAGGGGACAGGGTGGCGGCAGTTGGGAAACCAGGAGAGCAGTCTAACCTGGTCTCGGGACCTAGTTGGACTAACCTCATCTTCGCCCCTGTGGAAGATTCTGGAGACAATGTAGTTCTACCCTGACACGAGCATCAGCCCCTTCTTTCAGGTGCTACAGGCCACTTAGCCCGGGAGCATGGAGTCACTTTCCACCTATAAGTTCTGAGTCTGGTGTCTTCCCTGGGAGACCTCAAATATTTTCTCTGTGGTCCCCAGAGGATTTTCCCTGGTGAATCCTGCAAGGAAACCCTCTGTGGAAATGGACACAGGGCTTCCTTTTTCCTCGGTCCCCTGGGTGGGCAATGGGATGGACCCCACAGTACTGCTCTCTACATGAACTGAGCCCTGGGCTCTAGAGCGGGACTGTCAAGGAAGCAGACAGCCATGGTGATGATGGGTGGCTTCCCCACGCAATGTCTACTCTCAGCTCCTCCCTCCCCCTCCTCCGCCAGATCTCAGGCCATGGCCCCAGATTACAGGCTGACTGTTCTACACTAGGGGACGCTCCTAGAATTTCTGGGGTCACAGTGGATTTCTTCAGCAGAACTTGCCAGCTTCACCCTGACCATCCTTCGCTATCCACAGGAAGGTCTCCTTTTCCGTGCAGCCTTTCTTTGAGATCTGTGTGATGGAGCCCAAAGTCTTCCTGAATACCAGAGGGTGGTGCCCAGGACAGGGGACACAGCACTGGGAGACCAGTAGGTGTCCCTTCAAGCCAGATCCCAGACTCCTGGTCATGCTTTACCAGCCTCTCCTGCCCCCATTCTCAATGCTCTGACATGCACCCCACAGGACTTGCTGTACCCTTAAGAGGAGGTTCCACCCTGGAGAGTGGAAGGGGTAGTTCTGTTTTACAGTAAGAGTTAGCTTGAGAACAAGCCCCTAAGCCATAGCCTCTTCCTTCAAGTTTGATGTACAGCGGGAAGCAGTGGCCAGGGTTAGCTGGATGAGCACTGTGTACAAAAATGCACTTTCGCTCTTCTGAATCCCAGCCTTGCTCACTCTCCTGGAGTCGTAAAGATTCCTCCCTTGGGCTGACCAGTGGCTGGCTTGTTCCAATGCGTACACCGGGTTCTCTGGATTCCCAGTTAAAATATAATCATCAGAGTGACCTTGGGAGAGTCACTTCCTTTCTATGTCTTTCCTACGTGATAAGACAGTACCTATCCTGTAGTGGGAATCAATGGCACACAGATACACACACACACACATACACACACACACACACACACACACACACAACATGCACACACACACACACACACACACATGCACACACACACATGCACACACACACATGCAGGCATGCACACATGGGTAGCTATCATTATCCGGTCTGGCCATGCTCCAAATTCTAAGTTGCTACTGGCTCCTGTGCCAGCAGGCCATCACTTCTGTGGGTGAGTCTATCAGGTCCCCCCTCCACCCCCGATGATAAACTGAGACCAAATGTTTCCCAAAGTTCATTGCAGGCTTGAAAAGACATTGGAAAAAATGGTCCCAAACTAAAGAGAGGATGGTTCCTGATGGGTGGCTGGGCGATGGATGATGATGCAGGTTAACAATGGTCATCCTTTCATGTCAGTCTGGAACTGGGGTTCACAAAATGGCTTAGCCGACTTACTCGCTTTATCATCAGTTCCTGGCGGCATCAGACAACACACAGTACTGTCCACATGTCCCAGATGCCAGGAGCTGGGCTGGGATGAGGCACAGGAAGCTTCCCTCTCCACCATAGTGGGGCATCTTATTCTCTCCTTGGCTTCTCTTGGGTGGGAATGGTTTTCTCCGTCATATAGAGCGAGCAGGTTTTACTCAGGAACTGCTCCAATATGAATCAACCTGTCTATACCAACCATGTGACCCTGTGCAAGGGGCTTGGCTACTCCTTACCCCAGATTCCTCGTTGGCGACTAGGGGTATTATCAGTACCAACACTAAAGCCTTGGAGTGGTTCTCTGGCACACAGTGCCTGGTATGTGTGTACATGCTAAGTGTACTGAGTGTATACTAGGCATGGCTACTATGGTGCAGTCCTACCCTCCTCTGAGGCTGGGGACAGCAATCTCTCAGCTGTACCCAGCCCACAAAGAATTCCTAGGAGGAGTTCAGGGGACATTTGTGGGGGTGGACTGACAGATAGATCACACCTGTGTATGTATTTGGCTTGGAATCAGGTGACTTCCTTTACCCTTCTCATTCTGATGTTTGAGGGGGAAACTGGGACTTAACATACAGAATTTTCCTTTTATGTGGTTGTCGGGACAGATGTGATTTTTGAGAGCTGTTAGGTATGGTGTGAGGGTGCTTGCCAGCTGCAATGTAGGTAGAGGGCACTGCCACCTAGAGCTTTTTCATAGCCACCACCGGGAGCCCTAGAGCTCTTGGTAGCTCTACCCCAGGTCTGCCTTACCGACCAGAGCTCGGCTCTTAGGGGATGCTATGTGCTTCTTGTATGTTACCTTCATCTACAGTAACCCTAGAGACAAATACCATGACTCTCATTTTGCCAATGAGAAGACTGAGGCTCGTAGAAATCAGAGTGAAGGCTGCTTGGCCAGAGACAGGAGCTGCCCGCTGGACAAACTAGTGTCCGGGATGGCTGCCTCAGGCTGCCTTTCCCATGGGCCTTCGGGGTGGCAGGCTCTCTGAGGCTACGCTCCTGGTCCTGGGGATGAGCCCTTCCTGTAGAGAGGGAAGTCATCTTCCTTGACTTCCTAACAGTACCAAGGCTGAGGGTTTAGAAGGGACTAGATCCCTCATCCAACTCCAGCTGCTAACAGACCCTTTAATAATCATGACCCTTATTAAAGCCTAGGGACCCCTGTCCAGTCCGGAAGACCTTCATACATCAACGAACTAGACCCCAGTAAATTGCAACCAAGATTTGGGACCATGAATGGTGCTCTCAGCCTCAGTTCCTCTTCCGCAAACAAATGATGTCCTAACTCCTCTCAGGTGCAAGGATTACACGAGCTAAGATATCAGAGTGCTGGGCAAAGCAGCAAGGACCAAGAGCATGCCTGTGATGAGTCACCAGTAAGACTGGCTGCAGAAATGGGGCTGGGGAGCAGTCATGGATCCCCAACTCTGAGGCAAGAGGAGCAGCAGGAAAGGAACATGAGATCCTTGCAGGGGACTCACTTTATTCTAGGCAGACCAAAGACATGTCAACCTAGAGGGCACAGCATCATCTTCCGGGCCCTCTAAGGTACAGGTGAGCTCACAGTCATGGGATGTGACTGCTGGTCTCCTAGGCTTGGTCTCATAGATGTAGTTACCATATCTAATGTAGCATAAAAACATTCCAAAATGGCTGCTCATGTTGATGCATATTTGAAGGCATTTAATATGTACTTGTGAGAGTGGCCAGGTTATCTTTCTAAAATATTTATAGGCTGTTTAGACATACTCCTCAAGGGAGAGTTGTGCCTCCTCCTTCTTCTCCTTGAGACTGTTTCTCTGTATAACCCTGGCTCTCCTGGAATTCACTCTGTAGACCAGGTTGCCCTTGAACTCAGAGATCTGCTTGTCTCTGCCTCCCAGATCCTGGGATTTAAAGTGCATGCAGCCACCACCCGGCCTTTTTCTATTTTAAAGTATTTAATCTGGATATTTTAGGCAGAGTTTCTGAAAGTGTATTTAAGGCTTACAAATTTCTTAAAGTCAATCTGGCAAAAGTCAGCTGGGCATGGTGGTGTATACTTGCGATCCCAGCACTCTGGGAGGCAGAGGCAGGTGGATCTCTGTGAGTTCGAGGTCAGCCTGGTCTACAAAATGAGTCTAGGACGGCCAAGGCTACAGAGAAACCCTATCTCAACAAAACAAAACAAAACAACAACAAAACAGCAACAACAAAAGGATTTCTTAAAGTGTTGTGTAGCTCTTTTTGAATTTTCAGGTTCAATGTAAACAGTTTTCTTTACCACAGTGATTTTCAGGGCCCCGTAGGTGCCAGAGGGGGAGAATACAGGTTGTATTGATCAAACTGTTTGACTGTGGACACTTTGGGGAAAGTGACCACCTTGTTCAGCGATGGGAAGATGCTGCTGAAAGCCGGAGATTCCATCCACTGAATGGTTCTTCTGGTTTAGGGCAGTTGAATGGACGGGGACCTCAGGAAGTGGTCTCATTGCTGCCAGGAAGCACCATTGAGCATGATGCACTGTCCAGGGAGCTCTCAGAGCCATAGGAAAAGCAGCAGAGTTGTGAAGAGCTTGCATTCCTCAAACCCTTTCCCAGAGCCATTGCCTTGTGGAAAGAGTGATTCAGCCATCTTTTGACCTCAGACCCCAACTCCAGCTCCAGTGAAGACAGTGGGAAATGCAAAGCATCTGGGATAATGTGTGCAGGGAAGGCTACTATTCACTACTTCAGAACCTTCCCTTTATCTAGTAAGGTGCCTAATACTAACTCCATGCACGTTTTATTTTTATTCAAATCAAATAACAAAGCATAGTAATTGCACGTATAGGTGCAATGAAAGTTTGTGTGAGGTGTATGATTAACAAACTCAATTAAAAAAATAGTAGAGTTGACAGAAATCCGTTCACCTCTTGTTTGCTGGTCCTAGGACCTTCAGGCTCCAAGAGGAGCCTTGAGAGGAAGTTAGAACTTCTTCATAGGATAACCAATTCAGGCCCTGAATTGTAGTCATCCGCCACTTGCACTTCTCCTTCTTACCACATGGTGGCGCTGTTGACAGCCGTTTCTGCCAGGGAACCCAGGGGCAAGTTCTCGAAGCCTCACAGACCTTAGAAGTTGAGAAGAGAGCCACAGCTCCTATTTGTTTTGTTTTTGTTTAAACTTGGGCAAAGAGGTTTCTCATCATGTTCTCAGGGTTGAGCTCATGATGTCTGGCTCCAATAATTCCATGTCCCACCCCTAGCAAGACATCTTCCCAGGGGTGACCAAAGTGACCTTTCTCAGGGTAAGCTAGCATTCTAACTGTATTCTGCAGTGGGGAGTCCCTTCAGCAGAACAAGCGACAGGGCCTTGAACAAGCGACTTAACCTTTATGTGCCTCTGTCTTCTCACCTGCAAAACTAAGTGATATGAACTACCTCACAGGAATGGTGTGAGAACATTTAAAAATAGAGCTTAGAACAGCGTCTTACACATCATAAGTAATAACAGCTAAAATGATCATGGTTTCATGGCAAGTCTGCTGGATGGAGTGGGATTATTGTGTTCACCTTTTGGAGTAGTTTTATGACAAATAAATGTTAATACATGGATTATTTATTTTTAAAGTAAGTTCTCTGAATTTTGAATCACCATGAGAAGGTAAGCTGTGTTCTTTTTTTAAAAAAAGATTTATTTATTTATTATGTGTACAGTGCTCTGCATGCATGTACACCTGCAGGCCAGAAAAGGACACTAGATCACATTTTAGATGGCTGTGAGTCGCCGTGTGGTTGGTGGGAATTGAACTCGGGACCTCTGGAAGAGCAGACAGTGCTCTTAACCTCTGAGCCATTTCTCCATCCCAACTGCGTTCTTAAAAATTGTCATGAATACAAACAAACTTCTGCCCTCTATCAAATCAAATATAAACAATCAAGTCTAGATCCCAATTTTTAAAAAAAGATGTATTTATTTATTATCTATACAATGCTCTGCCTGCATGTACACCTGAAGGCCAGGAGAGGGCACCAGATCTCACTATAGATGGTTGTGAGCCACCGTGTGGTTGCTGGGAATTGAACTCAGGACCCCTGGAAGGGCAGCCAGTGCCCTTTGAGCCATCTCCTCAGCTCTGGTCCCCAAATTTTTAAAGAAACAGAGCGATACTGGCAAGTATCTTGGGCAATCTTTATGTTCCCTGCACTGTGTGAGGGATTTTACCTTTAGAGGCAAAAGCCTGGCTCTGCCCGTTGAGGCTCATGGCCTGAGTAAATTCACAGATTCTCAGTCTTGACAGCCCAGGTGGGATCTGGAAAGCTCACCAGTGTGGGCAGGAGCTGTATTTGAACTCTCCCATGGGCAGCAAGGTTAGCAAAGCAGAGAAGTGTTTAAAACCCCACGATGGGAGTATTAGCCAAGGTGTGAGTCACAAATGAACTAAGAACGTCAGGAGATTGCCGTAGTGGTAATAACCTAATTATCAAGGTAGAGAAAAATATTTCCTAGGGTGTTCTTCTACACTCAGTGGGAGGCTCTAGGAGTCTCCTTAGAGTGGCAGGGAGAGATGACATTTGGTCTTGATGTCTCACGCACCAGCTTCCACCTGCAAGCAAGTGTGAGTCTCTGTGAGGCTTTGGATCCTTGTTCATTCTTTGTTCTCAGTCCACATGGAGGAGAACGCTAACAGTGAACAGACTCGGTGCCTGCAAAAAGTGGGAGGACACAGAAGACACCCAGTCATCTGAGATTGCCACCAGCTTCTCAGGCAGGGAGAGGATTGGCTCTTTCCTGCCCCATAGGCAAGACTTGAACACTGCCAAAGCCTCGTGATGCCCCATTGCTTTCAACACAGGCCACTTACTCACCCATTTAGTCAAACTCTGAGCCTGGTCCTCAACGGGGAGGAACAGACCAACGAGTGCTACAGGGCTGTGAGGAGCACTGAGGACACGCATGAAGGCAGGGAGCAGGGCCGGAGAGACAGAGCATATAACTCGAATCTGATAAGCACAGCCGATGAAACCTGGTGGCATTTAAACTCAGCACAGACCAATTATTTCCAAAATAATAGTTTTCTAAAACCTGGGGAAAGCTACATATAATTATGCCCCACCCTGGCAAACCCAGTTTTTGGCCTAATCCTCTTTCTTGGTTATTCAGCCAGGATTCATGAAGTGTCTATTATATGCTAGGGGCCAGGTTTAGCTTAGGCAGATACAACGTGAGCATCACGAGCCATCTTACTAGTCCCCTCCCCCCACTAGGCTTTTCCTTCACCTGTTTTAGATATAACGCCCTAGAAGGTAGCCGTGATCTGTATTCTCAAAGGAAATGCCAAAGGAAATGGGCGCCATTATCAGCTAGGCCAGTTACCAGGGTGCTCCGGGACCTCCGGGACCACTCATTTGATAATCGTATCTTAGGAACTGTAAAAGATGTATTCTGTCTCCCCAAATACGGGAACTCTGACTCAAAGATGTCATCTGACGATTGAGGTGTGAACACAAGATCTGAGCTCAGATCAACAACTCTCCAAATCCAAATCCCTCCGGATCGTTTCTGGAGACAGGAGTCTTGCAAAGGCCTTTCCTTGCTGACATGTTTGCTCTTCTTTACTTTTAGCAAAGTTATGGGACCTTTTCTGCTGAGCTGATGTGGTTGCTGCCTCTCCCCTTACCACTACTTCCGCCCACGTCCTCGCAGCGTGGGTGATCCCCGCAGCAAGAACCAGTGAGAACAAGAACTGGGCGCTGGGGGATTTGGTTATGGAGGCTCGCAGTTAGAGCCTAGGCTAGGCTGCAGGAAGAGACAGACCACTGAGAGCCAAGGAAGAAGGCGAGAATCCTCAGATCAGCACATGACACCTGTTGATCCGCTGCAAGGCGCCGCACTTGTCCAGAGCTATGGGTCCCATAAGGAAGTCTAAGCCAACCCAAAAAGACAAAAGGAAGCCTTAACAACTCGCAACGCCCCGAGCTGCTAGCGATGTGACTTGTTCCCGTAGTCAGGACCATACAGAACCCGAGCAAGGGCCTCACTCTGGGTCCAGCTCCACGGGACACAATGAACAGTAACTTCTGCCGAGCCCTGGTGGACTGCGGGGCCCCCGGCGGCATGCAGCTGGGTGTTGTGGCCCCTGCGGGACAGACGTCGCTGGCAGCCACCGAGCCCCTGGGCAACGTGCCCTTCTTGCTGTACCCAGGCCACGCTGAGCCGCCTTACTATGACACTTACGCTGGGGTGTTCCCTTACATGCCCTTCCCAGGCGCCTTCGGGGTCTACGATTACCCGTTCGAGCCCGCCTTCATCCAGAAGCGCAACGAGCGCGAACGGCAGCGCGTCAAGTGCGTGAATGAGGGCTACGCGCGCCTCCGGGGCCACCTCCCAGGCGCCCTGGCCGAGAAGCGGCTCAGCAAGGTGGAGACGCTGCGCGCCGCCATCCGCTACATCAAGTACCTGCAGGAGCTGCTGAGCGCCGCCCCCGACGGCGAGCCACCCGCAGCCACCTCCCCGCCACCCGCCCACAAGGGTCATGGCAACGCGCCGCAGCCCCCTTCTCTGGTGGCCAAGTCCACTGGGTCTTCCTCCTTTTCCTCGTCGCCTTTCTTGGAGTCAGAGAAACCCAGCCTTTGATCTGGCCAGAGGCCTTAACTTGTCCCTCTAGGAAACAGCATGGCGGCTTCTGGGTCCTCTGTGCCGGGCAGGATGGTGAAGTTCGAGGTCTGGTCTGTGAGACGTGCAGGCCTGAGGTAGAGAAGGCCAGATAGGGATCCCAGGAGGTGGTGAGTACATCGAGCAGCAGAGCCCTGGGCAGCTCCTGGCCGGCCTCAGCGCGGCTCTGCTCTCTTCTACAAGTCCCGCGGTAGATGGCTGCACTTTGACTATTATGCGCCATGCCTGCACCTTCCACAAGATGGCCTCAAATACTAGCAAGGAAGGAACTTGACTGCCTCAAGAGAGCAGTTCAGAGGAAGGGAGGCTCGGCAACTGCTCTCATTCAGCACCCTGGAGCTGACAGATTTGGAGGGTGTGGGTGTGGGTGTGGGTGTGCGCGCTCACGCACTTCTTTCGCCTCCCCTCTCCCACCTTTAAGTATAGTTTTCTGGCCTTTTCCCATGCTAACGACGTCATCCCTCCCCGACCCCCAAGATCTGTAAACTTCTAGGGTCCACTGTCACTGTGTTTACAGCAAGGGCTAAATAAAAAGATTGTTGCATTTTGCGATTCCTAAATGATTGTCTATGTCCACTCCCCCCCCCGACTTGTTCCTCGTCTTCATTTGACTCCCCAGCCCAGAGTACTTGCTGCAAGGGAGCATGGGTGTTTCCTAGCTCATGCAGTTAAATGATATTTCCAGAGAGCTTAGTGGACACGGGGCCCCATGTGCTAGAGGGCTTAGGGTTCCTGAGAGAAAGCCCACAGACCTTGTATAATGAGGGCCAGGGGCCATGTGAGAGCAGAGCACACTCAAGATTGCCTGGGAGATTTTCACTCTAGTGGGAGAGTGGCTCCCTGTCTGACAGGAGAAGACGTGTGGTGGTAAAGGGTGAGAGGCTTCCTGGTCCGATCCTGACAGATACTGAGACTGGTGTGGGTGGAGATATCCTGAGCTAGGGCCACCACCCAGCACATTCTCTGAACAGAGCCATGGAACTGGGCTGGGATGGGGTGGGGGTGGGGAGGCTTAACCTCAGCGTACACCACAGACAGGCTCCTCTCCCTGAACCCCACTGCCCCAGCTTTGAAGCCTTCCTGTCTCCCACTGCCCCTGCCCCATCTCAGGCCTGGGTATAATAAAGAACAACTTCCGGTGCCTCAAATCTTGCCCCTTTACACCCGGCCCTCGCCCTCCTTGGGGGCAGATTGGGATGTCACTGGCTGGACTGGAAGGAATGACAGCTGCCTGGCCTTGGGAGCTTGGGCTGGGCAGCAGGGGCTAATTTTACTCGCTGGGAGTCCAGAGAGTAATCCTCCCACCCCCACGCCCTCCCTGTCTGATTGCCTCAGCAGGACAGGCTCAGTCAGGGCCAGTCCCCAAGGTGGGGGGCATTGGGGACACAGGGAGGAGAGGGCTGTGGACTGGGGGAGTGAGGGAAAGGAGAGGGGTTGTCAGGGAAGCCATGGAGCCGTCCTCGCCCCAGGATGAAGGCCTGAGGAAGAAACAGTCCAAGAAACCTGTTCCTGAGATTCTGCCCAGGCCGCCCCGGGTCTTGTTCTGCTTGACTCTCCAGAACCCTCTAAGGAAGGCCTGCATCAGCATTGTAGAATGGAAGTATCCTTTTTAACCACCTGAACAAGATGCAGTGCGGACAGTGTGGGAGGTGTGTGTGTGTGTGTGGGAGGTGGTATGGGGGGATCACAGAGCTCAGGCTTTTAGCATCAGGGTGACTGGGCTCTTGGAGTGTGTGTGTGTGTGTGTGTGTGTGTGTGTGTGTGTGTGTGTGTGTCGGGGCGGCGGGGATGGGATCAACCTGTTACCTCAGGCCAGCATAAAGGACTGTTGTGAAGGCAGGAAGGGAGGTCTCCACCACAGTGGAACGAGGAACTTCCGGAAGCCTGAGGAGACTGCCTGGAAGAGCCTGTGCTTACGGGAGCTGCTTCTAAGTGTGTCCAAGCCTCTGACATCATGGGGGGGACCACTCAAGTTTCTGAATAAGAAGATGAAAGATGTAGCAGCTCCTGAGGAAATCTTTCACAGAGGGAGGGTGGGAAAGAGTGACAGAGCCAGGGGCAACTTCCACTGGCTCAAGTCGCAGTTACAAATGGAGCTGGAGAAATGGATTTAGGGAGGACCTGCCCTTACTGCCTCCTGGATGCTGGCGAGCAAACTTGGATGTTTTAGCTCAGAAGTAGCACCCTAGAGACAGGGGCCTCCATCACTCTCTGGGTTTGCATGAGCTCTGGAAGATGAATGGTGAAAATATCTGGGTTATTTAGGGGGAAAGGAAGGGCTACAGAGAGGAGGCCTGGTTGAGTGGGATCTGAGTGGGGAATATTTGAAATGTTTTTTGACGTGCTCTGAGAGAGTGAGATTCCATCAGCTGTTCTTTGGGGAAAAGGAGAACGGGGTGGGGGTGGGGAGGATAACCGGAAGAGTAAGGGAGCCGTGGAACCATCTAGAGACAGTGGGTCTGGGATCAGGCCTGATCCTCAGAGCTACACTGTGCCAGGCAGCATCACCTGCAGGCCCCTCCCTCCTTGCCTGCGTCCTGTGAGAGCAGCTTCCCCTGGCAGGGTCTCCCTTTTCTCCACTCTCTACTCTCCTGATCCCACTCCACCCACAGATCTATATTTTGTGCCACCCTGGGAAAAGAATGGAGTTTTGATCCACATCTATCTACATAGCAGGACTTCTGCTCTGCACCCCAAACTAGACACCAAGGACTCTCGGCCTTGCTTTCTCCTCCCTCACATTGGCTTTCTAAATGACCAGCAAATCAGGAACGGTGGATCCCAGGGAACCCTCTGGAACTGGCTGCTGGGGGTGGGGTAGGGTGACAGGTGTGCCTGGGAGGGGGATGTGTGAGTGCAAGCCTATGCACATGAGTATATGTGCATAGCTCTGAAAATCTGGCTTTTCTCTCCATTTCCCCCTCTTTCCCAGTGCTATTCAGCCTGAACATAAGTAAACCCCCCTGCCTCCCTGGCCATTTTGGGGGGTCCAAGCTCCCCAAATCGTTGTGTAGCCTCTTAGTATTATATGAATTGTCCAGAGTGGCCTTTAGCATCTTCTAGCCCGCGACCCCACAGATCCCACGGATCACTCAAGGGCCCTCCTTAACCCTGGTACCATCAGACCCTTCGAGAGCATCATCTTACTTACCATCTTTGCCAACTGTGTGGCCCTGGCAGTATACCTGCCCATGCCTGAAGATGACAACAACACTCTGAACCTCGGCCTGGTAAGAAAGCCTTCCCATCCTTCCTCTTGCGTTCCGCAGCCCCAGGCTGGGAGTCACCCTTGAACTCTGCCTTGGTGAGGAGATGCTGGTGTCTTGGTTCCCCGACAATGCAGACTGATATCCTCACATAGTCAAACTGCTAAGTGGCCCTGCAGCTTACCAGATTATACCCATTCAGCCAAATTCCATGATACCCATCAGTCAGTATTCACTCTGCCAGGCACCCAGCAGGCGCCAACTCATAGAGCTTTCCCAAGAACTCCCAGGAGTAGTACCAATGGACAGACATGGGCTGCAGCAGGGTCAACCAAGGATGCTGAACACTAACCTCCTCCCCTGCATAGAATCCATAATGTTGCTCTCACTGAGCCTGCCTACTAGGGGCATATGATAGAGGAACCTGCAGGAAAGGGCATTGCAGGCCTATGGTGTCACTCTCTTCTACTTCTTCACCAACAACACAGCAGATTTTGCACTGTATGTATGTATGTATGTATATGTATATATATATGTATATATATACATATATATAATGAAACCAAACGCTCACCTGAAATTTCTGAGGATTGGAGATTAGGTACATCATGCAGGGTAGCACCCATATAAGTGTCTAATAGGGCCGCATACCCTGGTCTTACTGACTTTGGGACTTGCTCTTATATTAATTTATTTTTTTAATTTTTAATTTTTAACTCTTTGTACATATCTATGACTCTGTATGGGTATTTACAGTATTCTCAAAGCCTAGAAGATAACATTGGATTCCTCTGGTGCTGGAATTAAAGGCAGTTACGAGCTGCCCAACATGGGTGCTAAGAACTGAACTCAGGTCTCTTGTAAGGGCAGTACCCACTCCTAACCATGGAGCCATTTCTTCAGCCCCTTCTGTCAGGCCACAAGGTGGTAAACAGAGTGAGGACTTCCGGGGAAGTCTGCTGAGAATCAAAGAGCTGGCAGGGGATGTCACTCAATGGTGGAATACTTGCTTAGCATCCAGAAGGCCTAGGCTTCCACTCTAGTGACACACACACACACACACACACACACACACACACACACACACGCACGCACGCACGCACGCACGCACGCACGCACGCACACACGCACGCACGCACACCAACAGGATAGGAAGATAGAGTTCCGTTCTCTGGGGCTTTCCCCTGTACTGAAGCCACAGGGCTTGCAGAGAAGAGACCCATCTGCATGGATCCAGTGCCAAAAAGAAAAAGCGTGCATCTCTGCCTCTTCTCAGGCTGGTTTCCATGGTAATCTATTCTGAATTGGGGAGAAGCTCGCTAAATGTGTGCTTGCTGGGAATAGAAACAACCGAGTTCCTGGATTGGAAAGAGAGCAGAACTGAAGGAGGGCAGGGCCCATGCAATCTCTGCTGTGTGCGGCTGGGCCTTCTGTAAGAAGCTCAGTTCTCCATGTCCGTGGATTTAGGGAGAGTTTGTGCCTCACCCCCTACCCTATGACTTTGGAGTTTGGCTCCATGTGCACTTTAAGAACTGGAATGTTTCTGGCAGTGTGTGCTTATGATCCTAGCACTGTGATGGCGGAGACAAAAGGATCCCTGCGGCTCACTGGCCAGCTATCCTAGCTGAATCAGTGAACCCTAGTCCCTAGTGAGGGGCTCTATCTCAAAAAACAGGGTGGACAGCTCCTCAGGTTGTCCACTGGTCTCTGTATGCATAAACACATATGGACACATGCACCTGCACATACATTGACATGTACATACACCCACAAGGGCACACATGCATGTTTATGCACACACACACACACACACACACACACACACACACACACACACACACACTATTTTGGGAGAAGCTGCCTTCTTTTACAGACATTAAATCACACCTTAGTGATTATGCAATCTTCCGTCTTGAAAACAAAATGGTTTGCCGCACAGTCCTGTGGTGTTCCCCTTTAGTCTGTGGGCTGGAGCTGCAGAGTCAAGCCTAGAGCTCAGAGGCATACCATAGCAAGTGCCCTACAGGAGGGCAAGCTGGCCAGAATCACATGGCAGGTCAGCACTCCAGGGGACACTAACCACCTGGGATGAACTCTCATCTGATCCTCTATTATGAAGTCCAAAGAGAATAGGTCAAAGTCAACTTCTGCCTGAGGTCCCCTAAATACCCTGAGGTCCCCCTAAGCACCCTGAGGTCCCTCTAAGAACCTTGAAGCTCCCTAAGCACCTTGAGGCCTCCTCAGCTCCCTGAGGCCCCCTAGGTATCCTGAGGCCCCCTAAGTACCCTGGGGGCCCCTAAGAAAGCATCCCGAGACCCTCTCAGGACCACTTGTCCATCATCTGTTTATCTCCCCGACACCCAGAAGAGGATGATGAGTGTGGGCAGAGCAGGAGGAGAGCAGATTAAGGATTTATCTCTCCCTATTGCTTTTTGGCTACTTGGGAGTCTGCAGAAAGCTGGCAACATTCCAGTTGTCTACAACAACACTTAGCTTTAAATAAGGGAAGCTCTGGGATGAAGTCTGAATTAATCTTATTCGTTTTATAACTGTATATTCAGTGCCTGGAAATACTCCAGAGATGCCACTGTGAATCAAGAGGACAGTGCCCATCTTCACAGAGCTCAATTAATTAAGCTAATTACACAAATAATTACAGTTTAGGCAGTTATATATGTACTTAAAAATAAAATGAGGAACATGTGAGGTCTGAGAAAGAGACTCTAAAGTAGCCTTGGGATCAGAGAGGCTCCTGGAAGATAGAATATTTACCCTAAGTCCTGAAAGATGCGAGCAGGGCCAGCCTTGTGGCTATGTATCTGTTCAGAGCACCACTCCTTGGAATGGATGCTCTTAGTCACAGCATTGAAGTTTTAATTTCACCTTTGAATTTATGTTTTGTAAGAAGAGTCCACGGGGACGGTGACCCATACTCTGGGAGCTTGGAGATTCAGATCTCACACAGTCTCAAGTTCTGCCACCTTCTGACTCTAAGCACAGGCTCTTACTTCCCTCCCTGGGACCCTTGGCTCCCTGGCAGAAATGTTGGAGTGGGAGCGCCTGATTAGAATATAAATCCTTTAATGTCTCAGAGATGGGCATGGTTGTGGATGTCCCGAAGTTGGGCTGGTCACACAGTGGGATGCTCTGCATAGCTGAGAGTCTAGGGCCCATCTAGGGACATAGTGTCTCCTGCGGTGGAGGCCTAGATGCCCTTAGGTTCTGTTTGTTCACCGTGGATTGCAGTAGCAGCTTTGGCTCCTCTTCTTTATATCTAGCTGGGTCACAGGATGGCACTTGTTGGGTGGTAAGGATAGTGGAAGAGGGATTAGCGGAAGGTGCTCGCAAAGGTCTGACTTCGCCCATGCAATAGTCAAGAGGCAGTTAATGCCATGGCAATTTCAGAAAGATGATGTGGAAAAAAGATGAATTGACTTTTTGTTTTGTTTTAGCATCTTTATGAGTAGGGGTTTCCTACTTTTTGAAAACAACAACAACAACAAAAATTTTCTATTTTCATATGAGTGGAGTTTTCACACCCCCCAACCCTGTTCCAGCCCCCAGTGGCACAGCAAGTGCTTGGTGAGGGGTGAGGGATGGGGTGGGAGTATGCCTTCATGGTATGATGGCTCAGCAGAAAGAGGGTTTGGGTTGAAGGAGCTACATGGGCAAAGGGAGTTTGCATTTAAAACTTTTACTTATTTTATTCCATGTGCAGACAGTTGTGAGCAGCTATGTGGGTGGCGGGAACTGAACCCAGGTCCTCTAGAAGAGCAGCCAGTGCTCTTAACCACTGAGCCATCTCTCAAATCATCAGAGTAGCATTTTTAAAAGCTTTTCAAGCCATCACATGGGGCATGGACTGGGGTGAGATGGGAGCTAAGGAAAGCACACCAAACTGCCCCTGCCGGAACTGAAACAGGCACTGGAGATGGAGGTAAAGGGTGAACTTGAGAAAGATTTATGAAGTGGGATGGATGGGACTTGGCGACTAACCACGGGTGTGGAGACAGAGCTTGGGGGTGGTGAGAAGGCCACTGGGGGTTTAGAGTCGAGGACAGACAAGTGGTAATGTCGCTAAGAAAGCTACCTGTGTCTACACCCTGGACAACTGGTTCTGCCGGCCAGGGTATTTGATGACAAAGGTCTCCTGCTGTGGCACATGCCAAACCAGCTAGGATGTGGGGCAGGCAAAAATGGCCTCCTGTTAGTGTCCTGCACAAGTCAAGTCTGAGAGTTGGATTCATGATTGTGACTGAATGCCCTGGCGCTTGTCAGAGGGGATGGGCTTCACGGGCTGGCCCCTCCAAATCCTTCTTCAGCTCTCCCCTTCCTTCCCTCCAGCATTCCATGAGAGTATTGGGCCTGGGCTACCATTCTGATTCTGCCTATTCTAGATCAGCAAGGAAGCCGCAGGTCCTCCCCAAACAGAGAGGAAACTGAGGCCCAGATAGGGCAAGGAATTCTGGCAATACACAGCGGGTCAAAGGGTAGCAAGATGGTGGTCAGATTGTTAATATCTTGGACAGCTTTATGGTCCACTGGTGGATGGGGGTGTGGGCTCCCACACCAGCCACATTGGAGGAGCGGTGTAGCATGGTGGTTAGGGCAATGGATCTGGACTGGAGTGGATGCTCTTGAATCCTAGCCCTTTCAAGGAGATGTGCTCCTGGACATATTGTGTGATCTCCATATTCCTTCAGCATCCTTGTTTGCGGTGGAATAATCTGGTATACTTGAGAGAGGTTTCTGTGAGAATGAGGACTCTTCAGACTGCTGGGCCTTGTACATCGATATTAGGGGCTTCATGTTGAAGGTGTTTCTTTCACCACTGTCACTAACCCCTCTTGCTCTGCTCTCAGCGGTAAAAGAATACAGCAGCACTGGGCAGCGGTGGCGCACGCCTTTAATCCCAGCACTCTGGAGGCAGAGGCAGGAGGATCTCTGTGAGTTCAAGGCCAACCTGGTCTACAGAGTGAGTCCAGGACAGCCAGGGCTACACAGAGAAACCCTATCTTGAAAAAAACAAAACAAAACAACAACAATAAAAGAATAGGGTAGGACTTGTGAGGCATACACAGCCTATAGGCAAGAAAACTAACTTGTTTTTCCACCAGGAAGAGCTATCATCTCCACAGGACCCACTAGTGAGTAGGAAACACAGGAACACCTCTCAGGGCAGTGTTTTTCTTTTTTCTTTCTTTTTTTTTTTTTTTTGGTTTTTTGAGACAGGGTCTCTCTGTGTTAGCCTTGGCTGTCCTGGACTCACTTTGTAGACCAGGCTGGCCTCGAACTCACAGCGAGCAGGGCAGTGTTTTTCAAAGGAGTGACAAGAGGAGGACTTCTGCCCATCAAGGGACATTTGCAATGTTTAGAATCATGGAGTTGGGGCCAGGGATGCACTTACTGGCACAGAACAGCCAGAATTATCTGACCCCGTGCCAGTTAGGGTTGAGGTTGAGGACTCCTGCCTTAGACAGTTAAATAACTTATAAAGTATTCCATGGTGGGGCTGGCCAGATGGCCCAGTGGCTATGGGTACCTGCTGACAAGCCTAGTGACCTGAGTAAGATCCCCAGGACACACATGCTGAAAGGGAAGCACCAACTCCCACAAGCTGTCCTCTGACTTCTACACTCACCCTCCTCCACTAACTAACTAGCTAACAACTAACTAACTAACTAACTAACTAACTAAATGTTAAACAAAATAATAATGAATTACACCTTGATATTATGAGTCTTGTAATGTCATCCTACTTCCAAGATCTGGATGGGTTTTTTTTTTTTTTTTTTTCTTAATGGCCATACGAGACATTGTCTGCTTCATGGGGACCCTGTGAGTTACTCTCCAGACTGCCATCCACTCTGTCCCCCTGCGGCTCTAGAGCAGCCAGCCCTAAGCCATCATAGGACATTCCATGCCTCTGCCACATTCCTGGGGTTCAGGTTGCCACCGGCGTCCTCCACAGGCTGGAGGCTAAGCCACTGGCAGCCAGGACATTTGTCTTTTTATAGGGTCCAGAATGTCTTGTTGTTGCCTGCAGCTAGCGGCCCGCTCTGCTTCACCCTCTGAGGAAGCCGGTCCTTCGGCAGGGCCCCCTGCTATGGCCTTGCTTTCAGAGGGTTGGAGCCAGGTTGTTCCAGAGTGACCTGGGGATCTAGTGACCAAGGTATGCCTGGCTGGGTCACCCATGCTGAGAAACACAGGGACTTTCAACGTGAAGCTCCCAATACAGATCTGTGAGAATAAAACAGACTCGCAGAGCCCCACACCTCTCCCCACTGTATGGACTCTGCTCCCTTTCTAGACACCCCGTTCCCCACCAAATCTCCACCTGCCACCCCCCCCCCAACACACACCCTTCATAACACACGGGGCTGAACAACAAAATCCTTGGGAGAGTCCCTGGTATGTGCCACACTCTGCAGCCTTCCAGGGACACAAGGAGAAAAGCAAGAAAATGCCAAGTCAGACAAGCCTGCACCTTTTTTGGCACCTCCCTAAACGCACTCTCCATCACCCTGCCTGTGAGCAGGGGCTGGTACCTCCCCTTTCAGAACTGTTAGATCTCTGAGAAGTGACCTCACATACAGCCTGGTACACAGGTATTATGCAATGAGTTCTATTCTTTTCCTCCTCTGCCCTTCCAGCCCTGACAGACCATAGACAAAGTCATACTGTGACCAGGCCTACAGGGACAATGTGCTGTTGTAGACAGGCTCCAACAAATGCATGCAGACGTCTCTCCCTCTCCAGTGTGGCCATGCTGCTTGAGGCTGCGGGGTCGTGACTTAGACTCTCTGCCCATATTTCAGCTCTGCCCATTGGCTGTGTGATTCTAGAAAGCTGTGCATCCCCTCTGTGCTTTGGCTTGCTTATCTGCAAAGTGAGTGAGAGGGTGTTTACTGTGCAGGACTTCCATGCATGACAGTCTGGCGTGTACGTGTGGCTAGTACAGGTCCCAGCAGGTCAGCACTGCTTACTAGGCTTAAATTGTTATTATGGCCCATGACAGTCCTGTCCCCAGCCCTCCTAGGTTAGGCCTCTGCTTTTCCCTACCTCCCCTCCTGTCACTCAGCCCTGTCTGTGTAGCTCCACACTCCCGACATGTTTGCCCCCTTGACCTGAAGAGGCTAGGTTGGAGGAGAAGCAGTGGGATGTAGAGCCCTGTCCCCTAGAGATGTGGAGTGACATGAGTGACTCACCCAGGTCATGTCCAATTGAGCAAAGTTTTGTCGAGCTAAAGATAGCAACTTCCCTCACTCCTCAACTGGTCATTGTCCAAACCATCCAGAATGAAGGGTCAGGAAGAATCTAGGCCCAGATATCAGTGGACAGCATGGCGGAGCAGAGGCCCAGCAGGTTGGTTCACTAGAGAAGTGCTGGCCAGGATGGGGGTCAGGCAAGAGCCCATTGTCCTCAGCAGAACCTCTCCTCTCCTTATACTCTTGCTTTTCTCTATAGAAACAGGAAATATGTCGCCTGCATCAGGACCCAGCCCCAGTCCACATTGTTTTGTTTGCCTGTGAATTTATTTGAGAACCTTCGTTTGACGTCTGAGCCCCTCTACCCCACACCCCTGCCCCCAGCCTGGAGTACAGAAAACAGTGGCTGCAATTGTCCTTGGTGATTGTGGCCACCTTGGCCTCCTGTCTGTCCTGAGTTGGACCTTTTCCAGTGCTAAGGTCACAGGGGTCATGGGCAATCTGTGCTCTTATTGGAGCAGGAACCCGAGCAAAGTTGAATGGACGCCACCTTCAGGGACTCTAGGGCCTTCAGACCTTGCCTTATCTTGGGGCTATTGTGAACCCCACTCTGTGGACTTCTCACCCTGGAGTGAAGCTCCACCAGTAAGAAACAAAAGCGAGGTCCCATGCCACAGACTTCTCCAACAATAAGTAGGCCGCTCCTCCTGTATACTTCCAGGACCAAGAAAGAGGGTGACGGCAGGGAACAGGCAGCGATTACGACTGTAGAAGTGTCTTGTGTTGTACCTGTCAGGCCTGCCCCCAAGCACCTCTGGGATGACCCAGGTGGAAAGGGAGGTGTGAGGACACCCAGCTGATCCCTGCTGTACCCTCGGCCCAAGTTCTAGCTCACCTTAAATTCCCATCAAATTCACCATCAAATTCCGTTGGCTTCCCTGAGGCAAACAAGTGAATTCTGAGAGTCTCGCCCCTGTGGCTCCTTATAAGCTTTGGGTCTGTGTAGATCACATGCTTGGACCCTAGGGACGAAACCCTTCTATACCTCACAATGCATCTTAGCTTCTCCCAGAAGCTCCATGAGTTCTTTCAGAGAACTCTGTGAGGGGACACAGAGCCCCCCATGGGGGACACGGAAGGCCCTCGCACAGAAGTACAGACCAGGTAGGTCATGGTGCTTGGGGTGGGGCAGGGGAAAGAGGGATGGAGACAGCTGGCCCTGTGGCCCAGACAGGGAGGCTGTACTGGAACAAGTCCCTTTGCAGATGAGTCTGGCCAGTTGCCATCACCTTCCTCAAGGCCTGAGCCATGCCTGGGTGGGAGTCACTGGGAGAGAGGCAGTGCAAATGGTGTGTATCGTGAGACCTGGTCTTTGCAGCCCAGGACTTTGGGAATGCAAGGCATGTCACAGATGCAAGGCCCCTGGCTCAGACTTACACACCAAGTGCAGCCCTGAAGCTCTCTGTGGGAGGTCAAGACCCTCTTGCACTGGATTCCTGGTGATGAAGTCCCTTGTAGGTGGAGCCATCAGAGCTTTTACCTCGAACGCAGCTTCCTAGTCTTCCCTAGAGCTCGGAAGGTAGGAAAGCAAAGAGTCTGGCCCAGGGTCAAAGACTATCTCCCCTAGTCTGGGATCAGGGCCTGTTTGTTGCTAATAACTTCCAATCTGCTCTGCTGTGTGAAGTCACTTCACTTGTGCCACATAGGACCTGCTACGAGACTGAAACCCCCACAGGTGTTATCTGGCCGCACTTAGAAGCTAAGCACTGCTGTGGGCTTTTCACAAAGCATCCTCAAAGAGTGTTGATCTTGCCTTAGCCATAGTAGCCATCTGCAGGCCCACTCAAGCCCATAGTTTGTCTCTTAGGCAGAAGGGATTGATACTGTTCACAAACACACATGGCAGGCACATTTCTAGATGCAGGTGATACAGCAGGAAACTGAGCAAACGGCTCTATATATTCACGTCAGGAGACAGTCAAGTAGATGAACAGGTAGCTAGCAAATTAAGTCGTGAAGTCTGCAAAACAAAACAAAACAAACAAACAAAACCAACCAACCAAAAACAAACAAACAAAACTGAAGTGATGTGTCATCAGAAATGAGCTAGGAAGGAGAGAGAGTGACCCAGAAGGGATCAATCATAAGCTGGGGCCAGTGAGAAAACAGTGACACATACACCCTCTGATAGTGTTCCAAGAAGGAACAGCAAGGGCCCATGCCCTGAGCCAAACATTCTTTCAACTATGTATGGGGTGGGGGTCGGGGTGGGGCTAGGAGGTAGACAGTATGCAGTCTTCAAACCCGACCTTTCCCTGTTCCTAGAACTCACCCTGAGAATCCCCCTCTTATGAGGAACCCTAGCACCAAGCCTAAACCCACCTATTGGGGACTGTCCCCTCTCACCTATTCTTGGGGCCTGAACCACTCTGACTCCTATAGTCAGTACACACAGGAAGATGACAGAGGCTCTAGGAGGCTGCAGTTCCACAGCAGCACTGGAGAGCACATCACAGGCAGTACAGGGGACACCCCAAGCAGATCATCCTTAAGGACAGTCAGAGAAATCATATGAGCCTATGTAAGTGAACATTCAGAGCCTAGGTTAGTAGGAGAATCTGAAAATCGTTCCACTGGCAGGCCAGTACCCTGCAGGACAATGGTTAGGCCAGAAGTCAAGGTCAGCAGGGGTCATTTCATAAGGGACCACCTACTCTATGGTCTACCTAATAAACTACACAATGGGAGGCCAGGAGTGGTGGCCAGAGGAGAGCCGGGGCTAGGGGAGAAGGGAGCATCAAAGGGACTAAGTCTGACAGAGTAAGCCAGGCCACAGGCAGGGCCAGCTCTAGTGGAGACAAGACGGGTGAATCAGGCATCAGAGACAGAAATGTCAGGATCTGGTGGGACCCAAGGCCAGAAAAACCTCTGTCAGGAGTCAATGGAAACTACTGGAAGTCAGGGACCTGTGAGAGGAGAAGGCTCAAGGGGAGAAGAGGTGCAGGCTCAAACATGTTGAGTTCCTGGTTGAGCAGAACCATGCCTTGGTGCGTCACTCACTGATGTAGTCCCTACCCAGCAGCTCTGTGAAAATCAAGAGAACCTCATGGATGCCATGGTGCAAGTAGAAGCAGTTCTCCACAAAGAGCCTGGTGTGTAGAAGCCCTGTGTCCCACTGAGCAGTGCAACATCCCCTCTTACAGGGTGTCATTTACTCACTCCTCATGACAGCTTTTTGGAGATGCGGACGTCAATTAGAGCAATTTTCAAAAAAAAATATTTGTTTTATTTTACACGTACGGTTGCTTAGCCTGCATGTACATATGTGCACTGTGTGAGTGCAGTGCCCAGGGAGGTCAGAAGAGGGCATCGAATCCTCTGGATAGATAGATGAGTTTCAGATAGATGAGTATAAGCCACCACATGGGTGCGAGTTATTGAACTGAGGTCCTCTGGAGGAACAACCACTGAATCTTAACCACTGAATCAGCTCAGTTTTACACACGAGGAAACTGAGGTTCCTAGTGGAACTTGAGTAAAGAAACAGCCAGTGAGAAAGTACACCGTATATCTCCTGCCTTGTGCGATTGTCAGTGGACTCGCCACAGACAGACAATGGTGGAAATGCTTTAGGAAGGCTATGACTTTGATTACAGGATGATAGCCAGTTCATGCCCAGGGGTTTACTCTCAAGCTTAATAATAAATCCTTGCGGGGAGTGAACAGCCCTGTTCCTCTGTGGATGACACATGGCCTAGAGAAGAGGCCTGGGGCCAGCACAGCGTAACACTGATGACAGTATCTCTCTGGAGCAAGAATGGACATTTGCCGGTCCATGTCTACACAGCTAGGGTCATGCTGTGTGCACGCCAGGATTAGGTTACAGAGTGGTATGAACGTAGAGCCTTGGGTCTTGGGGCTGGTGGGCTATAAACCCCAAGTGACTCCCACCTGAGGCCCGTAGCCCCTACAAGCTTTCTCTTTGGCCAAGAGACAGACAGACAGACAGCAGCAGGTGCAGGCAGCTCTCGGGTATATGTGGCCAGCCGCCCAGGCTGTGAGCACTGCAACTATTTTGAGTTCTGTTTTCCCTTCACTCAACAAAACTTCTCCTGTCTGTCTCCTGAGTGTTGAATCAACCTGAAAACTTACATGCTGACTTAACTTCGCTCTTCTTACACATACCTTCCCCTGAGAGGTAGGCCTCACTCCTAAATGCTTACCACACAGAGAGAAGACCATCCAGTTAATTTCTAGGAGACCCTCCATGATGTCTTCACCACACTCCTCTCAGCTGGGATGATATCCAGACTGCCCCTGGCAGCTCTCTTGTATGGAGGCAAGATTCATCCCACAATCCGCGCCCCCCCCCCCATGATGCTCAACCTGCGACCTAGCAAGAGCCTAATTAATGGGAGAGTATGGAGGTGCCTTTCCGTTGTATGCTTTATTTTTTGAAGGAGAAAGCTTTGAGATTAGGAACTGAGGAGGAGTTGGGGGGCAAGATTTAAAAAAGAACAGATCTTACCCATCTATGTCTCCATATCTCCTTCCACTTCTTCCAAGCCATTCTTGGGGTGACCAGGTTGCCTATCTGGTTGTACTCATAATAAAGGAACATGAGTCATAATATAACAGGTCTCTGACAGCCAGGCGCAGTGGCACAAACCTGTAATCCCAGCACTAGGGGAGGCAGAGGCAGGTAGATCTCTGTGAGTTCGAGACCAGCCTGGTCTACAAAGCAAGTCCAGGACAGCCAAGGCTACACAGAGAGAAACCCTGTCTTGAAAAATAAAAACAAACAACAACAACAACAACAAAAAGAAAAAGAGGTCCCTGAAGGGCTCTTGGAAAGGCCCTAGTCCTGAGGTGCTTTACTGGGAATGGATGCCGGTGGGTGACTGATTGTAATAGGGCTACTGGGCTGTGGGCACAGGCCCTGTCCTGTTAAAAACAACTTTGTATGCACCAGTGGAGCCACTACTAGGAGTATGCAGCCCTGATTCCCTGTCAGGAGTCTAGGATTGTACGAGGAGCCTGGAGGACCAGGACTAGGCTCAGGTGGCTGTAAGAAGAGTGGTTTCAGCCTGGAGCCCAGCCAGGAGGGAACTGTTTTCTCAGTTAGAAATAGCTCTGGGCCCTGAGTAGGGAAAGGGTGACCCACAGGATCAGGCTACAGAGCCAAGGATGGAGGAGTCAGCAAGGCCATCATCAGGGTGAGGTAGAACTGAAACCTCAGCCCCTCACCACAGGGCATCCTCTTACACAGGGTACTCCATTTTCTCATGCCCCTGCCTGGTGGTAGCTGCCTGTAGACAGCTGTAGTGGATGTGAAAAGGGAGATGCTAGAAAAATAAGGAAGAGCAAAAGACCTTGATTAGCAAGAGAGGCTCATTTGGAGTGCTAGGTCCACCTGTAGTCTATTGAGTGGCGGGAGGGGAAATGCCCACATGGTGAGTCACCACCAAAAGTAACCTGGAGGAGAAAGGCTTTTTTCATCTTACAATTGTCAATTCATCACTGAGGGAAGTCAATGGGGGAACTTAGGGTGGGAGCCTGGAGGCAGGAACTTTAGCAGAAGCCATAAACACTGCTTAGTGGCTTGCTCCTCATGGCTTGCTCCTCACGGCTTGCTCAGCCTGCTGTCCTTAACAACTCAGGCCCACTTGCTCACAGTCGGCACCGCCCACAGTGTGCTGGGTTCTCCCACACCAATCATTAACCAAGAAACTGCCTGGCAGACTTGCCTATAGGCCAATCATATGAAGCAGTTTTGTTTTCAATTGAGAGCCCTTTTCCCCAAATGACTCTAGCTTGTATCAAGTTGACAAAAACAAACAAAACAAACAAACAAACAACAACAACAACAAAAAACCAATCCAAACCAACCAACCAACCAATCAACCAAACAAACAAACAAACAAAACTAGCCAGCATAGGACTGTTCATTCATTTAATTCTAGGTCCTGCAAGTAAGGAGGAAAATGGGAAAACAAAAATTCTACCCTGTTGTGGAATTTTTTGACTACTTTATTGGGTTCTTAAATATACCATCTTTCTCTACCCCAATCTCTTCCAACACCCCAATACAAGATAGGAAAGACAGAATGCTAGTTGGGGGGCATTGAGATCTTTTTAGACTCCTTCCTTCCGATCAAGGATGTTGAGTTCCTTGGGGCAAGTCCAATCTTTGTCTCCTCGGGATAGCTCCAACTTCTTGTCTCTTGACAAAGCAGCAGCAGCAGCAGGAGCAGGAAGCAGCAGTTGGAAGAGCCACACCCGTCGTTGGGTTCTGCTTTTAATACCTCTCTAGAGTGCCCTAGACTTAAACTGTCTTCAGCGGGCAGAATCATGCCTCTGCCAAAGCACACCCAAGGCAAATAGTTTGCTTCTGTGGACAATCTGAAGCAGCCCCATATCCCACACCTGGGGTTAAAACAACAAAACAACAACAACAACAACAACAACAACAACAACAACACAAATGTTTACATAACATAACTGGGTTTTTTAAGACACTAAAAATTTTACTGCGGTTTATATTCTGGCGAGGAAAGAATTAACAATCACAACAAAAGCATGTGTGTGACATTTTAGCCAGATGGTGAGAAGACAGCATGAAGCTTGGAAGAAGAGCTGAAAGGTTGAAAGTGGCTCCAGTCACACTTGGCGGCCAGGGAAGACATTATTATTAAGGGGACAGCTTTGGACTGTAGAGTTGAAGGGAGTAGGGCGCTATCAGGGTGGACGGGAGCCTCTAGGAGTGGCCAGAGGGCAGATCAAGGGGCCACTGTGCAGTGTCCAGCAGGAAGACGTGACACCATGTTTGCCACCACTTTCTCCCTTCCAGGAAAAACTGGAGTACTTCTTCCTCATCGTCTTCTCCATTGAGGCTGCCATGAAGATTATAGCCTACGGCTTCCTGTTCCACCAGGACGCTTACCTGCGCAGCGGCTGGAACGTGCTGGACTTCATCATTGTCTTTCTGGGGTAAGAGTTGGCTGGGGCTTTGGGACTGCAGCCAGATCCGCTCTGAGGACTTTGCTTACAGATTCTACCAGCAGCCCAGAGGCAAGACAGGATCTCAGCGTTGTGCTGGATCATCCTGGGGTGTGGTCAGTGCTGGTGGGAAATGAACCAGTGACCCCAGTCCCTGCCTGCAGGTGACAAACCGCTTCACCAGCCGGACCCTGCAAGTTCCCTCACCTTCACACACTATAGGCAAGAGGACATGGTATGGCTCCAGTGGCGGCCATTGTCGTTTGTGCATCGGTTTCACAGACCCACACTGCACACATGTTATCCGAGTACACAAATATAGACACCTAGTAGCCTGCATTAGTGCACTGGGGTGGACATCAGATTCTGCAGGCTGAGAGCTCCCACAACGGAGATTTGTTGCAGATGCCAAAGTTCAAAGTCCCAACTGGGCAGGCCTGGTATCTCCAGGCCACCTTCCTTGGCTGTAAGTGGCCACCTTCTAATTGCGTCTCTATGCGGACTGTCTCTGAGCATGCACCATGGTGTCTTTTTTTGTACATCCAGATTTTTCCCTATAAGTATAACCAGCAAATCAGATTTCAGCCCACCTCAGTGACCTCACTTTAATAGCCCCAAGTCCAGGCTGACATTCTGAGTTGCTGGGTGTCAGACTTTCAACAAAAGAATTTTTGTGACCCCATGACATCACTTTCATCAACCACTGCCTAATTATAACAGCCACATTTATCAAGGGCTAACTATGTGTTTTACATATAACATTATCCAACGACTCACCCGTTTCCTCCATTTCATGGGTGAAAAGACTAAGATACAGAGAACTGAGCGGGTTGCCCAAGGTCACACAGCAAGCAAGATGCAAATGGAGGCATCCTTGGTTCTGAAGCCTGCACCGCTAAGCACTACACTTCCAGCCAAATAGCGTCATGTTGCTTATCTGCTGGGCTTTCTTTTTTGGTTGGTTTTGTTTTGTTTTGTTTTGTTTTTCAAGACAGGGTCTCTCTGTGTTAGCCTTGGCTGGAAGTCACTTTGTAGACCAGGCTGGCCTCGAACTCACGGTGATTCAACTGCCTCTGCATCCTGAGTACTGGGATTAAAGGCATGGGCCACCATGCCCGGCCTGCTGGTTTTTCAATGCTCCTCTGGCCACAACAAGGAAAACTGAAGCATTCTCAGACTCAGCTTGGCCCTTAGCAGGTGCTCTGGTTGGAAGCCATGACAGATGAATAGGGCATCAGCGAGCAGCACGGTTGTTTCACAGAGCATCAGGGACTCAGGAGGTGGGGGTGTCACTGTCTAAAAGTGTTCCTAGAAGAGAGATTAATGGGCTTCAGAACTCTGAAGGGGAAAAAGAGAGGAGACAGGAGCACATCCATCAGTGGCAGGAAGGCCAGTCCTAGGGAGACCGCAGAAGAGACCCCCCACACCCCAACCCCACTCCCACCCCCTAACCCCACCCCCAACCCTGGGCATTTTATCTGAATCACCAAATGAGTGAGGAGTTAACCTGCATCTTACTGTCATGCACTCTTCCTTGGGACCAAGGACTTGTGTGCATAGCACACTTGTATCTCAGCCTGAATCCTCCCTTTCTATACCTGGCAACCGTTCATCACCAGAAGCCCAAAGCTGAACCTGGCCTCAGAATCCTTGATTCAGTACAATTTTTCAGTGCTGACAGCTGGGAACTACATCAACCCCCTACACCCAGGTCCTTTGCATGGTGGGATACAAGGTCCTAGAGCACTGGGGCTCTGGCTCATCTGACCGCTGACCCCCCCCCCCCCCCGTCTCCATCTTCTCCCCCTCCAGTGTCTTCACCGTGATTCTGGAACAAGTCAACATTATTCAGACCAACACCGCCCCCATGAGCAGCAAAGGAGCCGGCTTGGATGTGAAGGCCCTGCGAGCCTTCCGTGTACTCAGACCCCTGCGGCTGGTGTCAGGGGTGCCCAGTGGGTGACAGTGCCTCTTCTCCCAAGCCCCCCTTTTGCCCCTTCTGATCTGGGTACCCCACTGTTTGTAGAGGGAAGGCCATGAGACCCCAAGGAGGAGCGACTCTTTTTTTCCCCCCTCTCCTTGCTTTCTGTGGCAGGCCTTCAGGTAGTCCTCAACTCCATCTTCAAGGCCATGCTCCCCCTGTTCCACATCGCCCTGCTTGTCCTCTTTATGGTCATCATCTACGCCATCATAGGGCTGGAGCTCTTCAAGGGCAAGATGCACAAGACCTGCTACTTCATTGGGACAGGTGAGCCGTTTGGACTGTAGAGGCGCAGAGGTCCCCGGTGTGACTCTGAATCTTTCCCATCACAGCTGGGAAAGAAGCTCTGGGTCAAAGCCAAGCCCCTCCCCACTGCCCACTACGGAAGCAGGCATCTCCTGGACTCAGGAGAGTGGGAGGAAAGACAAGGCCACCGGGATCAGAGACGAGAGGCTTGGCCACGGCTTGCTCCGCCACACCCTGTACAATTCAGTGATGTTCAGGCTTCCGGGGCCAGTTGTGGATTGAAGCGCTGGCCTGGACCAGCCTGAACGTCTCTTCATACTTTCCTTGTGGCCATAGTTTACTTAGGTCTGAGCTGTCTCTCAAATCAGGCCTGCAGGGTATGGACTGAACGAGACCCAGGGGGTTGGGGGTTGGGGTGGGAAGGCACTTTGGGAGTTGTCCAAAATAGCCCAGACTGAGGCCCACGCAGACTCTGGGTCCTAGAGTCTAGGACGTCTCCCTAACACAGCTGTTCTCATCTTTCTGACCTTAGGACCCCTTCACATCCTCACAGGGTAATGCAGACCTGAAAAGAGCATTCTTTGTGTAGGTCTGACCCACTGATATTCATATGGAAATCAGAATAACTATAACGACATTAAATCCATTTCTAAGAGTAGCAATGAGCTGATGACATGAGAACAGGAACATATTCTTATAAAAATGACTGTATTCTCCCTCAACAAAATCTACTTAGTGAGAAGAGTGACAGTGTTTTGCTTTTTTTTTTTTTTTTTTTTTTTTTCCTTTTTTCTTTTTTGGCAAGACTCCTCAACGCCTGGCTTTAATCAAGTGGGATGGAACTGACATCTGCTCTGCATGAGGGTACTGCCACATCATGTGTCATGTGACTGCAGGACAACTCCACTCTCCATTGAGAGAACGGGAGGTGGGGGGGGGGGCAAGTATCTAGCAACATCTTAGCATCACCATGAAGGTAGCTTTGAGGAGGCAGATGACTCAGAAGGCTCTCCAGCTCTTGCCCTTAGCCTCGCTACTTTACAGCAGTTTCCAGGGAACTCAGAGTTCCTGGAAGCTTCTGAGCATGGCCTACGCCAGGGTCTCCAGAGCAGAGAGGATGACACTGAAAGAGGACTTCAGTGTCTGGGGACATAGGTGGGTAAAGTGCTCACTGTACAAGCCCGAGGACCTGAAGAAGACACTTGATGTTGACCTTTGGCTTTTCCACATACTTGTAGTAGTGCATACACACAGCGAGGGGGAGGGGGAGAGGGAAGAAGGGGGAGAGAGGGGAGTTTTAGAGAAAATAAGACTCCCTTGGGGGGACACAGAAGGGTACAATCTGAAGCCTGGTAGCAGCTTCCCTAGACTTGCACAGCTCAGCCAGGTGCCGGGGGAACAGTTCCCAGCCTCCCCAGACTGAGGCTCAGGTCCGAACATGGGAGCCCCTGTCCCTAGTGAACCCCAGCAGGAAAATGCCACCGTTTCAATCTCAGAAGGTACAAAGGCCCCTCTGGTCGCTCCTGCAATATAAATTGAGCATCAAGGCACAGTTCATCTTAGGAGTAGTCCTTCCAAAGTTGTTTTAGTTCTAAAACATAACGGCTGCCACCGGGAGGTGCCAGCTGCCAGTCTTGACTCTAGGTCCCTCTTCATTTCTGTTACTCTGCTCTTCCCAGTGGTCCCTGGCCAGCTTGACTCCAGTCACTGTCCACTTGTCTAATGCTACTGCCTTCTGCCTCTAGACATCGTGGCTACAGTGGAGAATGAGAAGCCATCACCCTGTGCTAGAACTGGCTCCGGACGCCCCTGCACCATCAATGGCAGCGAGTGCCGAGGAGGCTGGCCTGGACCCAACCATGGCATCACCCACTTTGACAACTTTGGCTTCTCTATGCTCACCGTGTACCAATGCATCTCCATGGAAGGGTGGACCGATGTCCTCTACTGGGTGGGTCTGGGCCTCTGAACCATCCCTCTCTTCTAAAGGCTTATCAGGGGGCAGGAAGGGGAGGGCTTATAAGACCTGCCCCAGAAGTCAGCCTCTGCCCAATGCCAGTGGTTCTGTCTTGCCCTACCTGGGCACACATACAGAAGTATGGCCTTTGTCTAGTGCCTAGATATTGCCTGGTATTCCCTGAGGCAGGTCCCATGGTGCAAGGTCTGCAAGATTCCAGAAGGGGGTGAGGGATGGATACTAGGAATTCCATGAATTCTAGTCTCAGTGCCTGAATTTTCTCTAGAAAGTCAGGGACTCTTTCCCAGTGTCCTGTGTCTTGGACATTCAAGGGATGAGAAGCCTGTTAGGTCTTTGTTTTTGCCCTTGGGCAAGAGGCTTTCTTAGGTAAATATCACTGTGTACCAGTCTCCTCATCTATAAAGAAATGCTGCTTACACCATAGAGCTAGAGGGAAACTCAAAGGATTGTAACATTGTTGGTGTATAATCATCTTTGCAGAAACCTTTTTATTAGAGCAAATTCTTTGTAAGGTTTTTTTTTAGCTCTATTACATTTATTATTTAATGCTCCAACAACAAACAGCATCACTCCCATGTTACAGATAAGGAAACTGAGGCTCAGAGAGATCATCTAACTGTGTTAGTGAGCCTCATGAGCAGCTGAGCCAAGAACTGAGCTCTCCCCCACCTGGCTCCAATCCAGAACTCTCGAGAACAATGTGGCACAGCCTGTGTGTGTCGGGGGAAGGGGGTTGTAAAACTGCCAAACGCTTTGCAAATATAAAAGATTAGTATGAACATTTCTCGAAGCCTTCCATTAGGGAAGCAGATGATTAAACATGTCAAAGGGATGTGACACATGCTATTTCACCTCCGCCACAAGTCTAGGAGGAGAACACTACCATCCCCACACTAGATAGATGGGGAAATGCTAAGAGATGTCAGGACACTTGGCTAGGGTCCCAGAGGATTGTCACTCTGGAAAGATTTGGCTGTAAAGAAACAGAGATGCCCTTGACTAGATGGATGGTGCCTAGCCTGGGCCAGGTGCACAGTCAGCAAGGGGTCCTTTGAGAAGACCTTTCAGCCCAGATCTTGGGTCCCTGGGCTGGAAAAGATCTTTTCCCCAGGCCAAAATGGCTACTTTCCTCACTGAGTCTGGGCGGACAGAATCGGTGACAGGAATTATCCTTCCGTTCAGAGCACTGGACTCACACTTTTGTCTGGACCAGGTCAATGATGCCATCGGGAACGAGTGGCCCTGGATCTATTTTGTCACCCTCATTCTGCTGGGCTCATTCTTCATCCTCAACCTGGTGCTGGGTGTCCTGAGCGGGTAAGGAAGGATG
Source organism: Acomys percivali (assembly GCA_907169655.1). Lineage (NCBI taxonomy): Eukaryota > Metazoa > Chordata > Mammalia > Rodentia > Muridae > Acomys > Acomys percivali. Next base: position 92,595,380 of record OU015747.1, read on the forward strand.
GCAGCCGCTGCCAGGGGAGGGGAGGAAGGAACAGCCCCCACCCTCAACTCCTCTCTCAGCCCCGCATCCTTCAAGCTTGCACATCTCTCCCTTCACGCCTTCTCCCATCCTTCTTCCCTTCTGTCCTCCAGCATCTGCACCCCTGTGTGAGCCTGTGGGTCCTAGACTCCAGGACCTGGGTTGTGTGAGCATAGAGAGCACATGTCATCCCTGTGTCATTGCCTGTGTCATCCCTGTACTGCTTACCAATTAGTGGCTGTGGGACCCTGCCTGATTCTCTAGCCTCTCGGTGCCGCACTGTCCACACCTGTCAAATAGTAACTTCAGGACCTGTTTCCTAAGGTTGTCATGAAAGTTAAATGAGTTTAAAGCTAGGAGAGTCCAGCACATACAAACCCCCATCGTTAATGAGTGCTATTCTTAGCAGAGAGGCTCTTCTGGCATCCACATTAGCCACAGCGATGGGGTTAGGCACCCCGACTGCAGAAGCTTCTCCCCAGGCAGCCCCCCGGAGTCTGTAATGTCATTTAGGGGAGACACATCTTTACTTTCTGTTGCATTAACTGAAGTGTTTCCTTTAATAATGGATGCGGGCAGCTAACCACAGCGGCATTAGCAGTGACTGTGGGTTCGCCTAATGGAAATCATGTCACATGTCAGTTGCCGCACTCCTGTTTACAGTCATCTTTGCTTGCAAAATGGCGATAGTCATTAGACCTGCACCAGGGCCCCTGTAGCTAATGAAGATTCACCTGCCTTCCTCTGTCGGCGTTTGTTCTATTTCTGTGACTACATTTCAGTTTGATCAGTTCCTTCGTAATTCTAGGCTCTTATTTTTGTGCACTTTGCAACATTAGCCTGAGGAGCAATCTGTGGGTGGGCTTCATTGTACCACCAAAAACATCATACAGAAAGTGGTCAAGAGCTGGACACCACCCTGCCAGGGTGAGGTGGCTGTCCTGCAGGTAGACCACTCCTGACTCCTGGGCTTAGATCAGTGCTAACAACTGAGCTGGTGTTGGGATGGGATATGCTGATTCTGCTTGGTGGCCTCGTGCTGCCCTCTACTTGTCTCAGGGTGCCTTGCACCCTCCCCCAAATTTGGTCCTTTGATTCCAGGTGGAAACCCCTTGTGCCCAAGAGAATTTTCTCAGATCTTAAGTCTGTAATCATAAATCATCTTAGAATAGTTTAAAAGCCCAAGAAGTATGGCAAATTTGGAATAACATTGGAATAATGGAATTCCTGTCAACCCCTGACACCCAAGGATAACCCCAAGGAAAAAACGAGATGGACTGGGAAGGAGTCAGAGGTCTATAAAAGTGTTTGAAGGTGTGCCTGGAGCTTGGGCTGGGCAAAGGGGAGAGACGGTTCCTGTCCCACAGACAGTGCCCCAGACCAGAAAAGGACAGGTCTAGATGCAGGTGTGTCCCCTGGGCCAGGGGAGCTCAGTGGGCTGTGCCTTTTTTTTCCTCTTCTCCCTCCTACTTCCTTGGTTTTGTTTTAGAGAATTCACCAAGGAGCGAGAGAAGGCCAAGTCCAGGGGAACCTTCCAGAAGCTCCGGGAGAAGCAACAGCTGGAGGAGGATCTTCGTGGCTACATGAGCTGGATCACACAGGGCGAAGTCATGGATGTGGAGGATTTGAGAGAAGGTTGGGGCTCAGAGTCATGGCCAACACCCCACTGCCTGCCTGACACATATCAGTTCCCTCCAGTCACTCCCTGGGGACTGCAATCCCAACGTAGCCCCCCAAAGCCTGGCGTCCCAGTAAGGACTGTTATTGCTATGTCAGAATGCCATGACCAAAAGCAACTTGGGGAGCAAAGGATTTATTTTCACTCACAGTTCCATGACACAGAGGCCATGGAGGGGTGCTGCTTACAGGTCTGCTCGGCCTGGCTTTTCCTAGAACCCAGAACCAGCAGTCCAGGGATGGCCCCACCTGCCATGGCCTGTGTGCCTTCCCACATCAACCACTAACTAAGAAATGCTCCACAAGCTTGCCTACAGATCAGTGCTATGGAGGCATTTTCTCCCTTGGGGTTCCCTCCTCTCAGATGACTCTATCCTATGTCGCACTAACATAAAATCAGCCACCACAGCCCACTGAGAAGGCATAATGTTTGCCTTCAGTGGGTGACAATTTGTACAAAGCCTTACACCTCAAGATGATTGACCCCAAGTGTGTCCTGACTCTTCTCAAATCATCCTGCGGCCTGCGCATGGTGGCTCCGTGCTCTGTAGATGGGCCCCTCCAGTTCACAAGAATCTGGGTCACAGGACATCACAGTGGGAGCCAGACCCACCAAGAGCCCAAAGTCATGGGTGTCCTACCCAACAATGGCTAACCAAACATGTTTGTTCTCGAGGGACCCTGAAAACTGCTAACTACAGCAACATCTACCCTGACCCTAGGCAAGCTGTCTTTGGATGAAGGGGGCTCGGACACAGAGAGCTTATATGAAATCGAGGGCTTAACCAAAATCATCCAGTTCATGTGAGTACCTGCCCTGGGATGTGGGGCCAGAGTCCAGTTACCTCTCCTCATGGCACTTTGCTGAGTCCTTAGAAAGGCCTTGCTGAGAAAACAGGGCCAATTCTCGCTCTAAGGACTCAGCAGTGGCTAGATGCCCAAGGAGTGTCCTGAGTAGATGACTTATGTATACACTGCTCTGTGTGAAACAGGAGCCCCTGGAGACAGCAAGAACATTTGGCTATACCCGCTGAGGGGGTGGGAGCTTGCAAGAGGGAAGAGGGAAGGTGTAGGAAGGAGGTGGCCCTAGCTAAGGAGTCAGTGGCAAGAGGACACTCCAAGCTCTTATCTTTGTTTTGGGAGGAAGGCTCTGTCTTTTTCAAATTCATGCATAATAACAACTTTTTAAAGATTCAGCAATAGAGAAAAGCAGCAAAGAAAAGACGAAGGTCCCTGCTGCCCTTCAAAGAAGTAACCATGGTAACAGATGTGCATTCTCCTAAGATCCTTTCTGTGCTTTCATCTTTCACGCGTGCACACACACACACACACACACACACACACTCACACAGAGACACTCACACACATACCAGAATATTCTTGTTTTGCTTTTTTTACATAATAGTTTTATTTATGTTAAATACTGTCATGATATAGACTAAAGTAGTGCCTAGTACATAGGCGACATTGAAGACTATTTGTTGAGTAAATGAATATATTCTATCATGTGACTTTTTCCCTTAAACTTTTCTGTTGAGATCAATTTTCACATTTGTGTGTATTATGTACATACACAAAAACATACACCTTTAAATGTATTTGCTTGTTTGTTTTATATGTATGGGTGTTTTGCCTGTATGTATGTCTGTGCACCACGTGCACAGCTGGTGCCCACAGAAGAAAGCATCAGATCCCCCGGCACTGGAGTTACAGATGGTTGTGAGACACCATGTGGGTGCTGGGGACTGAACTGGATTCTGGATTCTCTGAAAGAGCAGCCAGATCTCTTACATTCTGAGCCATTTCTCCAGCACCGCCCCTGCCTCATACACACACATCTTTTTTCAAAACAACTTTGGCTATAAATGTCTCAAGGTATAGATATTCCATTTTATATCTAACCTGTTTCTCCTGGTATAGTTTGCACCATTCTGGGCAGAATTCTAGAAGTAGAATTGTTGGGTCAAGGGGAGATGAGCCTGAACTTTAGTAAATGCCGTGAGGTCACTCACCAAAAGGGATGTGCTATGAAAACACCTTTCCCACACATCCATCTGGAAATTGTCTTTGAGTTAGTAAACTTTCCTGTAAAAATGGATAGAATTGGCACCACAGTATTCTTTAGTGGAAATTAAAATGCATGGTGTTCCTGGTCTACGTCTATATCAGATGCCATGCTAAGCGTTTCGCTTCAACTGTCTCATTTAATTGCCTGGGAGATCAGCATTGTTATCATTCTCATTTGGAAGGCAGAACTTTACTAACAAGAAGCCAAGTTGTTTAATCTGGTCCAGCTCCATGGCCCATGCCCTTCTTTCTTCTTGTGTGCCCGAGGAGGAGAGTGAGTGATGAGATGCTGTGGCTGGAGTGTGGCTGAAAGCAATGGATCCCTATCTTCCCACAGTCGGCACTGGAGGCAGTGGAACCGCGTCTTCCGCTGGAAGTGCCATGACCTCGTGAAATCCAAGGTCTTCTATTGGCTGGTCATCCTCATCGTTGCCCTCAACACCCTGTCTATTGCCTCAGAGCACCACAACCAGCCACTCTGGCTGACCCACTTGCAAGGTGAGTCAGAGGGACTGAAGGCAGGAATGAGCACTTGGGGTGTGAAGAGCTTGCGCCTGCTAAGGGTGCTGTAGGGTGTGCAGAACGCAACAAGACTGATGTCATCACCTTCTAGAAACTGTGTGCTGCTACTGGTGCCAGACCACTGGCCCAACCACTTCCTGTTACGGTGGGAGAATAGAGGCTTCAAAAGGCAAAATGGCATGCCCATCTTTTCACTCCTGGCACTGTTCTGACCTTGGGCAGTGGCGATGGTACAGAGGGACAATTTCCAGTTGCTTCCTCAGATATCTAGGCAAAGTATTCAATTATATATGAGACTGTCAATAATTGAGAGCTTCAAGTATCCAAGTTCAAATCCTATAATACATAGAAATTAGTATATATATATATAGTACTTTTACACCAACTATGCAGGGAGTGTACTACATGTAGAACACAGAAGAAGAACTACAAATGGTTAATTCACTGCTGGTTACTTTAAGGAGACTACTTATCCATAGGACAAGCCAGATGTTAATTGCTTCCAGCCCAGGAAAGGCAATGAAAGAGAAAATATAAGATGGTAAGAGAAAGGTTAAAAGAGGAGATGCTGACTCCCTGCAAATCTGAAGGGCAAAGAGATAAATCCCAGCTGGCCAAAGGTTGGTGGGGATCCCTGCAGAAGATGTAATAAAGGCAAACTCTCGGAATAGCATGGTGAACCAAGAGGGCTACAGAAGTTCCTATGTGCCGGACAACAAGAGCTGTTATGTGCCCATGGGGTCCTTGTATACAGTCATGATGCATTGGGAGTTCAACCTTTGGGTACAGGGAAGCCAGGGAAAATATAAGCATGAACACAGTGTGATCAGACCTAAGGCTCTGAATGACCCAGTGTTGTTAGGAGATGAATGGGCCAGCCTCATCCTTGTGGCGGATGTCCTACCATCTGCAGAGCTCTGGATTGTGACCAAGAACCAGTCAAGAAAAACAAGAACCAGTTCCCACAGCTAGGTACACTTCCAGCTACAAACACCAATGCAGCATGGGTTGTAACGGTGTTTCAAGAAGTGAGATATTGGGTATTTTTCTCGTTGCGATGACAAGCACCTCAAGGAAGGCTCTATTCTGGACCATCCTTAGAAGGATACAGCCCAGTCTGACAGGAAAGGTGTGGAAACAGGAGCAGGAGCTGGATGTCCACATGGTGCCGACAGCCCGGAAGCGAGAACAGAGAGGAAGCAGAGCCATAAACCCCATGGCCCTCCCCCAGTGACCCACTTCCTTCAGTGGCGTTCTGCCTCGTAAAGATTTGACAGGCATCCAAAAACAGTGCCACCAGATGAGGATGGAGAATTCAAACACACGAACCTGTGGGGGACATTGCACACTCGGACTGTAAGAAATGACAGGAAGGGCTCTGGGTGGCAAAGGCGGGGAGCTCATAAGCACAGTTGGTGGCAAAGGCGGGGAGCTCATGAGCACAGTTGCAGAGACATTTTAGACCCAGATCTAAACCCTCAGGGCTGGTAACTGAGCTCTTCAAGGCTATGCAGGGGCGTGAGAGGTAAAAGTCTCAAAGAGAAGGCAAGGCTGCCGTTCAGACACATGCATGCACCCATCTGCTCTCTCTTTCACTGCAGCCAGTCTTCTTGAGAGCCACTTGAATGTGCTACACATTATCATGTGGTGTTAGTAAGCCCATGTGAAGATGGATTACTATCCATCAAGAGGTGAATCTAGGGTTCCTAGCCTGGGCAGGCAAATAGGTGGTGGTGGTTCCGCTTTCTAAGATGGCAAAGACAGTCAGTTGCCAGGCGGTTTTAGCAGGTGTGGAACTATAGGCAAGATCCATGCTTGCGGTGCTGGACATAGTGAGTTGGAGGTGCCTTGGAGACATTCTAAGGGTGGTGTCAAAGAAGCTGGTGGGAAAATGGGTCTGGGTCGCAGTACAGAGGCTGGATCGCCATTGCAGAGCTAAAGGCAGGAGTCCTTGGCGGGCATAGTGTGGGATCTATGGTTGCAGAGCATCACCCACGCGATGGTCAGGGGATAGCGCGTGTGGCTCAAGTCTAGCATCAGTGGCTTGGTAAAAGATGCAGCTCAGCGGGCGTTAGGAGAATACAGGGAGGACAGGATGCAGGGAAGAACGTTGTGTCACAGAAGCCAAGGTGGTAGTCGGGGAAGAGGATTATTTGAAAGAGCAAGCAGATGATGAACAGAATTGTGGGATAAGCAAGTATATGAGAGTCCGTGTCGGCTGGATTTGGCAACGCGGAATTGACCTTAAAGGGAGCTGGATAAACAAACATGAAGAGACCATTTGAAAAGAAGAGGTAGCCGGGCATAGTGGTGCATGCCTTTAATCCCAGCACTTGGGATGCAGAGGTAGGTGGGTCTCTATGAGTTCTAGGCCAGCCTGGTCTACAGAGTGAGTCCAGGACAGCCAAGGCTGCACAGAGAAATCCTGTCTAGAAAACAACAACAACAATAACAAAAAAGAGGTAAAATAGCTAAGAAAGACAAAAGATGCTATTAGTGGGCATCCCAGATGGCCCAGGCAAAGCTCACAAGAACACTTTTATGAAGCTGTCTTCTGCCAGGAAAAGAGACTATGCTTGGTGAGGAAGGGCCAGCCAACCTTTATGAACTTACACAAGTTTCTTCTCGCTAAATATGGTGTGGATTAGGCCGCTGGAAATACAGATTTTTGGTTCTGTTGTTTTGTTTGTTGTTTTTCAAGACAGGGTTTCTCTGTGTAGCCTTAGCTATCCTGGACTCACTTTGTAGACCAGGTTGGCCTTGAACTCACAGAGATCCACCTGCCTCTGCTTCCCCGAGACTGGGATTATAGGCTTTAAGTTCTTTTGATGGCCACAATTCAGCAGGTTTTCCTAGGGGTTTCAGTGTTGCTGTTTTACATTTATTTATTTGTACGTGCGTGTATGCATGCGTGCGTGTAGGCCAGAGAACATCTCTGGTCTCTCCTTCTACCATATGGCTTCTGAGGATCCAACTTAGGTCATCAGGTTCAGCAGCAAGCACCTTTACCTACTGAGCCATCTTGCTGGCCCTTTCCTATATCTTGAGAATTAAAAAGACTTAGTTCCTTGGGAAGGAAGAGAGTGTGCTGGCAGAGGCTCCTCTAGGACAGAGGCTTGGAGGAGGAAGAGGGGAGGAAGCGATGCTCAGGCCCCGCCCCCCTCTGCAGATGTGGCCAACCGCGTGCTGCTGGCCCTCTTCACCATCGAGATGCTGATGAAAATGTACGGCCTGGGCCTGCGCCAGTACTTCATGTCCATCTTCAACCGCTTCGACTGCTTCGTGGTGTGCAGCGGCATCCTGGAGATTCTGCTGGTGGAGTCGGGAGCCATGACGCCCCTGGGCATCTCTGTGCTCCGCTGCATCCGCCTCCTGAGGCTCTTCAAGATCACCAAGTGAGTGCAGGCCACTGGCCTGGTCCAGGCCTCTGCTCATCATCATCATCTCATCATCATCTAGGTCAGGGGAGGGGAAAGGGAGGAGTGGGGAAGAGGAAGAAGGAGAAAAGAGAAGCCCCAGAAGATGGAAGGAGGAGACAGAAAGAAAGAGAAATGCAGCGGGGTGGGGGGGATAGGGGGTAGGGGGTGGGGGGGGGGGGGGTGGGGGGTGGGGGTGGAAACAAGGCAGAAAGGGGGAATGGGGACATCAGACAAGGAGAGAGGAAAGGACTGGTTTTATCTGTGCTTCTCCCCCCTTTATAGGGATTTGTCAAGTCCCCAGTGGGTGCTTGCAACTGTAAACAGTGCCTCAAGCACACCGTGCCTTTTCCTAACCCATTACCACCAACACAAAATTGCAATGATATCAATCTTGTAACAATTTATGTGACTATGGTCTTTCTCTCTGAAAACGTGTCACAGCACTGCATTTATATAGGATATGATGCGGTCCTCCACAGACTCTAGGCAACCGAAATCACAGATGAAGGGATTCTCCTGTGCTCTCAAGTTTTTGCCCAGTCCTGGCATGAGCACAGGTCTTTACTCTTACCACATGCTGATAGTGAGAACAGAAGTTCGTCCTCGGCCCTCCTGAGGACTGTGGAGTGGGACCTGAGGTACATGTTCAGCAAGACGCATACACCAGGAAGCCAGTGATTCCAACACAGGAGGCTCTTTTCCCTTTTGTCCCCAGTCCTGAGCCATCGCTCTCAGCCCTCCAAAGCTTGGGGGCCCCGGTGAGAAGGGCCTTGCCCACTCCCTAGCTTGCTGCTTCGCTTCCTCAGGTACTGGACATCGCTGAGCAACCTGGTGGCCTCACTGCTCAACTCCATCCGCTCCATCGCCTCCCTGCTGCTGCTGCTCTTTCTGTTCATCATCATCTTTGCCCTGCTGGGCATGCAGCTCTTCGGAGGCAGATATGACTTCGAGGACACGGAAGTACGGCGCAGCAACTTTGACAACTTCCCCCAGGCCCTCATCAGTGTTTTCCAGGTAGGTGCTCTGTCTGTGAAGCCCAGGAGGTTCCAGGATGCTGCTTCCATGTCTGAGGAAGCCTTCTTTGACCAGCCGGCCTCCCACTTCCCATCACCGGCATGCTGGGCCATTGTAATGCTATAATACTTGTCTCTTTCTCTGGAGCTAATGATGCCTTGTCTGTCTGGTACCTTTTGGTCCCCAGTGCCTGGCAGAATGCTACAGCAGCTGATTGAATACTCAGGGTAGACAGGGAGTCAGAGGTGTGCTGCTCACAGCTCTAGGGCAAAGGCAGACAAGGTGAATGTTCCCTCTGCAAGCTGGGAACGACATCGGCATCCGAGACCCAGTTCTCATACTAGAGGCAAAGGGCTACCTGTTTATCAGAAGCCACTGAGGGGGGTTACGGCTGTGATTCAGAGAGTGGCCTTCAGAGCCACGGGCTCCCAGAGGACATGGAAATGCTCCTTTCCATGTCACCAGTATCTCACAAGTCACCCCGCCATGCCATACCAGCAGGAGTGGTAAGGGACAATGAGTCAGTCCCAGAGATGGCTTCATGCTGCCTTTCTTCCGGTCACTACTTCACTGGCTGGCCAGCGACGGTGCTTTCCAAGGGACTTCACAGAGTCACTATTTTTGGAAGCCTGGATAACAGAGGCCTGGCTGAGTGCGGTCCACTTCAGCCTGGGGATTAAGAACAAAGTGGTGGCCCCATGATCAAACTCCTTGGCCCTCTAGGGGCTTGATAAGACTTTTTCCAACCATCCCAGGCAGCCCTCTGGTCTGTGCCCACTCCCTCTGCCCCCAAGCCATTCACACCTTGATAACATTGTAGATGCCTGAAAGACGGGCAATGAGGACAGCAGGGAACGGTCACCTGGACCACCATGGGGAAAGGGAGAGTTGACAGGTGACGAAGGCCTTTTGGATGATGCATCCTCCCATCTCGCGCACCCTCCACCTAGGTCCTGACAGGTGAAGACTGGAACTCTGTGATGTACAACGGGATCATGGCCTATGGGGGCCCGACCTACCCTGGCGTGCTTGTGTGCATTTATTTCATCATCCTTTTCGTCTGTGGCAACTGTATCCACTTTGGGTCATGGTGCAAAGAAGAACATGGCGGGGGGCGGGGGCGCTTAGCTTAAAGTGGAGAATCGGGGCTCTCCTTGTGCAGGGCAGTCAGTCCCTCTGGCTCCCAGGCTCAGGGAACCGGGCATGGGACATAGTGAAGGTAACTGCAGCAACAGTGTAATTCTTTCCACCAGAAAGAATTGGAGTGTAATGGGAGCAACTGGTTGTGAGGTTGGTGAAGCCACAAGCAGCTGGGAAGAAGCCCGGGGCTTAGCAGAGAAACCATGGAGATGGTGAGGCACCCTGGTCCAGAAGCTCAGAGGCAGGCAGGGAGGAGCCCAGGTGCCCTTCGACTGGAAAGAAGAAAGGTTTGATTTGGCTTATACTTCTATATCATGGTCCATCCTTGACGGAAGTCAGGGCAGGAACTCAAGCAGGGACCTGGAATCAGGAACTGAAGCAGGGACCATGGAGGATGCTGTCTACTAGCTCTACCCCTCTGGCTTGTTCAGCCACCTTCTTTATACAATCCAGGACCACCTGTCCAGGGGGGGTTGAGGCCTTCTACATCAAATTAGCAGTTAAGAAAATTCCCCGCAGTGATACCCAGAGGCGAGCCCAATGGAGGGGATTCCTAAGCGGAGGTTCCCTTTTCCCAGGTGGGCAAGCTGATAACCAAAGCTAACACAAAGCTATGATCAAGGATCAATCTGAGCTCTGGGACCAGGCAGATTAAGTTAGGATAGGCTCAAAGGTGAGATAAGCAGACAGGAGAGTGAAGCAGGTGGGTAGAGTGATGCTAAGGGCACCCGACAGGTCCTGGTGCTGTGCTGCGGAATCTGGCACCATAATGAGTGAGCAGGGATGATGTCAGCATCCCTTGCTTTGTCTCACCCCCAGGGTTTCCCAAGGATTTTGACAGAGAGCTGGGGTCTGTTCTGGCAGAAAAAGAAAGACTCAAAAGCTAGGGTGTATTCAGGCCTCATCATGGCTACTTTATGCAGTAAAGCTTCCCCGAGGACTTGCCTATTCTCCTGGGCCTGTACCCTCCCTCCCATGGGATGTAGCTCTGGCAAGAAACTGCCCCCTCAAGGATTAAGGCCTGAAAACGCAAGAGCAGGCAAAACTCCTTCCCCTGAAACTGCCTTCCACACACAACTCAAGGCTCCTTAGCTGACCCTTAGACATCCTGCTCAACGTCTTCCTGGCTATCGCCGTGGACAACCTGGCAGAGGCAGAGAGTCTGACTTCTGCCCAGAAGGCCAAGGCTGAGGAGAGAAAGCGCAGGAAGATGTCTAAGTGAGTGCTGCACCCTCTAGGTGAGAGCTGGAATGCTGGGCTGTGGCTATGGCCTCTGGGCTGTAGGCAGGATTCTTCCTTTAGCCACATGAGCAGGGGCCACGGGGCGCCCACCCTTGTGGGCAGGCTTCTCTGAGCGGGACCTGATACTGAGCCACTGTATCTCTCAGAAGGAGTCATTTACTTCTCAGGTCTCTGCAGATCTGTCCATCTGTGATTGGTCGTGTGTGTCTCTCTGTGCGCCTGGTGCCTCCAGGGACTAGATGTAGGATAGGTTATCTAGATTGTGTTTCTCAAATTCAACCTGCAAAAGAACCATCTGGAAGTTTTGTAAAATGTAGAATCCGTGTCAACCGGTCTGAACCGGGTGGGATGGATGAAGGTTTGAGTTTCTAGCCAGTTCAGTTCCCAGGCTGTGCTAAAGCTGTTGAGATTGGAGGATCACAGTTTAGGTAACTGAATTTCAGCTAGGAGCCTGCTTCATGTGCCTGTGAGGATGGGACGCCCATTGCTTGGCATCAAGTTGGAAAGAGTTAAGGAAGAAGGGCCAGCAAAGGCCCCAGACATTTCCAGGGCTGGAACTACCTTAGACAGTGACAATCCTACATGACACACGTGCAAAAGCCACTCTCCACTCAGTCACTAGCATCAAACGCTGACTGCGGATGGCCAGTGAGAGTCTAGTTTGTATGGAGGGTCACACCGGCTACCACAGAGAAGAGGCTTGCCCAGGCCTACTGCCCTTCCTATTTAGTGGCCAGGACCTCTCCTTCCTCCATAGATTCCCCCTGAGCCCTCGGTGTGAAACCTTCCCGAAGGTGCTGTCATCCCTGGTGCCATTCTTGTTGGCTTGGATTTCCTTGGCTTTTTCCATTTTAGGGGGCTGCCAGACAAGTCAGAAGAGGAGAAGTCCACGCTGGCTAAGAAGCTGGAGCAGAAGCCCAAGGGTGAAGGCATCCCCACCACTGCCAAGGTGACGTCTAGCATGGGGAGTCTTGCAGGCTGCTTGGAGGGCCTCTGGGAGTCCCCTGACTCCCCCTGTCACTTGTTGGGGATTGTAAGGAGACACGGAGACAAATCCCCTTGCTCTCTGTAGGGGGCAGAGCCAACATCTATATCTCCTCCAGGGACCTCTGGGTGGAGAGGGACAGGCCCTTCAGCCTAGGAGCCAGACTTCCTTAGAATCCTATGCAGAGCAGGAAGGCGCCCCACTTGCCCACTCCCACTGTTCTACTCTGAGCCTGGCTTTCTACGCCTGCTAGCTCTGCCCTGCACATTCCAGCCTGGCCCCACTCACCATTATGGGGAGCAAGGAAAGAGTTCATGATCCAGGAGGGTCCTGGGCGGTGAAGAGGTTGGACAGCTTGGCTTCAGGAGCTCAGTTCTCTTGTAGGGAGCCAAAGGAGGACACAGTGAGGACAGGCGATAGGCTGTCTTGGTTTTGCCCAGCGCAGGTTTGGACAAGTTGTGTCCCTTGCTGGGCCTGGCTTCTTATTTGTAAGACATAATGGCCCTGCTACCACTCTCAGATTGTAGGGAACATTCAGGAAGTTGAACAAGAGCATGCCCAGAAAGTTCAGGCATCAGTTTTTGCTTCCTCACCACCTTCCCTGTTCCTTTCTACAGCTGAAAATTGATGAGTTTGAATCTAATGTCAACGAGGTGAAAGACCCCTACCCTTCAGCCGACTTCCCAGGTAAGGACCCCCGAGTGTGGGAGATGTTGGAGGGGCAACATGTGGATGCCTAATACTCTATATGGGTGTCTCTTGTGTGTCCCCTCTCCATGTGGAGGCCAGGACCCTGGAGATGTCCCCTTTGCCTTGCAAGCCTGCCTCTCCCTGCAATATAAATAGCAAAAATAATATTCCACATATGCATTAATTTACTTTTATTGAGTTCTGGCTATGTGCTTCAGTACTGAACACCCAGTTTTCAAAGAGCACAGGGCTGGTGGGCATACAAGTCCTCCTTGCCCAGTGGGATATATAAAAAAAAAAAAAAAAAAAAAAAAAGGCATTTGCATTGATATGCTGATGGGGTAAATCACTCCCTACCCTGTATCTCTAGAAAAACCATGACTGCCAGACTGTCACAGTGTGGAAATCCACAAGGGCATCTTGGGGAGGAGGGTGTGTGAACCAGAGCTGCAGACCAGATGCAAGCATCTCCTGAGTGCATGTCATCACTGGCTGCTGTGTGAACCCTACTCATCTGGACCAAGGGCACGATGCATGGCAGAAGCAGAGCCAGGCTGGATTAGTGCTATGTGGCCTCTTAGAAGAGCCTGGGGCACAAGTGCTCTCAGGCTCCGCTAGCTCCCTCATGGGTCCTTCTGAGCATTTAGTGTCTCTAAGCTCCAATTGGACTTCCCATGCTCTGAGTGGCACACAGTAGGACTTCCACAAATCAAAATACATGATCACAGGAAATGATTCTGCTAAGTGAAGTGTGGGGAGTAAGGCTGACAAAATTTCTTCAAATATCTGGTGGGAAAAAATATTGAGAACACTTCAGGTGGAGTTGTGTCAGGTAATGACCATCCTCTTTAGGGTGCTCCTGGCTGGCATGCAGGTGGGAGGGTGACAGCCGTAGGAAATCTGATGTGACAGGAAAGGGCTAGAGAGAAAGGAAAGCAGAAGGTAGCGAGAGAACATGTGGGTTGGAGAGAGGTCTTACCAAGGCCACTAAATATATTTATGTCTAACCTCTTTCCAAAAATAAGTCGGAGTGGCTTATGACAAACATTCAGTGCAATCTGGGCCTCTAATGCACAATCCTATAATCCCAGCTCCTCCACTGACTGAGGCATGGAAATATAGGTCAGTGGTAGAAGACTTGCCTACCACATGTGAGACTTTGGGTTCAATACTCAGTACTCAAAAAAAAAAAAAAAAAAAAAAGTTAAAAAAAAGAAAAAATATGTGCAATAATACTAACAAAACAAACACAGACAAAGGAATAAAGAATTAAGCGGGGAGTCGGGCATGATGGTGCACACCTGTAATCCTGCACTCAGGGAAGCAGATCTCTGAGTTTGAGGCCAGCCTGGTCTACAGAGTGAGTTCCAGGACAGCCAGGGCTACACAGAGAAACCCTGTCTTGAAAAAAACCAAAAAGCAAACAACAAAGAATTAAGGGAAGCTGCCAAGATGCGAACACTAGGATGAGCCTTTCTGCAGTCAAACAGCTATGGCAGGCCAGGCAGTTAGGTGGAAGTGTCATGCTAGGGCAGAGGCGGGGGTGGGGGTGTATGTGGGGGGGGACGGGGTAGCGCTTAGGATCAGAGAGGAGTGACATGTGATGTGGATTGCTTGATGAACCCACAGGTACCCTCCGTGAAGAGGGCAGAGTCAGTCATTCTGGGCATCCCCGAGGGTCTTAGCCGGGCTGGCAAGGTGGGGTGGAGGCACTGTCGGTGGAGGGAAGCAAGCAGAGCACAACTCAAGGCATAAGCTTGGACTAGCTCTGCCTTCTGCTTCATGTGGGGAGGGCACGATCCTGGCCACAGCTCAAGAGGGATAGTGGCTCCATTCTGTGCATGCCGGAAGTTCTCTGACGATATTGTCTTTTAGAGTCTTAACCCAGGAGGGAATCTCAAACTCTGTTTTCCCACAACCCTCTTCTCCTTGTTCAATTTTATGATTGGGAAGGAGAAGTTAAGAAAGGACACAGACTTGTCCGATGCTCCGTGAGGGAAGGCCAGAGCCAGGCCCAGAGATTGTGGCGACCAAATACTGTTTAAGATGTTGTGAGTCTAGCCCTGAGACAGAAGACGTAGGAACCACACTCCTTAATCTTGCTCCTGGCCCTACATGCAGAAAGATTTTGGGACTTCGGAGCTAGATTCTGCACTACGAACCAAGAGGGGAAGGCCCCAGCTGAATCCTGCTAATACCTAGTGTCCAGAATTAGCCTTTACTTAGTAGCCTCAGGGGCCCTTAGGCGGGGTTCTGAGCACAGAAGCCAAGGGTCTGTCACTGTGTAGAAAACCCCCTTGTTTCTTTGCCTCTCCCCACAGGGGATGATGAGGAAGATGAGCCTGAGATCCCAGTGAGCCCCCGGCCACGCCCTCTGGCTGAGCTGCAGCTGAAAGAGAAAGCGGTACCCATCCCCGAGGCCAGCTCCTTCTTCATCTTCAGCCCCACCAACAAGTAGGTAGTGCTTTGGCAGCCACGTCCGGCAGCTGATGAAGCTCTCAAAGACAGTGGCTTCCCTCACCTATGCACGGTTCACTCCTTTACACTGCAGCCATGTGCTGTGTCGAAAATGCCGGGGTGTAGCTCCATGACAGAGTGTTTCCCTAACATGCATGAGGCACTGGTTTCAATGCCTAGCACATACAAAAAAGTTAAAATACCTTTAAAATGGATACAATGATAGTATATCTGAGAAAAATGATGCTTTTAAGTCTTACCAGTTACTTATACCTAAGAGGGGTCTGTGGTTGCTAGTCCCCCTCCAAGGTCACTTTTAGGCAGGGCAAGGAGAGGTCTGGGGGAGCTGGGGCTTTTATTTGCATTACATTCTTCAGCTTGGGAATAGACAGATTCTGTGGAGTTTCTTCCGACCCAAGGAAAGAGGTCAGCCTGTCCCATGCTGGGCTGGAATCCCCCTGATGGTGGGTACTGGTAGAGAAACAGGCCATGGAGGGCTCTGTTGGGAGACTAAAGACTAAAGGAGCAAAGTGGGGGCTGAGTCCTATGTGTCCAGCCAGGGGATCATGCAGCTGCAAGGCTCTACTCATGCCCTGACCATGGCGGGTGGGGCGGGGCGGGGGAGGGACACAGCGAGTAGATTCAATGTCCCTCTATAGGACAGAAGTTAGTGAGGCCCGAGCTTCCTGCATCTCACAGCTTCCATCCTCCCAACCCTCCCCACCAGGATCCGTGTCCTGTGTCACCGCATTGTCAATGCCACCTGGTTCACCAACTTCATCCTGCTCTTCATCTTGCTCAGTAGTGCCGCACTGGCTGCTGAGGACCCCATCCGGGCCGACTCCATGAGGAACCAGGTGATGGCTGGTTCAGAACCCACTCTACTCTGGGGCCTAAGTTCAGTGGCCATGGATGTCAGAGTTTCTTAGAGTTGAAGTTTCTGGAGGGCTGGGACTTCCCACTGCAGTTTCTGAACAGTGCTGCCCCCAGCAGAAGCAAGATTGGCCAGATTTGACTGCCTGGCCTGAACAGTGCTGGCACTGGCAATTTGATGGCGGTAGTAGCAGTAGGGGTGATGACAACGATGGTCATAATGGTAGTGATGTTAGTGGTGGCAGTGAGAGTAGTAGTAATGACAGTGATGGTGGTGATCATAGCAATGATGATGGTGGTAGCTGTTTAATGATGGTAATAATTGATGTGGTGAGGTAGTGATGTTACCGGTGGTGGTGGTGGTGGTTATGATAATGATTGTAGTGATGGTAATGGTGTTGGTAGTACTAGTAGTGGTCGTCATGGCAATGATGATGGTGATAACAATAGTGGTGGTAGTGCTAGTAGTGGCTGTCATGGCAGTGACAATGGTGACAATGGTGGTGGCGGTGGTGGTGATAGTGATGATGGTTGTGGTGAAACCATTGCTTTGGCAATTCTTTCACTGGTTGCCTCTACCTTGTCCCACCTCCAGATCCTTGAGTATTTTGATTATGTGTTCACTGCTGTTTTCACCGTGGAAATTGTCCTGAAGGTGAGTGAAGACTGCAGGATGGACATCTGTGGGTTTGGAGTTTCTCAGGGCTGAGTGGCCCCAATTTATACCCAATGATTCACTTGGGGACACTGGTAAGGAATGGGAGAGAAAGAAGATAGAGATGGATAATGGTAGGAAAGGGTTGTTGCATCCAGGAGACTACACAGGGCTTCAGATCCTGGGCAAAGGGGCTCAAGACAAGGGAGCAGGAGGCTGAATGGAAGGCTGGAAACAAAGATGACCCACCGTGGCTGCCACTTCTCAGGAAAGCATAGTTACCCTTCTGCACGGAAGACACCGTTACCCTTAAGTGAGCCTAGAAGTTGGGATTTGCCCTTAGACCTTTACTCCAAATACCTGGCAAGTTCCTCTCCTTCTAGAGTTCTCAAAGAAGTGACCATTGGGGAGTGTCCTAGAGAGTTCAGTAGCATCACTTACTGGTTTTACTGCAGCTGCTACATGCTATAGAGTTCAGCTATTTGGAGAAGCAAGCTACAGGTCTGGAAATGTCCTCCACCTTTGAGGCAGAGGAGAGCTGCCAATGCCACACCTTGCTGTACCACATAAAGGGCAAATGTTTTTATAAATCAGGATTTCCCAGCTTTCGAAATTTTGTTAAAAGTTTCGTTTTTTGTTTTTTCTTTTGTTTTTGTTTTTGTTTTTTTCAGACAAGGTTTCTCTGTGTAGCCTTGGCTGTCCTGAACTTGCTGTGTAGATCAAGTTCTGGCCTCAAACTCACAGAGATCTGCCTGCCTCTGCCTCCCTGAGTGCTGAGGCTACAGGTGTGAGCCGCTGTACCTAGCTTGTTAAAGTTTAATCTCACACGGGCTGGGGATGTGGGCCCATTGATAAAGAGCTGGTTTGGATTCCCAGTGCTGCATAAAAGCAGGCCTGGCGATATATGCCTTTAATCTGTAAAGTTGGAAAGATCACAAACTTAAGGTCATCTTAGCCTACGTAGTGAATATAAGGGACCCTGGATTATTGACTAAGACAGAAAGCAAAGTTCTCTTATCTAAATAAGAGACTATTGCCCCGGTTTGGCTTTCTACAACACAGCCCTCTCTGCCTGTTGCTGAGGTGAGCACACTAGGTTCAGGCTATCACAGTAGCAGGCTCTGACGAGCAGGAGGAGGCTGCATCTATGACTGGAACCCAGAATCACTGGCCTTTAGCTCCTCCGATGGAAGAGGACGGGACATCTGTATATAAGGACCAGAGCAGAGCAAAGGGAGAAGGCAGCTGCACAGATGTCAAGGAGAATGTCAGAAATGGGGTGTTAGACTTAGACCTTGAAATCAAGCTACACCAGCAAGGTAGTAAAGATGAGGTCGTGAGTATGAGGCCCTGAGGACTTCTAGCCTGCCTCTCAGGAGGTAGGAGGGCCAGGCTCCCCACCCCTGGGAAGAAGAAGGAGCTGAGGCCCATGATAGCATCGGGAGAAAAGAACTCCTCCTCTGAGGGCAAAGACGGGCACAGGTGCTCTGGGAATGCCCAGGGATTTATCTGAAGCAGAGAACAGAGGGAGAACCTGTGGGCTACAGCAGGGAGTTGAGTAACAGGACACTCCCTGACACAATGGTCACTCTCCAGAGCAGACCAAGATGAGACGTCCTTCTCTGGGGTGGGAAAGCCTGCTCCTCCAGCTGTTTGCTCCAGATGTTGCCTCTCTTCCTAGATGACCACCTATGGCGCCTTCCTGCACAAAGGCTCCTTCTGCCGCAACTACTTCAACATCCTGGACTTGCTGGTGGTGGCCGTGTCGCTCATCTCCATGGGCCTCGAGTAAGCAGTGACAGGGCCCAGTCCTGGTGGTGCGTGGGTGCTCTGTGCTCTGTGCTCTGTGCCTCAGAGCAGGAGTCCCAGCCCTGTGGGTGGCTGGGCTCCAGGCTGAAATATGAGGGTGGCTTGGGGCTGTGGTTAGGAACATCCTTGCGCGGGAGTAGGGTGGGAGTGGGGCGGGGGGGGGTCCCCAGCTGGGTTAAAGTGACAATGCTAAGTCCTAATCCTGGAGACCAGAAAAGGAGGCAAAGAGAAGGCAGTCCCGAGAGTAGCGAGCATAGTCCCTACTCTGGTCATTTCTAGTCTAGTGAAAGAGACAGAGTCTATGTCCACAGAAGTAAACCAATGAGACTATCCACAATGAAAAGGGAACAGCTTTACCCTGGGGTCAGGGAGGCCACAGGTGGAAAGCTCCGGATAGGAGGTGACAAAGCTCCTGGCAACCGCCTTCTGACTGGATCACACACACCACTCTAGGCCCCAAACCAACTTGCTTCCTCCTGCAGGTCCAGTGCCATCTCTGTGGTGAAGATCCTGAGGGTTCTGAGGGTGCTGCGACCACTCCGAGCCATAAACAGAGCAAAGGGGTTGAAGGTGAGAGAGGGCCCCTTTAGGGGAGGGGTCTGCAGTCCTGCCTGACTTCAGGTCCTCAACGCAGGGTCTCACCTTGTCCATCTGTGGTGGTGGGACTGAGGCAGGCCAGCCAGCTTTCTTCATGGGCCTAGCTCTACTAGGGGACAAAAACTTGAGTTCCCTGGGTCCCCTGGGCAGGATAGTGAGGTGCAGAGGGGCAAGCCCGGCACCTACCAACTGCCTCTACCTCTCCAGCACGTGGTACAGTGTGTGTTTGTTGCCATCCGCACCATCGGGAACATCGTGCTGGTCACCACCCTCCTGCAGTTCATGTTTGCGTGCATTGGAGTCCAGCTGTTCAAGGTGAGGCCACGCCTGATCCACTGCCACCTGGGCCAGCTCAGAGGCCTTGACCGTAGCCCACCACTTCTCAAGCAAGAAAACCCCAAATTGTGAAAGCAAATGACCCCGAATCTATGTTTTTTTTTGTTTTTTGTTTTTATTTTTATTATTCTTGAATCTATGGTTTTTAAAACTAGCTTCTGCTTCTCTGACCACCCTTGCCATTGTGTCTCCCCTTACTCAGAGACCCTGAGTTACCTTTCCTCTCACTCACTTGCCAACCTTCACCTGGTTAATGTTCTTTTTATAAAACTGGCTTTGTTTCTCTTAGATTTCCTCTTAACACCACTATCACACAAATAATTGAGTCTTTTATTATTTTTATAAAGCTTTATAACATAATCTTGAGCAGTTTAAGTCTGTTCTTAACTCTCTATGTTATGACTCCATCTTTGCCAAAATTCCCCAAGCTATTTGCTTTTCAGTTCTTTCTTTGCTTCACCTGAATCTTCTTCATCTCCCCTGCACCTCTGCCTGTGGCTGAATCCCCTGGGAAATCCCCTTCCAAGGAGCTGGACCAGAATTCATGCATTTCAAGCCTAACTTAGTCTTAGGTGACCTTGCATCCAACAAAAGCTTTTGCAGGTGTTCAGTATGTGATAAAGACTAAAGGAGAATGTGCTCTTGCTGAAGGCGTGTTTGGGGAGATCGGGCCTTGTCCGGGATGTGCTTTCTAACTCTGAGGACAAAGTAAATTCTCAGATCCCTAATGGGGGCAGGGTCCATCTGTATGGCTCTTGTTTCCTTAGCAGCCTTGGACTTCTCTGAGGCAGAAGAGAAAAAGTGAGAGTGGGGCAAGCCCTTTCCCTCATACAGTATGGACTGTGACGGGAGCCTCCTTGGCCACCTTTGTCAAAGGAGCTGGCCTGGGTATGCTCACATCCTCAGGTCCAGCCTTGGCTACTCCACAAATGGCCATCTAAGGCAGCAGCCAGGCTGGGTGGGAAGCCGTTGGGGAATGTGAGGATGGATGATGATGGCTTTGCCCTCAGACTAAGAGAATACATGTGTCCTCCCTCCAGACAGCCCTCCTCCCCTTCTCCCTCCAACTGAGCACCCACAGAGCCTGCTTTTCTACTCTATTTCCATGACCATGTCTCCAACCTTCTTTTTCCCTCCTGGGTGCAGGGAAAGTTCTACAGCTGCAATGACTTATCCAAGATGACCGAGGAGGAGTGCAGGTACACCAACCAGGCTTTGCCAGCTGATGGCTATGAGAGGCTCATACAAGGAGCACAGTGACCTTCAGGATGGGAACTGGGTACCAATTTATAAAATCCTAGGCCTTTAGTAGCTGTGGGGAGGGAATGCCCAGCAGCATCCTTCCTTTCTGTCCCAGAAATGGGCCATCATTTCTCTGGCAGTCACTACCGATGGCCCGGGGGATGTGGGTGGAGTTGAGGTACCCCAGCCACACTGTGGGGTGACTGGGGCCCTCTGTGCCAGGGGCTACTACTACATATACAAGGATGGAGACCCCACGCAGATAGAGCTGCGTCCCCGCCAGTGGATGCACAATGACTTCCACTTCGACAATGTGCTCTCAGCTATGATGTCACTCTTCACAGTCTCCACCTTCGAGGGTTGGCCTCAGTGAGTAAGACCTGGGGTCTGGGTCCAGCATGGGCACAGGTAGGGTGGTGTCAAGGAACCAGGAGCCCCCACTCTACCATGCCTGCCTGTGGCAGTGCTCAACAAACCCACCGACTCATGCCACTCTAAGTGAGCCTGGCCAGAGGACTCTGACAAAACATGCCCAGTCTCCTTAGAAAAGCATGTCTTTCTGCCCACAGCAGAGTCTTAATGGTTGACTTAACAGTTGATATGCCCCCCCCCCCATGGAGAGGCAGGACCATGGCAGGGTAGGTTCTAGCCTTCCCTACACTAGTTCTGCCTTCTCTCACATTGCTTGGCTGCTCAGAAAGTTCTCTCGGCTGCCATGGCCAATGAGATAATACCCATCCTCCTGGCCTGGCTCTCGGTCTCATTATGCCATCCCTACTTATCTTCTTCCCTCTGCCCACTCCAAGGCTACTGTACAAGGCCATAGATGCCAATGAGGAGGACATAGGCCCCATCTACAACAACCGAGTGGAGATGGCCATCTTCTTCATCATCTACATCATCCTCATTGCCTTCTTCATGATGAACATCTTTGTGGGCTTTGTCATTGTCACCTTCCAGGAGCAGGGGGAGACTGAATATAAGAACTGTGAGCTGGACAAGAACCAGGTACGGAGACGAAAAGCAGAAGAGCCCTACAGGCCTGCGAAGAGAGCCTCCGTTGGGCCTTCCTTAGTCTTTGTACCCTATTTGTTTCCAAGCTGAAACAGTTCTCACCGGTGCTGACCTGTCCTGCTCTGTTGTGTCCTAGCGCCAATGTGTACAGTATGCCCTGAAGGCCCGCCCACTGAGGTGCTACATCCCCAAAAACCCATACCAGTATCAGGTGTGGTATGTGGTCACTTCCTCCTACTTTGAGTACCTGATGTTTGCTCTCATCATGCTCAACACCATCTGCCTGGGCATGCAGGTAAGGAGGTGAGGGGTTAGCCAGACTAAGGCCCAGGGCCTGGGCAAGGCAGGGACATAGAGAAGTCCCCAATTCATCCCAACGGGTGTCTCTAGAATGCCTGCTGCATGCCAGCCGCTGGATTTAGGAATGAACCGATTCCAGCCTTATGGCTCATTTGTTATGGAGTTAATTCAATTGCTATGGTGGCAATTCGTCAAACAGGAGATGGATGCTGCAGGTGAGGAAGAGATGTGGGAAGCAGGACACGTGTCCTCAGTTTTCCCTTCATTGTTGTAAGTCAGTCTGGGTGTGAGTTGTTTGGAAACTCCTTTCCAACCTCAAAGGGAAAAAAAATAGGTTTAGGACTCACAAGACAGGTGTCATGCCCCTCTTAGGAGAGGAGAAACCATCATATCATAGTCTGTAGCATTGCTATCATGCTTTAATTAAACATCTGGTCCCGTAAGCCCTATACAATATCATCTCACAGCTAGGTACCCTTCTCCTAGGAGCCGAAAACATGCTCAATATGTGCTAGTTGCTTTTCTCATAACTGTAACTGAACATCTTATATGAAACACTTAAGGAAGGAGAGCAGGTTTTTTTTTTTCCAGCTCATGATTGGAGGAGATACAATACAGTCTGCCATGGTGAGGATAGGCACAGTGGCAGGCTGCTACATGGTGGTGGGACCCTCTCAGCAGAGCAGGAAGCAGAGACCGGGTGGGAAGCAAGGCTTAGCTATAAACCTCAAGTCTTACCCCACTGACCTACTTCTTCTCAAACAGCACCACACTCTGGGGACAGAGTTCAAATACGTGAGCCTATGGGCAGCGTTTCACTTTTACACAATTGCACAATGAGAAGACCACACCTTGTAGGTTCATGGGATCATATGAGAGGACATTCACCGAGCTGCAGGCCCTGGTCATGTAGAGGAATAGAAGCAATGAGTCAGGCGGCAGACATAGGTGGCACTGCTTGAGGCGGTGGGGCAGTCAGCAGACCCTTCTTATCTGCCTGGGGAGGTTCTGTAGAAGGTGTTGGGATTTCACCAACTTAGAAAAAAAAAAAAAGAAAAACAGAGAGTCTCACCCTAGAGGTGGTCACAGAAGCCAAGGCTGTTGACTGAAGGGTCTCTCTCAATCCCCATCACTGGGGTAGCTGGCATATAGGATACAGGAATCTTAGATAGTTTTGTTTCCCACTAGACAGTAGTGATGTCAACCACAGAAGCGAGGGGTCTTCTCTTTAGTCCTGTACCATGATGACCGTGCAAAGCCCTAGCTGAGAGACTGCCAGTTTTGGTCACTCAGGACCAATATTTAAAAGATTTTTTGCAGCCCTGAGCCATACTTGGTCAGTCTTGTGGTTTTTGACCCTCCACTCTCCCCTCTGCCATTACCTATTATGGGATGGGATGGGCACAAAAGGTATCCTTAAGCTCTGGTGGACGTCAGGGGATTATTAATTTCTCAGCTCACTGAGCTGTAACAGCCCAAGGACAGTAGGGGCTGCCCATGGAGAAAGGGGATGGGGGGTTGTGATCTGCAGTTGGTAAGCCTGGCCCCCCATTTTACTTCTTCAGCATTACAACCAGTCAGAACAGATGAACCACATCTCAGACATTCTCAATGTGGCCTTCACCATCATCTTCACCCTGGAGATGGTCCTCAAGCTCATAGCATTCAAGCCCAGGGTGAGTGACTGGGCCCTGGGGCCAGAGGGGCAGCTGTGGCCTGGGAGGAGAGACTTTCCCCTCCTTCTATCAAAGGTCCTTCAACCTAGACTTCCTCTCTCGGGCTGCTCAGGCCTTTGCTGTGCCTCCTGTCAGATGCCGGCCCAACAAAGCTTCTGGAAGCCAGCATGGGCTGATGGCATACCAGATGCTGGGCACTGCATCGTGGACCTGTTCACGTTCCCTGCCTTTCTTTCTGCTTCTGAAGCAAAGGCCTCGAACTAGGAGAGGATCTTGTTTTGTTTCTTAGGGCCTCAAATCCATTCCCACAGTCCCATCCCAGTCTAACCAAGTTCTGTTCTGGCAAGCTCTGGGCGGAAGTTTTCAGTGGGGCTCTGGAGTGAAGGAGGTTCCCCCACCTAGACCAAGTTCCCAACAACCCTCTTCACACTGGTGCTCTAAAGCAGAGGTTCTCAACCTGTGGGTCACAACCCCTTGGGGCCACATGTCAGTCATCCCGCACACCAGATATTCACATCATGATTCATAGCAGCAGCAAAAGTACAGTTATGGGTTTTTTGTTTGTTTGGTTTGGTTTGGTTTTTTTGAGACAGAGTCACTCTGAGTTAGCCTTGTCTGTCCTGGACTCGCTTTGTATAGACCAGGCTGGCCTCAAACTCATAGCCATCTGCCTGCCTCTGCCTCCTGAGTGCTAGGATTAAAGGCGTGTACCACCACGCCCAGCAAAAGTACAGTAGCAACAAAATAATTTTATGGGGCTGGAGAGATGGCTGCTCTTCCAGAGGGCCTGTGTTCAATTCCCAGAAACCACATGGTAGCTCACAACTATCTATAATGAGATCTAGCACCCTCTTCTGGCTTGCTGTCACACATGCAGGCACATACTATATTACATAATTTTAAAAAAGAAAAACAAAACAAAAATAATAATTTTATGGTTGAGGGTCACCCCAACATGAAGGACTGTATTAAAGGGTCACAGCATTAGAAAGGTTGAGAACCACTGTTCAGAGAAAGAGAATCAGAAGCCAGAAGGAGAGGAGACTTGCAATGATGGAATCCTGGTCTGCCCAGCATCTTGATGTCATCTCTCCATCTGTCCCCTCCCGGCTCCCCACTTGCTGGCCGTCAGAGCTGCTTTTATCCACAGCTCAGGCCTTGCTCTTGCACAACCTTCCCTCCCAGGGCTATTTTGGAGATCCATGGAATGTGTTTGACTTCCTAATTGTCATCGGCAGCATCATCGATGTCATCCTGAGTGAGATCGATGTGAGTACGGGATGGGCAGAGCCATCACTGGGGTAGGGCTCTGGTTCATTCTACAAATGTTTATGGAGTACCCATGGCAAGTGCAACATGGTACCCCGGGGTTAGAACCATGGAAAGAAAAGTCTTCTGCCTTTAAGGAGCTATGTCTTGCAGGGCAGGATGATGCCTCAGGTGTGCCAACACAGTAGAAATCAAGAACTATAGTGGCTCAGCTGTGGCTTGAGGAAGGTGTAAGAGGTGGCAGTGGAGTTGAAAAGGGTAGCAAGCCCAAGGCAGGGAAATTTCTGACGGCAGGTGGGAGAGAATGTGCAGTGCTCAGATATGCTGGGGTGCCTCAGTAGATCTATATGGAAATGCAGACGAAAGAAGGGGGCTGGACAGGCAGGGGAGGGTGTGGACTTCATGGGCACACTGGCTCTACAGGAAGTCACCAAAGGTTTTGAACAAGTCACAGAAGGGTTAGAGCTCTACTTTTTTTTTTTTTTTTTTTGTAATTTTTTTTTAAATTTTATTAATTTATTCTTGTTACATCTCAATGGTTATCCCATCCCTTGTATCCTCCCATTCTTCCCTCCCTCCCATTTTCCCCTTATTCCCCTCCCCTATGACTGTTCCTGAGAGGGATTACCTCCCCCTGTATATGCTCATAGGGTATCAAGTCTCTTCTCGGTGACCTGCTGTCCTTCCTCTGAGTGCCACCAGGTCTCCCCCTCCAGGGGACATGGTCAAATGTGAGGCACCAGAGTACGTGTGAACGTCATATCCCATTCTCCACTCAAGTGTGGAGACTGTTCTGACCATGTTTTTAGTTTTTTGAAACAGGGTTTCTCTGTGTAGCCTTGGCTGTCCTGGACTCACTTTCATACACCAGGGATCCACCTGCCTCTGCCTCCCAAGTGCTGGGATTAAAGGCATGCGCTGCCACTCCCTGCTAGAGATCTCTACTTTTGAGATGTTAATCTAAGTGACTGAAAAGGTGACTCTTCTCCAGGGATTCATTCACTTATGCCTCTTATTCACCACTTACTGAGTACCTAGGTGTGCCTTGAATGGCTCTGGGTGCTAGAGGCCCAGGGAGGGAGGAGGGGAAGAGATTGCAGGGGGGCAGCGGACAATAAAACCTATCACATGACAGGCTACATGAAGATTAAACAAAGAAGGGTAAAGGTGAAGCACGGAAGGGAACAAGAGGGCGGAGCCAAGATCTGAATAAAGAGGGGGAGTAAACCATGCAGCTATGGGGGTCACTGCTGTAGAGCAAAAGGAGAATATGCCAAGGGCCGGAGGGAGGGGCATGGCTGCTGGAGGCTGAGAACATCAGCCCCTTGTCTGGAATGGGGAACAGCAAAGATAAGAGCATTGAAGGTCAGGATTACACCTTGGATTCTATTCTCAGATAGTGAAAAGCCCTTTGAAAGGTGTAAACTCTGCCAGATGTTACTTCTTATGGGGTCATTGTGGCTTCCCCTGTTGAGCTTATGTTAGGAGGAATGGGGCTAACCCAGGACAGCAGGCAGGAAGGGTTTCCAGGGGTCCACATGGCAGAGGACAGAGTCGGGTTTCGGTTGTAAGGATAGGGAGAGGTGGTCAACTTGGGGTGTATTTTGAAGGGCTGAGCAGTGGGAGAGAGCAGAGATCTAAAGATCAGAGGCAGACAGCAAAAGATACTGTCCCCTTGGGTAGTCACTGAGCCACACCCTGGAGCCAGACAAGGGCAGAGGAAGGTGGGAGGAAGAAGAGACAGAGAAGCGCATTCATCTGCCTAAGCCATTCCAGCTGGGCGATAGTGGGACTCTCCCCAAAGGTTAACTCATCACGGAAGGGGGCTCATCCCAGGCAGGGCTTCCTTCTGAACCTCCCACCTCCTGTCCAATGCACAAGCTTGATGGGAAAGACATGTCAACCCTGAAGATGCCTGAGAGGGGGCCCAGCTGAGAGAAGGCAGAGTCTGGGAGGAAGGGGCTGTGAGCTGAGGCTCCAAAAGCTCAGCCCTGCGGGGAAGTGGCACCTTCTGGGGACTTGGCTGCCACACCAACTGTCTGTTATACTAGGGGAGATCCTGGGAACCCTGTTCACCTCATCACAGAATGGTGACAGACAGCTCCATCTGCTCAGGGCTGATAGAGGGTGGGCTCTGGGAAAAGTGTGTATGTATGTGTGTGTGTGTGTGTGTGTGTGTGTGTGTGTGTGTGTACATGTGTATGTGTGTATATGTGTGTGTAGATATGTATGTGTGTGTGTGTGAGAGAGAGAGAGAGAGTGTGTGTGTGTGTAAATAATGCGTACTATGCATATGTATGTGCTGTGTGTTTCCACCTATGTGTCCGCCAGCAAAACATTGCTCTGTGGTCTGAGACTAGCAGATGAGAGAACTCAAAATAGCCAGAACAAACAGCCTCAGTTCTGAGGCCCATGTATCGGAGGCCGCTCTCTTGGCTGTGGAGAGTGTTGGGGTCATCCTTAGATTTTCAAAAGTGGAAAATGTCCGTTTACCAGGGATCTGTGTCCGACACATGATAAGGCTGATTTACATTCCTGGCACACAAACTAGGGAAAGGCCTCACCGGTCGCTCAGAACTTCTATGCCAGCCCCACCCTGCCCTATCCATGTGCACTTCCTCATCCTTTAAAACGTAGCTGATGGCACTGACGAGACAGTGTCTAGTTTTACTTTATTTTTATTGTAAGTCAAAAGGCCAGTTGAGGTGTGTGGTTACTTGTCAAACTAGACAAGCAAAGGACCCGTTTGTCATCCAGCTACACAGGAGACTCTCCTGGTGTGCACTGGAGCCTCTGAAACCAGGCTGTTCTGTACTCACCAGCTCCATTGGCCTGGGGGGCCTCAGCAATGGCAAACATATGGCCAGCACAATTCTCCAGATGAATCTGACACACAGCCAGGATTGAGGCTTGTGGTACAGAGAGTCTGAGTGCTGGAACCAGCCTACTTACAGGCACATGGAAGCTCAGCAATTACTGCTTTCACCAACCCAGGACTCTAGGAGATGGGCAGCTCGTAAAATATGGCCAGGGAAAAGATAGCCACAGCCACAGGCCCAACCATGCGTTCTTGAGGAGCCAGGCCTCTGAGATGTGAGCCTTGATCTGTCCCAGTCCTGAGTCAGGGGAAACTTAGTGCCAGCAGGAGGGGTCTCCAGTGTCCCCCACCCCACCCTCTAAGAGGGCATCAACCCTGGTTAAGGGGGTGGGGGTGGGGGGAATCTACTTATAACTTTGAGCAGATATTTCCAAGGATGCCCTTGGCAAGGATGATCCCTGTGCCACATAAGCAAGAGCCAGGAAGACCCTAAGCCCTAGGCACCCATAGATGTATCTCAAAGATGAGATGGAACCTGTCTCTGTCCAGTCTTCCCTCCCCTCTCGCTCCCTCGCCCAGGCCTCTTGCCTCATGGTTTCCACAGAGCTTTGTCCTCCCTCCCACCCACTCTCTGCCCCTGACTGCGGCCACTTGAGGTCTTCGCCCCTTTGCCTGTCTTTTTCTCTCTTTAACTCTCCTTGTGTCTGTCCTTTCTGACAACTCTCTTCACCTCCCTCCCATGTGTTTCTCTCCCCCTTTTCCTCCCCTTGTCTCTTTTCTCCACAGACTTTCCTGGCCTCCAGCGGGGGACTATATTGCCTGGGTGGAGGCTGCGGGAACGTTGTAATTTCAGGCTGCATGAGCCTGTTCGCCCTGCCCTGCAGCTTGCATGCCGAGCTGGCTGCATGGATTGCATGGGGGGTGCCTTCAGAAATCAGAGCTCCTTTCCCCAGCGCAGGCCTAGTGAGGGTTGGGGTCTGGGTAGAGGTGGGGGCTCTGTGGTAGAATATGCATGGGCGTAGTGGCTTCCTTAGAGCCCTGAGAAATGGATTGAGGATTCTCCCAACACCCTCTCTATAGATGACAGCGCAGTGCATAGTCTGTCACAGGACCTCCGGGACAGTTTAGCAGGCACAGGAAATAGGACTAAGGCTGGCACAAAGGGCAGGAAACTTGCCCAACTTACAACACTAAAAAGTAGAGTGGCACAAGTGGGAATGACCACACTGAGTGTATGGCAAACAGCTTGGGTAAAGCTGTGGGTCCTTCTGGCAGACATTATGAGCCACCAGATAATTTAGTAATGGTTTGCACAGAAGGAGAAATGAGCAAGAAGCCAGCAGTGGGCCTAGCTGCAGCCTTACCCTGGGAAGAATCCCTGCTCTGCTCGCAAGCACAGGCTTACTGCATATAGCTTGGACCACACACCAAACCTTTTGGAGACTCTCGGCCCCAGAGCCCTGAATCCCAAGATGGCCCAAGGCTATGAGACAATACGGGCTGTGAAGAGAATGCGTCAGGAACCCTCCTGCTATGGATATCACATGCACATGCA
>OU015747.1:92629082-92679945 GCA_907169655.1 Acomys percivali
GTGTGTGTGTGTGTGTGTGTGTGTGTGTGTGTGTGTGTGTGTGTGTGTTGCATATTTGGGTGTGTGTTTTGGGTGTGTGTTTGTAAATGTGTATTTGTGTGGTTTTGTGTGTATTTGTGTTCTGTGTATGTATTGGGGTGTGTGTATGTATGTATATGTTTGTGTGTACACTCAGCACTTAGGACAGAGACAGTGTGGAGTTCTCTGCAAATGTTATGGCCAGCAGGGTAACAATCTATGTGAGGCAAGAAGGAAATCCAGTTCAACATGACCCAGTAGCCAGTGTTGGTTGTAACTTTAGAGTCTGACACTGGAAATTGTGTTTTAGTCATATTTAAGTACAGTACAATTTGGAAAAAAGTTTCCTAGTGTAACATAATCCCATGTGCACAAGAAGGCATGATTACATCTAAACTTTTCTCAGAGCACATGTCACTTTTCCATGAAGGGAGGGTCTAGAGACAGGCTGCATGTATCATCTTAAGGGCCTGGGAGGAGGGATCTGGAGTGGTCTGGGTCAGGTCATACAGGCAGCTCAGAGCTTACCTAGATTATTAATTATGTCTGGTCCTGCTTGGGGGAGCTTGGGGGAACCAGGTATGACCTGGCTTTACTGACAGCACAGGGGTTATGTAGGCTAGTAGCCACCTCCACTCCCAGCCTTCCAGGCAGAAAATAGATTACACATCTCTTTTTTTTTTTTTTTTTTTTTTAATTGCTAGGCATGGTGGAGCATACCTTTAATCCCAGTACTCTGGAGGCAGAAGCAGGTGGATCTCTGTGAGTTTAAGGTCCGCCTGGTCTGCAAAGTTAGTCTAGGACAGCCAGGACTGTTACACAGAGAAACCCTGTCTCAAAAACAAAAAATAAGGGCTGGAGAGATGGCTCAGCTGTTAAGAGCACTGCCTACTCTTCCAGAGGTCCTGAGTTCAATTTCCAGCAACCACATGGTGGCTCACACCATCTGTAATGTGGTCTGACACCCTCTTCTGGCATACAGGGGTACATACAAATGGAGTACTCATATACAAAAAGTAAAACACAATCTTTAAAAAATATGTATGTATTATGTAAATATGTGTGCCTGAAGGCCAGAAGAAGGCATAAGAAAAACACGTTGTATAAAATTTACAAAGAACTAATAAAATAGTTTAAAATAATGTACTAGGCTACTTGGCTTTTTAAGTAAGGTTAAAAACTAGGAAATGAGATGTGAGGTTGTGGCACACGCCTTTAAACCCAGCACTTAGGAGGCAGAGGCAGAGGCAGAGGCAGATGGATCTCTGAGTTCGAGGCCAGCCTAGTCTACAGAGTGAGTTCCATAACAACCAGGGCTACACCGAGAAACGCTGTCTTGAAAACAAACAAACAACTGAAACTTTGTCTTTAAAACAAACAGCAAAATAAAACAAAAACTAGGAAATGTTCCTGGCCCCCCCTTGGCTCCCTACCCTCCTTGTTCACTCACTGAGTAGGAGGCAGGGATGCTCTGGGTGCCATTCCTGGATGTACACTTGTCTGTGTGTCCTCCTACAGGGGAAGAATCAAGCACCTGGATGTGGTGACCCTGTTGAGGAGGATCCAGCCCCCTCTGGGCTTTGGGAAGTTCTGCCCACACAGGGTAGCATGTAAGGTAACCAGCGAGGCTAAGCAGCTGTGGCTCTCAGGGACGGAGATCAACAGGGGCTGTGGGGCTGGCTAGGTGAAGGAAGCATTTACAGCCGTCATTTCCTGGGTCACTATGTCAGTCAGTTGGCTGTCACCTTAACAAAGACCTGAGACAAGTAACTTAGAGAGAGAAAAGAGCTGCTTTAGCCCCCCAACTGGGGGTTCCAATTTGTAAGTCAGACAGACTCATAGCGTTTAGGCCTCTGGTTGTGGGGGATGGCTGCAACACAGGCGGGCCATGGTGGAGCAAAAACCACTCATCTCATGGCTGAGACCCGACAAGGAAAGAAAGTCTGTCTCTCAAGTACCCCAACTGTCCCTGTAGGTCAACCCCTTACAGGTGTTACTGCCTCCTGGTAGCAGCACCCAAGGATCCAAACTGTTAACATGTGGGCTTTGGAAGACATTCCAGATCCTACCCTCCCTGCTGAGCTCAAGTGTCACGAATCAGCCCCTACACTACAGCCCTCACAGCCACCCCCTTCTATCCCACACTGGCTGAAGGTAACCTGATGACTTGGGCCTAGTCCCAGGGCATCAGCAAACCCTACCTCTCCCTGCACAGAGGCTGGTGGGCATGAACATGCCCCTGAACAGTGATGGCACCGTCACCTTCAATGCCACACTCTTTGCCCTGGTGCGCACAGCCCTCAAGATCAAGACGGAAGGTGAGGGATTTCTCACGGTGCCTCTTTCTCTTAGAGTGTGGATTCAGGCATGGGTTCCCAGAAATGTGGAAGGAAGCACAGGCCATGGTATGATCACCAAGTCCTCGTGCCCTTCGGGTCTTGCAGGGACTCTGAGAATGCTCTGCACGGCAAGATCACTAAGATTATGCACCATGTTCCTCAGCTGTGTCAGGGCCAGAGGCGTGACAGTGTTCCCTCAGGGCTAGGGTGCCCCCTGAGTGGCTCTGAGTGGGGCAGAGGTAGGACTCAGTACAAGGGAGGTGTGAGAGCTCACACTTGACACCACTAAACTTGTAGGCTCCCAAATCGGGAAAACAGATGTGGCGGGAGCAGGAGGAGTGGGGTTGGGGATGAGGGGCTGTTCCTGAGTCTTCAGTCAGAGCTCCAGTGGCTTTGGGGATATCCCCTGTCTGGGCCAATAAAGTCGGAGGCATCCATGGGCAGGGTACTTGGGAAGACAAACCGGAAGCTAGGATTCAGGAAGGAACAAGGCAGAGCAGCAAGACCATGGAACAGATTTGAATATGTGGGGAAATTTTGACAGAGAGGAAAAAGGAGATGATGGCCTACAAAATTTACCAGTCTAATCATTGTAAGCCAAGGCCTAAGGGTGAGTAAGTGCAGGACTGAAGAGTTGGGCTGCCCATGCTCCCATCCCATTGCCAGCTCGGAGTATGGTAGGAACCGCAAAAGAACGCGGAGCTAGGGTGTGCTGAGCAAACAGCAGCTCCCTGAGGCTTTGTCAAGTTCAGTCGGTTTTTTAGGGCCATGCCTACCTTTCTCCCACCCCACCCCCCACATCATCCCCCACCTCCCCAGGCAACTTTGAGCAAGCTAATGAGGAGCTGAGAGCCATCATCAAAAAGATCTGGAAGAGAACCAGCATGAAGCTCCTGGACCAAGTCATCCCCCCAATAGGAGGTGGGTGCTGCCCTCGGAGACCAGCGTCTAGGATAGATACAGAAAGATTGAGAAGCCTCCTCAAGAAGTCCCCTGGGAACATGACATCTAGATACGATTAATACCTTAGGCAGATGCCACAAGTATCTTACAGAGACACACCAACTCAGGGTGGAAGGTGCCCGCTCACCACCTCAGCAGGATGGACTGAGTGCCCAAGCCTGCTGCCCGACTCCCGGCTCCCCCTTCTGAATCTAGTGTGAGACTCCCACTGGTCTTCACCACCTCCCTTTTGGCTGTCTACAGATGATGAGGTGACAGTGGGGAAGTTCTACGCCACATTCCTCATCCAGGAACACTTCCGGAAGTTCATGAAGCGCCAGGAGGAATATTATGGGTATCGACCCAAAAAGGACACAGTTCAGATACAGGTAAGGGCAACCTAGGTGGGTTCCAAGAGACATCCTTGCTGACCCAAGTCCATCTCCTGGTCCCTTCAGCAACAGTCAGGGATGGAAACAAAGGGAAGGGAGCCCAGATGAACAGAATGAGACAATGATTCAGGTTGGTCCAGGATGGGGAAGAAGATCTGGGAGCTCCTCATCTCTGAGTCACTGGACCAAAGGAAATTTGATTTCTTCAAGGGAAAGACCACAGTGGTCTCCAAAGAAAGCAGAACCTGTCCCCACCAAGGGGTGGGCTCTTCTGAGTATGAGAAGAAATGTTTAGAACTTTATATTTTATCTCATAGGGTTTTCTTTTTTCTTTTTTTTCTTTTTCTGTGTTCACTGTAATACACATGATTTAAAGATTCAAAAGTAGACATGCAGGGCTGGAGAGATGGCTCCTCCCGTGAGGAGCATGTGGTGCTCCAACAGAATACCTGAGTTCAGTTATTCCCTGCACCTACAAGGCAGCTAACAATCACCTGTCACTCCAGATCTGATGCCCTCTTCTGGCCCCTGTGGGTATTGCACACACATGGTGCACAGACACGGACATGGTGCAGGTGAAACACTCATACACATAAAGTAAAAAGAAAAAAACTTTAAAAGCAAAACATTGCCAGGCTGTGGTGGTGCACACCTTCAATCTCAGAACTCAGGTGTAGGCGGATCATTGTGAGTTTGAGGCTAGCCTGGTCTACAAAGTGAGTTCCAAGACAGCCACAGCTGTTACACAGAGAAACTCTATCTGAAAAAAGACCAAACAAAGCCAGGCGTGGTGGTGCATGCCTTTAATTCTACCACTCAGGAGGTAGAGGCAGGCGAATCGCTGTGAGTTTGAGGCCAGCCTGGTCTACAAAGTGAGTCCAGGACAGCCAGGGATACACAGAGAAACCCTGTCTCAAAAAACCAAAACCAACCAACCAAACAACCAAACAATAAACATACACACTTGGGCTGTATGTTCAATAATGTATTCTAATCACCTTTGTGGTGTTGAAATAACTTTACATAATTGAAAGTTTTTATATGAACTATTTAAGACTATCTCTCACAGGAAACTCCAGCAGCTCACAATACTTCTGTGTGAACTTCCAGAAAACTTGGATCTACCCTACTACATAATTCTCCTACATAGACACAATATAACCATGGAGACTAGGATAGCAGTGTTGACACATTGCTACCCTCTATTCTTCACTTTGTTCTAGTTTCACCTGCTGCTCCAACAGTCCTTTATAGAAAACTAATTGAGCTCAGAATCACACGCCTTGTATGCACACCCTCCTAGAACCAAACACCTTGCATGCACGCCCTCTCAAAATCATACACCTTGCATGCATGCCCTTTCACCTTGGTATCTGGCTTTCTGGAATCACTCAGCAGTCTCTTCTTAACATGACCTTGATCCTTTTGAGGACATGGGTCAGGCTGACCCTCAGGTTGGGTTGAACTGATGTTTCCTCATACTAGATAGAAAATATATACTTTGGGTAAGAATGCCATAGACATGATGCTATGTCCTCTTTGAAAATTATCAGGTGACACTCATTTTTTTTGTTCTATTGGTTATTACTGAAAGTTCCATTGACTAAAAACCAAGAGACTTCTCCACTGAGAAGCCTGGGTGGGATAGGTATAAAAATCTCTACCCACAGGATTTTAGAAAACCCCTTAGAAACCTTTGAGAATGTAGACTGTCTTCCCCAGAGCAGAGCAGGACCATGGGGCCTCATAGTCCAGTGACATTGGTCCAGGATGGAGAACAGGTTTCAGGAGAGCTATAGGTTGCGTGGGGCCAGGGAACTGGACTTGAGTGTTACCTTGTCCCTTTACCATCCCTAGGCTGGATTACGGACCATAGAGGAAGAGGCAGCTCCCGAGATCCACCGTGCCATCTCGGGAGACCTGACAGCAGAGGAGGAACTGGAGAGAGCCATGGTGGAGGCTGCCATGGAAGAGGGGATATTCCGGGTGAGTGAGGATCCTAGCCATTTCTGGGGGATCAGACATAGTCAGTAGCTGTGGAGGAGATGGATATGGGAGCTAAAGATATACCTATACCTTACCGCCTACATCTTCCAAGACTCAGAATCTATGACCCAAAAGTATTACCTATGATACACCCTTCCCTACATTACCCACAAGTCCTCATCTAATTCCATCTCCCAAGGGTCTATTTCCATTCAGTCTAGCCCTGACTCTTGTTCTGTGGAGAGTTGTGACTCATTGGATGCTGTTTTGAACAAAATCTCAACCGTTCGATTTTACCAATAAAGACTGGGGAGCCAGTGCTGGGGTGAAAGGCTCCTAGATCATAGAGGCAGAGAAAGAACCCAGCTGACCTTCCTCCTCAGTGATGGTCCAGAAGGGGAAAAAAAAAAGACTCCTTCCCCTTACCATCTCAAAAACCTTCAAACTGAATTGTGCCTCCTTTCTACTTCCTGTGTGTCTCTCTATCCTTTCTCCTAACTTCCTCTTACTCTCTATGGTTTTTTTCCTATATTCACTCCTGTCAAGTGGTTTCTGGCTTCACCTCTTGACCTATGGTTGACTTTATTTAATCCTGTTTACACTATTCAAGCAGAAAGCTCTAGGATTAAAGGAGTGTGCTGGGGTTTTTCCAGTAAACAACACAATCTCAGGGTTCACAATATGATCAAATATCCTGCCACAGTTGGATCTTGAAGATTCTTCATGGGAACCCCATTAAAATCTATTGAGTTTTCACAAAATGGTGGCCCAAACAAATGACATGTAATGTCCTATGTCACTTGATTAGAGGGAGCTAAAACACAGTTCTGAGCACTCCCAATCCAGTGTGCCATGTTTCCATGTGTGTGTTGCCTGTATGGTTCCTTAGGTATGTCCTGTCTGCCCATCACATTTAGACCTTGCTGAGGGTGGATTATGTTCTAGTGTCACCTTTGGGTCTATTCTCGTCTGGCCTTGCAGATTTATCTTCCACTCCCATCACTTGTTCCTAGCATCACCATCCCAAGCCCTCAGGCCCAATGAACCCCTTATCCTCATACCCAGTCACTGATTGCAGTCTCTCCATTCTCCCCCTTGCTCCTAGAGGACTGGAGGCCTGTTTGGTCAAGTGGACAACTTCCTGGAAAGGACCAACTCTCTACCCCCTGTCATGGCAAACCAAAGACCCCTCCAATTTGGTGAGATGGAGATGGAAGAACTGGAGTCACCCGTCTTCTTGGAGGACTTCCCTCATAACCCAGGCACCCATCCTCTTGCTCATGCCAATACCAACAACGCCAACGCCAATGTTGCCCATGGCAACAGCAGCCATAGAAACCACACAGTGTTTTCCAGGTAATGGTGATAACTTCTTGCCATGGGTATACAAATTCTGAGATAGGTTTGAGAGGGAAGGAGGCACCCTGAAATGTATAGAATGTCCTTTGTTTGCTGTGTGCCCTTGGGGACCACTCTGCTCCCCTAACACAAGAGGTAAACCCCTGGATGGAAGGGGTTATCTTTGACCAGCAGGGGGCAGCCTCTTGTCACCATTGGTCTTTCTGTGATTCTCAGTAGGAAGGCACTAAAGTGTACTGGTCACATAGCATAGTTTAAGAAAGGGTCTCTGGCAGCAGCATATACCGTCGGAACCTCTGGATGGTAAGGTCAGTGGCTGGATTTGGGTAGTTCCCATCACAGTAATCCCGGGCTGTGACTTAAGTGTCATAACATACAATAGGATGGGGAACAGGGCCACTTAGCCATTCTAACACAAGGGCTGGGTTCCCAGCGAGGCTTCTGCTCTGGACATGTCAGCTGAGCAGTGGTCTCTTGAGGAAGAAGCCAACTGAGCAGCTACTTTCCTGACCAGGACCACCTCACTCCAACCAACACCTCACTCCAGTCCAAAGAGGACTCTTGAATGCAGCCCAGGATACTTGAAGGGTACCCATGTCTTTGGGTCACCATGGTGCTAGATAGTGTGGAAACACAGAAGCATCAGACCTGGGCTCTGCCATTAGGGTGTGTGCCATGTGGTATAATTATGACCAATTATGACCAATTAGGTGTACTCAGAATACAGAAAGGTTATTGATGACCATGGGCTGGAAAGGCCCAGAATAATTCTCAGATTCAGTTAGACATGAGTAATATGTAGGAACTTTCAAAACTGCTGGTGTCTAAAGTTAGGTCGCAGCCGATGGGTTTCATAGGCCAGCTGGGTCTAAAGTGAGGTCACAGCCGATGGTCTTCACTGCCCGGCCAGGTGAGCCCACTAGTGTAGTCAGGGTTGAGAACTAGGGTCCTAAGACTGCTGAGACTATTTAGAATATGAGAAGGGCAGGGGAAAGTGGAGGCAGCCATGACTTCGGCTCATTCCCCCAAACTCAAGGATGGCTAGACTCAGTGCTGGCAGACTCTGCCCTGGAACGAAGCCTCCTGCACTCTGATAGGATGCTCATTGGTACCCAGTGAATGGGTTTCAGCCTGCTCTGCTTCCGTTTCAGCATCTACTATGAAAGAGAGTTCCCGGAAGTGGCAGACACGCCTGCTACCAGAGAAGGACCCTTCAGTCAGCCCTGCCTGGTCTCTGGTCAGTCCTTTCTGTGACTAAGAAGCCGAGCCTTCTCTTAGAGGGGGGTTGAAGGTGCTCCCTCCCTACTTAGAGCCTGGGAGAGCCACTTAGAACCTTTATGATGGGCACTAACTGGACCCTGGGAAGGGGAGTATTATTACAAAGCTGAGGAAGGCTTCAGAAAGGAAGCTGAGTAAAACAGGTGGGGAAAGCTTGCTTACTCTAACGGCCTTATGCAGACCTACACCCCACTCTGTGCAGCCTAGCCTGGGGTTCCCCTTCGCTAGGCCCCTGGAATGTCAAAAGTCCCCACCTCCCCCACTCCAACCCCGCCACACAAATGAGCCCTGGGTTGTTGAGTCCTCAGCAGGTGATCCTGCAGTCTCCCTGTAGGTCTTGGGTCATTGTGTGACAGTAGGATCCCCAGGAGGGCAGAGAGCAGTAGTAATAAGGGTACTTCCTTGCTCCCCAATACACTTTAGCAGGCATTCACATAGCCATGCTGGAAAAGAGCTTGCTAGTGAGTCTGGCCCTCAGCCTCTCCCAGACCATAGTGATTTGTCATTGCACTAGGCAAGGAGAACTGGCTGCCTGGACTGGAGTCACTTAGGTTTCCACATGTGTCTACCCTCTAAGCTGTCTTCTGTGGCTGGCCCATCAGGAGTCAGTGGCCCCAGTGACCTTGTCTTATCTTGCCCACAGGACCTCACAGCAAATCCCGTGTGGACAAATGTAAAGGACAGGTGACCCAGAAAGGAATGCCTGGAGGCCAGGTGCTTCCTTCTCTGTGCCAGGTAACAGAGGCAAAGGCCTGGGAGGAAGTGCCATATGGACCTCACCTGGCCTGATGCTAGGAGTGGGGCTCTGGCAGGGGAGGGGCCCTGTAGGGAGCAGTCCACCCATAACAGAAGGGTCCTGTGTTTCTGTATCCTCCCCAGTCTGTGGGTCTTGGTTGAGACACGCTTGGATGAGCTGTGGGCTCCAGTGTACCTGTTTTTTTTTGGGGGGGGTGCTGTCTTTGCTTTTGTGTGTTTGGAACAGCTCCCCCAGGCAGAGCCACCTGTGCAGGAGAGAGAGGGCTCCTTGCCATGGTCTCTAGAAACATCCCACAACAGAAGCTTTGAGGAGGGCGTCCCCAGGAACTCAGCTCACAGGTGCACAGCTCCAGCTATGGCCGTCCTGATCCAAGAGGTGAGGTGGGACAGGGCTACTCCGAGGGGTAACCTTGTACAGTCTGTCATGAGAAGAGGTTAGGACCAATGGTGGAAGGCCCCAGAAGACAATGTGCCTGGAAGACACCCCTCCCCACAAACCTCCTCTTCCCCTTGCAGGCTCTGGTTCGAGGAGGACTAGACTCCTTAGCAGCTGATGCTAACTTCGTCATGGCAACAGGCCAGGCCCTGGCAGATGCCTGCCAGATGGAACCAGAGGAAGTAGAGGTGGCGGCAACAGAGCTACTGAAGCGAGAACCCCCAGAGGGCAGGGCTATGTCCTGGGAGGCTTGAGCCTCAGGTCCTCCCTGGACAGCCCGAACCAGCATCGGGGGCTCCCAAAAGACCCTTATGTATGTATATGAAGCCTCCCCAGAATGGCCCAAGCTTACAACTGCCATGACCAAGGGCCAGAAGGCCCTGGAGTGGAGAAGGGCTAGCCAGCCAGCCCAGCAGCCTCACCTCCCACTTAGTAGCCAGCTGTGTGGGCTGAGTAGCAGTGGTCAGGAACCACCTCAACCAGGCAGGAGGCCATGGATGGGCAAGACAGGCTCTTCTTCTCACCAGCAAGAAGCAGGGGTTGGCAGAGCTTCCGATGTCATTCACAAAGGCCTGTTTGCTGCCAGGGTCTGTCTGTCATAAAGCCGCTCCAACCAGCTGGACATTAAAGGCTCCAGGACTAACACGGGCACCTGGCTTCTGCCTGTCTGTTTTATTTTATTTTATTTTATTTGTTTTGTTTTATTAGAACATTCGGGACTCCCTCTAGCCCCTTTCTCAGAGAGGCTGGACCTTGCAGAAGAGTCCCAGGCCATCTTTACTTTCTCTCTGACGGCACTAGAGGCCATGCCACGCCCTGGTTACACCATAGCCAACCTTCTTTGAATCAGTGACCCTATGACTTTGTCCAGAGTCCACTGCCAATGCCAATGCCAGCCTCGGTGGCAGTAGTTTATGGCCATGGTTATCACTATTTGTGTTTCCATGGCTCTTCTTCCATGCCACCTAACCCTGACTAACAGCTGCTGTCTACCAGCCAAGTGCCGCCTGGGTTCCCTTTTCATCTACCATCTCCTATTCAGGGCTTCCCATGTATTTACAAAGCACTTTCACATAAAAGCCACTCAATGCTCACCATGGTCACATTCAAGATGGGGAAGCAGAGGTGCCGCAAGATGGCAAGACATACCTGTAGTGTATTCAAAACTGGGACTGCCTTGCAGTACCTCTTCCCCTTCACAGGATACTCTCTCCTTCTGTCCACTCCTTTAAGTGTGGGTGGGCCAAGTGCCTGCTCCATGGCCGTTGCTGTGGTAACAACACCAGCCTGCTGTGCAGCCTCCTGGTAAGGCCCACAATGGGCTTCTGAGCTCCTGGGGCCTGCCCCAGGATGTGGAGCACAGAGCAGAGGTGACTCTTGGTGACCTGTGCATCCGGGCCCTAGCCCCGGTTAGGCCCCAAAGCTTCCTGGAGCCCTGTCGGTGCAGCAGTTTCAACACCCCGTGCCCTTTCCTCTTGGTGCCCTGTCAGTGAAACAGTTTCAACTCCTTTCCACAAACCTCCAACCATGCCTTGTCCACCTCACCGGTAAAGAGAAACCACCGCAAGGTCCTTCCCCTCAGTTTTTCTAATCGTACTGATCTACCCACCCCACGCCCCTTCCTTCTAGACCTACTGAAAGCTGGGTCTTAGCTTCAGTCAAAAAAATGTCCCTAGCCAGCCATCCCACCCTCCCCCATCTCTGCACTGTGTCCTCTTAGTGTCATCTTCCAAGTGCAGCTCAACTCTACCAGACACCACCCTCACTGGGGGGGGGGGCACGGGGGGACAGGGGGAGGAGCCCTTACCTCTGAGCTCCAGTGTGCCTCTCTAGAATCTTCCTGAGCCCCTACCTGACTGACCTCTTTTGCTGTCATTTCCCAGGATGTGGCCAAGCTGTTTAGAACCTGGCCCCCAAATGTAGACACCATCTCTCCATTCCAGAAGGAAGTGCAGTCTTGCTGAAACTGCATTTTACCCCAGTCAGAAGTTTAGGTCCCTGAAAGCTGGAGCTTTGCCCCACCTTGTTCATAGCTACCCTTCTAGGGCCCAGTACTCCTCACCATACATTGGTGGTCCAGGAGCTGCTTGTTAAATAGGTGTTACAAAGAGCTGAGATAAGTGTGGGAGCAGTGGTGCACACCTGTAATCCCAGTGCTCAGGAGGCAGAAAAAGGCAGATCTCTGTGAGTTCGAGGCCAGCCCGGTCTACAAAGCTAGTCCAGGATAGTCAAGGCTACACAGAGAAATCCTGTCTCAAAACAAACAAACAAAACAAAACAAAACAAAAAAACAACCAAACAAAAAACCCTCAAAGAGCTAAGAAGTGTAGACCCAGCCATTCCCCCCATCTCCCACCCCCAGTGTCACCAGCTCAGCTTGGCAGGTACCTCAGCCACCTTGCCTATCCTTCTAGGCCAGGAACAGATGAGAGTGGGGGAAAAAATCTCTGCTTTATCAGACATGGTGGCTCACCCCTTTAATCCCAGCACTCGGAAGACAGAGGAAGTGGCTCTCTGTGAGTTCGAACCCAGCCTAGAGTGAGTATTAGACACAGTGAGAGTCTGGGGGGAAAAAAAGCTGGATTCCACACTGCAGCCTCTAGATGGAGGGAGTGTCAAAGTGCCTAACCCACCCGCAGGTGCTTCCGCTGTCTGTCAACTGACTTACAGTTAGTGAGGTAAGTACAAGCTATGTAAAAGTGCCCCCTGGCCAGGTGTGGTGGCACACGCCTGTAATCCCAGCACTTGGGAGGCAGAGGAAGTGGCATCTCTGTGAGTTTGAGGCCAGCCTGGTCTACAAAGAGAGTTCCAGGACAGCCAGGAGTATTACACAGAGAAACCCTATCTCAAAAACAAACAAACAAAGTGCTTCCTTTGATATGAAACACCATCAAAAGGTGTGCTTGGATGAAGCGCCCGAGTGTCTTGAACGGCAACATGTGCGGAATGCTAACAATATATAATGGATCTTGTTTCAATTCTGATTATATATTAATGTAGTTAGTCTTCTTAGCAATTCAAAAAAGAGATCATTATCTTCGTTTTGCAACTGTGACATGGAGAGATATCTGACCTAAGTCTGTGCACCTTACAAGAGGGCCAAGAAGGGAGCTAAACCTAGGCAGTTTGCCTGGCACTGTCTTCCACTTCTTAACTGAGTCTCTATTTGTCAAATCTATGCAGTCCTCCTCGTCTGACTGACAGGGTACAAATGCACACATGGGTTCTGAGAAAGTAATTCTTTATCCCTCTGAAAAGCTCAGGCAATTGTCTACATGATACATATGATCCTCTAATTTGTCATGTATGAATCCTGTCCTCTACCCAGCTTCAGTTTACCTAAGGAGAGGTTTCTAACAGGGCAGAAGACTGCTCTAATAAAGCCCAGGAGCAAAGGATGATGGGGGAAGTGGGCTGATGAATGGGCAGGTTGCAGATGAGACAGATGTCCCCTCAGGACCACCTAACAGAATCTGTGTACCATGGGGGCAGGGTGGGGTCCCCTTCTGTCACTGGGGGACCCCAGTGTCTGCCAGGCCCCTCTCTGTTCCTGATAGTTCTATGCAGATTAGGAGCCCAGCTGCTGGGTGGGGACTGTGCCAGAAGGGACAGGACCGCCTTTGGTAGAAGGGGTGGGCACAAAATGAACACAAAGACCGTAGGGATGAGGGGAGCCTCTTCAATCTGGAAGGTGTAAAGCTCAGAGAGCAAAGCTCCATGCAAAGGCCAGAAAAAGTGGGCTCAGGGGCCATCCCATCAAAGCCCGGAGAGCTCTCAGCTCTGGCCCCCAGGGGCTTCTCAGGGCCTGCTCTGAATAGGGCTGCCCTTTCAGGATTTATTTATTTATTGTAGTTCTGGGGGCTGAATGCAGGGCCTTATATATGCTAAGAATGTGTCTGACCACGAAGTTACATGCCAGCCCATCACCCAGCATTCGTAAAGGAGAGAAATGGCCACACTGTGGTTGTTAGAACAGCCTTGGAAACTGAATCTTAGTCCCTGGCTGCTGTGTCACATGAGGGTCAGAGATTTCACATTGCCTTATAAGTCTATTTCTGCTCAACCTTAGGGTATAGATGTAACTGTGTGAGGGCCCAAGTCCTAGTTAGGGTTTCTATTGCTCTGATGAAACACCGTAGTCAAAGCAACTTGGGGAGGAAAGAGTCTCTTTAGTTTATGTTTCCAAATTGCTTCCAAATCATTACTGAAGGCAGCCAGGGCAGGAACGGAGGCAGGAGCTGATGCAGAAGCCACGGAGGGGTGCTGCTTGCTGCTTTGCCCCCTCTGGTTCTTTTAGGGGAGGTGTGGTTCAAGACAAGGTTTCTCTGTGTGGTCTTGGCTGTCCTAGACTCGCTTTGTAGACCAGGCTGGCCTTGAACTCACAGTGATCCACCTGCCTCTACCTCCCAAGTGCTGGGATTAAAGGCCTGCTCCACCACACCTGACCACCTCCTTTGGTTCTTGGTAATATTATTTTGGTTCTATCAGATGCTGTGTGTGAGGGCCGGATCTCTAAGGCGGGAGGAAGCTGACTTGAAGGGGACAATCCTGAGCTTTTAGGGGAAGCTGAGCAGCAACTGTCCTCTTCAGCACCAGGCTGGTTCCCGCACAGGTCTCTATAGCTCTCATCTTGGACGTGTGTTGAGGCTGACTCCGGCTTCAGACCAATGTAGAAGATGTTGCCTCCCCAGGCTGACCCTGACTCCCCAACTGGTGTTTCGCAGAGGCTGGTCCCTGCTCTTCCAGCATCTCTGATCCCAGCCAGGAGTTACTCTTGCCTTGGGACTGACAGCTCAAGAGCGCTATGTCTCCAGCTAAGCTCTGGCTTTTAGCCTTTGTTTTGAAGCTGTCTACATCTGCTCTGACCACCCAGAATTGCTTGGATGAGTGCTCACCAAGATGGACACCCCGTGCAAAGCATTCTGATCATTTTGATTTGATTTGA
This sequence comes from Acomys percivali, assembly GCA_907169655.1. Lineage (NCBI taxonomy): Eukaryota > Metazoa > Chordata > Mammalia > Rodentia > Muridae > Acomys > Acomys percivali. The sequence goes on from OU015747.1 coordinate 92,643,534, forward strand.
TGTTTGAGACAGGGCCTGGCTATGCTGCCCTTCCCTGATTTCAAACTCCTAACTCCCCTCCCTCAGTCTCCCAAGTGCTGGTACTCTAGGCATGCTCCTCTCAATCTCTTCTATGTGAAGGAAGGCTCACTCACATTGACAGCATGGGACTTGGTATTAGCCAGGGCCTGGCCCCCAGTACCCGCCGCTCCTCTTGTCTGGCACAGCAGACTCACATCAACCCAGGAGCAGGGACCTGCGACACAGAAGATGGACCTCTTACTTTGGGCTTTTTCTTTCTTATGTTTTGTTTCTCAAGACAGGATCTCTCTATGTAGCCTTTGCTGTCCTGGAACTCATTCTGTAGACCAGACCGGTCTTGAACTCAGAAACCTGCCTGCCTCTGCCTCCCAGTGCTGGGATTAAAGGCTTGTGCCACCACCGCCACCGCCTCCCTGCCCTCTGGGCTTTTTCTAATTTTGGTTATGACTTAAAGTCTTTGCTCCACCCAGTCTGAGCCTTCCTTTTGGGTCCTCCAATTTACTCTGCAGATTACAAAGAGGAGGGGAAATGAAAAGAAAAAAAATAAAATAAAATAAAAAGAGGATCTTTTCATACTTCTGGGCACCCGCCCTTGACCTTCCCGATACTGAATCTGCTTAAGGCGTGCGTTTCTTCTGTCCACCGCTTCAAGTTTCAGGAAACATGGAGCTAAGGAAGGACACGGGCAAACTGTTTAAGAGTGATGTCACTTCAAGCCAACTCAACAGTCTAAATCAAAAGGGCCTTTGAACTGTTCCTAACATGACCCACGAGATCCAGCACACACTGCCTGGGGCGGGGTCCACTGCTGACCAGTAGCATCCTCAGGCTGGCTGCACTTCTGGAGCACTGTCACACTCCAGGTTAACCTAGAGTGTAAAGTGTTAAGTGCTTCTTTGCTGGCAATTTGCTGGGTAGGGCCTGGCTCAGGCAAACGTCTACTAGAGCCGAGGAAATAATGCATCCGGGGAGACCGAAAATCAATAACTCAAGGACAGAAGTGGCCTCTGTGAACTTCATCAGAGGGAAAAGTGCTGTCCTAGCTCCTCTGGAGAGCCATCCTGGAGGCTTTCTGCTCACCCTCAGGCCTAGGGGGCCTTTGTTACCCATCCTTGTCTGTTCTCCATCCCTCCCCGCCTCCCCCCACCCCGCTATCCCTCTCTTGGCTTGCCTGACTAACCTGATGCCTCTCTTGGACTCCCTCTCCTGCTTTAGGCCACATCCTCTCTATTTCCTGTTTCCCTATCACTGCTCTCCTCTGACACGCAAAAGGGCTCTCCCTATACCATGTGGTGCAGAGGAGAGAGGTCCTCAGGGGTTGAGAACCGCAGCCCTCTGTCTCTACCACCCCAGATAAGTCATCTATTCTCCACCTCTGTGCAAGGGGGGAAGCTTAAGTCACCTTTTAAAAATAGCTCTGCTGGGATGGAAAGATGGCTCCATTGGTAAAGTGCTTGCATATGCATGAAGACTTGAGTTTAGACTCACAGGCGCCCATGTAAAAAGCCAGTACTATGGCCAGCTCAGGAGGTGGGGAGATAGGGAAAGGGGATGGTGAAAACAGATGTATGCCTGTGGCTCACTGGCCAACAGCCTCGCTGAACGGGTGAACTCAGTTCAGTGAGGGACTCAGGGAGCAGTTAAAGAAGATACCAAGTGATGACCTTTAACCTCCACACACAAAGCAGCTTCTGTGGGGTACAATTAACAGTGAACTGCACATAGCTAACAGGTACAACAGTTTGCTTCACCTTGAGAAATGCATATGCCTGGCAGACCATCTTTGCCTTACATATATACACTGACCACCTAAAAGCCTGTCTTTGGGCCCCTTTGCAGCCCTTCCTGACCTCTTCATGCCATCGACTGCCTTTACATCCCTGCTTTTGCCAGGCCACCACTGATCGATCTATCTTCTGACACTTTGGGGTCACTCTATTTCCTAGGATTTCCCTATCAGTGGGATTGTACAGCGTGTGCTGTTTGGTCTGCTATGTCCACTGAATACACCTGAGAGTCATCTACTATGCATCAATAATGTAACCAGCAGTGCATCCCTTTTCACTGCTGAATAGTATCCATCCCATCATGAATATGCTCGTTTCTGTACCCATTCCCTGGCCGTGAGTACTAGGACCTATAGCAAAGGCTGTTGTGATCACCCCCATACCTCCCAAGGTGAAGGCTTTCCTAGGGTGAGGGGGCTTTCCTAAGGTGAGAGGGCTTTCCTAAGGTGCTCTGATCACTTTCTGAGCCCATCAGCTGTTGGTGGGCAGGCCCAGCAGCTTCCTTCATGGCAGTTCAACACAAGAGGACATCACCATCAGCTTGTTTGGGTTTGAGCCCTGCTCTTCGAGTTGCATCATGACCTTACTGTATTTGTTTGTTTGTTTGTTGTGTGGAAAAGTATGCCCTCTTCATAGGGTTCTAAGCACTACATTACAGCAGGGTTCTAAGCACTACATTACAGCAGGAAGCAGAATTTACTGCATGCTCCTCAGGTGCAACATTCAGAAATGGCAAACGTTACTATGTCTGGGGGATCTTCATGCTCTAGAATGGGTTTGTCCCATTATCTCTGAGCAGGCCTTTGTAGCAGCTCCATTTCACAGAGGAGTAACTGAGTCCCAAAGAAATGAGTGGCCTGAGCAGGGCCAATCGCTGAGCTAGAGATGAGTACAGATGCGTCCTGAGACCCAGTCTGAGGACTGTTCCTACTGAGATGGCATGCAGAGGAAGGCCCTTGGAGGTTTCCAGTGACTGCTCCGGGTGGTTCCTGAAGACACAGACAGTGTAACTACCAGACCCTAAAGGGTTAATATGTAGCCACAAATGTCTTTAGTCACCACAACCCAGTGACAGGGAAACCTAGTAAAATCTTAGTCAGATCAGGATGAATGTAGATAGTTGGTCAAAGACTTGTCTTCTTCCACCCACCTTTAAGTAGTCCAGGAGCTCAGATCCCAGCAGGGGTTTTACCTGTGAGCAGGCTAGGGCCCTGGCAGTCACTTGGGCTCTTTGGCATCTTTCTCCAGGCTCTAGCTTCTTTTACTAACTGTATCAGAGCAGGTTAGGCTATGGCAGGAGCACAAGCAACCTACAAGTTCAGCGGCTGAATGCAAAAAAAAGTTTATTTCTTGGGCTGGAGAGATGGCTCAGAGGTTAAGAGCACTGGCTGTTCTTCCACAGGTCCCGAGTTCAGTTCCCAGCAACCACATGGTGGCTCACAACCATCTATAATGCGATCTGGTGTCTTATTCTGGTGTACATGCAAGCAGAACACTGTATACACAATAAATAAATAAATATACAAGAAAGAAACAAAGAAAGAAAGAAAGAAAGAAAGAAAGAAAGAAAGAAAGAAAGAAGGAAAGAAAAACACACCAGGAAGTGGTGATGCATTCTTTAAAAAAAAAAAAAGTTTACTTCGCATATGTGGTCTTTGGACAGCACATGTTACAAAGACAAGGGCTCTTAAAGCTTCACTTTTTATTGGTTAAAGTCACATGGCCACTTACTATGAAAAGAGTAAGGACATGTAGTCCTGCCCTAAGCTGGAAGGCAGAATGCAGGAACTATGCTAATTGCACTAAAGACTAGCTCCCTAGCCAAGTGACCTTTGAGCCCATTTCCTCTTTCGAAAAGCAGGCATGATAATCGTATACCTCATAGATGACTGTGACGGTTAGATGAGAACATGGGTGCAACGCAGTCCAACATGGCTACAGGGGGAGTTTGAGTTCTCCCTTTTTTGTGGGGCCAGCCCCCAGAGAGGTGGCCCTGGGTTACCTGTGTACAGATGGGTGCACGAGGCTAAGGCTTCCTTCTGGAAAGCAGTATGGCTCCCAAGGTGTTGCCGTGTAGTCATCAGAGGGTGGGTCAGTGCCTGCAGATTTGCCTGTCCACCCAGCAGATCTCACACGGACTGGACTGCGTAGATGGTGAACCTCGGACTCCAAGCATGCAGGGTAATCCTCCTACCATTGAACCCCACCCCTGCTCCCACACTAATGACCCAGTGCATCCTCATGGCCTGTCCCCTCTCAGCTCTGTCCTCCTCCCTCCTGGTATGCTTCTTTTTGACTAACCTACCCCTCTGTCTAGACAGAGGTGGAGTCTGTTGGTGAAAAGATGGAGCATCGAGGACAATGTGAAGGATTAACATCTATTTTTGAGGCAATCACTGGGTTCCCTCATTGTGACCTCACACTGGTCCTGAAATGAGAACGTGATCTTCCTCGATTTGGGATGCAGGAGCTGATGCTAGCGTGTTTACGTCATTGGTCCAGGGTTACATAGCTCATACGAGGCAGAACTGGGATGTGAGCCCAGGTTTCCGTGACTCACAAGATCACAATTCAGCCTCAGACCAAAGTCTTGTCAGGACTATAAGCTCATGACAGTCTAATTGCAGATGTTTAGCCTTGGGGTCCTTATCATGCTGACTTGTAGCCTACCCCAGGACAGCACAGCAACCGATATCCAATCTTGCAGCTCAGCTCCTACTTTACTGTATTATGCAACTTTGGACAAGTCTCTTTACCTCTCAAGGCCTCAGATTCTTCACTTGAAAATAAGATGGCTGAACAATGTGACCCCGGGATTCTTTTTAAGTCTAGGACTTAGTGACATAGAGAATTGCCACATCAATACTGTTACAAGGCACAGCAAAGTAGAAGGGTCACCATGTTTAAGACCCAAGTACAAGCCAGGTGCAATGGTGCATGCGTGTAATCCCAGCACGTGGGAAGCAGAGGCAGACGAATCTCTGTGAATTCGAGGCCAGCCTGGTCTATGAAGTGGGTTCAGGACAGCCAAGACTTATACAAGGAAACCCTGTCTTGAAAAACAAAAACAAAATAAAGCAAAGCAAAGCAAAACAAAACAAAACAAATCAAAAAATGTGTGCAATCAGGTAGTGATGGCACACACCTTGAATCCCAGGACTCAGAAGGCAGAGGCAGGTGGATCTCTGAGTTCAGGGCCAACTTGGTCTATATAGTGAGTTCCAGAACAGCCCAGGCTCCACAGAGAAATGCTGTCTCCAAACAACAACAACAACAACAACAACAACAACAACAACCACCACCACCAAACAAACCATGTACAATGGAGTGTACTGTAATCTCAGTGCTCTGGAGCCTGAGGCAGGGGTATCATGACTTTTAATGCTAGCCTGTGCTTCATGGAAAGACTGTTTTAAAAAAAAAAAGAAAGAAAGAAAAATAGAAACACATTTGAGATTACGTAGAGCATTAATTAAATCCTAATTATTATCTGAAGCCAAAAACAGAGTTTGTTTTAAGACTGATGGATGTTTGAAAGCCACGGGCAGCTCTCTGCCTTCCTTGCTATTTATAACAGACTCGGGTTTCCTCTGCGGCTGAGTCTGTCTCCTCCTAAACACAGGAAGTGAGGTTCAGTCCATGCTTGCACTCAGATCTCCTGAGTGTGCAGCTCAGTGGACCTTTCCTGGGGGCCTGGGCTTCCTGCTGGTGGTGAGGCCTGGGTCCTGTCTCTGGCTGGACATTGGAGGCTGTAGCTGGACATCTGCTGAAGGACAGGCCTGCTCCCATGGAAGCAAGCACAGGCTCTGGGATGGACCTCAGGTCTTTTGCTTACCCTCCACCTTCATTTACACACAGGCTTGTTTAGATTGTGTGATGCTGTCACCCAGAGCCAAGGCTGAAGGAGGTGGGGGTTTGCGGGGGAGGGGGTAAGACTCAAGTTCAGACCACCTTTGGGGACATTCCTGGGTAACTACAGGGATCCCTTCAGTGTTTTTTATTTGTTCCTGGAGCATGACTGTTAAAAAGTGGAATGTGTCTAAGAGAGCTCAGGCCAGATGGCTGCCCTAAAGTCACTGCTGGAGTATTTTAACTACAGTTGCGTGGGAGCTTCCTGACTTGGAGGGGGCTCCCCACACCTCCCTTAGGTTCCCATCTGCCCAGACGCCCACAGCTCCTGTCAGAAGACATGATGGAGGACTTAAGACTCTGGGGGGAAGGAGCTCAGCTCAGAATAGGAGTTGGAGCTTACGCTGTAGTCCAGTTAGGGGCTCAGGGCCAACTCTCCCTCCTCTCTCTCTCTCTCTCTCTCTCTCTCTCTCTCTCTCTCTCTCTCTCTCTGTGTGTGTGTGTGTGTGTGTGTGTGTGCATACATCATTGAGGGGCTGCATTGCATGCGTGCGTGCGTGCGTGCGTGCGTGCGTGTGTGTGTGTGTGTGTGTGTGTGTGTGTGTGTGTGTGTGTGTGTAAAGCATTGAGGGACTGAATATACATACAGTAGATGATCCTCAAAAACATCATAGATGTGTACCAGCTGTATGTGTGTGTGTGTGTGTGTGTGTGTGTGTGTGTAGCATGGAGGGCTGCATACAGTAGCTGATCCTGAGAAACATCAGGGTTTAGGAAGGAGAGAAGGGGAGCAGCTGGGAAGAGATAGGAGGTGGGAACACAGCAAGGAAACAGTAGTTGCTGACGCTGGATAGAGCTCAGAGGGGCAGAGATTGTCTTAGGCTTTCTGTGACCTAATCTAAATCTCTCCAAACTGCAGCTTAAGCCTCATTCTCACCTTGGATCCCCACATGACCTCAGCCCAGTTAGTCTCTCACTGCTGAACAGCAGAGCCTAGGAGCCTGGACCTCAGCCACCCAGCTGCTACTTGGTGGCCCAGGAGGGAGCTACTGAAGAGGGTGGGGTAACTAGAACCCTGAAACCCTAACGGTTAGGAGGCTGGGGTCTGCAGCCCGTGTGCCTTCTTGTTCACCCCAGCTGGACACCTTGCACGCACACCAGGGGACGTAGAGGGGACAGCTCTGGAGGCATTTCCCAGCAATGGAAGTATGAGTCAGAAGGGTCACCTACTGTTGGAAGTCTGAGCAGACTTATGGCAAACAGGAAACCCAAGTTAAGTACCAAAGAAGTTCCAGGGATGGGTAGGAGGGACAGCGTTTTGGTAAAATGCAGAACATTATCATCCAGGAGGGCTAAGCTCCTGTGGCACCTTCAGGCAAAGCGGAGCCAGTCTGGCTCCCTTCCCCACAGGCACTCCCTTAGAGATGATGGGAAGGCGCACGCGTGAGTTCAGATCCTCTGCCTGTTGCCTAAGAGACTATTTCCCCACTTGCAAAATTGAAAAAGAACACTAGAGCCTCGCTCCTAAGGTTAGGAGGATGAGCAAGAACATAAATGTAACATACCTGCTAGCACCACTCACCTCTCCACATCCTATTCATGTTGGAAGTCAGGGAGGGTCTCGATTCCTCAACATCCTGCCTCTGGCTCTAAGAGCTGTGATTCACTGGCTTCCGGTTTCAGATATTAATATTGATAAACTATGTAGGATCCCATCAGGAGCCACCAGTCACTCTGGGGACATGGCTCTCCTCCAGTTTGCTATGAGGGTAGAACCCATGTACTGACATGACTTTGAAATTTTCTTTACAAATTATCCCAGAGGTCTGGGCTCCTGGGTGGAGCAGTCACAGATAGGGGTGGGGGGGAGGGGAATGACAGCACCAAGAACTGGATCCTCAAGACCCTAACACACACCCTTGCCAAAATCTCTCACATGGTTTCATCATCTGAGGCTGATGCAAGAAGCCGGGAGTCACACTCCCCTGCCTCCCCCTCCCCCAGAGGTCTCTCCATCCACATCTTGAGCTGCAGCTGGGTCCTCCTCTTGGGCCTTTTCCAGAGGAAGGAGCTGGGTGAAGCCAGTGAAGGGAGGGCAGCTGGTGAGGGGCCCTGTGAATGGCCCTAATGTTGGGAGTTTGGGGGGGGCAAGGAGGAGTGGGGGCTCAGAAGCAGGGGTGGGGGTGGGGAGCTGGGAGTGAACTGGTCTTCTCCTGTCTCAAGGCCCTGTGTTGAAGTCTCCAGGGCTAGCCCTTCTCCTTTAAATAAATTTGTGATGGAAGCTGCTGGGTTTCTTCTTCTCCTTCCCATGTTGCCATCCAGCCTCTCCCAGGTGTCTTCATTCCCAGGTGCCCCTTTGTTCCTAGTATTTCCGAGACAACTCTGTCCTCCCACATTGACCCTCTGCCCACACTGTCACAAAGCAGCATGTGAACCAGGCCCAGTGGGTCATCTGTGGGTCATAAAGGTCAATGGGATCCTTATCTAGTAGGGAAAGACTGAGCTGGCCAGCCATCAAAGCAAAAGACGAACGGAGGTGGGGAAATTTACTTAGACATTAACAAGAATCCCCTTCAATAAAGGTTGGCGGGTTTACAGGAATAAATGCAGAAGGGATACTTTCCTGGCTTTTTCAAATTGCAAATCGCTCATCTCTGTGGGATGCTCTGAGGTGCAGCACACTGTCCGGAGGCCAGGGTTCTTACCCATGCCCAGCCACAGATTCGCTGTGTGACCTTGGACTGTTCCTCTTCGGTCCCGTTCCTCATTTAGGAAAGTAAGGTCCCACTGAGACTGAGGTACCATGACTACCATGAGGGCCGTAGTTCCCGAATGCTGTATTTCCCAGCGACAGTCCACCATGCCACTCCCGCCTTCACCCACTAGCCCTCCTATCCTACCCGCCCCTCCCAGCAACCCGATGGACGTGAGCCAAGAGGTCCCTTTAAAGGCTCAAGTCCCGCCTCTGCTGTTCGTTGGGGCTTTTTATTGGCGGCTCAAGGGAGGGGCGGGACCCTGCGCGGCTTAGAGGGGCTGGGGGTGGGTCGTGAGACGGCTCGGCCCCCGCCCCCTTTGTTCGCGCTGCGGCGGGAGGTGGCGGCCCCGGGTGGGAGGTGTGTGCGCGCGTGTGCCGCGCTGTAGGGAGCTGCGGGTCTCACCGCCTGCTGTCAGCTAGCTCAGCACCTCCGCGCGATGGCTGGACGCCACTCGCGGGACCAGCCCTGTGGGGCCGGCCGCGGGTGAGCCCCTCTGCCGCCTTCTGCGAGCATGTCACCTCCAGCCTGCGAGGTCGCTTTCGCTAGCCTTGTCTGTGCCTCCGCCTCCCGCAGCCGCAGCCGCAGCCGCTGCCTGGAGCAGTGGCCCCCGGACCCCCGCCCCTGATCCGCGCTCAGACCCTGGTGCCAGAGGACCATGGCTGGCCAGGGCGACTGCTGTGTCAAAGTGGCCGTCAGGTGAGGGCCGATGGCGGGGAAGGGGCGTGCGAGGAGGGGACTCGAGCTTTGTCTCGCGTGGACTCCGGGCGGGGGGCGCGGGCACTGCTGGAACTGGAGCCTGCAGTCCAGGAGGAGGGGCCGACGCGCGCTGGCCCGGCTGCCGCAGGGGAGCGGCGGCTCGGCGGACTGATGGAAGGTGGCTTTGTTTGGGTGGTAATTTCTGGCCCCTCTTGGGAGCCCTTAATGATCAGAATATCGAATAAACAAGGAAATCCGGTATTTCACACCCAGCCCTGGCCCAGGCCGGAGCGTCTGTGTGTTTCCTCTTCGCTTCCCCCATGAGGTCGCTGTCTCATTCTGGGGTATAGGAGGGAATCCTCCCCCACCCCCACCATCTACCCCAGTTAGCTAGTTCTGTGCTCTTGATCCAGCTCACCATCCTGGCAGCGGGTACTACAGACAAAGATCGGTTGTGGGACCCATGAAAGGGTTGGAATGGTGCCTTGGCCCTTCCACAGGGTGCCAATGGCTTTTGGAGAGAACCTCGCTAGTCCTGCCCCCAAAAGGAGACGGAGCTAGGGGAGGGAGGAAAAGGTGTATCTGAGAGACTAACCCCCTAACCCCGAAGGGGTGTCAGGATATGACATGACCTGGATGCTACATTCACAGGCACAGAGGTGAAACTGAGCGAAGGGGAAAGGGCCCCTAGGTTTATCTGGGGTCCCCTTGCTGGTATCTGTAAGTACTAGAAGTGATCTGGCAGACACTAGGAGAGGAGAGGACATGACTGGGTGGCTTCTTTTTCAGGGGCACACAGGTGCAGGGACAGGAAATGCTATGCTACAAAGTTAAACAAACCTCTGTTCTTTGTGGTGGGTGGAGGTGCCACCCACTGGTTCTCCTGATTTGGTTCTGGGGTTTTCTCTTTGAGAAGGACTTACTGGGAGAGTACCAGTGTAGGAGCCGGTCACCACCTTGGGGATGCACAGAGGAACGGACATCTCTGTTCCAGCCTTGTGGAGCAGGGGAAGGAGCAGTCAAAGTCTAGGGTGGGTCTCCGAGGCAAATGTCAAAATCCCCTGGGTCAGATATGACCCAGATTCCAGGGATCCTGGGAAGTGGATTCTAGACAAGATCAGAGAAATCAATCGATGGAATAGGTCCCCTCTTCCTACCCCAGAGCTGATGCACCCTGCCCCCACCTGACCAACTGTGCAACCCAGAGAGAAGGCATTGAGGTTTAAGTATATGGCTCAGGTGCAGAGGGAGAGAGCATGAGGGCCGCCAGCCCAGCATCTCCTACAGCACTGAGCAAAGCACTTGTGCATGCTCTCCCTGGCACGGAGCAGCCGGAGACAAAGAGGAGCCCTCTTGCAGGTGCCTGGTGGGCTGGTGGGGGCGGAGCCGACCTGCTACTGAGGCTGACATTGCAGCCGGAACCCTTGGAGGTCGAGGGGGGAGCGGGGAAGAGCGTGGTGGGGGTGGGAGGGAGGGAGATATGTAAATATGGCATCTACAGCAGATGAGGAGAGGACAGCTACCTACCATAAAAAGAAAACGGAGCTCTAATCCCCAAACCAGTGTGAACCAGGACTGACAGGGCAGGAGATGGGGGTACCCTATCCATGGGGGGCTTTCCCTTAGACTCCATTTTGCAAGAGCCAAACAAAAGGCTTCTCCCCTCGATTCAGACTCCCCAGTCTGGGCCTGGTGTGGTAAAATATGGGATTCCCACTCCAAGATCCTAGGGGCATGGGCACCTGTGTAGAGAGTAAGGGGACCGCTGGTGTTCCTTTCCTGCAACCACCGTCAGGAGGACCCCCTATCACAGAGAAGGGATGCTGCCTGCCCTCTGCACCCGGGTCTTTGGGGGTGTTCGTCCCAATCCGAGTCACTTGTGTAGATGAAGTTGCGGGAGAAATTGAACATCTGAAGAACTAGCCTTTCCAAGGGCTCCAAGAAGGTGACAGCCCCGCCCACTCATCCGGGCCTGCCCCGGCACACGCCAGACCTCAATGGGCAGCAGGCCTCGCAAGGCAGACAATGCCTGGCCAGAACCCAGGTTCTAATCAGAGAGCTGAGGGTGGGACTGGACTGGAAAAGGGAGCAGATGGTGCCAGGGATGTGCTTTAAGGGGAATTCTCCTTGGTTTAGGATCTCTTTCCATACCCCACCTCCAGAAATCACTGGTGCCACTGAAGTGACTGGGTTTGGGGCTACAGTCAATGGCTTAGGTATGAGGAGCAAGGGTTTGGGAGCTGTCTTCCTGACTGCTTGGAAGGCCTTTCCTGTCTTGTCTGCTTTCTGAAGTCCCATGAGAATCACTTAGGGTGAGCACTGGGATCGGGCCCTGTGGACAGGGAGTGAGACAGAGCCCATCAGGGATGTGTGTGGGAAGAGAGGCCCCACAATGCTAGAAAGGGCAACGGGGTGGGAGTGGGGGGAAGCTCATGGCTTGTAACTGGGATGGAGATAAAGCTGCCAGTGTACAGTGCTGCTTGGAGGCCTGGACTCCTAGGGTCAGAAAGAGGGAACTTTCAGCATGTGGGGGACAAGGTCAGGTGTGAGCAAGGCCCCCAAATCCTCACACTGTGGACTCCCCCAACCCCCACTAGGTAGAGTCAGACCCATCTGTCCCTGAACCCAGGCCAGCCAACCTCAACACTACAGATTCCCAATCAGCCCCTCCGCCTGCTGATCCTTTTAGCTGTTAATCTCTGTGCTCTAAAGGCTGGACCGGCCTTTACCTGGGGTAGGGGAGAAGGGTGTCCAATGAAGCCAGAGCCGGGGGGGCGGGGGGGAGGCTGAGCTGTAAGCACCATGCAGCAGAAACAGAGGGCTGACAAATGGGGGGCATAGGAGGAGGAGTAGCCAAAAAAAAAAAAAAAAAAAAAAAAAAAAGCAAGTTGGCAAAGTTGAAACTGGGGAAGGAAGCCAAGCCACGGGGAGAGTTTATTCAAGACCCTTTTGAGCCCCCAGCTCTGAGCCCCACCATAAGGAGAGTCCTTGCTGTTGCTGAGCCCCTCTTCCCTTTATCTCTGCCTGACTTTGCTCAGCTTCCTTCCTTTAGAGTGCTGGGGAGGGGGAGGTGCCTTGGCCAGCCCCACAACCAGCCAGGGACCCAGAGGACCATGCTAGATTCCACCCCTGCCCTCTCCTAGCTGGGATCTCTCTCTCTCCAGCTACTTCCCAAGTATTAGGCTTCTCTGAAATCTTGGTCAATGATGGCCTAAATTTTTAATCAAGACTTGGTCGGGAAGGGTAGGGAGTAAAGACTGAAGAAGCGGTGGTGTGGCTATGGGGGTGTGTGGCTATGGGGGCGTGTGGCTATGGGGGTGTGTGGCTATGGGGGGGGGGGAGCGGTGCCTTCAGGGTTCCAAAGCCTTGAGCAGTGCTTAGTTCATCGCCAGCTGTGTCCTGTGCTGTCTAATTTATAGATCTGGAAAACTGAGCCCTCTATGGGCTGCGTGGAGACTTGAGAATCTTGGTAGTGGCCTCCTGTTTCAGAAACAGGGCCTATAACATCAGAAGGAAGTGGAGTGTAGTAACCACAGGCCCCGGAAGTCGGCGGCCCCCTCCGCTACCCAGCCAGCCTGCTTGATTGGACCTTAGCTTTTGAAAACAGCCCAAGCAGAGGTAGGGTGGGGCTGGAGCCAGGACACCAACAGAAGTGACACAAACCTGATGCCTTTACTCTTACAGCTCTGGGGACAAAGGGCAGGGCTAAGCCCATGTAATTGTCTACCAGGTGGGTCGTGTGGCCCCTTCCCTCGGGTCTTTCTGGACCCCATTTTACCCACTGGAGAATGAGAACACTTGGCTGGTTCTGATCTGCTCCTTGTGCAGTGAAGTCCTGCACATAAGGCCTTTTCAGGGAACAAAATGCAACAAGGCTCCTGGGCAACCCAAATCCCTATGTTAAGTGCGCTTAAGAGGTGCCTCTCTAGTTTAAGTGATAGTAACTATTTAGTAAAAATGAATTCATTTCAGCCCCTCTATTCATTGTGGAAGCATGCTGTAGTGGAAAACTGTGACCAAATACCATAATTGCTTGAATTTTTGCTCAGTGCTGGGCACTGTGCCTGTGCTCAGCTGACCAAATAATTGATGCTACTCTCATGAGCACACACAGGGGAGCAGGGATGGGAAAGACTGGATTCTGAACTCAGGGCGCCCTCCTCCCAAAGCACGTGTTTACCAGACATCCCTAATCTGCCCCCTTCTCGGTCCAGCTGCTAACTGGCTGAGCGCCGTGGTCTCTGGCCTTCAGTTTCTTTGGATGCTTTATTGCCCTGGCCTGTTGTGGCGGTGAAAGGGGGTGTGGGAGATACGTACAGTGCCGTGCAGATGTGTGGCGAAGGGTGACTGTTCTCCAAGTTTTTGCCTTAGTGGTTGCTGGGCGTAGCTGCCTGTCACCACCGTGGCCAGAGCTCCCAGGTTCTTGCTGTTTTCGTTTGTGTGGGAGAAGCCCCTGGTCCCCTATTCGTAGGTCCCTGAGGCTGCCTGCCACCTGCCTGAGCCCCTTGCTACCTGTTAAGACAGTCCCTCATGTGGTGGTGAACCCCCAACCATAAATTTACTTTCATTGCTACTCCATTAACTTGCTGCTGTTATGAAGGGTAATGTAAGTATCTGTGTGTTTTCTGGTGATTTGTGTGTGTGTGTCGGGGGGTGGGGAGGGGGGAGGGGGTTGTTACCCACAGGTTGAGAACCACTATGGGCTAGCCACTCAAGTCAAAGGCAGGGCCCCAGGTGTCCTGAGTCTCCAGGCTTCTCGCATTATCCTCTGGACATCCGTGCCTTAAGGACATTGAGGAAAGCTGTGTCTCCTGCCCCGCCACCTTGGAACAGCTGGAGCTAACTCTGCCAATTAGCTGCCTCAGCTCAGATTGGGGGATGGGAGGCTCTGAGGGGCTGTGAAGCCATAGAGCAGGTGGGAGCCTAGTGGCTGCATTGCTCTGGTCTTTGGTTTGGGCTCCCGCGCTCCCTCTCTCTCTCTCCCTCTCCCTCTCCCTCTCCTTCCCCCTCCCCCTCCCCCTCCCTCTCCCTCCCCCTCCCCCTCTCTCCCTCCTTCTCTCCCCCTCCTCCTTCTCTTTTGGTTTTTCAAGACAAGGTTTCTCTGTGTAGCCTTGGCTGTCCTGGATTTGCTTTGTAGACCAGGCTGGCCTGGAACTCCCAGAGATCCACCTCTGCCTCCCCAAGTGCTGGGATTACAGACTTTTTCTTTTACCTCCAGCTTCTCTAGGGTACGGAAAGGAGATAGGGCTATGGTCCCTATCTCCGAATGCCTGGCTTTCTGCCTTGGTGGCATGGCAGTAGGACAAACTACCTGTCCTTTCTCTAGTCTGAGCTGCCCTATTTCTGTGCGGTGCACCCCAATCAAAGAGCCAGCTGCCTGCAGGCTTGCAATAGGGAATGGCAACATGGCCAGCGTGGCGGAGGGAGCCCCACCGCCCTCCATCCCAGCCAGCCAGCCAGCCAGCTGCCTGTTGCTTGGCATTCCTCAGCTGGGGAGTGTCCCCTGGGCCCAGCCCCTACTGAGCTGCCCTCCCCCCCACCAGATGCAGATGCCGGCACAGCTCTGGGATCTGGGCTAAGCCTGATGCTACAGTGTCTCTTGTCTCTTGGGAGGTCATGGAAAACCCCTACCAGATGCCCAAAGATGGGGGTGGGACAGAGAAAGCAGAGATGAGCGGCATTTCGCTGAGCTGGCCTTGCCCTTTCTCACAGGCTCCAAAAACAGAGGAGTCAGACCCAGTCCCATCTCAGGAAGCGCCTGGGCCTTCTCACAGCCTGGCAGCTTGGGGTTCCCTCCCCCAGACAGGGCTAGCCTTCTCCCAGGCTCCTGCTCTCTGGCTTCTGACATCTCACTCATCGGCTTGCTGCCTCCACCCCTGCCCGCTGTCAGTTCTTCTGGGGTGGGCGCCTGATGCTGAGGACACGGACAAGGTTCTCCTCAGGTGCCTCAGAGCAGGTACCCTCCCCTGTTTCTGCCTCTGATTGTGACTCAGAACTCAGTGGCCCAGACGCTGGGATAAACTGAAAGTAATGCTGAGGACATCCCCCTTGGAGGGGGTGGGGCTAGAGTCCTAGACACCCCCAGTGCCCCCCTTAGGATTGTGTGGAGGTCGTGCCCCCTCCTCATAATCTCAGAGGCAGAAGTCAGGCAGTGTTGACCCTTTTCACCAGGTCTTCATAAACCCATGCCCTTTGGCCCCACAATACAAAGCCTTCTTGTTTGGGGGTGCAGAGCCAGCCTGATCTTCCTGAGGGCAACCACAGGAGGGCTGGCCTTCAGAAGACTATGAAGAGCCAGGGGAGGTTCCTATAGGCAAACTGTTATCTACTGGTTGTCCTTGGGTCCTGGTGGCTCTGCTCCTACTTCTGCTGGGCTTTCCCTCGCTCTGCTGAAAAGTCAGTATCCTGAATTAGATCTTGCCACCCTGGTGGAGAGAAGACCAGATCCTGTGGGAAGATGCCCTTGTCTGGACTAAGTCAGCTAAAAGCCCTGGGCGTCTGAAAGCCAGACTCCCCTGAGAGAGCAAGGATTTTTGCTTCTTCCCCAGAGCTGGCAGGTTGCCAGGCTTCCGGGGGGGGGGGGGGGGGGGGTAGGGGAGAGAGAGAGCGAGAATATGTGTGTGTATGTGTGTGTGTGTGTGTATGTATGTGTGTGTTGCGGGGCGGGGGGTGCTACAAAGGGCAAAGGAAGCCTGCTTTCTACAAATGGCCCAGCTCAGCCTCCTTAGCTACAAAGTAATGAGAATGCCTTCCCTGAAGGCAGGTAGGCAGCTGCTGGTGGGATCAGCAGGGATTCTAAAGGGTTCTGGTCCCTCCAGCCTGACCCCTCTGTCTAGGGGTGGCCTGGTGACTGTAGCAGGATTGGGCACAGATGAGGCTCATTTGAATTTTGTCTGCATTGTTTATAGATTGTGGGAGTCTGGGTTTGTGAAATGTCACCTTCAGAGTTTCAGTAAAGTGGGACATGTGTCCCCTGCTTCTTAGTGTTGTCACAACACATTACCTGTGCCTAAGCGCACTTGGCACTCAGGTTCTCCGTTTCAGTAGAGTCCTCAGATGAGGCTAGGGCATGGGAAAAGACGGGAAGGATGGCAAGCCTGCTACCCCCAAGGAATGATTTCCGACTCTCTCAGGCTTGCCTTTCCAGGATTTAACAATCTTTACAGACAGGAAGTCCTTTCTTTTTGCTAGCTTATCTAGATCCCTCCGGCTGTAGCTGAGTTCCTCTTTGATCTTGCCCAGTCACTGATGAGGAAGAGCTGGTCCTTGGTAGGTCACATGGCATAGTAAAGTGGCTCTGTATGAAGGGCTGACTGGAGACCATGAGGCTCCTGTGTCCTGTCTGTGCCCCTTGTATACATACACACAGCATGGAGGTGAGCATGGCAGCTGGGTTATCACTCTGCCTCGCCACCTGTGGTTGGGACTAGGCATGCGGGTTCAGGCTGGGCATGAGGAGGGAGCCAGTGGGTCTAAGGGTCCTTTGGTTTTTATCAATCTCGGATACAGCACTGCCAGAGGCTGGTGATAGGCTTCTATAGCTCCTCTGGAGCTCTCCCACCAGCCCCCAAGGGTGCTTTTCCAAGATCTGAGAAAGGACTTCTTATAACAAAACAGACATGCTTTTAGCCCCCATGAAACTCCTACCGAAGGATGTTAATTATTTTGGCCCTCTGAAGGGGGTATCTCTAGTTTTGAGGCTTGGGAGTAGGTCTGGGGAGAGAGTGTCTCTTGGTCTACAAGTTCCTCAGGTGCAAATCTTACACAAGTGGGTGTTTGTGTGCATGCTAATTTGCTCAAGCCTCTGGAAAAGACGGTCTTGTTCCTTATTAGCCAAATGACCTTGAGCCTAGTGGATAGGATAGAGATAAAACTGCCCCGTCGTAAACTGAATGATATAATTTGACCACCTACCATGTACAACGTGACTGATGGCATCTAGCAAGAAGCTGTCTTGCCCCTAGGTGGGTGGTTAGTCCTTTACTGAAGTTTAGTACTGGGTGAAATGGGGTCCAGGTAAAAGGCCCAGCAATCAGGAGTCAGACTCAGTCTCATCTTTCTGAAGCTTCTAAGGACCAGAGGAGAAGGTTCAGCTTGTAAAAGTGCTTGCTGCCAAGCCTGATAAATTCAATCCCCAGACCCGCATAATGGAAGAAATAAAATGATTCCAGAGGCCGTTCTCTGGCTTTCACATGTGCACCCTGCCATACATGCACCTACACTCATGTATACTACATGCATGCATGCATACATACACACACACAAACATAAATGTTAATTTCTTTGTTGTTGTTAGTGTTTGTTTTTTGTTTTTTTGAGACAGGGTCTCTTTGTGTAGCCTTGGCTGTCCTGGACTCGCTTTGTAGACCAGGCTGCCCTCGAACTCACAGCGATCGCCTGCTTCTGCCTGGGATTAAAAGCCTGCACCACCACGGCCTGGCTTTTTTATTTTAATTTAAAGTTTCTGAGTCTGGACCGGCTCTTGGTTATTTTAATGTCACCTCCAGTTACTTCTTATCAGCAAAAAGTCTTTTTAAGTGTAAAAAGCTAAACCTTTGGGAGGCCTTGGCTGAAGACTTGGGAAAAGAGTAGGTTAAGAACTCTGGGAGATACCTAGCCACTAGCTGAAGTCAAGGGACTAGTTTTACCAAAAAAAAAAAAAAAAAAAAAAAAAAAAAAAAAAAGCACAGCCAACTCCTAGGAGCCCAAGGTCACTGGGCGGAGCTTCCGGGAGGGGTGGTGGTTGGCCGCCATTGTATGATGTCACTAGAAGCCTTAGGGTGAGGCTCCTCCTAAACTTTGAGGGTGGCTCTGGGGTCCCAGGCACGTGCCCGGATTCACCTAGTTATTACCCTCTGCACAGAGCGTGTTTTGCCCCTGGCAATCTCTCAGCACCGCCCCCACCCCAGTTTGACCCTTCGTTGCGTCCTCTGCCCTTCGCTTCCGCCCTGTCCTGCTCCTGATGAGCCAAGGAACCGCTGAGCTCAGCTCTTCCCGCGGCCCTGGGCTCCAGCTGGCTGCCTTTGTCCTGCCTCGCCCGCCTTTAAGTCTCTCTGCTGCGGCTCAGTGCTGCGGGGGTGGGGACAGCCGCCCACATCACGCCAGCCACTGCTCGTTTGTGAGCGGAGGAAGCGCAGCGACCTCAACCACCGTGCCAGATCCTGCCTCTGAAAAGCCTTGGCTGCACCGCCCTGCCTGCCATTTGCCAAATGGCGAATAGGCTAGCTCTGTTCTGCGAGATTCCGGGAGCCTTTCGAAGAGGGGCCCCCGCGGACCTCCCTCCCTACAGGGCGGAGAGAAAGGATGGAGAGATGGTCTGCAGTGAGATTCACACTGTCCCTGGGCAGAAATGTCACATGATCATTAGGCTGCAAGCCTTTATTGATAATAATAGGCAACTGGGCTGCAGGGCATAGTTTGCCAATTTAATTGGTTTAAATGTTGCGTTTTTCCACTCCCAGATTTTTTTTATCTTTGGATATATTCTAATCATACAGTAATGGGGTTCACTATGCCTGTCTCGTGTACTTTGATCTTACACCCACCTCTTTTTCATGCTTCTGTTTCCTCCAGAATTCTGGTCTCCTCTTCCCTTCAAGTCTTATTTTTAAGTTCAAATACTACATATACAGGAAAACGTGATTAGGGTTTCCTGGGCCCAACTTAGCAACTCTTGGATCTTTCAGCCCATTTCCTGCGAATAACATGATTCATTCTTGGCAATGACACAATAGTATTTCATTGTGTATATGTACATTTTCTTTTAGCTGTTGATTTACTGATGAGCACCTAGGCTGATTGCCATAATTTGGCCGTTCTGAAAAGCTCTGTAGTAAACATGGGTGTGCAAGGCATCTCTGTGGTCTGCATTTGAGTCCTTCTGGAATATACCTAGGAGTGGCATGTCCAGATTGTAAGCTAGTCTGTCTTGATCAACTGAGTCTTTTTAAAATTCGTCTTATTCTTATTATCATCATCATTATTAGTAATTTTATTTATTTATTTATTCATTTTTAGATACCAGTTGTAGCCCCCTCCTTCCTCTCCTCCTGGACCCACATTCCCTCCCTCTTTCCATATGCCAACTCCCCTACCCCTCAGAAAAGGGGAGCTCCCCCTACTCATCCCAGCACATCAAGTCTCATGAGGGCTGGGCACATCCTCTGCCACTGTGGCTCAGCAAGGCAGCCCTGCCAGGGGGAAGTGATCAAAAAGCAGGCAAGAAAGTCCTTGTGAGGGACAGCCCCTGCTCCCCTTACTAGGGGACCCACATGAAGACCAAGCTGCCCATCCGGTACATATGAGTAGGGGGCCCTAGGTCCAATCAATTCATGGTCCTTGGTTGGTGTTTCAGTCTCCATAAGTCCCCGCCCCCGCCCCCTGGGCCCAGGTTAGTTGGCTCTTCAACTGAACCCTTCTTGCCTTCACATGTGCTTAGGGTACACGCCCCACTCGCCTCTCTCCAGTCCTGGCCTGGCTGGTAGCTCCCAGGGCCCATGGTACAGTTGGAAAAACCTGGCCACTGACCCCTCTTTCATGCCGCTGGGAAGACTACAGTTTTGAGCGGTTTCCATCAGTGCCCACACTGCTGTAAAGAGAAGCTTCTCCCTTCTGCAGGTCGCTGCTACTTTGAGGACAACCCACAGAAGGGACATCATCTAGAACGGGACCAAGTGGAAGAAGGTGCTAGAAGGGAGGGTAATGCTGTTCTTAAAAAGCAAAAACTGTATAGATCTATATAACCCAAGTGCAGGCTGAGGCTTGGGCATTGAGAGGCAGGACAGAGTCTCCTGTCTCTGGCCTGTTAGGCTGAGGGTTCAAAATCTCCACCAGGCACCAGAGATGAGCTCAGCTGTCACAGGACAGTGTGCCCTCGAGGGCAGGGCAGCCTAGTTCCTGGGTTGGCGCTGCCTGGACATGTGGCGCTCAGTCCAGCTTTGACAGTGGGAGGAAGTCGCTAGCAATGTGGGGGTGGAGTTTATAGGCAGAGGAAGCAGCGAGAGAGGTAGGAGAGTGCCAGAGTGCCTGTGGTCTCAACCTGACCGGAGACCAGTGACAGCCTTGCTGTGACTTAGCTGTGGTTCCTGCTGAGAAGTGGGAATCAGCACCCTAGCTCATATACCACGAAGGTAAAGTAACGGTGGGTATTGGCTGGCCCACTACCCACACATGGGAACATCTGTGAGATCCTCATTCTTGGCTTGCACCCACAGCAGCTCATTATCCACACACACTCTCCCTTGTCCAGATCAGTTGTTCTAAGAGTTAGTGACTCACCCAGAGCCTATGTCTTTTGTCTCCCTTCCCCCTCTGTCCCCTCCCCCCGCCCTGCCCCCGAGTGAATCTCCTCACAAATTGCATCCTGGTGTTTTGAATAGACTACAAGAGGCTAGATGACTTTCTGATACAGAACCCCTCATATCAGGATGTGTGGGACCAAAAGAAGAATCCCAGGGAGACCCCTACAACTCTTGGTACCTAAAGCCCTAGCTGACCCTCTATACTCCCTCCTAAACTGCTTTCTTCCTCTCTTTCTCTCTCTCTCTCTCTCTCTCTCTCTCTCTTTGGTGGGTTTTTGTTTGTTTGTTTGTTTTTCAAGACAGGGTTTCTCTGTGTAGCCTTGGCTATCCTGGACTCACTTTGTAGATCAAGCTGGCCTCGAACTCACAGCGATCCGCCTACCTCTGCCTCCCGAGTGCTGGGATTAAAGGTGTGCGCCACCACCACCTGGCCACTCTTCTTTTTTTTTTTTTAATTTAAATTTAAACGATTTATTTATTTATTCTTATTTTACATAAAACCCCATCTGCATATCTGTCTGTCTGTCTGTCTATGTGGAGGTGTCAGATCGTCTGGAACTGGAATTACAGACAGTTGTGAGCTGCATTGTGGGTGCTGGGAATTGAGCCTCAGTCTTCTGGAAGAGCAGCAAGTGCTTCTTTTTAACCACTAAGCCATCTCTCCAGCCCCTTCCACCCTCTTCTCTGCTGCCCCCGTAGACGCTCTGGGGACTGGCTACTGAAGACTTGGGAGGGCTCTGACAGGAGGCCTGCTCCCTCTGTCTCCAGGGATGTTGATTCAATCTTCTCCAATCGCCAGCATTGCCATCTGCCTGCAGTAATTAAATGGTATTTGAACTGGATCCAGAAATCCCATCACGGCTGCCACGTGGTGGGAGGGTATCTTCAGGAGCTCATACTTGTCTACATGGTTGAAGGGTCCTCCCAGGCTGCTGCAATGTGCACTCACGTGCTCTGGGAGGAAGCATCCAGTTTTAGGCCGCACAGGCCCAGGGCAGAGCCAAAGCTCTGATTCCTATGCTATGCCATGCCTCACTCTCTGCAGCTGCCTGTGCTCTCTCCTGGGGTGTCTGAGGCTTTCCTCCACTCTCCAAACCCTGGTCCTTAGAAGCAGTGCGTGTACTGCCGGGCTGTGGAAGGGCTAGTGCATTCAGCCTGCCTGGGCTTGGAATGGCTCCTCATTGTCTGTGTCTCTGATGACACCATCCCAGTCTCCTTATCTGTCAATAGGACACTCGGAAAGACCCCCTGGGGCTTGTTGTGGGGTCAGGAGTTAAGATGCGTCAGTGCACAGGCATTGCCTGACATGCCATGAGTTTTGTGTGTGTCAGCTGCCGTGGTTAGGGAGGAAGTAGAAGTCAGGGTAAGGAGCCTGCTGGCCCTGGGATCTGGAGTGTGAGGAGAAGTTTCTGGTCTAGAGGTCCAGAGAGAACAAATAAGAATCAGTTTGCCCTTTCTGTCAGGAACCAGTTCAGGAACAGGTGACAAACTGGGAAGCTGGGTTCCCATCTTGGTATGGCTCTCCCCACCCCCACCCACAAAACAAGGTTTCTCTGTGTAGCCCTGGCTGTCCTGGACTCACTTTGTAGACCAGGCTGGGCCTTGAACTCCCAGAGATCAGCCTGCCTCTCTGCCTCCCGAGTGCTGGGATTAAAGGCATGCGCCATCAGGCCCAGCTTGGTATAGCTCTTAACAGTGGGGACTTCTTTGGGCTTCCATTTCTTTCTGGAGAGAGCCACTCACTAAAATGACTGTTTGCCCCTTCAAGAAAACACTCCTGAAGAAAGCCAGACCCCCACATATGGGTAGAGACTGAGTGCCTACCCCCCATCACACACTTACCTGCCCCTCCCCAGTCCTCGTATCCATAGCAGAGTTATAGCAACAGGCTTGGGAGCTCCTCACCCAGCTGAGAGCTCTGAGTAGGTCTTTGGGGGTTGAGTCAACTGGGACAAGGACAAGATGGTGATTGCAGGCACTGGGCTCTGCAGCTAGGCGCCTCTAGACCTTCAGTGGGTGCTGGCTCCTCTTCTTCCTTTCTTCTTTTGGTAAATGTTGGCTGAGGGAGAGGGGCTTGACAAGAAGCTCATTGTGAGTGCACAGCCTATTGGGCCACTTGTGTGAGCCCATGGCAGTAGAGCCTACCCCCACTCTTCTTTAGGATGGGTATTAGAAGGGTGCTTTCTACCAGTCTCTGCACGCACACATGCTTACCAGCTCAGGCTTGGTTGCCATGGCAACCTCATCATAGTGATGCAGCTTAGAGAAGGGAATAGGGGGGTGGTGGCTGGATGGAGACAGTTATGCCCATGGCTGGCTCCCCACTCGATACTGATGCCACTTCTCCCTCTACATAGGGATCCCTCCCCTGAGCCAGGATCTGGGATGTGAGTCAAGCCCGTGGCTGGCTCGCTGTCCCCTTTCTCACTGCCTTGGCAGGGTACTTTTCACTTGACCTAGGCTGCCCTGATTGTGTTTGGTTTTGGCCTCTCAGTCTTGGAAAGAACCAAAACTCGGGTCTGAGAGTGCCAGGCCCTGGCACCTAAGCTGGTGCATTGAAGACCCTCACAGCCTCCACATGCCATAGCAGAGGTTCTGGACTTCTCCTAGAGGATTGTGGTCCAGAGCTGTGGAGAGTTACCTGGCCTGTCCTCTCCCCAACCTTGACCCTAAGCTTTATTGCTCCAGAGTAGATACTGACTTCCAGGCCTCTGGGGGCGGGGCTGAGGGGGAAGTGCCTTCGCTCAGGGTTGGCCCCTTCACTCTCCTCTGTGCAAATTTGGGCTAGCCATTGACACATTTTCAGCCCCATCTATACAACCAGGCAACTAAATAGATACCCTGAAGGTTTACAGCGAAGATCCCATGAATTAGTTTAGTTTATATAGAACGTACTTAACATACATTCAGGGCACCAAGAGCCCAATCAATGTTAGCAACTACTGGTTTGGGCAATACTCATACACATTATTGAAGCTGTTCCCTGGGGCTTCCTACCTTCCTTCCTTCCTTCCTTCCTTCCTTCCTTCCTTCCTTCCTTCCTAATTCCTTCCTTTCCTGGATTGTGGAGTAAATAGAAACAAGGCTGGTCCACCCACGTGGACCTGACGCAGGGCTCTCTTCACCCTGGGCAGGATCCGGCCCCAGCTATCAAAGGAGAAGATTGAAGGCTGTCACATCTGTACCTCCGTTACCCCTGGGGAGCCCCAGGTCCTGCTGGGGAAGGACAAGGCCTTCACCTATGACTTTGTCTTTGACCTGGACACCTGGCAGGAGCAGATCTATTCGACCTGTGTGAGCAAGCTCATTGAAGGCTGCTTCGAGGGCTATAATGCCACAGTACTGGCCTATGGACAGGTAAGCCACCCCTACCCCCAACCGGTGAGCCTCTCAGCCTCAGTCCTCCCTGCACCCAGGGCAGGAGATAAGCCCAACAGAGAGAGAACAGTTAGTCAAGGTCCAGCTGGGCTGTTTTGTCTGGCACCTGAAGTTGTGGCTGCATGGCTGGTTAGCAGAGGCAGGCTTTTCTCATCGAACTCTGCAGAGTATGGTTCTGGGGTAGAAAAGGGTAACTGGAATGGGGGTGATGGGTAACAGGATTTGGTCCAGCCAAAGCTTGCTGGCTCCCCAGAGGGTACTGGTTACCCACCCCACCCCACCCCCACACTCTGTCTTTGCCAATGCAGACAGGGGCTGGGAAGACATATACTATGGGCACCGGCTTCGACACAGTGACATCAGAAGAGGAGCAGGGCATCATCCCAAGAGCCATTGCACACCTCTTCAGGGGCATCGACGAACGCAAGCGGCAGGCACAGGAGCAGGGTGTGACTGGGCCTGAGTTCAAAGTCAGCGCCCAATTCCTGGAGGTACCATGGCCTTGGAGGGTGGTCGGGAGGAAATTATGTTGGACCATAGGACCATGGAAGCTGGAGCCCCCACAAGTGCAAAAAAAAAGAACCAAGGGAACTCTGGAGACATCTATAGGAGATGAACTCCCTGCTGCTGGGAGTATCCAAGCAAGGGCTAAAGGAACACTTGGTGCAGGTAGCTGAAGTGTTTCCTGCTTCAGAGGGGGCTTAAGATCTCCTCAGACTGGCTGTTTCTGGCCCTGACATAGGGCAGGTCATGTCACCACTCTGAACTTCTTCTGCAAAGGGGGCTTGACGTCTCTCTTTCCTTAGGGGTTAGTGAATCTGGCCTGGAAGCCTGCACCTGGCACCTGCTTCTGTCTCTGACCTCTGGCCCTCATCAGGCCCTTCCTCTGTCACCACGCATCTACCTGTATCTTTTGAACTGAGATATGTCCTGGCCTTTCAGTATAACAGGGTCTCCAGCAGGGGCTTTCCTTCATCTCTGGTCCTCCAGCTTTGGGAGGAACCAGCCTGTGCTGTGCATCCATGAGCTTTGGGGATCTAGTCCTATAAATAGATGCTCTACCCTGGAGATGTCCTTCCTGGGGGAATGGTCCCGGATGGTGGTCCACTTTGGTACTCATGGGAACCTGACTAGGCTCTTCTGGAATGTGTGGCTGGGCAGTTCAGATTCCCAACATCTAGTGCCCTCTACCAAGGAGCCCCACTCTGGTGTGTTTCATGGGTTTGGGGCCACCTGCTCTCTCACCTCCCGACCTTGATGCTTTTCCTGGATCTTGTTGGTCCTCATAGGGATGGACGGGGCTGGGCTTGTCCCTGTGTGCCACCCCAGTGTCTTTCCTGTGCACCTATGGCTGCTGCTTTCCTCATAAGGGACCCGTATGTTAGTCCTTCGGGTTATACCTGTGTATATGTGCACATGTGTGTATACATGTGTGGTTGTGTACATGTGCGTGAGTATGCATGTATGTACACGAATGTGTGCATGTGTGTGTATGCATGTTTGTGTGCATGAGCGTGTGCGTTTCTAGCTGTCTGTTCACCATTGAGCTTTTCTGTATTTTCTTCCCTTTGCCATCCTGTTGCCATGGAGAACTTCAAAGAGCATGCTAGTAAATCCAGGCCAAAGGGTGAACCACAAGGGGTTAACTGATGCAGTGTGTCTACACCAATACAAGACACACAGACACCATGGCACTGTCTCCACCATCTCTTCCTTCTGTTTCCTCTTCCCCTTCCTGTGAGGTATTTTTGTCCTCTTAAGGCCATCAAAGCCTCGGATGTCTGAGGAGGGCTGCAGTGTCCCTCTTCCTGACTCCGTAGGACTCTATTGGCTGCTGCCCTTCTCCCACTCTGCCCGCCCTCCAGCCTTTGACAACACAGCCTCTCACCAGTTGAATTTTCCCACAGTTCCAATCTTCTAGTCATGGGAATCCCCTTGGCAGACACCATCTGAAATGGGCTGGCCACTCTTGGCCACCTCGCACAATGATCTTACAGAAGGCTGGGCCACAGTACCCATTCTTGCTTCCCCTGCTCCTGAGCATGGAGCAAGGCATGCAGCCATTCTTCCCCCATCCGAAGATGCCATCCCTTCTATGTCAGGTGCCACAGTGGTCAGAGCAACAGAGCTCAGGGCACCATCTCTCTGGTCTCTTAGAGATTTACCTTCCTTCATAGCTTTGTGCCATCCTTTCTAGCCTGGCAATATAACAAGATCCTCCCAATTCAGGCTCATGGCTTCCCCATCCCTTAACACCTGGGACCTGCATCCCTTTGACCTTGTCCTCAGCCTCTCTTTGGTGCTGAGAGATGCTGGATACTGTTTCTTGGGGAGTAGAGCAGCATGTGCAGCCTCAGGGTGCCACTGCCGAGGAGGATCAGGGCTCAGCAAGTTAAACTCCAGGGCTTGTTCCCACTTTATCAAATTGAGAAGCCCTCGAGCCTCTGGGCCATGTACTGCATGAACCCAGCTGTGGTTTCTTTCCATCCCAGCTCTACAATGAAGAGATCCTTGACCTGTTCGACAGCACCCGTGACCCCGATGCTCGCCATCGCAGGTCCAACATCAAGATCCATGAGGATGCCAACGGTGGCATCTATACCACAGGTGTCACTTCTCGCCTCATCAACTCCCAGGAGGAGGTGAGCATCTTTTATACGTGGGCATCCTTAAAGGCCAGAGCCCTACAGCGCCTGCATCCTGACTCCTTTCCTCTGCACTTGTTCCCAGCTGACTCAGTGCCTGAAGCAGGGAGCCCTGTCACGCACCACAGCTAGCACCCAGATGAATGTACAGAGCTCCCGGTCCCATGCCATCTTCACCATCCACCTGTGCCAGATGCGCGTGTGTGCCCAGCCTGACCTGGTGAGGTGCTCTTGGGGGCCCAAGAGCTACATGCTCTAGGGGTATCCTAGGGACAGCATGAGTGAACCGGGGAGTGGGGGGGGCGGTTTAAGCTAGAGCTCCAGAGGTGGGACCTGCCTCTACCACTCAATTTTCCTTTATTTTTCTTCAGCCTCTCACCCCATCTCCGCAATGGGGTAATGGTCATTGATCATGTATGCCCTCGGGTGCTCTGCCCACATGAGGGGTTGCTGCTGTGAAGCCTATCCTCCCTCTTGGGGATGGTAGTGCTGTGAGGTGGGAGGCTAGCAGAGGAAGAGGAGGCAGGGCATGGATGAGCCAGATGTTACCTTCTACTGCAGGTGACTGAGACGGTGACCGGGCTTCCAGATGGAGCAGCCCCCACGAGCACTGAGTATGAGACCCTCACTGCTAAGTTCCACTTTGTGGACTTGGCCGGCTCCGAGCGGCTGAAGCGGACAGGGGCCACCGGTGAACGGGCCAAAGAGGGCATCTCCATCAACTGTGGTCTGGTAGGCACACTGGAGAGTGATCAGCCCCATGAGCCAGTCAGCAAGGCCCAGGCAGGCTATATGCTTCAATGACTACCTTTGGGGTTCTTCTAGGTGCTGACTGGAGCACCCAGAGTCACTCCTGTTGGCTCCTCCCTCCTTCCTTCATCCTCAGGCCTCAGTTTACCATATCAGTCTCTAAACCCACCCAGGGGCCTGAGTGCTGCTGGTGCAAAGGGTACAGATGGCTGGGGACTGTGGCCACTGCCTTCTGCGTATGACTCTTGAGCACAGGCTCTTTCTCCCACAGCTGGCCTTGGGCAATGTGATCAGCGCCTTGGGGGACCAGAGCAAGAAAGTAGTGCATGTGCCCTACAGGGACTCCAAGCTCACTCGGCTGCTCCAGGACTCTCTTGGGGGCAACAGGTATCTGATGACCAATGTCCAGGAAGGGTGGGGAAGTTCCTGGATGGAGAATGCTGACCTGGGCTTAGGGCCTGAGTCCCTCAGGAAAGGGGGTGCTTCTTAGCTTAGGCTGCAGACTCTGAGCCAGGAACCTTCAGGGGTTCAGTGACTTGTGGCTAGGTAGACTCAATTTCATTGTTCCTCAGCAGTGAGAGACAATCCTAGAGGAAGCCATATAGCCCAATGAGACAAGAAATGGGAAATGCCAGGCCAACAGAGAGGTCACACTTCTCTGCCATACTTTCATCTCCAGGCAGAGTGTTCTGCAGCTAGGCATCTCCCCTTATTGACTGATTTCAAGACTTTCCCTCTGGGCTGGAGAGATGGCTCAGAGGTTAAGAGCACTGACTGCTGTTCCAAAGGTCCTGAGTTCAATTCCCAGCAACCACATGGTGGCTTATAACCATCTATAATGAGATCCAGTGCCCTCTTCCGCCCTGCGGGCATATGTGCAGGCAGAACATTGTATACATAATAAATGAATAAATCTTAAAAAAAAAAAAAAAAAAAAAGAGTTTCCCTCTGTTGTTATGGAAGCTCTTAGCCAGGTGGTCGAGCATCCTACATCCCAGTTTCTAGGTGCTTTAAGCATTAAATTGCATGGGGCTCAGGGCAGGGGGCTCAGAAGAAGGTCAGAATGAAACAAACCCCCTGCTTTGGAACAGTGCCCTGGGTCTGGCTTTGTCCTCACTCAGCCTGGTTGCACTCTTAGCCAGACCATCATGATCGCCTGTGTGAGCCCCTCGGATCGGGACTTCATGGAGACGCTTAACACACTCAAATATGCCAACCGGGCTCGCAACATTAAAAACAAGGTGGTGGTGAACCAGGACAAGACCAGCCAGCAGATCAGCGCACTGCGAGCTGAGATTGCACGCCTTCAGATGGAATTGATGGAGTACAAAGCGGTGAGCACTCCCAGGTTCCCTCAGGCACTCCGACAAGGAGCTGATGCCCTGCTCCATACCCTGCCCTATAGCATCCTGCGACCAGGTCCTGAGTGGGCTTCCCACCTTCCCAGCACCCATCCATCCCCATGTCTTTTAGACATCACTGTCCATCAGATGTGGTTCCCAGTGCTGGGTTTTTTGGCAAATCCAGTTCAGGCTAAACTGTCTAGGTTTAGAATGCAAAGTCTAAGAATTAGAACACCCTGGCTTTCCAGCATGTGTGTTTGGTCAAGGGAAGGTGCTTCCTGAGGCCTTTTATGTCCACTGAATGTACTGTGTTGGACTGGGTGAGATCATTCCAGTATGGTGGAGTCACTGACAGTGGGGACACGCGAGTTGCCCAGCATGCTCCACGGCTGAGGAGTCAGCCCATTTGTTTGGGTGGTCAGGTAGGGCTTCACACAAGGGGCCATTCTTTTGGATTTTGAAAAACAAATGAGATATCAGCAGGAGGAGGCTGGCACGCATTCTGGGTAGGATAGTAAGCCATAGAAAATATAACAGAAAGGAGAAAACAGGTGGTTTGAGGGGCGTGTCTAATTCTGAATTGCCAAGGCTGACGTCACCCACTGGTGGCCCATAGTCTGAATCTGGCACACAGATGGGTGGGTTTGTACTTGGTTTCAGAAGAATGCAACTTATTTGACAACTCTTCTGAGCATCAAGAAGGAAGTCTCAACTTGTGTGGAAAAATTTGTCTCTACCAACAACTGGCAGTATAGTTGGCTGGAGTGAGTAGCAATGTCATGGTTTATTATATGAAGAAATTTCATAATTCAAACACAAACGAACTGCACATTTATAGTCACATTCTGTTTGTAAGCAATCAGGAGCCACTGACTTCCTTTGCCAACTCAGAACACAGACAATTAGACTGAAGGCAAGGAAGTGAGGGCAAACTGCACTGCTGAGACTTTACCCTTATAACAGTCTCTCTTTTTTGACTAAGCAGGGACTATAGCAACATCTGTGGGCAAAAATAGAGCAAGATGTAAAAAGGTGAAATTCATTAGTTTGCAACATTTAACTTTTTATTTATACATGAGACAACTCTGTAAGCCCAGTGTCTTGGTGATGGTTCCCAGTTTTTTTTTTTTCAGCTTTAAGGTAGACAGTTTTGCTTTGTTTTGTTTTTTGTTTTTTGTTTTTTTGAGACAGGGTTTCTCTGTGTAGCCTTGGATGTCCTGGGCTCACTTTGTAGACCAGGCTGGCCTCGAACTCACAGCGATCCACCTGCCTCTGCCTCCTGAGTGCTGGGATTAAAGGCGTGCGCAACCACTGTCCGGTTTGAGGTAGATAGTTAAACACTGCAGAATTATCAAGCACTCAGGAGGCAGAGGCAGGTGGATCTCTGTGAGTCAAGGCCAGCCTGGTCTACACAGAGAAGCCCTGTCTTGGAAAAAAAAAAGTGGTGTCCTTTTTTAGACTTCCTGTGGCTTTTCTCCACTCCACTCCCCACCACCCCCTGTTGTTTTACACCCATGTATGCTGATTACCAGGCCCAGGTAGGGCTTTGTCACTTGGTTAGCACTCCAGGACAATGAAAGTGATTGATAGAAAGGTAAGTCAAAAATTTGGACTTTTATTTTTGTTATTGTCAGGGAGAGAACGCTTTTATATGTTTGTTTTTGTTTTTGTTTTTGTTTTGTTTTTGAGAGGAGACTCATTGTGTGGTCCAGGTTGGCCTGGAGCTTACTTTGCCCAGGCTGACCTTGGATTTGTGATCCTCGTGCATCAAACTTTCAGGCACTGAGATTATAAGCAGTGAGCCCGCAGCGGGCCCTCAGCCAGCCCCCATGTCCTGGGCTGTGTAAGGTGTTTGAACCTTATAAGGAAACCTAGAGAAAGAGAGAGACCAGAAGTGCCACCCTGCCCCGGAAGAGGATTGTCACTGTTCCCCTTCTGTGAGATTTAGCACCTGACCACTGCCCCCCTGCCTGTCTCCATGCCAGGGCAAGCGGGTAATTGGGGAGGACGGTGCGGAGGGCTACAGTGACCTGTTTCGGGAGAATGCCATGCTACAGAAGGAGAATGGGGCGCTGCGGCTCCGAGTGAAGGCCATGCAGGAGGCCATTGATGCCATCAACAACCGGGTCACACAGCTCATGAGCCAGGAGGCTAACCTGCTTCTGGCCAAGGCTGGTAAGTTGGGGCACAGCCGACTAGCTTGGAGCAACAGCATGTCTCCTTACCCTTGGCATCAAGCAGCTTCTAGCAGCCAGCCAATGTACAGATTAGTTCGTTTATTCATTTCCCCAACAATTTAGCATGACACACACACACACAGAGCCTCCTTCTTAGGCATGTAAGAGACACACAGTACATTAGGCAATAGGTGAAAATCCCCTCAGCAGGCTCTTCACTCACATCTTCTTTGCTTCCAGAAGGGTCCTTTCTGAGCAGCCGAGTGCGTGTTTTCCCACACTCTCTCAGTACATTTGTTTTGACCATAAACGCATTTGGATATATCATGTGTACGTGTGTGAATATGCATTGCATTTTCTGTATATGAGATCATACTTTCTATTTTATGACTTCCTTTTTCTCATTTAGCATCGTGTCTTATAAATCTCTGTATTCAAAGCCCACTTAATTTTTAAACAACTACACGCTGCTCCATATGTGATGTTGAATAATTTATTAAACAGCTTCTATTGATGGGTGTTTACATTGTTTCCAATTTCACGTCATTACCTAACCATGCTTGGATATAACCATGATTAGGTTCAAGTATTTCCTTCACATAAATTTCCTTATGTAAAGCCCTGAGTGAGCAACCACTCTGGAAGCACATGCAAGGCCACCAGTCTTAGAGCCATGGCCCCAGTCACATTTTTAAAATTATTTATTTATTTATTTATTATGTATACAGTGCTCTGCCTGCTTGTACCCCTGCAGGCCAGAAGAGGGCATCAGATAACATTATAGACGGTTGTGAGCCACCATGTGGTTGCTGGGAATTGAACTCAGGACCTCTGCAAGAGCAGTCAGTGCTTTTAACCTGAGTCATCTCTCCAGCCCTGTCACATGTTTTTTTGTTGTTGTTCTTTTTTTTTGTACCTGTCTGTCTTCTCCGTCCAGGTGATAGCAATGAGGCCATTGGTACTCTGCTCCAGAACTACATCCGGGAGATTGAGGAGCTGCGGTAAGCCTTGTTACTGAGCAGGCAGGATAGCTTTGGCCACGCCCATTTTACGTGCCTCACCTGACCCCGCCCACTCACTTTGTCCACACAGAACCAAGCTCCTGGAGAGCGAGGCCATGAATGAGTCCCTCCGCAGAAGCCTCTCGAGGGCTTCAGCTCGGAATCCCTACTCCCTGGGAGCATCTCCCGCAGGTCCAGCCTTCGGGGGCAGCCCGGGCAACACTATGGAAGATGCTTCTGAAGTGATCCGCAGGGCCAAGCAGGACCTGGAGCGGCTGAAAAAGAAAGAGGTCAGGCAGCGGAGAAAGAGGTGAGTGCAGTGTCACCACCTCCCGGCTATAGCTAGAACATTCCAAGGTGGATACCCTCCAACACCCACCATCCGGGAAGACTAACCCCCCCCCCTCCATGTTCAGGGAGGACCGCCCCTGGGCCATCACCAGTAATGTCTGGGAATTTCTCAAGTATTTACTCAATTTGGAGGAAAGATACTTATCCTACCTTCCCTTGTGTGCTTTTCGGCCAAGATTAATCCCAGGAGATAGAGCAGGAGTCGGGGTGGGGTGGGGTGGGGTGGGGTGGGGTGCCGGGTGGATGCTGGAAAAGAATCGCTGGTTCTCTACAAAACAGGAACCTAGTCCTGCCACCACCGCCGCCACCCTGTGGTGTTGGTCCCTAATCTGGCTCATTTTCATTCCATAAGCAGCCCAGAGAAAGAAGCCTTCAAGAAGCGGGCAAAACTCCAACAGGAAAACAGTGAGGAGACTGATGAAAACGAGGCTGAGGAGGTAAGGACCTCCCCTGGCCTTCCTCACCTTGGGTTCACCAGCATGTCCCTGTTGGGGTAGAGACCCCATCAATGTTATAGGGGGGATGGGAAGCAGGAGTTGCTTTTTAATTGGTCCTTGAGTTTCTTGATAATGCTTACTCATTGCCATGGTGATCTCCATCCCTAGGGCCTTTGCCTCATCCCAAATGGATGATGCCAGTTAGACTGAGCATCTTCTACAAGGACTGTGCCCAGGCTACTAGGAGCGGTGTTCCCTGAGGGGAGGGTGTGGTTGGCCCCCACCCCTGCTGACACTCCTAAGGTCTTGCATATGGCCCAGTCTCTGCTTCGGGGCTCCCATCTCACTAGGCAGGTACAGCCCTAATGGTGCTTTCTGCCTAGGAGGAGGAAGAGCGAGATGAGAGTGGCTGTGAGGAGGAGGAAGGGCGTGAGGATGAGGATGAAGACTCAGGCAGTGAAGAGAGCCTGGTAGACTCAGACTCTGACCCTGAGGAAAAGGGTATGTCGGCTAGGGCTGGCCAGATGAGTTGTTGTGGCCAGTCCCCATGGTGGGACTGTCGATCAGAACTGGGCTCCCAAGAAGCAATTCAAATGGATCTGGGTGGGATCAGACTGCCTGTCTAGGCACAGCTGAGTCCTGTAGGAGAAGCCAACAAAAACAGTAATGACAAATGATGGGAAACTCTTAGCCCTCCTTATGTGTCCACCACTGTGCTTAGTTTGACCCTTCACAAGGCTTGATGGACCCAGTGCTCACTATTACCTTATGCAAAGCCATTAGGTTCCCCTGAGTCAGCACTGAACATGTTCAGAGCAGTTCCCGACCCACTTTGGGGGATTCAGATACGGGTGTTGAATGACTTCGGCTGGTGCCAAGACTCTCTTCTCTGTGTGGAGACATCTGTCATCTCTGTGCTGTTGTCATCTCTCACCCACAGCCCTACAAGGTGTTCTGAGGCGCTTTGCCCTCCTCCACCCAAGCAGGGTCCCATGCTAGCAGGCATGGTGATGGAGGTCTATAGACACATTCCTGAACCCCGCTGTGCATTTCTGAGGCTACTCATTAAATGTATTGCCTCACCTGGCAGCACTCCACCTACCTTCCTGGTCACTGCTGACCAAAGGATGCCCCCAGCCCCGCCCCCGAACTGGCCAGTCTGCTCTCTAGCCCCTGCACCTGGCACGGGGCTGAGTCTGGCTCTGTCTGGCCCCACAGAGGTGAACTTCCAGGCGGACCTGGCGGACCTGACCTGCGAGATTGAGATCAAACAGAAACTGATTGACGAGCTGGAG
Source organism: Acomys percivali (assembly GCA_907169655.1). Taxonomy (NCBI): domain Eukaryota; kingdom Metazoa; phylum Chordata; class Mammalia; order Rodentia; family Muridae; genus Acomys; species Acomys percivali. The sequence goes on from OU015747.1 coordinate 92,677,320, forward strand.
AACAGCCAGCGGCGGCTGCAGACGCTCAAGCACCAGTACGAGGAGAAGCTCATCCTGCTCCAGAACAAGATCCGGGACACACAGCTGGAGCGTGACCGTGTGCTGCAGAACCTCAGTGAGGCCTGCACCGTGGTGCTTCTCTATCTTGACCCCGTGTCCCGTGACCCCGTGTGTGTGTGTATGCGCGCGCACACTCATGTGACATGGATCTCATGTAGAGGTCGGAGGACAACTTGCAGAAGAATTCTGTTCTCTCTCCACCATCTGGGTGCCAGGGATTGAGTGTTGATCGTCAGGTTTGGCAGCGAGTGCCTTTATCTGATGAGCCGTCTTGACAGCTCCCCCAGTCCTTTTTTGAGACAGAGACAGAGTCTTGCTGTGTAGCCCGGGCTGGCCTCAAACTCGTGCCACTCTTTCTGCCGCAGCCTCCCTAGTAAATAGACAGGGGTGCCACTATGCCCCCCCCCTCTGTCTCCTTCATCTTATAGATTAAAATCTTTAATCTTTATCCTTTGTCTCCCTAGGTAAGTGACTAAGATATCCGCTTCCCACTATATTCAGTTTCTAAGACTTCTCAAATTGTGCCTCCTCCTTCTGCTCTGTAGCCTACTCAGCCAGTGATTCATTTCCTCATCCACTTACTCAGCAAATGTTAGCTGAGCGTCTTTTAGAGAGCAGGTGTTATTCCAGGGACTAGAGTTGTTTTAGTGTATAAAATCCCTCTCTTGGAGTGCACACTCTCGGGGCGAGGTGGCAGAATAAAGTATACAGAATTGCTAGTAGGGATGGAACCCCTAAGTTGGTTGGGTTTTTTTTTTGTTTTGTTTTGTTTTTTTTAATATGGCAAGGAAAGGAGATAGGAAGCTTAGGGTGGGGGCAGACTGGGGAGGGCACTGAAGGCTATATAGAGAAGGTGGCTTTGGAGTAAGGCTTGAAAGAGGTGGTGCATCACAAGAGCAGAACTAGCAATGGAAAGAACATTCCAGACAGAGGGAATGAAAGCTGTTAAGGCCCTGAGGCAACCACGTGCCCAGCACATGGGGTGGAACAACATCTAGACTAGTCAGGGAAGGGTCATATCTCTCAGGGAATGGTGTGCCTGCTGTTGTGATATGCTGCCTCTTTTTTTTTTTTTTTTTTTGGTTTTGGTTTTTCGAGACAGGGTTTCTCTGTGTAGCCTTGACTGTCCAGGACTCGCTTTGTAGACCAGGCTGGCCTTGAATTCACAGAGATCCGCCTGTCTCTGCCTCCCAAGTGCTGGGATTAAAGGTGTGCGCCACCACTGCCACCCAGCTTGAAATCATTTTTAAAACATCGTTTTTGCTATTGTATGGGAGGATGAATGTGGAAGCTAGATCACTTAGGAGGCAGATTGCATGGGTGGTAAGCTATGGTCAGGGTCAGGTACCCAAGATGATGTGTAGACAGGAGACATCAAGGACACAGGAGCCGTGTCTCAGGATGGGAGCCTCTGGACCGGAGGCGGAGTAAGAGGTTCAAGTCAGCTTGGTCTCGGACCTGCTCAGTGGGGATGTCTGTTTGCAGTTCAGGTGGGAAGCGTCTGGGTAAGGGACCAGCGTATGCCTTCTGCTGCAGTCACACGTGACACCCGCTCTTCTTGTTAGCCTCCTTCCTGCTGGCACCACCTTTCCAGAAAAATGTCTCAGTCTGAAAACACAACTGAGTGATTGAATGTGCGAGCAGGAAAGGACCTAGGGGAGTGGCTGAACCCACATCCTCATTGTGCAAGTGAAGAAGTAGGCTCAGGTGTGGGGTCAGCTGTAAAATCAGAACCCAGCACCTGTCTTCCTAGTGTGCCCACGTTGAGTATGGGCCATAGAGCACGTGCCTCTCTCTGACACGGCTTTTCGCTGTTCTCAGGCACTATGGAGTGCTACACGGAAGAGAAGGCCAACAAGATAAAGGCAGATTATGAGAAGAGGCTGCGGGAGATGAACCGGGACCTGCAGAAGCTACAGGCTGCTCAAAAGGAACATGCCAGGCTGCTCAAGAACCAGTCCCGCTACGAAAGAGAGCTGAAGAAGCTGCAGGCGGAGGTAGCTGAGATGAAAAAGGCCAAGGTAGGCAGAGGGTATGCGGAGTGTGGCCTAGGGGCCTATGCTGTGTCTTAGAACCCATATTCCGCATTCAATACTATCGCTGCCATCAAGTGTGCATCTTCCACTTATCATACAGTATCCCCCTGCCCCAGCCATGCACACCTGCCTAGTAACCTTATTCTGGTACTGGGGTTCATTGCAGGCACCCTGCTCAATGCTGCCCCCTGTGTTGGGAATCTGTACTACACAAGAAAGCCTTGAAGCCTCGTTTGGTAGAACCCTTGCCTCTAATCATAGTTATAATTATACATATAATCATGGCCAGCTCTTAGCTAGGCATAATTCATGATTGGTTACATAGGAAAGGAGAGTGCCATTCCCATTGTGTTCCTGGAGATTTGAGGCTCAGAGAAGGCAATTCCTGCTGCTAGGACGTATTACTGGGATGCAAATTCTGCCTTTGGTGTGTGTTCTTGGTGGCTATGGGTTCCCTTTTCTACCTTTCTCTCTCTCCCTCTGTCTCTCTCTCTCTCTCTCTCTCTCTCTCTCTCTCTCTCTCTCTCTCT
>OU015747.1:92679955-92689955 GCA_907169655.1 Acomys percivali
TCTCTCTCTCTCTCTCTCTCTCTCTCTCTCTCTCTCTCTCTCTCTCTTGTTTTTCGAGACAGGGTTTCTCTGTGTAGCCTTGGCTGTCCTGGACTCATTTTGTAGACCAGGCTGGCCTCGAACTCACAGCGATCCGCCTGCCTCTGCCTCCCGAGTGCTGGGATTAAAGGCATGAGCCACCGTGCCTGGCCAGGATCTGCTCTCTTGATGTCAGTGGCTCGGGTCTTACACTTCTGGTATCTGGTTTCAGGCATGGTTTCAGCTCCTGCCTGGGCTTGGTAGAATCTTGCTCTGTGTATATCCTCCATCACCCTTGGACCTTGCAGCCACAGTCCTTAGCTTCTGGTGTCTCCCAGCTTCTCTACAGCCCTGGCCTAATCTCTGGGGCTAGCCCCCTAATGAAGCCTGGCAAAGGTGGTAGCCCCAGCAAGCTGAGTCCCTTGGGGATGGAACAGGAGCCATTATTAACTGTGTCTTTACTGCTGTCCTGAATGATGCTAACCATTGAACACATGAAAGAGGCACAGGAAATGGAACTGTACCTGGCCAGGCTCTGTCCTCTAGCAGGTCCAGGGCCTCCATCTGCTGATGGAGAAGTCCCCTACTTGCTGTGATCAGTCCAGCATGGCCCCAGAGAGCCCCATTTTCACTTTCTACTTCAGTGCCTCCACTCTGTAAGACATGATGCCATTGACAGTAACCGGACATGGGATTCAAACACTCACAGAGTCCCCTGGGCCCCTGGAACCCTTTGGTAATGCAAAGAGAGGGCCCAGCTGTCTGTAGTTCACTGTGACCCCGGGGGCTTCTACAGGTACAACTGAGGCAACCTTGACACACTTGCCTTTGTTCGTGCCCTATTGTCCATCTGTCTGTGCCCCCTCAACTTCTTCCTGGTGCCTCTTGTGGGTAGTCCTGACCTCTCCTTAGCCAGTCCCCCATCTCAAGGGGCTATGACTGTGGAAAACCTCACAAGGGAACACTCTCATGGGGTTCTGAAACTTGGAAAAAGAGCCAAACACCAAGACGTGGTCCAAAAGGCCGAGGAGGAATCCACAGCTGCGCATGCTCTTCGTCCTTAGACTCGGGAGGCCCTTCTTCTAGGGCCAAGTCTGTCCACTGGACGACACTCTTGTGAAGAACCTAGGGTTATCCCAGGGGTGCCCTAGCAGGGGTAGAAAGAGGATCCGCTAAAGACTGCAAACAGAGTCTGTGTCTTGGGGATCTTAACAGGGCGAGGGCCACAGCTTCAAGGTCCCCTGGCAAGGGCAATGGTGTCTCAGTACTGAGGCCCATTTCAGCCTTAGTCCTGTGCCTGGAGTGCACTCACTCACCGCCCCGGAAGGATGGATGCAGCCACACGTGCAGGTTATACCGATGAGCCTGGAGCTGGGACTTGAGATGACCTGGCTCCAAGTCTCAGAACTGCAGAGCATTTCTAGTCATTCTAGCTGCAGAGCCATTCCTAGCTCCGAGACTGATAGTCATTTGTCTCAAAGGCTCATTCCTTTTTAAAAAAAAATAAATCAGGAGAGATGCCTTTCTCACAAGAGTGTCATAAGGACGAATCCTGCCATGCATTGTGTCACTGTCATTATGAGATTGGCCCTGGAACCTCAGCCAGGCTGAGGATGGTGGCTTTTAGTAGGCCTGGGGTAGACTTTAAGTGGTAAGGCCACTTCTTTAACAACTTGTCAAGGTATGGTAGCTCCTGAGGACGAGTGGGAAGGAAACTGTATCTTTCCGACCTCCAAAGTCAGTGCTGCCTAGAAGGCTGCACCCCCGACCAGTGTCCTCACAACCAGCCTGAGAGGAGGCACACGGGCCGCTCCTGCCCAGCTCTGCTCACGGCCGTTGCCTCTGCCATCCCAGGTGGCCCTCATGAAGCAGATGCGTGAGGAACAGCAGCGGCGACGCCTGGTAGAGACCAAGAGGAACAGGGAGATTGCCCAGCTCAAGAAGGAGCAACGGAGGCAGGAGGTGAGAGCCCTGTGGAGCTTCCAGGCCTTCCCCCATCACCTACCCGCCCCCCTTCCTCCAGTTCCTCTTGTTCCAAGTGACTACAGCCATGCTTGGAGCAGAGTACAGCATATCAGAAAGGCAGAGCCACTGATGGCTTCTGTCCTGGCCCCTATATGTCCAAGGAAATAACTTGCGTCCAGAGAAGCGCATGAATTTGGCCAAGGTCACTAGGAAAATCAAACACATGGAACTTCAGGCCCAGGAATAGCCTAGGAAAACTGGGCATCATAGATCTGGTTTGTGTTCATGATAGAAGAAAAGAGAAGGCCAAGAGGGTGCCCTGGTGGGTACCATCTTACTGACAGTTTGACTGGGTGAGACTTACCCCACACAAGAAAATCTTGGGCTTTTGGCTTCAGAGCTGCCCAGCCTGTCCCCAGTCCTGTCTGGACAGAAAGTGGTGATGCACACCTTTACTCCAGGCACTCAGGAGGCAGAGGCAGGTGGATCTCTGAGCTCGAGGCCAGCCTGGTCTACAAAGTGAGTTCCAGGACAGCCAGGGATATACAGAGAAACCCTGTCTTTAACCTCCACCTCCAAAAAAAGAGTGTTGGTGGTGGCTGGATGTGGCCCAACCCGTTTCTTTCAGTTTCAGATACGGGCCCTGGAGTCTCAGAAACGCCAGCAGGAAATGGTCCTGAGGAGGAAAACCCAGGAGGTGGGTGCTCTCAGCAGGCAGGCTGGATGTAGGGCTTGCCCTGGCTCCAAGTTGCTCTGGAGAAGGGAGTGGGGGTCAGGGGAATGGTAGCAGCCCATGCCACTTGTGGCCTGGCGCTCCATTTTTGTAGCAGCCTGTGAGAAATGACTTCTCAATCAGGGAGCTAAGCCTAAAAGGCAGAATAATAATCCTATCTTTAGTGCCTGGCTAGTTATTTTTTTAAAAAGAGCAAAATCGAGAAAGAAAAAAAAAAAAAAAAAAAAAAAAGAGCGAAAAGGGATAGAGAGGTGGCCCAGTCAGTAAGTGACTCCCCACATAAACATGAAGACCTGTGTTTGAGCACCCAGAACCCACGTTAAAAACTGGGGCATGGAGGAGACAGGTGGATCCCAGAGCTTGCCGGCAGCCAGTCTTAACTAATTGGTGGGCTCTGGGGTAACTGAGAGACACCGTCTCAGAATGTCGAGGGGAAAGTAGTAGAGCACGGTGCTCGATGTTCACCTCTGACCTCCACACACTTGGGAACACGTGTACATGCATAGCCAGATGCATACATGCATACACACCTATAAAATACATGAGGGGGGGTGGAGGGGGGAGAGAGACATGGACAGAGACAGAGAGTCATGTTTATTTTACATTGTAGACTTCTTAGCCCTTGACAGCCCCAAGCTCAGGCTTGCACAGATCTGCCTCTATTCTCCCCCAACACCCTCAAGCCACGTTTTCCTGACTTTTCCCAGGCTTCTTGCTCACTGGGTCCCCCTCTTCTCATCCTCACTCCCCTCCCACCCCCCAGGTTTCTGCACTGAGACGCTTGGCAAAGCCCATGTCTGAGCGAGTGGCCGGGCGTGTAGGATTGAAACCCCCCAACTTGGATTCTGGGGCTGAGGTGTCTGCCAGCACCACCTCGTCGGAGGCTGAATCGGGAGCTCGCTCTGTCTCCAGCATAGTGCGTCAGTGGAACCGAAAAATCAACCACTTCCTGGGGGACCATCCTGCAGCCACTGTCAACGGCACCCGCCCAGCCAGGTGAGCAGTATGAGTGGTGCCAGTGGGCAGGACCAGAGTGAGGGAGTGTGAAGGTTAAGGAAGCTTCTCTGCTGCCTGGGCTGTCTGAGTCAGGCTCCGTGAGGGAGCTCAGTAGAGCTGCAGAGGTTCAGAGCAGACAGCCAGAGGCCCTTTGCCTCTGCCTCCCAGAAAGAAGTTCCAAAAGAAAGGAGCCAGCCAAAGCTTCAGTAAGGCGGCAAGACTCAAATGGCAGTCCCTGGAACGGAGGATCATCGACATCGTCATGCAGAGGATGACCATTGTCAACCTGGAGGCTGATATGGAGCGCCTCATAAAGGTGCGACCTCCCTGCCCATCTCTCCCACTCACTCTCCACATGTCCAGTCACTGCCCACATCTCTGGCTCCTCACTCTTTCCCCTATCTCCAACCCTCCGCTCTGCATGCGCATTCTGACCTCTGGCCGATCCCACACAGGTGGGTGGCTTGGTGTAGATGCTGTGGGCCTGTGCCTGAGATGCCTCCTCCATCACTCTCCTCCTCACCCAATTCCTGCCCCCCTTCACCAGAAAAGGGAGGAGCTCTTCCTCCTACAGGAGGCACTGCGGAGGAAGCGGGAGCGCCTGCAGGCTGAGAGCCCAGAGGAGGAGAAGGGACTACAGGAACTGGCTGAGGAGATCGAAGTGTTGGCAGCCAATATTGACTACATCAACGACAGTATCACTGACTGCCAAGCTACCATCGTGCAGCTGGAAGAAACCAAGGTGTCCACAGGATCCAGCCTGGGGGGGAGGGGGTAGCAGTGAGCGGGCTTGGGCAGCCCTGTGTGACTGGGTTTCTGTTTTTTTTTTTTTTTTTTTTTTTTTTTTTTGTCTCCTAAAGGAGGAGCTGGACTCAACGGACACGTCGGTGGTCATTAGCTCCTGCTCTCTGGCTGAAGCCCGCCTCTTGCTAGACAACTTCCTCAAAGCATCCATTGACAAGGTGAGCTGGCAGCTCCCCTGGGACAGGGCATGTATCACATACCCTTGGGGGGGTGAAGCCCATGGGTTTGGCTCCTTCCCTCCTGCGTCATTCACAGGCTGGGACAAGCTACTGAACCTGCAAGCCTCAGGTTCTGTGGCTATAAAACCAGACCGTTGACAGTACAGGGCTTGTAGCTGGTTGTGCGGAATGCTGCACGTTAAGGGGCTTGGCGTACTACAGAGCTTCAATCAATCCCAGGCCCAGGCCCATCCACAACAGGACTAGGCTTGGGTCTGTTGGAGGTAGAGGGAGAGGTGTGTGTCCATCAGGGATTGGGGAGCAGGAACAACGTTACATTCCACCCCACTCCACCCCTTGCCTACTAGAATACCTGGAGTCTTTGGGCCCCCTCCTTAATCAGTGGCCAAAGAGTATGTTTCCTTCTGTCCTGGGGCCTGATCTCTGGGATAGACACCAGCCAGTGTACATATAATTAACTGGAAAGAGGTTGGGAGGCCACCCTGCCCAGCTCTTAGCTAGACCCCAAGTGGCTTCTCAGTATCGCTTTGTGTCTTAGGGGACTGTATTAGTGTGTGACAGTTGCCATGGCAAAATGTTGCAGACCGGGCGGCTGATGCAACAGGGAATTTACAAAGTCTAAGATCCAGGTGTCAGCAGTGTGGCTTTTTTCTGAATCCTCTCTCCACGGTAGTTTCCTTCCCATGTCTTCAAATGCTCTTCCCTCTATGTGGCTTTGTTATGATCTATTATTATAAGGGCATCAGTCATACTGTATTAGAGGCCATCCTTATGGCCTCATATCACCCTGATTCCCACTCTAAAGGACCTGTCTCCTAGTAGAGTCACATTTTGAGGTAACATGGATTAGGATTTCTACATATGAATCAGGGATCATAACACGGGTTGGGGCTTCTGCATATGAGTGAGGGTCGCAAGTCCACCCATAACAGAGCATGCACTAAGTCACTAATATGTGTATAGGAGTCTAGGGGCTACACCATCAACCACAGGCCAAGAATGGTAAGCCCAAGCCTTGCTCTTTGCCTCCAGGGACTACAGGTAGCACAGAAGGAAGCCCAGATTCGGCTGCTGGAAGGACGCCTAAAGCAAACAGACATGACAGGCGCTGCCCAGAACCACCTGCTCCTGGATGCTTTGCGTGAGAAGGCAGAGGCACACCCTGAGCTGCAGGCCCTCATCTACAATGTGCAGCACGGTATGCATAAGTGTGGGGAAGACCCTCCGGGCTCCCAAAGCTCCCCTGCCTCAGGCTCCTCTCAGAAGCCTTGGTCTGATCCTAGTGGGGGAGATGCTAGAGACTGGCTGTGTCCCCTTTCCCCATACTCTGATAGGCTCTCTCAACCTCCTTCTTCCTTCTTTCTTCACTCCCTCTCTCAGAGAATGGCTATGCGAGCACAGATGAGGAAGTTTCAGAGTTCTCTGAGGGGAGGTGAGTTTTCAAGTTAGGGAGTCAGTGGCTGCCTCACAGCATGTGCCTGGGGGTGGAGGAGGGGTTGCCACAGGGCCCCAGGGCTGAGCTTGGGTTTGCAGGCTCTTTGGGACCCATCTGTCTAAGTTCTAGAGAGATCCAGTTTAATTATCATGGTCCTAAAATATCCTTGCCTTCCTCCTCAGCTTTTCCCAGTCATTTACCATGAAAGGTTCCACTAGCCATGATGACTTCAAGTTCAAGGTGAGCTCTGCTGGAAATCGGGCTTAGCAGGGCCAGCCGCTCACAGCCTGATTCCTATGACTGTAGTTCTCCCCCCTTCGCCCATCCCAAATGGAGTTGCCAAGAAGGATCTTGCCTGGAATCCGGGGGTGGTGGGAACTGGAATTTGTTATGTAGACCAGGCTTTCTTTTTTGCTTGAATCTCAGGCTCCTGTGGGCCTAGGGTTGCACGTCTGTGTTATTAGGCCCAGCTCTCACTTCCCATTTATGGTCAGTCCATCAGTTGGGCAGATTGGTTCACTCCTTTCTTCGTTTCCTAGGGTGAGCCCAGGCTATCTGCGCAAATGAAGGCTGTGTCTGCGGAGTGCCTGGGACCCCCACTGGACAGCTCCACCAAAAACATCACCAAGTCCCTGGCCTCCCTCGTTGAGATCAAAGAGGATGGAGTGGGCTTCTCTATCCGGGACCCCTACTACCGGGACAAGGTCTCGCGCACCGTCAGCCTGCCCACCCGGGGCAGCACTTTGTAAGGAGTGGGATCTTGGTGCATGGGGTTAAGAGGGGCAGAAAGTTAGGTCTCAGATACACTGGACCCTTCTTTTCTAGCCCTCGGCAGTCTCGAGGTGGCACAGACACATCCCCTCTCACCCGAAGGAAGTCTTATGACCGGGGACAGCCCATGAGGTAAGAACGTCTTTTAGAGTCTGCTCCAGAGTTACTGCCAGCCCAGGCCACACGTGCATGAATGGCTGTGAGATTCCTCTCTGTGGACCATCATACACACTTGCAAATATGGCCTAGTTGGCCTCAGTCATTCAGCTTTGCCATGAGCCCTCACCTACTCCATCTCTATGAGGCTCCTGAAAGCATATAGTTAAGCCATGAGCTGAAAACTCCCAACATGCACTTCACCTAGATGGCTTGCAGCAGCTTTGACTGGTATTGTCCTAATGTGCCTTGGCCCTTTTTGTGACTTCAAATCCTTGGTAGTTTCCACTCTTTCAAAGGCTTCCTCCTATGAAGGGATCTGGGGCTATCATGTAGACGTCTCCTGCTAGTCAGACACACAAGGGACCCAGCTCTGTAGAGTTCCCACATATATGACCCTTTATGGCCCCATGGTTATACACTTAACCTTAAGAGGTCTTCCCAGCTAAATAATGAGGCATTTGGGGCCTCAGAGTGACCATCACAGCCTGCTTTGGTGAGAGGCAAGAAAAAAGCCTGCTCTTGAGTCCCCGCCTTCCCTCGTCACCAAAGTGGATGCCCATAGCACTGGCTTGCATGTGGTCAGTGGAGAGGAGTTGAGGGGACAAACGCCTGTACACTTGTACCCTGATGGACTTATCTGTGAACTCAGAGAACATGCTGAAGCTGTGATCTGAGCATGAAGCTAAACTCATGGTACTGACCCATGAGGCGAGTGTAACGACAGCTTTCCAAAGAGAGGAGTGAGCAGGCTGTCAAGGTCATAGACTCTTCCTCAAAGGAACTATCCGTTCCCATGGCTCACAGGAGCATGTTCTCAACACTGAATTGGTGTATCAGAGCCACTGGTCTTAGGGAAGATGGAGGGCCAGGTTCCTGTGAGGAGCTGGTCATGTTTTAAATGATGTCAGCATCACCTTGTTTTATGTCTGTGTCTATTTAAAGGCACCTTGGTCACTGTATACCATTGATTGCTAGTATTGAGCGCAACCACAACACTGTAACTCAGGCCCCAACAAAGCTTGTCTGATCTTCCCCAGTTTTCTAAGGCTTAGCAGCATCGGAGAGCACCATCGCACTATGCTACAATTAGGCACGGTAGCCAGAAATAGAGGCAGAAGGGTCATTGCAAAGTCAAGGCCAGCCTGGTCTACATAGTGAGTTCCAGGCCAGCCAGGGCTACACAGTGAGATCATGGGTCAGAACAAACAGAAATCAAAACCGTCGTTAACAAGCCCAGTGACGCAGTAATAAGTAAAGGCAGGAAGAAAGGCATCCACAGGGCACTTGCTTCCAGAACCAGGGTGGAAACGGCCTCAGCTAGTAGCACGCATTTGAGTTACTCAAACTCTTCATAGCTCGATGTAAGCCCGAGGATCACACAGAAAATGACCAGGAGCAGTGACTGTGGGATGACAAACAAATTTCAAAGCAGGTGCATCTCCAAACACACTGTGAGGATGTGATTTTTTTGGGGCAGGGGGAGGGGATTGGTTTGGTTTGGTTTGCTTTTTCGAGACAGGGTTTCCCTGTGTAGCCTTGGCTGTCCTGGACTCGCTTTCTAGACCAGGCTGGCCTCAAATTCACAGAGATCCTCCTGCTGCCCTGCCTCCCCGAGGGCTGGGATTACAGGAGTGCGCCACCGCGCCTGGCTATGAGGATGTAATTGTAAGAACAGCGTCTGTGGGCTGAAGAGATGGCTCTGTGGTTAAGAACACTGGCTGCTCTTCCAGTGGACCTAGGTTCAACTCCCAGTTCTCACAGGGGCTCACAACCCCCTGTAACTCCCGTTCTAGGTGGCCTCCGTAGGCACTGCACACACATTGTACACTGATGTAAATGTAGGCAGAGCGCCCCTACACATAAAATAATAAAATACATTTTGAAAAGAACAGCTTCTAGGATCTTGACTTGGGAAGGAATTGCAGCAGGCCCTGTCCTCTTGGGCGAGGGGGGTGGGGTGGGGCGGGGGAGGGGGCGGGGCGAGGGAGGGGGCAGGGCGGGGGGAGGGGTTCAGAAGCTGGAAGCTCAGGACTAGGTGCACTTAAGAGCACAGGTGTCATCACTGATAACTCTTTCCATCCTTGTTTGCCAGATCTGCAGACATGGGATTCACACCTCCATCATCACCTCCCACCCGGCCCCGCAATGACCGCAACGTCTTCTCTCGTCTCACCAGCAATCAGAGCCAGGGGTCGGCACTGGACAAGTAAGAGCAGGCCCAGGGAGAGCCAAGGAGAACACTGGGGCTGGGAGGGAGCCTGTGAGGGCAGGCTAACTGGACGGACTCGCTCCAGCCCATCCTGTTCCAGCTCCCCTTAAGCCATTAGGCTCTGATATTCTCATCTCTTCTGTACTGACCGAGGGTCTCTCCTTCCCCCACCTCAAGCATGCTGGGATGTCAGGAAAGGAAAAGAGAGCAGTTACCTCATAGGGTGGACAGTCAGGAGTGGTGGCCATGTGGGGCAAGCATACCAGGGGGTATTCTAGAGTGCCCCTTCTATCCACTTCTGTTGTCTTTGCTGTCCTCTGAAGCCCTTCCTTATGCTCTAACTACTGTCCTCCCTGATTGCAAAGGCTTTACACAAGGATCATCCTTGTCCCCAGTGGACAGAGACCTCTGAGTGATACCCTGAGGTGTAAGTACAGGTGGCAGGCTCGGCTCCACCTGCACTCTCAGCTCCTGTTGTTGTGCTGTGGTTGTCATGGGGGTCATTCTGTTCACAGCCATCCCTGTATTCAGAAGGTACTCAACCTTGCTTTTTGCTCTGCTGTATATACATGATTCCATGCAAACTGTCAATCAGCCCAAGAATTGTCTGCCCTCCGTGGTTGGCATAAGAATGTGGTCCAAAGCAGAGCCCAGGGGCTTTTGCCTAGAAAGTGGCCCAGAATCTGGGGCCACTGACTCTAACTAGCTAACCCTGACAGTGGGACTTCTCC
>OU015747.1:92692455-92712482 GCA_907169655.1 Acomys percivali
TGTAACCTGGCTGGGTCTCTTCCCAAAAGACCTTCCTGAGAGAAACAAAGTCATCCCCACAATCCCAAGAGGTAGATAGAGCAAAACCCTCATGCTTACTTGGCTCAGCCTTATTCCTGCTCCCAGAATGCTATGCACAGCAAGCAGGTGCCATTCCAAGTCTAGCCTGACTGGTTCAAGCCCCAGCTGGGCTGCAGTCCGCTGAGGTGATCTATCCCCTGGGGGGTTTTAGAGTTTTTTTGTTTGTTTGTTTTGTGTGTTTGTTTGTTTGTTGGTTGGTTGGTGTTTAACAAGGTTTCCTGTATGTGCCAGTCTGGCCTGGAGCTCCTTATATAGACCAGCCTGGCCTCAAATTCACAGCAATCTTCCTACTTGAGCCTACCAAGTGCTGGGATAATGGGTGTGTGCCCAGCCCTGATGTATCCCTTTGTAAATGTCAGGCACAAGTCTGGCTATGCTGGTTCAACTGGGGAGCTCTGTGTAGGCGTCCATCTGCCTCACTTCTGGAAGGCGCCAGCCCCGGAATGCTGGCTGGCAAATGAAGTGTGGGGAAGGTGACGGCCTGGCCATCCTTCGCTCTCTCTTTCCGCACCCCCTCCCCCATTTTTGATTGCCAAAGAAGCCTATAGACTGATGGGAGCTGCAGAGGCCAGTTCTAGCACTTGGGCCTCCGCCCTGCCCCAGCAGAGCTAGCTGCATGCTTGTCTCTAGCTTCAAGTTAGATTGGCTCTCCCCATCCTGCTCCTTCCAGTGCGCCTGGCATGGGCTTCTTCTGCAGCGATAAGGACGGCAACCCTAGCTCTTTCTGGCTCTCAGACATTGGTGGAGTTTTGCTAGCAGCCCCAGAATCCCTCATTACTCATTGTCCCCTCTCAGCCCAGACCCCTCTCTTACATGTGCCTCAGTCGGCCTGGCCACGGTCTCCTTGGCTGACTGACACATCTTCTCTCCCTCTCTCCTGGGAAGGGGCATCATCACCCCCATTGGAGGAGTAAAGGGAGCACGGACGGCCCCATTGCAGTGTGTCTCCATGGCCGAGGGCCACACCAAGCCCATCCTCTGCCTGGATGCCACCGATGAGTTGCTTTTCACGGGGTCCAAAGGTACGTGGAGACTTGTGGGGGCCAGCGGGGTTAGGTTTTCTAACCCATTCCACTTTCTTTTTCCCAAGTGGGCTGTGAAGGGTACAGCATACAGAGTTCCCCAAGAGTTGATGCTATGAGGAGAACTTGCTTACCACTCTTCTCTTTTGCCTTGGCTCAGGGGTCCCACCCAACACACCCCTGGCCAAGCCTTCCCTTCCACATGATCCTGGTAGCTCTACCACTGTCCCCGCCCCCCTCCAGGCCGCCTTCAGACATTTTGAGAAGCTTCTCTGAAATTATAACATCTCAGCTCTCTTCCCCAATATCACCCAGCACCCACGTTGTCTGTGCTGTTGCAGCCATGCAGTTCCTCTGGTCTGAGCAGCACAAGTTCACAGTCCTACAACTGAGTCACAAATACACACAAAAAGCTAAAGATCTGACCAGAAGAAAGAACAAGTTCACAGCAGAGTGCACAGTAGGAGCCTGTGTGTGCATATGTGAATATGTGTACATGTATATATGACACGTACACATTTGTATACACATACGACTGAGGTGTGATTGGCTCAATCTGTGTTGCTTGTTACTTGGCCATTTAATAAGCAGTAGGCTTGTAGGCATTCTTTCAGCCCAGGACACCTCAGCAATGTCTAGAGAATTGACTGTCATTTCAAGCCCTCAGCCCCTTCTTTGTCTCCCGAGTTTTTATGAGATTGTACACGTATGTATGCTTTCTTCTCAGACTTGGAGTTCTGAAATGTCTCTCTAACTTTCCACACTACACATGACTTCCTACTCCTCCTTTTGGGGAGCTTCCCAGCCCAGACCGCAACTGACATTGTCACCTCCTCCTCATAGTCATTTCCCTGTCTCTGGCAGACCGTAGCTGCAAGATGTGGAACCTGGTAACAGGGCAGGAGATCGCAGCTCTCAAGGGCCACCCCAACAACGTGGTGTCTATCAAATACTGCAGCCACTCGGGGTTGGTGTTCTCTGTGTCCAGCTCCTACATCAAGGTGTGGGACATCCGAGACTCAGCCAAGTGCATTCGGACACTCACGTAAGTACCCTACCACTACGTCTGTCTGTAACAAAAGTGCTTCCCCGCTCACGTGACCACTAAGCACAGCACAGCCTTCTTAGGTGGGCACGAAGGTCCTTACTAGCCCATAGAGTTGCTTTGACTCCAGGGGAACATGGTAGCTTGGGGGTCAGTTTCTGAACAGCAGGTTGGGGAGCTTTTGGCCTACTTGGCCAAAGGCAGGCCTGCACCTTTGTCTCAGTCCTCCAAGATCTACCATTTGCGATGGACTGCCTATGTCCCAATGAATTCAAAAGCCAGCAGGTGGCAGCAGCCTCCAAAGCCAGGCCAGCCACCTGCCTCACAGATGCGCCACCTAGCATGGTCCTGCGTGTCAGGACACCAAACCCTCCCGAAGTCAGGTTTTGTCCTCATGTGTGTGTTATGAGCCACAAATTGTTCCGTTTGAGAGTTGAAAAGCAAGCACAGAGGATGTTTAGGGCTGTGAAACTTATTCTGCATGAGGCAGTAGTCACAGGGAATGTCACACATCTGCCTGGACCTATAGAATGTAGAACACCCGGAATGAGCCCCACTGTACACGATGAGCTTGGGTGACGATGTGTCATGCTTGCCTGTTGTAGCAGAGGCTGTGCTGTGGGGGATTGGCAATGAGGGAAGCTTACATGCTGGGAAGGAAAGAGGTGTATAGGGAAACTCTGCCTTCCACTCAGTTTTGCTATGAACCTAAAGCAGCTCCTCCTCCTCCTCCTCCTCCTCCTCCTCCTCCTCCTCCTCCTCTTCCTCTTCTATGAAGTCTTGGGTAGGGAGTGGGTAGTACACAAAGTGAGATTGAGGAAACAGAGGCTCAGAGAAGTTAAGTGATTGCGGCTTGAGCCAGGTTCAGGGCCTGTCCATTCACTTGTAGTCAAACCCATCCACGCACACCAACAGACCATAGAGACATGTTGGGTAGAGTGTAGCTCTCCCATTGGCCCTGCTTCTAGGGGAAGCTATTCTGCCTGGATAGGGAAGGCGTCCTGGAAGAAGTGGCTTTTTCTAGCTGACCTGAATGAAGTTTATTTGTTCCCTGGCCTATATGGATAGATCCTTCTGACCTTTAGCTTTGATTTTTTTTTCCCCTTCTGGGTAGGTCCTCAGGCCAGGTGATCTCAGGAGATGCTTGTATAGCCACATCCACACGCGCCATCACCAGTGCCCAGGGGGAGCATCAGATTAACCAGATGGCCCTCAGCCCCTCAGGCACCATGCTGTACGTTGCCTCTGGCAATGCTGTCCGCATCTGGGAGCTCAACAGGTCAGTGAAATGTCTTGAGAAGTGGCCTAGGGAAGGCCCACAGGCCTCTGCATGGGATGACCCACCCTGGGATGGGCAGGCCCTGGACTGTGCCTCCAGTCCCAACTTTATGAGCTTGTCCCTAGCCTGTGCAAGCCTTGGTCCTTGATCTTGTTTTGAAGGGGAGAAAGAGTAGACTGGCCAGGCCTGTCTATCCCAGGTCAGATTCCCTCCAACCCACTGTCCCCGGCTGGGCCTCTCCTCACTGCAGATTCCAGCCCATTGGCAAACTGACCGGCCACATTGGCCCAGTAATGTGCCTGACAGTCACCCAGACTTCCAACCAGCATGACCTCGTGGTGACTGGCTCCAAGGACCACTACGTGAAGGTACCTACAGCTAACTGCCTTGACAAGAGCTGGGGCCACCTCTGCTCTGAGGCCCCAATGGTGCTGTTCTGTTCTCACTATTTTTCCATTTCTACCTTTACCCTCTGTGACCTGGGGAACACATAGTAAACAACCAGACTCCTGGGAACCGCTGCTGGAGAGGGCATCTCAGAGAAGACAGGAAGATAGATGTCTGTAGACAGTCGAGGGCATAGAATTATTCTGTAAATGGTGATAAATTAACAACCTAAATGTGTGAAGATTGCAGGTAGAGCCTCTGAACGAAGCAACCATTAAAGTGGTAAATGGGGTGTGGGGGCATGAGTACAAAGTCTACAAAACCCACTCATTTGATTGGCTCTCTATGGATATAGTTTGTGTGGCCAGAGAGTAGAAAGAAGCCAGTAAAAGGAGATGGAGGTGGAGGGACTATGGCAATGTTCTTCCCACGGTGTTCAAGCCCCGCCCCCGAGCATGCCCCTCTCTGTGGGTTGTCTCTCCCACGGTGTTCAAGCCCCGCCCCCAAGCATGCCCCTCTCTGGGCTCTGTCCCTCCCACGGTGTTCAAGCACCGCCCCCGAGCATGCCCCTCTTTGGGTTCTGCCCCTTCCACGATGTTCAAGCTCTGCCCCCGAGCATGCCCCTCTCTGGGTTCTGCCCCTCCCACGGTGTTCAAGCCCCGCCCCCGAGCATGCCTTTCTCTGGGCTCTGCCCCTCCTCTGCAGATGTTCCAGCTGGGTGACTGCGTGGTAGGCACCATTGGCCCAACCCACAACTTTGAGCCCCCTCACTATGATGGTATCGAATGCCTGGCCATCCAAGGAGACATACTGTTCAGTGGCTCCAGGGACAACGGCATCAAGAAGTGGGACCTGGAACAGCAGGAGCTTATTCAGGTTCGGGGAAGGAAGGGGAGGAATGAGCCAGGGCACGTCCCTCCCTCCTTGCTCCCCCACCACAGACCTTAGCAGAGTCCCTCCAAGACTGCCTGCTGGCTAACCCCCACCGTCCTCCTCTCCCTGTGGCCTATGGTGATGGCACTGGGGCTTTCTGTACCGTGCTCTCAACAAAGCCCTTGCTTCCAATATGAATGTGAAGTACCACAGTGACTTTAGCCTAGTTCTTCTGTGAGCTGATGATTTCTCCAGCAGCACAGACTCAGATGTCTGAATGTGGGAACTGGGCAGATGAACCGCCTCTGGGCTTTTGAGTCCCCTGGCACAGCATAGCTCAGCCTGGCTCCTGGAAGTGATAAGTTCTGTCTTCATAAAAGCTGTAGATGCCAGGAGCCAGGTGGTATCCCTTCACTGCTAGCAAGAGGGATGGATATGTGTGCTCCCTTGCCCCGCCCCTCTCTGGGGGTGGGGCGGTGCAGGCACCTCATCATCCCTGAACCTCCCACAGCAAATCCCCAATGCTCACAAGGATTGGGTGTGTGCCCTGGCCTTTGTTCCTGGCCGGCCCATGCTGCTGAGTGCCTGCCGGGCAGGCTTCATCAAAGTCTGGAATGTGGACAACTTCACCCCCATTGGTGAGATCAAGGGCCACGACAGCCCCATCAATGCCATCTGCACCAACAGCAAGCACATCTTCACGGCTTCCAGGTAGGTGCTAGGCAGAGAGAGCCGCTTTGCTCCCGTCCCTCTTGCTAGAGCTCGGGGCTGGGCAGCTGCCCCCACAGATCAGATTCACGGAGCAGAACCCCCCACAGGGCTCTCCTCTGTGCTTATCCACTGTTTATCGTCACTGAGCACTAAGCACCCAGCACCCAATGTCCTGGGTGCTGTACTAGGCAGGGGATTAGGGAGCCCCTGGGCCCCAAACCAGGTCTTGCCCTCCCAGCGATCCTAACCAGTCTCTCTCCTGGGCAGGAGCTACGACTGCCCTGCCACTCCCAAACTTCTGCTCCCCCTGTGCACGCAGTGCCAGGCCCCCAACCCCAGGGACACCACTCAGCTGGGTTTCTTCTTTTCTCTCCTTGTTCCCACCACATCTCTCCTCTCCCGTCCCATCTCTTCCTACCTCTCCTCTACGCCTCTCTACCTCTTCCCCTCTCATAGTGACTGCCGGGTAAAGCTGTGGAATTACGTCCCAGGACTCACTCCCTGCCTTCCTCGCCGAGTCCTGGCCATAAAGGGCCGCGCCACCACCCTGCCCTGACCCTCCCCGGCCTTCCCTGTGTCCTCTCTCATTCTTCCCCTATCTTGCCTTCTCCTGTCTTTCCCCCTCCCCCCCACCTCGATCTGAGCTGCTTCTTCACGGTATGAGATTGTTTTTACTCTTGACCTTCTTATTCTCCCTCCGTGCCTTGCTTGACCCAACAGATTGCCCTACCTGCCCCTCTTGCAAGCATGAGCTGTGGGGAAAGAACCCTAGGTAGCAGAGAGCAGAGGGGAGGCATTCAGGCCTGGACAAAACAAAACAACAGGAAAGTCCTGCAGGGTCTTGAGACGATAACCCAGGCCCTCCCTTTGCCTGGTACCCTTCCCTGTGTGCTCCCCACTGCTCCTAAGCTGTATCTGCCGTAGCCCAGCCATATGTGAGGGAGGTGGGGAATCTGCCCAGCCTTTACTTTTGGGGGCAGCCAGCTGGGCTCACATTGACAGCTGAGCACCCTCCCCCTGTCCTCCCCCCCACAGTGACCTGACAGTGAAGTTCTGGAGCATGCGGCGACTACCAGCAGCCCACCCTTGAAGCTGGGACTGAGGGTGGCCAGACCTCAGACCCAGCAGCCTACACAGCATGGACAGGAAGCTATGTCCTGACCAGATCAGACCAGCCAGATGTACTGAGGACAGAGGGTGTGGCCCTGCTCTTGCTCTGCTTCTCTTGTCCCCTCTGTCCCTCCCCTGCCTCCTATGAGAGGAGAGGCAGAGGAGGGAATCAAGCTGTGAAGCCAAAGGGCGTGATTTCCCCCACCCCACCCCTCCACCGTCCCCATCACCTGCTCCCTGCCCTTCTCCCAACTGGCCACATGGCCTCCTGCGGAGCCAGCCCTGCCCCTCTTCCAGGCTCTCGGCCTAGCTTGAGACTGAGGGATAAGCAGGTTCCAGACCCCACCCATCTATCTTTCAGTAAGCTAGCCTCTTCCAGTGTCCCCGCCGCCGCCGCTGGAGCCACTGCACCTGCCTCTGAGCCCACCAAGGTAGTTCTCAGGTAACCATGGAAACCAGATGTAAGCAGCTGAGTCCTGCAGCTGATCCTAAAACCCAACGGCCACCAAGAACCAATCCCAAGGGGGCCCAGTCATTCCTTGAAGTCCCCTTCTGCTGGAGTCTCTCAGTGGAGCTGCTTAAACAGTTCCTTTGGGGGAGAACGTCAGCGATACTGCAGTTATTTAATTTATTGATTTATTTTTATTTTTATGTTTTGCTGTTGCCTCCTGGAAAACTGACTTGAAGTTTCTTCCCCTTTTCTTCCCTCCGCCCTTGGCGGAGGTCTTCTCTCTGGCGCTCCAAGGCCGCCCCCGACTCTGCTCGCTCTGCAAACGAGGGAGAGCTCCCCTCCACCCTTTGCAGCTCTGGCCATTGCCCTTGTGCTGCCCACCCCAGCATATCTTCTAGTATAGGCCAGGTCTCTAGGCAGCCTGATGCCACAGTGCCTTCCTCCATCCTGAGGCCTGGCATCATGCTGGGCAGCCTTATGCCTGCCATGCCCGCAGCCCACATGTGTCTTCTACTTCTGGGCCTTGTGCCCCCAGCCCCTGAAGGTCAGAGACTGCACCCCAACAGCCCAGGACCAGGAAACCCATGCTCCCCAGAGTCCTGTGTGGTCCAGTGGGATGTAGCGTGGTGGAATGCCCACTAGGCTTGAATAGTAAGACTACCAGGTACTTTGCCCAAACCCCCCTCCCCAGCCAATTATGTTTCCATCCCATGGGGACAGGGTACCTCCTCAGCTTCTTTTCCTTTAATTTTTCTAGAAACAGGTTTTCAAGCCTTAAAACCAGACTGGGCCAGAGGCCCTCCCTTTTAGATTAACGTGAGGAGGTACTGAGTCTGTTCTTACTTCTTCCCTTGGTACTGTGGGCTCAGCTGCTGGGATGAGGTGGAGTCGGTGTGTGGCGCCACCTACTGGAACAACTCTGAATTTATAGGACTTGGCCTTGAGAGGGGCTTCCCCACCCTTGAGCTGGTCCACAGTCTATTGCTTCGCTGATCTTGTGTTTCCTGGTCTCATTCCGGGAACCCCGAACCCCAGCTCCACTCAGAGGACTTGCAGACTTTGGAGAGCTAGCGTAGCGCATCTGCACTTTTAGCTCTTCTTCTATGGCGGGTACGTTGGTGCCTGTCCATGTGGCCCTGGGATGGGAAAGTTAGGGCCTGTGGACGCCGCGGCCTTCTCAGAGCCATCCCAGAGCTGTGTCTGAGGCTGAGACTGAGAAGATTGCCCTGCTTATCGGTGGCCCTTTTGGGACATGGTGTTAAGTCTGGGTAAGTGGATATTCAGAGCAGCGTGCCTAGAAAGCGGGTCAGCTGGGACCTGGACAAGTCTGTCTGCAATGACCAGAGAGACCCTCCTTCCTGTTCATCCTGGGAATGTTAAGAAATGTCCTTAGCACTCAGACATGACCACATCTTCTCCTTTACCCATCTCCACCTGAACGGAAAGCCTGGATCTTACACCCTGTAAGAAAACCTAGAACCCATCTGCATGACTGTTTACAAACTACAGAAAAAATGTAAGACTTATGTCCTGACCCCATGGGCTGGGCCACCCCAGCCTGGGGTACCTGTACTGTATAGCTGCAAGGCCAGTTCTTGTACCAAGTGTGTGGTCTTACAGCCCCGCAAGAGGTGCTCACCGTCACTGCCCCTTCTGCCGTTTCTGACGGGTCACTACCTCAAGGCGGGGCTGCTATGCTGTCCCAGCAAGTGTCATTGACTAAACTTGAAATACTTCAGAGCTCTGAGCGCATTGTTCCCGAGCCATTCTGAGCTGTGTTCTGGGAATGTGGGAGCCCCTGTCCACTCTTCCACGAGTGTCCAAGGTTCATAGGGGCAGGACCCCCCCAGCTCCACTCGTTGCACAAACGTCCTAAGTGTTAAAAGCACAAACTAGTTGTGATTTGAGCACAATAGCAGGTGTCTGGGTAGATGATTCGGGCAAACTTGGGCCTAGGTGGTTTCTCCCAGATGAGCCGAGTCTCAAATTAGTCTAGGGATATCATGCCTCTAGCCGACTCAGCCATGCACTTCTGGGACTTGTCATACTTACTTCTTGTGACCATCTTGAGACTTGAGGCCCAGGCCACATCTGTATGCTGTGGGGCCCTCCCTCGACCCACACACCCCAAGCTTTTAAAAACCCGAGTATAGCTGTACCTCACCATACTGAGCCCAAAGAGCCTGGACCCAGGCTCCCATCTCCTGAGCTAATCCCCACATCCATGCTTCCAAAGCTGGTTGGCTTCCATCTGGATGGACAGTGTCTACTGTCCCCGCTCTCTTAGTCCTCCTATGTACAATCCTGGGCCAGGACCCATTCCAGTATTAACCAATTCAGTGTTTGCTCTTGTTGGGAAGACTTGACTCTACAGCTGCCAGCTGCCAGAAGGCTATGCTTGGAGCAGCTTTTCGAGACTGTCCAAAGGAGGGGAGAGAAAGCAAAGACCAAGAGGCTGACCCAGCCCAGCCCTTCATGTGGTTGGTCAGAGTGCCACCACCAGCCACTTGAAAAGGGACAGCTATGGATGAGGAAGTGGCCTCCCACCCTTGCCCCAGCTGCAGGCTTGGCAGTGGTCTGAGGTTGTGTGGCTTGGTGGGCAAAGGGCAGTTTAAAGCACAAAACCACACAGGGAAGATGTGGGGTGTTTGTAAGCCTCTCATTGTGGCGGTATCCCAGGCGGGAAGCTGATGTGAAGTTGGAGACAGTGAATCTCTCTGCCTTGCCCTCTCCCAGTCTTTGGAGGCCTCCCCTGGAGTCTGGGCTGGGTACAGGCACGCCCTCTTAGCTGTGCCTGATATGTTTGTGTGGGCAGGATCTGCCCTGTAGGGGCACTGAATTCCTTCCCTTCATGTGGCCCAAACTTGGGGTGCCCATCCCTTTGTCCTTTCAAACAAGAAACTTCTTCCTGCGGCTTCCTTTGCCAAGCTCAGCGGCCAGCTCTCCCACAGGCTTTCCTGAGCTGAGCCGTCCCCACCCTCCTCCTGACTCTAGGGTCTTCACCGCTCCGTATGTGCAAGAACAGAATCTGCAAGGCACAAGGACCGTTCTGTTTCTTTGACATCATCGTTCTGTCCCTGTGCCTACCCTTCTTCATCTCCAGCACTCAGCTGACCTCCTTTTGCCTCCTCCACACCACCTTCAATCCTGCGTCCTAAAGGCTTTGTCAGAAAGTGGGAGGCCAGTGGTGGTGCTGCTGTTGCTGCGAGTCAGAAAAAGACCGCTGAAGTCTTGGTGCCCTACCCTGCCCTGCCCTGCCCTGCCCCGCCACCAGCTCTTACAGCTGCCGTTGCCCCTGCCCAGGCTGCAGGGTCTCATTTGGCTCATGTGCTCTCCTGTGACGTGGTAGCACAAGGTGTGTATATGTTTTGTACCTCTGCTGATGACTGTACATAGTGTATGAAAGTTATTTAAGCCTCATGCTGTACATTTCTGTTCTGCAATTGGATGTGTGTGTTCTGAGAACTTGTCATAAATAAAACCCGAATGACCATTGTCCACACAAGTGTGCCTAGCAGGCTGTCGGCCTGTGACTGGTGGTTCTTTCTTAGGGGTGGGATGTTATGTAGGGGTAGGTGTATGACGCTGGCCTTTATGACTGGGCCCCATGGGCTTAGGGTTTAGGGTACCTTCTCCTTCCAGCCTTCCATGTGGCCTGCAGGTGCAAGGCAGAGACAGTTGTTCAAGAGCAGGCACTAGCATTGGGTCCACCCTCCACAGGTACTGCTCAGTGCATTCTTCGCTAGACAGTCCCTATCTCTGGTAATAGGTAATGGTTTCTATATGGAATTAGAACAGTCATGAATTGGGAGTGACTCTCAGGGCAGGGCTGGGATTTGATCAGCCTGCCCCACCAAAGCCCCTGCTTTCCTTCATTAACACAATGCATGCTTTCTCTAAGACTTGGGGCTCCCTATGTGTGGTGTATACTGGACATGTTTTGTTTCACTTACAGAGAGAAGACAGAAATTAAATACACTGAAATATTCATATACAAAACCGGCTGTGCGGTGCTTGTGATTTTATTACTGGATCAGTAATTTTCAGTCTTTGGAGAGGTGTATCTTCCACCACCCTTGATCACTGTTAGGGCTGGGAATGGAACCCAGAGCCTCATGCAACACCAAGCACATGGCCTACTGCCGATTTACCCTTCCAGCCCCAAGTGCATCGTTTGTCACCTATCCATCTCTGTATACTCTTGTGTGTCTGGCCCGCTCCTAAATACCATCTGAGCCTAGAAGGCTCTGCCTCATCACTTCTGAGGAGCTAGGAAGCCAGGAGCGTCTTGTGTTGCTTTGTTTCCCAAGTGAAAAAGCAAGTGGCTTCCTAGCCCATGCAAGCCCCTGCAGCTTATGTTAACCCAACATGCCAGAGCTCCATGCTGGGTGGGAAAGGGATTCTGAAAGAGGCTTCTTCTACTGCAGAGAAGCAAGCGGGAGGGGCCCCCTAGCTACAAAAGGGAGACACTGTATGCAATCCTGCCCTATGTCTCCAGCCTCTTGGGCAAGGACAGAGCCCTCTGCCTTGGAGAATGGGACAGCCGCCTGAAGATCATTGATTTTGGCTAGCCAACTGAGCCCCACCCATGCCAGCATCCGGCTCCACCCCTACTCCCCAAAGCTTATATTCTACAGAAGATTCTATTCTACTCCACAGACAGCTGCAGCCCATTGTGAACTGTGGGAAGTGACAACTGGGTGTGGCCAACTGCTGTTGAGCTGGGCGTGTAGATGAAGGGAGGGGGGTTGTGGATAATGGGGGGTGGCCCTTCAGCAGCTTCCTTCTTGCACTGACTCCTCCCCTCATGTCCTAGAGGGTTGGCAGCAACAGGTTTTCCAAATTTAGGTCAGCCTTTTGGGACACCAATATCCTCGGTAAAGGATCCAAAATTAAGAGATTCTTAAATATGGGAGGGCTAGAGAGACAGCTCAGCGGTCAAGAACACTGCTGATCTTTCTAAAAGTATTTAAAGCTGGGCATGATGGTATACACTTTTACTCTTAGCACTCAGGAGGCAAAGGCAGGTGAATCCCTTACGTTCAAGGCCAGCATGGTCTACAGAGTGAGTTCTAGTACAGCCAGGGCTACACAGAGAAGCCCTATCTCTAAATAAATAAATACATTTAAAGATTTATTTTATTTTTTATTATTTATTTATTCATTTTTCGTTTTTTGAAACAGGGTTTCTCTGTGTAGTCTTGGCTGTCCTAAACTCGCTTTGTAGACCAGGCTGGCCTCAAACTCACAGAGATCTATATGTCTGTGCCTCCCGAGTGCTAGGATTAAAGGCATGCACTACCACACCAGGCTATTTTTTATTTCTTGAGATAGGATCTCACTATGTAGACCAGACTGACCTCAAGCACACTGAGCCGTGCCTGCCTCTGCCTCCTGAGTGTTGAGGTTAAAGGCATGTGCTGCCACACCTGGCTTCCACCTTATTTGAGACAGGGCTCATTGAATTAACACCTTGTTGATTCAGTCTGACCAGGAAGCCCCGGGGATTCCCCTGTCTCTGCCTCTGTAGTGCTTGGGTTACACGTATGCACACCCTCCCCTTCCCCCCCAGGCCCCACTCTGCTCTTTTCTGTGGGTTCTGGGAAAGTAGACTTAACTCGCCATGCCCCACAAGTATGATGAGGGGACACCTAGTATTGGAGGGTTTAATCCCAAAGCCTGTCACTAGATGTTTTGTTTGAGGCAAGACAGTTGGACACATCACAGCCTGAGCCTGTGACGCTAGGCTTCTTCACAGCGATGGCTGTGAGGAGTCTGCGTTTGTCTGAAGAAATTAGCTCGTTGTTCTGCAAGCTTTTACCAGCGGCTGAAGGTGGGGATAAGAGACAGGGTGCTGAGGGGAGAGGGGCTATAGGAGCCACAGGGGACCCCCAGATAGACCCCTCCTCACCTCAAGAACCCAATGTCGGGCAGATCTCAGTAAGAATGATTGCAACAGGGGCATGAGGATGAGCAGGCACTGTCCCCTTATCATGGCAGGGGAAGGACACCTGTGGCTCTTTGGCAGAACAGTGACTATTCTTCTGCCACAGTCACTGTTTGGGCAGTGCCCAGGGGCAGCCATGGTGCTGCATTTATAGAGTGATCCTACCTACCACAGTTGACCACACTCTCTGTGAGCTCACAAAACAAAAACAAACAAACAAACAAACAAACAAACAAAACCCTAAGTTCCCTGCTTCAACTAGCCAGAGGGTACACCCGCCGTCTATCAGTAAGAACACTGCCCTACCACGTAGAGTTCAAAACAAGCCCAGGCTACACAGCAAGACAGTATCTTGCTATGATTGGATATTGCGAGTCACATACCTACAAGCCCAGCACTCAGGAGTCCTGAGTTCGAGGCCCAGCCTGGCCATATGGCAAGACATTGTATAATGTATAAAACCAAAACCAACAACTGCCCATACAAATGAACTCTAAATATCTCATGAGTCTAATATGGTGCAGCCTGTAATTCAAGTTGGTTCAAAGAACATCACCTAAGGTCACGTGGCTCAATGAGAGAGTGGGCATGAGACAGCAGAGCAGAGAAACCCCCCAGCCTGACCCAGACAGTTTCTGCATACAAGTCAGCTCATTGCCACAAATTGACATCCAACTCCACAAAAAGAAAAAAAAAAAAAGTTCGCTTTCTCTTTTTATTGGCCGAGTTCTACAGGAACACACCACATCCAGTGCAGGACTCAGAGGGGCGGGGTAGCCTGTGGTCACGGTGTTGGTGGTGAGCCTTTGTCTTGGACCCTAGCATGTGGGGCTCAGCAGTGTCTCCTTTGGAACCTGCTCATCCAGGGACAGGAGGAAGGAGTCTTAGCCCGCGCCACCTTCTCCATGGCTTCTAGGATGTATAAAGTCTGCACGGTGAGGCAACTGACTATGGGGTCAGAGTCTCTCTGCATGTACTTGAAGGCTGTAACAGATACAGGGGGTGGTACAGTGAACAGAAAAGTGACTGGGTTGGGCAAGAGGGCCCCGGCATCACTTGGAAGAACGAGGCAAACTCCCATCTTGTACAACATAAAATTTCTTCTACAAGTCCATGCTACTCAGTACACTCAAGACCCCAAACTCACCCCAGGCTCAGGGAGACACAAGACAGGCTGCTCTTTTGGTCTGCCCATGTTCCTCCCTAGCTCTGGCCTCCTCCTCCATTCTGTGTGAAGTCCTCTGAAACCCCTCCTCCCCCGGGAGAACTGCAACCCAAGACAGTCACACTGAGGGATGGGGGAGTGGGGAGTCACTATGTCATGAATGAAATGTGGGAAGGAGAGAGAGACACAGAGACAGAGAGAGAGAGAGACTGGCAGAGACAGAGAGACACTGCCCTAGGCTTGCTTTGTACAGACAGAGAGACAGAGACCTAGACTTTGTAGACCAGGCTGGCCTCAAACTCACAGCGATCCGCCTACTTCTGCCTCCCGAGTGCTGGGATTAAAGGTGTGTGCCACCACCTCCCAGCTCAGCGTGATGGTCCTTATGAACCCTCGTGCCTTCATTTCCAACCCACCCCTCTGATAAGATTCAAGCACTAGGCAATGAGGTGACCGCTCACCTGCATATTCTGCTTCACTTTCCTGTTTCTCGGCCCTGTCAAGGATGCGGAGGATCTGACCTACAGGGGCACACAAGGCACTCAGTGGCCTTACAAGGGGCCAGCCAGCCCTACCTGTACGTTCTCTGCTACAAGTCTTCACCCCGTCCCTTTTTCTGTCTTTCTCACCCTTGGTTACCAGCCTTAGGGCTGGATTTGCTCCGATTCTGCGAAGGGCTCTAAGCAATTGGACCAAGTAAAGGCATAAATAAACTCCCCTCCAAAGATGCTTGTCCAAGGTGTGGCAGGAGGTAGTGCCCACCTGTCTTTGAATGTCCTCCATTGGGGACAACACACAGGCCTGACGCTCCACCCTTTGGGAGCTATGCTGCCCTGCTTTCTTAGGAGTTGCCCATTCTGCTGATAGACATTCTCCCCAACCAGGCGCTCCTCGTGGTGGAGGGGAGCAGATGGAGGACAGTACTAGGGACTCTATAATTACCTTGGGTCCTGTAATTAACTCCTCACATGCCCAGCCCTCCATCGGTTTGAAAAACCCAACTTCAAGGAGACAGTGGCTCTGCGGAAGGTAGAGGCCCAGCATACCTGTAAACCACACAGCCACCTGGCGGATGGAGCCCTGCGGGCTCTTGAAGAGAGCCACACTCTGCTTGAGAAACCACAGCGCCCTCCTCCTTTCCTGCTTCAGCTGAAAGAAGCAGTGTCAGATGACACAGCTGAAGGGGTGCGCTGCCCACTTCTCCTGCCTCTTAGACAATCTAAGCGGGGTGGTAGACGGAAAACATTCCAACTGCAAAACACTTGCTTTCAGAACCTCCCATAAATTTATCCAGCTTGCTGGGCGTGGTGGCGCTCGCTCGCCTTTAATCCCAGCACTTGGGAGGCAGAAGCAGGCAGATCTCTTTGAGTTCGAGACCAGCCTGCTCTACTAAGTGATTCCAGGACAGCCAAGGCTACACAGAGAAACCCTGTCTCAAAAAAAACATAAACAAAATTCACCCAGCTTCTGAAACCTTATTTCTGCCATGAAGCCTTCCTAGATTGACCAAGCCAAGGGAATGGAGAAGTATACAAAGCACCCCTATACACTGAGTCCTCAATTCTGGTAGTGTCTAGGTTTACCTGCCCTGCCCCCCACCCGCCACCCCGCCACTCCCCCACCCCCCATAGTCTCAGGCATTTGAATACTTAGTCTCCAATTGATGGCACTCTCGGGAAGGTTTAGAAGGTGTGGCCTCGCTGGAAGTGTGTCACTGGAGGCAGGCTTTGAGGGTTTAAAGACTTGTGACCCTACCCAGATCTAGCCAATGGACAGGACATTCTCCACAGTTGAGTGGAGAGTGGGGACTGACTTTCACAGGAACTCTGGTGCCCTATATTTGACCACATCCCCTGGATGAGGAGGCCTGGAGGCACTCAGAGGAAGGATAGCAGGCTACCAAGAAGAGACTCGATACCCTGTGAGCATATACAGGGGGAGGAAGTCCCCCTCAGTCACAGTCATAGGGGAGGGGAGTAGGGGGAAAGAGGGAGGGAGGGAGAAATGGGATACAAGGGATAGGATAACAATTGAGATGTAATATAAATAAATTAATAAAACATATATATATATATATATATATATATATATAAAGGGAAAAAAAAAAAAAAAAAAACTCATGCCATTCTGAGTTTGCTCTCTCTGCTCCATGGCTTGAGATGTGAGCCCTCAGATTCCCGCTGCCGCTGCCACACCTTCCCCTCCACCACTGTGGACTCTAAACCTTTGGAACTGTCAGCTCAACTAAACTCTCCGTGGTGTTTAATCATAGCAGTAGAAAAGGAATGAATACACTAAGCATTACCCATTTCCCATCCCTCCCCCATGATGATGACCCCTCTTCCGGTCATTGGGGGAGGCGGGAGGTCATCTTTCTTCAAGCCTAAGCTGGCCCAAATGCCCTGCCTTTGTATTAGAAAGTGCGTTTCTCTCCCTGACCCTTTGCCAAAGCACTCAGAGATTACCAACCAACCAATGTACCTAGCTCTCCAGGGGAGGCAGAAAGCACTGGGGGTGAGGGGGATGGGGCGGGGCAGATGCCCTGTTGAGTAAGTGATGCATAATTGCTGTAACCCCAGCTACAGGGAGGAGACTGAGTCAGGTGGCTTAGGGCTGGGGTGGGGGTGGGGTGGGGTCAGGGGCTGGCTCCCTTGCACAGGGCACAGTGAAGAGTTAGCTGCTGGCTTACCAGGGCACTGAGGATGGTAAATGCATCACTCTTAGCGAAGACCCCTTTGAGTTTGGACCAGCCCAGGATGGCAGCTATGTTGCAGAGGCTGAGCCTGCAGACCTAGGGAGATAAGAGGCTCAGCACATGAGATTCTGTGAATGAGGTTGGGCAAAGGTGAAGAGGGGCCCTGGAAGGAGACAGGTAGCAGCTCATTTGGCCTTGGTGGAACCTGCAGGGATCCAGGCTTAGGAGAAAGGTGGAGCCTGACCAGGCATCTGGTGCTACTGAAAACCTTATTTTCCCATGAGGAAGTCAAAGTGACACTTCTAATGTTGACTCTCTACAGCACACCCTTTGGCCCCGTGGCTTTCCAGCCCCAAAGCAGACTCCCTGAAAACAAATGTCTCCAAAGTCTTTTTTTTTTTTCTTTTAACTCTTCTCCCCCATCAAGACATGCTTTTGCTATGTAGCCCAGGCTAGCCTCAAATCAGCACATTAAGCTCCTGAGTGCTGGGTTCACAGAAGTATACCACCTCACCCAGGTTCTTCAGTGTCTTAGGTCCCCATCTGGATGGTCCCTGCTCTGCAGCAAGGTTGGCTTGCTTAGCCAGAATATCACTGGCTTCCTCAGGAGGGACCCATCCTTTCTGGCATGTGCTCAGCAGCATCCTTGGATGTAGCTAAGATAGCTCCTGTTACAAATCAAGTCAGCAATTTCCAAGTGTTTAGCGGCAGTGTATTCTTCCAGGCTCCTGCACCCAGGGCTTGGCCCATCAAAGGCCAGGTCCCTCTGCATTGCCCAGCATTCAGCTCCTGACTGGAGCTCTCTCACTGTGGGAGCCCCCACCTCCCTCACTGGTAAGACAAGAGCAGAAAATAGTCTAGAGAAAGACCACATGGCCAAGGCAAAGCAGCAGAGAGAGGAGCTGGTGCCACCGTGAGACTTCCTACATCAGAATTTGCATGCCCACAAATGTCTACCGGGAGTTAGTGGCTAGCTAGGTCTAACTGGAGCTGAGGGAGACACAGCACAACAGCCAACCATCTCACTGAACCTTTCCAGCATCCAAAGTCTAGTGGGCCCCCTCGGTGTCACACAATCCTGTCACAGCCCTGTCCAAGGGCTTACCATGTTCTGTATTAACTTCCAGCGAGAACTGAATGCCAGGCTCCACCGTCCGGCTTCTCACCTCCACCACGTCGGCATTTGCATCCCTCAGGTGCAACACAAGGAGGATCAGCAGGTTGAGGATCTGGTGCTTCAAGGGAAAGATGAGGGTCATCCTCGAGACCTTAGCCAGGATACTTGCGTAGATCTTGAAGGTTATCAGGCGCAGCTGCTCTGACTCCTGGGATAAGAAGATACACTCTTGGGAAGACACAGACACCTCTGTACCTGCACTGGTCACCCAGGTCAGAAGAATCCCAAGTTCAGCTCCCACTAACCAGGTTCCTGCGCGTGTGCCCCCCCACCTACTTTGACTGTTCAATGGCACAGCTCTGTTCACTGTGCTGCTCTCAGCTGCCCTTCTCTTTTGACTATTATAAAGCACAAGTACAGATGTGCTCAGTCCACACACACACACACCCAAGAACACTACTGGGGTCAATGAAAGGCCTTCTCCATTGTGTCACAGCCACCTAGGGCAGGAAAGCAACTTCTCAACCCCTTTGGGGCTTTACCTCCTCAAAGAAGTGTACCAAAGTGAAGGTCAGCTGAAGGAGGAAAAGGGAGGCCTGAGACCAGGTGAGGTCCTTGAGGATGCGCTGCAGCATGAGGAAGGCCTCCATCACCAGGTCACTGTTGGAGGAGTAGCAGCAGCTCAGCACACAGGGCTGCAGGATCTGGAGGTGCCTTATCTGCAGAGCGACAGCCGCCCAAAAGTACAGTCAGGAAACTTTTCCCCACCAGCATGTCCCACCAACCCCGCCCCTCAGGTAGACCACTGGGGCACAAGCTCTTATGCTTTTCACCCTGGAATGGCCCCTAGACTGGATGGTGGTCAAACTAGGCTACCAAAAAGGGACCTGGCCAGGAGCCTTCTGCACTCTATGAGCAGAGGTCAGAAGACAGTTTTTTTTCTGTCTACTACACCGTAAATTCCCCACATCATTGCTTTCCTCGCTTCCTGACAATGCCAAGCTCCAGGGACCTGGATAGTATTACGTCTGGGACTCTGGAATTGGCTGGATCTATTCTCTGAAGTGACTTATAGATGGACCTCTTCCAGGATCTCTCCTAGGTGGGAGGAAGCATGAATGATTCAAACCCACCCAGATCCTGTGCTTGGAGGACTGGCCACCAGAAAACCTGTATTCTAACTCCAAGAGTATGTCACTCTATAACTAGCCACGCTGTCTCTCCAGGTCCATCTATACTTTTTCTGGGTGACATGTCCTCAGCCCCTATCCCATTTTTACCGTGTTTTTGTGCTTTGTGAAGACTTCTGTGATCTGCAGGAATAGGTGTGCTATGGCTAGGTCCTCACACTTGAACCAATTTGCCATAATGTTGGTGGCAACTTCATCCACAACATCTGCCACATCTGGACAGTGGAACAGCTGGCAAGAGCAAGCCAAGAATAACAGAAAGATAGGAAAGGGGACAATTCTGGATTCTGTCTTGTTAGTAAAAGAATGTTCTTAGGGCCCTGGTCAAAGCTTAAACGACAAGTTCACACCCAGTCATTCATTTGTGGTGCAAGTCTTCCTTGTGCATCTTTGAAAAGGGATGATGAGCGACAGAAATAAGAAATGCATGTAGCAGTCGCCAATCCTGACGCTTTAGTTGGGGAGCCTTTAAAGACATGATCGATCACAAGCTGCCCGAAGAATAGTTCAAAGAAAACACCAACGTGCCACAGACTACAAAGCATTGTGAATGCGAGTTTACAAAGGAGGCAGACCTTGAACTGGACTTGAAGATACAGAGAACTTCAAGAAGCCCAAGTCTTTAGATACAAAGACAAATAATTCAATAGGATAATGGGCAAAAGACAGGGAAAGGATTCGCAGAAGACAGAGGACCATGCATGCCTGTGTGTATGTGTTTGTGTGTGTACGTATGCGTGTGTGCAAGTGCATCTGTGTATGTGTGCATATGTGTGCCTCTGTATACGTGTGTGTATATGTGTGCGTGTTTATATGTTATCATGTGGACCTCAAGGCAAAGATTTTTTTTTTTGTTCTTGTCAGGCCACCAGTCAGATATATCATAATTTACAGATATGCAGAATTTGCTAGCTGAGCAAAACTCTTAAATTCTCTGAGCCTGAGTTTTCTCCT
>OU015747.1:92718892-92776392 GCA_907169655.1 Acomys percivali
TCTCTCTCTCTCTCTCTCTCTCTCTCTCTCCCTCTCTCTCTCTCCCTGTTAACTGTGCTATGTATCAACAAAGAGAACATAAAAGACCTGGGAAAAAATCCTTCAGAGGCAGCAAGTGAGGGATGCCCTGGCTCTGCATGTAAGCCAACACAAACCCCACTGTCACTCTCAAGTAGCTCAGGTGTAGAATGAGGCTGAAATAATCCTGAGACAAAGGAAGCTATGTGAGAAAGACACAGGACCGTCAGCCCAGAGTTTTATATTCAGTGAAAATAATCTTTTAAGACGAAGGTAAAGTATGAAACAGTCTTATATGAAGGAAAACTAAGGGAAATGGCTACCCAAAGATATGTTTTTGGTGAAATTTTAATAAAAAGTTTTAAGCTGTGGAGAAGTTTTATTATAGGGAAGTAGAAGCTTCAATTATAAAAAGCAACAGAAATAGTAAATATTTTTCCTCTTGGTTTAAAAAATATGCATGATTGTTGAAAATAAAAACTTTTGGCAGTTTCCTCAATATATGTAAATATGAGGTAAATGACAGCTATCATACGATGCAAGGAAGCCAAAGGAAGCTGTTGGAAGATCTTCCCTTTCTTTCTTTCTGTCTTTTTTTTTCAAGACAGGGTTTCTCTGTGTAGTCCTGACTATCCTAGACCTGCTTTGTAGACCAGGCTGGTCTCGAGCTCACAGCGATCTGCCTGTCTCCTGAGTGCCTTTTCTTAAAGTTATAGATATTAGCTATTAGCAGACATCAGTGTGGCCATATAAACTCTTAAAGGTAAAATCTACTTCAATTGGATGTATGAGTAAAGAAAAATGGAATATATGAAAGCATTCAAGTAATTCTAAAAGATGCAGAAAATGAGGGTATAGATATACAAAACAGACAGATAGATAGAAAAAAATAAAAATGGTGCATAAATCCAAATAAACAACTAATTACATTAATTTTAAATGGTCTGAATATGCAAATTAAAAGTTAGGGATTTTCAGATTGGATAAAAAACATGATCTAGCATTATGATAAAGTGTTTGACCAACAAGCATGAATCTCTATGGTCAATCCCCACTATCATAAAACAAAAACAAAAAACAAAACAAAACACAAACACATACAACAACCAAACACCCAAATGATATAACTACATGCTACATAAAAGAAACTTATTTTAGATCTATTATTTACATATTAGTTAATATGTATTAGATATATATTAGTTAAAATAAAAGAACAGAAGAACAAATGGGTCTTAGTCTAAAAGGCTATAGTTACAGGGCAATAAAGAAAAACACACAATCATTTTAATAGATACAATAAAAAGATTTAACTGAATTTAATTCTTGTTTGTGATAAACACTCTCAACTACAAATATAAAGAAACTTTCTTTTTTCTTTTAAAAATGCTTTATCTTTTTTTATTTTGTTGGGGGTTGGAGAGATGGCTTAGCAGTTTAGAGCACATCGTGCACAAGAAGAGGACCCAAGCTCAGTTCCCAGTAGTAACACCAGACAGCTTCACAAAAACCTAGAACTTCAGTTCCAGGAAACCTGACACTCTCTTCTGGCTTCTATGGGCAGTGTGCTGAAAAGGTGGCTCAGCAGTTAAAAGCACTGGCTGCTCTTTCTGAATACCTTGGTTCAATGCCCAGTACCCACATGGCAGCTTACAACCTCCAGTTCTATAGAACCCAACACCTTCTTCTGGCCTTTGTTGGTACCAGGCATGCACATGGTGCTCAGACATGAACACAGACAAAATGCACACACACACACACACACACACACACACACACACACACACACACACACACACACACACTATATATATATATATATATATATATATATGGGAATCTGCTTTTCCTTACACCATGTGGGTCCCGGGGTTTGAACTTGGGTCATCAGACTTAGTAGCAGCACTTTTATCTGCTAAGCCATTCACATATTATATGGTTGTAGATACAGGACACTCTAGAAAAGGCAAAATGATGGGGATAGAAGACAGGCCAGTGCTTGAAAAACAAAAACCAAAGCAAACCAAAACACAGACCAGTGGCTGCCAGCAGCTGAGAGAACAGAAGGGGCTGGCCCTGGAAAGGTAGAACAAGGGAGCTGAGGAGCGTGATCATGAACAAACATCATAGTTGTGGTGACGATTATTGTGACTATACATTTAGAGAATTCTAATAACTATATGTCAGAAAGGTAAATTTGGGATTAACTGCCTTACAATATATGATCAAGAAGCCACTACAATTTTGCTTAATAAAGGGTTTTAACTCAGGAAATTCTGTAATAAAACATTAAATGAAAAAATACACAAATTGGCAAATACCATATGGGCTTAACTATATATATTGTAATTTATATATTATATATTATTACATATATATACATATATATGTATATGCAATACATATATTATATATTAATAGTTTTTTTGTTTGGTTTGGTTTTTCAAGACAGTTTCTCTGTGTAGCCTTGGCTGTCCTAGACTCGCTTTGTAGACCACGCTGGCCTCAGTCTCACAGCGATCCACCTGCTCCTGCCTCCCAAGTGCTGGGATTAAAGGCATATACCACCACACCTGGATTTATAAATAGTTTTTTAAAATGCTGCTTTCAGAAGACAGACAAATTATAAATCATACCCAAATGATAACAGAAGGTGCTATCAGCCGAAATTTAATACATTTTTTTTGTTTTGCCTTTTCTAAATTTTACATGCTTCAAGATTTTCTACAGTAAAGCATACATATAGCTCTTAGAACCACTCTGCTCAGAGTAAGCAAAAAATATTCAATATTCTGTACGTTGTAAGAATAAGCGAGGGGCTGGAGAGATTCATTTGCAGCCTGCATAAAAAGTTGTGTGCGGCAACTCACATCTGTGACCCCAGCACTGGGGGCGCGGGGAAGGAGGGTAGAGAGCCAGGTCCTTGGAGCCTGGTGACAAGCTCACTGACCTGAACTGGTGAGCTCTAAGTTCAGTGAGAAAACCTGTGTCAGAAAAATAAAGGCAAAGCATGGCTGAGGAAGATGCACGACGTCATCTCTAGCCTCCACACGCATGTGTACAGATCTGTACACATGTGCAGACATATGTGAACATGTATGTGCACCCACAAATAAGCTATTTAAAGGACAGCCAGCAGCTTGTAAGTTTGTAGCAGACAGAGTGGCTCACTTCTGTGATGGGTCCTTTATCTTGAATAGAGTCAGGATAACCTCATCTGTGTAGGACTGGACCAGCAGCTGGAAGATGATCTTTATGGTGCTCTGGGCCTCTCTCTCGGTGACTCTGTCTATGTCGTTGTAAATTAAGTGGATGATTTCTGGCACCTGGAAGAGCAGGAGAGAGGCTTTTTTTTCCCTGGACTGCAACACCAGCTGAGCCAGAGTCACAGGTCACTGTTTTAAAGTGTGGTTACTGCAGACAGTATAGTGCCTAGTGTCAGCTCCAAGTCCTGACGTCTGACCATCTCTGTCATGCCGCACCCTGGCCTGGCCAGCTGCTCCCATTGTGGACCTGTGGCCCCCAGACTTTCTGAGAGGCAGAGAGAAAGCAACCGTGGAGGGCTGTGCCATGTCTGGAAAGAATGGCAAAAAGAATGAAGGAAGAATGACTTGGGAAATAGGAGCCAAGAGCATATGGTCGTTGCCCTAAAAGACCGCCTTCTCTTGCCAGGCATACGGAGCAGAGGCTGCTGCACTCTGCGTGGCATGGACCCTGGGGTCACCACACCTCTTGGATTTGAATGTCACTTCCAAGCTTACTACCTGGGTGACTCGGAGGAAGACTTCCATCTTCCCTGTCTTTTGTGTCCTCACTTCGAAAGCAAGAGGGACCATTTTATCTGCCTCAGGATCTGCACAGGTGAGTTGGCTAGAACATGGCTTCTCAACCTGTGGGTCGAGACCCCTCTGGTGATCCAATGGCTCTTTCACAAGGGTCACATTACATTTGTGACAGTAGCAAAATTATGAATATGAAGTAGCAATTAAATAATTTTATAGTGGGGAGGGAGGTGGTCACCACAATGTGAGGAACTGTGTTAAAGGATCACAACATTAAAGAGGTTGAGATCCACTGGACTAGAACATCGCCTGTCGTGCATTTTCTTATTACTCTGTGTTTATTCACACACACACACACATACAGCAACTGTGGAGGCTAAAAGCAAAGGATCCTCTGATGCTG
The DNA here is from genome assembly GCA_907169655.1 of Acomys percivali. Taxonomy (NCBI): domain Eukaryota; kingdom Metazoa; phylum Chordata; class Mammalia; order Rodentia; family Muridae; genus Acomys; species Acomys percivali. Next base: position 92,723,096 of record OU015747.1, read on the forward strand.
GAACTACAAGTGAGTATGAGCTGCTCCATACGGGTGCTGGGAACTGAACTCAGGTCCTCTGGAAGAGCAGAACGTGCTCTTAAGCATAGAGCCATCTCTCCAGCCTGATCTTAATTGTTTTTCAGTAAACCATTTGCAAATAAAAAGCTCTGTTTAAAGAATCTGGCAGTGGTGGTGCACGCCTTTAATCCTAGTACATGGAGGCAGATTGCTGTGAGTTCAAGGCCAGCCTGGTCTGCAAAGCAAGTCCAGAATAGTCAAGGTTACACAGAGAAACCCCGTCTCAAAAAACAAAACAAAAAAGAACCTGTCTAGCTCAAAAGTCTGAGTAAGATTGTGGTGTATTCTCATCGCTGCCTTACACCATGAACCAAGGACCCAATCAATGCCTGAGTGTAATAGGAGGAAAATGATAAAAAACGGAGAACTGCTTCTCTGCAGGACGCAGAAGATGGAACACAAGCCAGTGGCAAATATGGAATGACATTCTCAGGATTGCTTCTAAGATGGGTGACAAGTGCCTCACCCTTTCCCCTTGCATAGCTCCAACGTACATTATTGACTTCTGATTATACAATGACCGTGATGCTTACAGAGGAGTCTGGCTGCCACAAGGCTCACTAGAATGGCTGAGCAGCTGGCCCCAGAGGCCCCTTCAGCTCTACAGGCCCATCAGCGGTCTGCTTTGAGGCAAATGACCAGATACTTCTGCAGGCCAGAGAGCCACAATAGAAACAAGAAAGCCAGTAGGCCCCTCTAAAGAGATGTGGTGAGCAAGAGAGAAGGTTGGGCGGGGGGTGTCAAGCCATTCAAATGACAGTGGGGCTATCAATTCCTAAGATCTTTTTAAAAATGATTTAATAACCAGAACAGCTGGAGTGAAACTGTCCTGTCTTACTTTCTTCGAGAGCAGTCCTCCCTCTGACAGAGGGGTCTCTGCATTCCACTCCTATTTGTGGCCGTATCTTCTAAGTATTTCTCTCCGTCAAACACACAGCCAGCTCCTGCCCTGTGGTTTCCCGACTTTGTGATGGCAGAAAAGCAACACACATTCCTTAAAACAAGACTCTGAACTAACTAACTTCTCTGGGGAGATGATATGTGTGTGGGACGGCATTCTGCCGATGTTGGGTGGTGGCAGGGAGCTACAGGTTTGTTAGCCTTCAGATGACAAGAGGAGACGGCTGACACTACAGTGTGCTGCTAAGCCAGGCTGTTTGGTGGGCTAGGGGTGTTCTCAGCTCCCACTATTTTCAGTGAGTTTATTATTATTTTATTATTATTATTATTTTATTATTATTATCAAGATGTCAAGGAGCATCTACAGATACCCAGATTGTTAAGGTATGAGTCAGAAACACCCCCAATGAGCCAGGCTGTGGTGGCGTATGCCTTTAATCCCAGCACTCAGGAGGCAGAGGCAGGCGGACCTCTGAGTTTGAGGCCAGCCTGGTCTACAAAGTGAGTCCAGGACAGCCAAGGCTACACAGAGAAACCCTGTCTCAAAAACAGAAATGCCCCCAATGGGCTCAGGCTTTGCACTTGTTGCTCAGCTGGTGGCACTATTTGGGAAGACTGAGGAACCTTAGGGACCTAGCTAGTGAAGAGAGAGCGTTAGGGGCAGGCTTCTGAAGGCAGCAACCTGGGCCCTGGTTCCTGGGCAACTGCCATCAGAACAGTTTCCTCCAGCACTAGTGCTGCCATGTACTGAGACTCTCTGCCATGTCTTCCTTGTCATGGTGGACTGAGACTCTCTGAAACTGTAAACCAAAACACCCCACCCCACCCCGTCCCTTTTGACTTCTCAAGACAAGGTCTTTCTGTGTAGCCTTGGCTGTCCTGGAACTCACTCTGTAGACCAGGCTGGCCTCAAACTCATAGAGATTTGCCTGTTTTTATGCTAGCACTTAAGCCAGAGTTCTGGGATTAAAGATGTGCACCACCATGACCTGGCTACATTTCCCTGTTAAAGTTGTTTCTGTCAAGCATTTGGTTGGTCACTAATACCTATAACTGTATCTACCTTTTTCATCAGCTATGTCCACCTGTCATCAACCAATCCCATCTACATGAAAGAACCACTGTACCCATCACAGCGCACACACATGCACATGCACATGCACACGCATACACACATACACATTTACAGTTTCTGGAAGAGAAGGGATGACCAAGATCTCTTCTGGTCCTGTGAGGCCATGGTACTCTTTACTATATCTTTGATCTGGTTCTTGCCTTCCTAGTAGAGATGGAGGTCTGGTCATCACTACTTCATTCTTACACACACACACACACACACACACACACACACACACACACTACCTTTTGCACTATTGCAAAAACAACTTGCTATATAGGCTCTTCTCTCTGGGGCTAAGGGACTTTGGATTCCTCAGGCTCAAGCTGATAGGAAATAAAACAAGACCCCAAAACAGAGCAGAAGGACACTGAAGCAACAACTCCCCCAAAAGCCTACCTTGGCAACTTCTGCAAGAGGGTACTTCAGGATCATCTTTAACATCTTAGCGGCGGCAAGGACATCCTCCCTGATGTTACTGGTCATGGCCTCCATGGCCACCAAGATCACATCGGCTCTCTCCTCAGGGGTCAGGAATTTCCTGAAGAACTGAGAGAAGAGAGGGGCCCTCCATTCCAGCATCCCACTTGAAGACTGCCCCAAAGCATCCAGCATCCACAAAGATCCAAAATGTGGGCTTCAGCACTGTGAGTCATCTCCAGAGAGCCACCAACTCTGATGTCCCCAGGAAACAGCAATAGTCCAGACAATGTGACACAGAGGATGATGCCAAAGGACCTTCATTTCTAAGCTTGATGTGCAGTGAGATGAGGCCACTGGAAACATGTTCTATGCCTAGTGACTTTACAGAATTCCAGAGCAAGTGGAAAGCCAGCCATGTCTCTGACAGAAATCTGCACATGTGATGTTTATTGCAGGCAACATGGGTACCAGTGCTGTATGTGGCTCCATGGTTGAGATCTAGGGAGGACTGTGAATGAGATGTTCCATGCCTTTGCCCTTTGGGTATTCACCATTATCCCGGATAGGGAAGGAGGAAGGTGGTGTGAAGGAAAATGCTAATAATGGCTGTAGGCAGGGCACTGGAACTAGCTGGAAAGACTGAAAGGGTCTTCCTGGCATCCACTCCTGAAGAGAATGGGTAGCAGGCTCCAGCAATGAGGTGGACTACATGAAGGCTGCGGTGGGAAGGACCTCTGTGTGAGTACAATGCCCTGCGTGGAAGACTCGGGCCAGCAGTCTGAATAAGGAGACTGAATAAGGGCAAGGCAGGAACCAGACCACAGAGGTCCTTGTGGACCAGCTGAGGAGGACAACGGGGAGTTCGCATACAGTCTGAAGGGAGTGTTATGAGGCCTGCATTTTAGAAACATTTTCCTGAATGAATGAGAGCTGGCTGGAAATGGAGTATTCAGTAAGAGGTTGCTATAGTCACCAGACAAGAAGTGATGGGGGACTCAGAGTAAGGGAAGTGGGGCTGCAGCAGGGTGGACAGACTGAAGTGCTATTGAGGAGGCAGAGCAGTCAGGGGTGCTATGGAGTTGCATGTGAGGAGGAAGGACCAAAGGGTGCTTCCTGTATATCTGACTGAGGTGATCTGGGTTAGCTGAGCTTGAGGACATCATCCCTTCTTTCCCAAATGCTCTTGGGGACCTCAGAGTTCACACAACTCAAGTGTTACTAGGAGAGAACGGACTTTACACCTTTAGCCTCCTGTCCCTGAGAATTTGGACTCTGTAAACACTCCCATTTGTGGGGATTATTACATCTATAATCTACTACCCAGCATCCTCTCTCTCTCCCGCTCTGGGCATCCCACACATGTGGGCATCTGGGTTACCAGTGTGAGGTTCTGCATGTTGGCCAGCCAGTTTCCACGGAAATGCTTCTGCAAGTTTTTCAGGATGCTCTCTGTCCTCGACCTGACACCTCCAATCCAAAAACAGCAAGTAAGGGGCGAGGGCTTAAGAGAGAAAACGAACTACGTCCCATCTCTCTTCCAAACCTCTGAGAGCAATAGAGACAAGCGGACGAAACAGTGTCGACCCAAAGGAGTAGAGGGAGTGAAAGGTGAAGGGAGGATGTGGGTTGGGGCTCACGCTGGCTCCTGTTACTGCCCTGTGGACTGAGTCATTCCTGTGTGCTTAGCAGAGTGCACCCACCAAATCATAAGAAGCTAGGGTCTCTGAAACTGCTGTTGGGGGGGGGGTTGAAATTTCCCTGGTACCCATATGATCGTGGCCGTTTGAAACAGAAGGGCTAGGTTAAAAAAGAAAATCCCCACAGTTGGAGGCTGGAGAAATGGCTCAGCAGTTAAGAACACTGGCTGATCCTCCTGAGTTCAATTCCCAGCAACCACATGGTGGCTCACAGCCATCTATAATGAGATCTAGTGCCCTCTTCTGGTGTGCATGTTCAGGTGTACAGGCAAGCAGAATATTGTATGCATAATAAATAAGTAAATAAATCTTTTTTTTTAATTTCCACAGTCCTTCCCCCAAGAAAAGATGCTTACTTCCCTAGTGTTGTGCTTATGGCTGGGATCGGGAATACTGAGAGTCCAAGTGGACCTCATAAGTGGCTTCAAGCTTAGCTGCCCCTCCCAAGAAGGTCACTGAAAAGGGCATAGAGATAGGGCTGGCATTTATTCGAGTAAATTTTCCAGATTTGATAAATTGATGACCTGGTCTCTAGGCATCGTGGCATATCATGCCACATCTCAGAGGCCCCTGCTAGAGGGGCCAAGCTTTTATGGCATGCCTGAAACAATGCGGGTATCCACTGAGTCCGTGGATCCAGCTGCGAGCCGCCACCCGAGCGCAGGTCACTTACTTCTCTGAAGCCCAAGGATGGTGAACACGTAATACAGGGCTTCTAATGCGCTTGCGCAGACGTCTTGGCTGGGATTCAGGCAGAAGAGGCTGAAGGTGGCTATCAGCTTCCCCGTGATGGAGAACGATGCCATGTGCTGACAGGAAGCAGAAATGGTTACCTCTTTTCATCCTGGGGGGGGGTGCTTCTCCCGCCTAAGGTCACCCACACCAAACTGCTTCCTTCTGCATCCCTTTAGTATTGCCTCTGTGTGTCCCATCCCTTCCTACCCCCACACTGTCCTGGCTAAGAAAAACCTCCCTTGCCAACACACAGCAAAAGGAACAGCCAGAGCCCTGAAACATATTACTCAGCGGGTCTCCATCCACCTGTTATAGGCCAAGAATCCCAACCAGGCTCATCAAAGCTTATTAAACCGCAGGACAAACCAAAGAACAAATCAAGCCTCTTGGTCATCCGGGACATAAATAAACATGGATGCAGAGAAGTGGCACGTACTCTGACTACCTCTCCTCCAGCTGCCCCTGCAGAACCTCAGGCGGCTCAACCAGCGCCCCTGCCCTGAGAAGCAAGGCATGCTGGGTCAGCCTTGCACTATTCGGGAAATACTCACAGACACATCAGAGAAATGACAAATAAACCTCAGCAGTCGGGAAATAGTGCCCAAGGCTCGGATCTGCACATGCACTTTGTCTGACAGCTTTAACCAAGGTAAGATGATCTGCAGAAGGCACAGAGAGACACATCAACATGGCGGCGGAGCGGGGCCCCCTTCCTAGCTTGTCCCGTGTCTACAGCTGACAGACAGAAAGATGAGCAGGAGGAAGCTATAGTGGGCACTAGAGGAGTACCGGACCCGTGAACTTGGTAAGACAAGTTCTTAGTCACTCAGTCTGTTCCCTTCTGAGTGAGTCTCTTCACCCAGGAAATGCTTCAAAAGAGAGCGAGGTACGCCTTCAAGGACAAGGAGGAACAGGAGGAAGCAGAAGTTGGAGACATCTCAACAGCATATATAATAACCCCGACCCTAGGCCAGGCTCAGGAGTGAAATGCTCTCTGAGGGATGAACTCAGAGCCAGTGGTTTCTAGGGCTCGATAATAATGTGCTTCCAGTAAGGATTCTGTGGACAAGAACTCACATCCTCCTCCGGCTGTCCAATGAGATGCCATTTTTACTGTTATTTTAGGTTGAGTTCCCACCAATGGGGAAGGACCTTTGTCCTGGTTGGTTGCTCATTTTTGAAAAGTTGGATCTGGGATCAGAGCTGAGCAACAGCTCCCCACTCACCCTATCATAGATAGTCATGTGAAAAGAGGGATAGCCTGGGCAGCAGTGGCTCACGTCTTTAATCCCAGCATTTGGGAGGTAATGTGAGGCAAATCTTCAAGTTCAAGGCCAGCCTGGTGTATGGAGTGCATTCAGGACAACCAGGGCTACACAGGGAAACCCTGTCTTGAAAAAACAAAAAGAAAGAAAGAAAGAAAGGAGAAAGAGAAAAGAAAAGAAAAAAACAGAATGTGTAAGGAAAAGAAACAAACAAACAAATAAAATGGAACTGTGGCTCGGTGATTTAGCATTTTCCTGAGGACCTGTGTTCAATACCACAAATTAGGGAGAATAGAAGAGAGGAGGCAGGGAAGAGAGAGGAAGAGGAGAGAAGAGGGAAGAGGGAGAAGGAGAGAGAGAGGGAGAGAGAGAGAGAGAGAGAGAGAGAGAGAGAGAGAGAGAGAGAGAGCGCCACTCATACCTGGTATCCAGACATGTCACAGATGTATATTAAAAATCTAGAATTAAACTGTGCTGGTTAGCTCACACAGGTAACCCTAGGATTCAGGAGACAGAGGTAGGAGGAGTGCTGTGAGTCCAAGGCAGCCCTAAGCTTTATTTCTTCATGTGCAATGACTCAAGTTTGTAGTGTTTATGACAATAGGGTCTTACCATCAAGGCTGCTAAGTAACCAAGAGCAACGGCAGCAGACTCTATTGTTGAGGGGTCTGTGGCTGTGCCCTTGACCAACATCCTGAAGGAAGGAAACTCACACCTGGCACTAGGAGTTTTGTTTGACAGCCTATGGTGTCTGGTAGAGGTATTATCCCTCTGCATAGGGGAGCTCCGCTTACATTCTTTATACATGGTTTTTATGTAGCTTTTCTTCCCAAAAAAATCGTGTTATTCTACTGTTCAAAGTCAAATTAAAATACATTGTGTCACATTACATTACCATAATTTTATAGGAAAAAAAGTCTAAACAAGGTGGCAAATATAATTCAAATTTTGTTGCATATAAAATAACCCATTTTCTGGCCATCTTACCAAAATAATCTATAGATTCAATGCAATTACAGTCAAAATTCCAACACAATTCTTTACAGACCTTGAAAGGATAGTTCTTAATTTTGTATAGAAAAACAAAATCAAACAAAGGATGGTTAAAACAATCTTGTACAGTAAAAGAACTGCTGGAAGGATCACCATCCCTGATTTCAAGTTGTACTACAGAGATATAGTAATAAAAACTACCTGGTATTGGTATAAAAACAGACCCATTGTTCAGTGGAATCAAATTGAAGACCCAGAGATAAATCCATACCCCTATGGACACCTGATTTTTTTTTTTTAGTGATAAAGCCTGAAATACACACTAGAAAAAGGCAGCATATTCAACAAATGATGTTGGTCTAACTAGATGTCTGCGTGTGTAGAAGAATGCAAATAGATTCATATTTATCATCCTGCACAAAACTCAAGTCTAAGTGGATCAAAAACTTCAACATAAAACCAGAGATGCTGAACCTGAGAGAAGGGAAAGTGAGGGAGAACCTTGAACTCATTGGCATAGGCGATGACTTTCTGAACAGAACGCCAGAAACTAAGATCAACAATTAATAAATTGGACCTTATGAAACTGAAAACCTTCAGTAAGGCAAAGGGCACTGCCAATAGGACAAAATGGCAGCCTATACAATGGGAAAATATTTTTTACCAATTTCATATCTGATAAAGGATTAATATCCAAAATATATAAAGAACTCAAGAAACTAGATATTTAAAAAACACAAATAATCCAATTAAAAATGGAGTACAGATCTAAACAGAGAATTCCCAATAGAGGAATCTCAAAGTGGCTGAGAAACATTTAAAGAAATGTACAACATCCTTAACCATTAGGGAAATGCAAATCAAAACTACTTAGAGATTCCATCTTATACCTATCAGAATGGCTAAGATCAATAAAATATAAGTGAAAGCTCACACTGATGAGGATGTGAAGCAAGGAAAACACCCCTGCATTGCTGGTGGGAGTGGAAACTTATACAGCCACTATGGAAATCAATATGGTGGTTCCTCAGAAAATTGAGAATCAATATACCTCAAGATCCAGCTATACCACTCTTGGATGTATACTTTAAAAATGTTCCATCTTACTACAAGGACACTTGTTCAGCCTTGTTCATCGCAGCTTTTTTTTTTTTTTTTTTTTTTTATAATAGCCAGAAACTGGAAACAACCTAGAAGTCCCTCAATGAAGAGTGGATAAATGTGGTACAGTTACACAATGTAGTATTACTCAGCTATTAACAAAAATGACATCATGAAATTGGCAGGCAAATGGATGGAATGAGGAAAAAAAAAAAACATCTTGAGTGAGGTAACCCAGACCCAGAAAGACAAATATGGTATGTATTCACTTATACGTGGATATTAGCTGTTAAGTAAATAATAACCAAGCTACAATCCATAGATCCAGAGACGTTAGGTAAAGATGAGGGACAGTCTGAGGAGGTAGTTCATAGATCTCCCTGCGAAGAGTAAATAGAGTAGATTTTTTTCAAGACAGGGCCTCTCTTGTAGCCTTGGCTGTCCTGGAACTTGTTTAGTAAAAAGGCTGATCTTGCCCTCAGAGATCCACATACCTCTGCCTCCCGAGTGCTGGGATTAAAGGTGTGTGCCACATCATCTAGCTAGAATAGATTTTATGTGTGGATTGGACGCAGATGGGGATGTGAGCAGGAAAGATCGGGGCCAGGGGAGATGGGATGGAGGGAGAGGGTGTGGAAGGAGACTCCTGGAGTTGAGGGATATTTGTGGGGTGGGGTGGAAACTTCTGGCATCTATGAAGGTGATCCTAATGAGGAATCCTAGTAGCAAGGGATTCAGAGTCTCAACTGACCATCTCTTATAGCTGGGCAAGGCTTCCAGTGGTGGGTCTATGTTGCATTCAATTGAGTTGTTGGCTGAGAGGGTTCCGTGGAACTCCCCAAACAACCCAGGCTGAGGCTAAGACAAAGGGTTGTTCTCCACAGACTGACAGCAGGGCTCCGGTGCTAAGGATAACATCCGCATGACTCACAGGAAACAGAGAAATCAAGCTGGTGCCTACATTCTAGTCTCTTTAGTGTGGGAAGGTAATATGTAGGCTACCAAAGAGAAATGTGGACACCAACCCAGCCACAAAACCTTTGACCTACGATCTCTCCTGCCTACAAAACATGCTAGGGCAATGGTGGCACAGAATGTGTGGGAGTAACCAACCAATGTGTGATTTGCCTTAAGGCCCACTCTACGAGAAGGAACTAAAACTGGGTAACCAAGAACCAGAGACTAGGTAGCCTGAAGACCTAGTGTAAAACCAAACATGTCTGGCAAAAAAACAAAACAAAACAAAACAACAACAACAACAAAACCAAAAAACAAAAAGCAAGCAAGAAAAAAAAAAAAAAAAGAAAGAAAACGACAAAATAATATGATTCCCAATGATAGTCTGCTCTCCTCATAGATCAGTGCCTCATCCAGTCATCATCAGACAGGCTTCCTCTGGCAGCAGATGGGATCAGATGCAGGTACCCACAGCCAGACATTATGCAGAGATAGAGTCTAAAAGGGGTGTCTCCATCAAATGCCTCCCCTCATCGTTCAGGGGACCCCACAGAAGAAGGGGCAGAAAGATAGTAAGAGCCAGTAGGGATGAAGGTGCGTATGAGCTCACAGAGACTGAAGCAGCAAGCACAGGGCCTGCATGGGTCTACACCAGCTCCTCCGCGTAGTTAGTCATAAGCTAGTTAGCATAGTATTTTATGGGACTCTTGACTATGGGGACATACAGATCTCCGACTCTTTTGCCTGTTCTTGGGACTCTTCCTCCCGTTGGGTTACCATATCCAACTTTGATATAGAATGTTTTGCTTCATCTTATTGTATTTTATTCTGTCATGTTTGGCTTTTGTCTCTTAAGATGCCTGTTCTTTTCTAATGAGAGACAGAAAGAGTGTGGGTCCTGAGGGGAGGAGAGATGGCAAGGAAGTGAAAGGAGTGGAAGGGGGGGAGGGATCTATGATCAGGATATATTGTATGAGAAACAAAATCTATTTTCAGTTTTAAAAAGAGAGAAATAAAATGCAGGCAGGTATTTTGAAAAATTAATAAAAAATAAAAATAACCCATTTTTTAATGAAAGGTTGAAAACTTTTGCATGGTGCTATTTTTGTTATTTTTATTATTGTATAGTGTATATAAATATATATTACATATATGCTTAAGACAAAGTCCCCCTATTTAGGTCAAACTCATCACGATCCCCCTGCTTCTGTATTTCAGTGCTGTATTTATAGACACACACACACACTTCGCCTGGCACCATTTGTCTTCAGAGAACAAGAAGCCTAGTAATGAATCCTGAGGACTTCACCCTGACCAGGATTCAGCCACCTCCCTTCCCCCATGAACTCCATCGATAACAGAGGGTTTGTTATTGCACTCACAATGAGGTGTCTATAAAGCACGGAAATGCCTCTCAGCAGACACAGCAGCAACAGTTCATTCAAAAGCACAACGTCACTCCCCCGAATAAGAATAAATGTCTCGTCTGGTTGTAAGATACCTAGACACTCTTATCTCTTTACTCGTAGTCATACAGAATTTTATGCAAAATATCAGTATTTTGCATAATGATCAATAACCATTTTGCTCAGGAATTTTATTTTCAAGGGACTCTTGGCTATTTTCCTAATTCAAACTCAGAGGGTCAAAATTTGTCAAAACAGAATATTTTAATCAAGTAAAGGTGGTGGTGTGGGGAGTGCATTGTAATGCTTTGGGTCTCCTAGAGGTACTCATCAAAAAGTCAAAGAGCAGCTTAAGGGGTGAACACTGTTGGCCATCGCAGAGCAGTGATGCCAAACAAAAATACACTAAGAAGAGTTAAGTGTAACCTGGATGTAACTATGATCACTGCTAATGTTCCAACAGGACCGGGTTCTAGACAGAAAAGGGTCTTGATGGCTGGGGTTCCTAAATGTTATTCTTTGAACATCTGGGGGACTGCATCCTCCAGTGACACTCATGCATGCTCAGGCCAGAGAATTTTTGAACTGGAGGAACACCCAGATTCTCGTCATATTCCTTTCCTACCTTACCTGGCATAGAGCACAGGAAAGAGGGTGGGGTTCTGGCATCTGCAGATACCTACCTCCATGAAGTTTTGCAGTATCAGCATGTTGGGGCTCATAGCTTCCATCACAAGAGCTTGTAGCATATCATCCAAGGCCTGGATTGTCTGAGAAGTGAGAAGGCATGAGCGTACAATAGAATGACTGGCACATGCTTGCTTAACTTCCTGACAACACTCTCTCCATCTCTTCCACAGGGTGAAGGAACAGAGAGAGAGCCAGTGTGGTTGTGTTGTCCTTGTAGATGCTCATACACCTTAGTTTCCTTAGTATTGACCTTTCTTGGCCTTACTGAAGGTAGAACCAGGCCCATCTCAAATAGCAGCCAATAGTGCAATACAGGCTGTAGGCACTTTTTCCCAACTAAGACAGCCCCTTAGGATGCTCAGCATTAAGTCATTCTACCAGTTTTATCTTTGCAATTCTAGGAACTGAACCCAAGGCCTCTTGGATGCTAAGCAGGTGCCTATCGCTGAGTTATGCCACCAGCCCCAATTTTAAAACCAAATATCCTTGGGGAAATTTGTCAGTCCCTTTGCCAATTATTCTCTATAATCTATAGGTTTTGATGCTAGACTCTCTAAGACTATGTATGGATAGCATGTGAGCTTCAGAGAGAATGGATACGGGCCGTGACCATTCCCTGGGTAGCCCAGAAGACAGCAAGGAGAATGGAGACCATGGGGCCTTGGGCTCCTGAGGGAGGAGTCAGAGTAGGAGGAAGGCCAGGAAGTCAAGCCAACAAGAGGTGGTCCCCAAGACAAATTCATCCCCATGGAGTCCTTCGGCAAGAGACAGTTTGGGGGTTACCTGTAAGTAGAGACTAGCGCTCTCCTTTCGGTCTAGGCTGGGCATGATGAGTGGCAGGGAGAATATGCTGGTGATGCTGGTGTTGACCAGATCCAGCTTCTGGCATAAGTGGAAAGGCGGCTTCACCTGACTTGGAGGAGAAGTGGTGAATAACAAGGGATTTAGGGGGTCCTGTGTGAGGTTGAGGTATATTTTCAGAACCCTCTGGGGAAAACTGCTTTGCTACTCTCTGAGGCACAGAAAACTGTAGGCCACTTTCCAGTGACCTCTTGTCAGGGCAAGAGGACATCGATTATGGGGGCTTCCTACGCTAGAGGTCCTAACAGATTCCCAAGAGTTCCCTCTCTCTGGTCCCAGGATGTAGGCAGATGAAGTGGCAACCATAGACTTTGCCACCTTTATCCTCTGGTCAAGTTCCCAAACTTTGCCTGTCCTCCCAACCCGCATGCTCTCAGGATCAGAGTCCCAGAGGCCAGGAGAGGGCCCACGGGGAAGAAACCTCAGGGCCACGATGCTGAGCATGGCTTGCTGACGCACATTATTGTCCAAGATCTCGGTGGATTCTTCCAAGATGAATGTCTGGAAAGACCAGGAAAGATGAGAATTTACCTCAAAGAGGGATGCCACCCTTAGGTTTAGGACTGTCACCTTCAAGCCAGAGTGACCAACCCAGAGCTATGTCCTTTCTTACCTCAATTTTCTTGGCCAGAAGAGTTTTAGGATAGTAATTATTCATGTTGTCATTTGCCTGGTCACGTACAAGACTGCTCAGAATTCCCACGGCATTCAGAAAACTGAGCTTGTCTGACTGGGACTGGGACAGAAGGCAAAACATATCTCAGGGCAGAACCTGAAGCCTGCACCCCACACTATGCTCAGCCTCAACTCAACTAGACCAAAGTACGGATTCTGCTCCAGCTCTAGACATCACTGGTATTTTGAGCCTTTGTAGCCTTTTGAGGTCAGTGGGGCAAAGAGTCTACAAGGAAGATCCTTTAGACAGCAGGGGTACTGCCACCCTGTCTAGAGGCCTGGCGCCCAAGATGTCCCCAGCTCAAGGGCCACTAACAAGCTGACATTCAGGTGGCGCCAGGGCGTAGTAGGCTAGGGCAGCATGGACCTTCAGGTGTTCCCACTGGGCTCCTCAATTCTCAAAAAGTCTCAAAGAATTTCCTTACCATCTGTCCCGGTTCCATAAATTCCAGAACTAACTTATAGGCGTCCTTTTCTGATTGGCACAATCCTGAAAAGAGGTGTCATTGGAGGAGGTTAGCTGGTTGTGTCGGGTGGGGCTAGGAAGGGATCAGCTCCCCCTTCCCCTCTCCCTCCACTGAGAGGACTAGTAAACCACTGAGGTGCAGCATGGGCATATGAGGCGCCTATCATGTACACACGGAAGCCAGCATGGAAAGCATTCAGGGGTAGACTTAAGAGACTTTCTGCATCAGATGTGGCCACTGATGCAAGAATGGTTGGGAGGAGCGACACCTTTAAGTCACTCTCGGTGGGTGTCCTACAGATTCTAGGACTGTCCAACACTGGCTTCGAAACCCGATCATGAATGGACTTTGCATCTCAAGTCAGCCTTGGGACTTGCCAACTAAGGGAAGATGCGTACAGCCTTAAGGGCATGCTGCAAGAAGAAGTGAAGGCGGAAGTTAGGAAAAGGGGCTAGGGAAAAAGCCTGGTTATCCCACCTTGAGTCCAGAAGAGTTAAGACAAAAGAGCTGAAGGCTATGGCCATGGCAGGAGCAAAGCAATGTAGATAATGGGTCTGAGTTCAGGTCTCTGTTGCCCTTTCATTTTTTTTTTTTTTGTGCCCCTGAAGACACAAGGTTCCAGGCAGGGCTTAGCCTCATGGCCTGGCTGTGCAATGGGAAAGATAGGCCTACATGGCGTGGGGTTCAACAAACTAATCCAGGCAGAGGGGTCTTCCGTAAATTAACTGCCACTCCCACCTGTGGGCCCAGTGCTGGAGTGCACACCCATCATCCTGGCATTTGGAAGATAGAGAACAGAGATCCAGGAGTTCAAGGTTAGCCTCAGCTAATATCCGAGCATCCAAGGCCAGCCTGGACTGCATAAGGAAATCTGTCTTTGAAACAACAGGAGAAACAAAAATCCTTCAAGGGGATCAGTTGAGAAATGGAAACAATAACCCGGAGAGAGAAATGGTAGTTTCCTCAGAGGGAGGTGGGTGCCCACAGGAAGCACTTGGGTCTGGTATCCATTTTGATCATCAGTGGAAATAGATGATAGGCAAGATATGAGTATGAAAGCTAGAAAGAAGTCAAGATTTTTTTTTAGGGTTAGGAGTGTAACTCAGTGGTAGAGCGTTTGCCTAACATGCTGAAGGTCCTGGTACAACCTATGTAGGTTGAATTACTCTGTAATTCAAATGTTGATTTCTGTATTCCCACCCCCAGCCCCACCCCCACCCCCACTCCTGCCCATATCTGGTTGTAATCCTTGTTTTGAGATATCTGTCTCAATGTAGTGTAAACCCTACTCCCCAGTTGTCCCCTGGTATGCCAATGAAACAGCTTACAGCCAGTTGCTGAGAGGGGAGAGAATAGGTCTGGCCTTCCTGCCAGCCAGGAGAGGAAGAGTTAGAGGAGGAAGAGAGGATGGAGCCACAAGAGGGGTCCAGGGGACGTCAGGAGAGGAGCTGGAGCAGGGAAAGCTACCAAGTGCAAGTATATCTGGGATGTACCCTGGGAGGAAACCAGATTAGCTTAGAGGGTTAAGAATAGAGTAATAACTGCTTAGTTATTGCTCTGTGAAGCTTATTGAAAAATATGAGTCTCAATTATCTGTGTGATAGTAGAGCTAAGAGAGAAACTGTAAGACTGAGACCTTCAGAGCGCTCTCTAGTCTATACCCAGAGTCCCCGGAGAGAAACGGAAGTCCGATGTCGATGCAATACGCACAGGAATTTTATTGAGCCGATGCGCATCGAGGTCTGACAAGCTCTTTCAAGCTGCAAAAGCAGAATTTAGCAGGCTAGCTAGGAGGGGTAAGTACATTCCAGGGGTAGGGGTAGTGGGATATTTTTAGATACAGCTGGACCCTCAGCATAGGCTGGCTGGCCTTGAGTCAAGCTGGACCCTCAGCACAGGCTGGCTGGCTTTGAATCAAGCTAGACCCTACAAGGGGGCCAAATAGCTACAGGACACACATAGTGATTTGATAGTGATACCTTGGTTCAATATCAATATTGCTTCCTGGACCCTCCAAAACTAAGAAACAAACACAGTTTTAGAAAAATAACATTAATACAACTACTAAACAAAAAAATAATTAGGCATAGTGGCACACACTTGTAATCCAAGCACTTGGGAAGTAGGACAGCTTTGGATTTGAGGCCACCCTGGGCTATAAAGTTGAGTTCTGAGCCTGCCTGAGCTACGTAGTAAAATCATGTCTCAAAAAGTAAAATTAGATAAAAATAAAAACAAAGCAAATAAGCACACACACATTTGTATTTCAGAGGCTGAGGAAGAAGAATCAATGCAAGCGTGAGGCCAGCTTGATCTATTAAGTGAACTCTGAGCCAGCCTGTGCCACATAGCAAGACTTTGCCTCAAGGGGGAAAAAATTGAATTTTTGGCCTGAGAAACTAGAAGGATTAGGTTGCCATTTGTTGATCTGTGGGAATCTAAAGGTGGTAATAGAGACAGGGTTTGGTTGGAGAATGGACCATGTTGATTTTGAGATGTCTTCTTGGCATCAAAATGAAGATATCAATAGGCTTTGAGTAGGGCGTGGTGACACATCCCTGTAATCCTAGATAATTAGGAGGTTGAGACAGGAGAATCACAAGCTGGGGTTATTTAGCAAGAGTAGGTCTAGAAGAAAGAAAGGAGAAGGAAGAGAAGAGAGCGAGCTCGGGGGGGGGGGGGGGGAAGTCCAATAGAACAACATAGTAGGTAAAGATGCTAGCTACCAGGTATGACAGCCTGAGTTCGAACCTGAGTAATGTAGCAAAACTCTGTCTAGAAGAAGAGGGAAGGAAGAGGAAAAAGTGTGTGTGTGTGTGTGTGTGTGTGTGTGTGTGTGTGTGTGTGTGTGTGTGTGGTGTGATGCCAACACAATAAAATAGGTAAAGATGCTAGCTACCAACTATGACAGCCTGAATTTGGTCTTCTAGACCCACATGGTGGAGAGAACCAACTCCTGTAAGTTGTCCTTTGACCTCCGCACATGCCATGTCATGCATGGACATTGTACACATGTATACACACACACACACACACACACACACACACACACACACACACACACACCATAAATAAATAAAGTAAAATTAAAATTTCAAGGACTGGGGGCATAAGAACTTGGAATTTGGACACTGCTGCTCTGAACATCAGGTGTCAGTTAGGAGGCTGCTGGCCTGTAGATGGTATGGAAAGACCAGCTCTGGCTCCCCTGAACATCTAGTTGTCTCTAGGTGAGCTTTCAGATATCTCAGACCACATCAGCGGCCAGCTCAGCTCCAGGGTTCTCAGGGAGGCAAGCCTGCAAAAGGGTCAGGCCTGTAGAGACTAGAGCTATGGAAGAGGCAGGTGGAAGCAAGCAGACATGTGCCCTTCGCATGACATCTCCAGCAAGGGGCCAGGCTACCATCATCACTTCCAAACTGCTGCAGTAAGATGAGAGATAGCCCAGGCCTAGAGAAAACTGCCTACCTGATAAGCTTGGCTTTAAGATGACATCATAAAGTGACGGCTGAAATGTTATTCTGTTCAGATTTCTCTCCGTGGGCTGTGGATTCATTTGCACACCCAGGATAGGACCCAACAGCTTGCGATGGCACCAGCAGTGAGGGCTGCTGAGAGTCTGGTCTTCTTAGCGATGCAGGATGCAGGTTTAGTTTAGGGGGAGGCTTCAGGAGGCAGCCTGACTGTGTACAAGAAAAGGATTGGGCTGGAGATAGCAGAGCATTTGTTTAGCTTGTGTGTGTGGGGGGGGCTCTAAATTTCTCCACAGCATGGGGGCAGAGCCCCACAAACAACAGATCTGCAAGAAGTGATCAAACAGTGCCTATGCTGGGCCCCTGTGGTCAGCTTCCCGTTTCAGGGGAAGGTGCACAACCTCCTGAAAGGACCCTGATTCCTTATGGCTTATGTGGACATCTTCCATCCAAGGATCTCCTGTGGCAACCTTAGATTCAAGCTGGCTTCTGGGGACCTTTCCATCTATGGCTCTGGATGTCTTAAGGGCAAATTCTGAAGCTGCTTTTGGCAGAGAGGCTTCTCCTTGCCTGGGATTCATCATCCCTGGGAGGAGAGCTAAGTGCTCCACATACCTGCTCCTTCCAGGCATGGCCCAAAAGAACTAGTCTGTGAACCAGAACTGAAAGAACCACTGCCCAACCAGTACCTCACACTGGCACTTTTCACAGCTGGCTGCTTAGAACTTTGTTATTCTTTTTTAACCCCACCCCCACCCACAATCTGTCTTGCCTCCTGGACAGATTATCATAGCAGAATGCTCTGATACTGGGTCAGGATTTTCCTGGAGTTGGGGGTGGGAGCTGGAGAGATGGCTCAACTGTTAAGTGTGCTGGCTGCTCTTCTGGAAAACCCAGATCCCATTACCAGCACCCTCACAGTAGCTCACGGTAACTCCAGTTCAAGGATATCTGATGCCCTTTTCTAGCCGAAGTGGGCACTGCACACGCCTGATGCACACGCAAGAAAAAGTCACTTTTTTTTGTCTAAAAATACATTTCCTTGGGCCTAACAGATAACAAGTGGCTAAAATACAAACTCAAATGCTTGCCTAACATATATGAAAGCCTGGGCTCCATCCCCAACACAGCAAAATAAAGTTCAAACTCACCACAAAATAAGTTAAATCTAAAATCAAGTCCCTACTGGCCACAGTTGATCGTTAGCTTGATGTTCAGGTCTGCGCTAAGGAGATCCACAACTTCACTAGAGGCCCTGGAACTATCTTCTGTTCCCGTACAACCTCCAGGCCTAACAAAGCGAAGCCAGACTCTTGAAGGCCAGATTTCCACAGTCTCTAGGGCTGGGCACCCAGTGCAGGAGTGGAGCAGCCATCTGCCTGACCCTTTGTGACCTACCTCTTCCTTGATTGTGGAGAGGAACAGGCAAAACAGAGACCCCTTTACCTGATGCTGGGCTACCTCAGACTCAGGCCACAAGCTAGCTCTTCAGCTGTAGCCATGGCAGGTACTCTGCTCCCAGGTCCTGAGCACCCCCTACAGGGCAGCAGGAAAAATTGCAGCTCCCACCCACCCACCCTGGTGGAGAGAGGCACTGTGGCTCTTTGCAGAAACATACAAAGCCTATTTTTCCAGCCACAGGAACAATTTTTTCCCTTTTCTCCCTTCCCCCCCCCCTCCCGCACCCCGAGACAGGGTTTTTCTGTATAGCCTTGACTGTCCTGGACTTGCTTTGTAGACCAGGCAGGCTTCGAACGCACAGCGATCTGCCTGCCTCTGCCTCCCAAGTGCTGGGATTAAAGGTATGCACCACCACCACCTGGCCAGGAACGGTTTTCATAAGCCTCTTAAACACTGCTTGGCCTGGGCCATTCAAAACCAAAGATGAGGAAGTCACAAAGCCTCATCTTTTCTGAGGAAGTGACTTCCAATCTCTCAGGCCCTGGAGACCTCAAAAAGCTGGGCTAGATTCCTTGTGGTCAGAGAAGCAGCTTGACTCTCCCTCTGCCACCCCGCCTACTCCCTTGGGTCATGACCCAGACCAGTTGGAAAGGTCAGACAGACATCTCAAGGAGATGGGCATAGCCTTGGTTCAAAAAACTCAACACACACACAACATAGAATCTTTCATCCTCAGCTGGGCCAGTCAGACTTTATTGAAGAATGTGGCAGTTTCAGCCGGGCAGTTGAGGGCACTGACCACAGGGCAACCACATGAAAATAGCTGTTAGGGAAGACCAATAAGTTAATGTGAAGGACGCTGAGGTATCAGACGGACCAGCGCTTGGAGGTCTCCCCGCTCTGTGACTTAGGATCTAATGCACTTAGGGATCCAGAGAATACACCGGGGTGGGGACATCTATATACTGGGGAGGGGGCTCAGAGGCTAGACAAACCAAGGCAGGGCATTCAAACCCGATGTGGAGAGGCTGGGATCACAGTACGGTGTGGCGAGAACATGGTGACAGAAATGCTCTGTGCATCCTGTCATGCCCCCTTAGCCTCTCAAGTTCCCAGCACTGCTTCTACCCCACAAGCCCGGTGCAATGGCCACCCTGATTTCTCTCCAGCAGGAGAAACGCAGAAGTCAGGCATCAGTGCTTTTTCCAGTCCCGGGGAGGGGGGGGGGAGGGAGAAGTGCTGGTGTGGAGAAGGCCACGCAAAATCACAACCACTACCTTCCTACTTGCTTCTAGGCAAGATGCCTAAGTGGCTGTCCGACCCGGCAGCGAAGGATCAAATGCTTGAGTGCACCAATGGTCTGAGCACAGGCAGCTTCCCGGTTTGCCTGGCCTCAGGAGCTGGGACAACGAATTCCCGTTGTCTAAAGACAATCCTTCAGGAGTCATCGATGAGCTGCTCCAGATGTGAACGGACAAGGATTTTTCCCAGAGCAAGAAGCTGGCTGGACAGAAAACTGAAGGGGCCCGCCTCCCCACACCTCAAACAAGCCACAGAAGTGGTACTTAATATACATTTTTTTTTCAAGGTGCTGGTTTTCAGGACTATGAAGATTTTTAGAGGGCACAGCTGACAGTCAGCCTCACAACGCCCAGAAGTGGCTGGCTTGTGTGGGTGAGGCGTTCCCCACCAACCAGCCCCGTAATGCAAGCCCCTGATTGGACAGTATAGAGCAGCCTCAGACTCCAGGTTCAGTAGTCCGGGAGCTCACGGGTATGGAGACAGAACAGTGGTGGGAACGCTAATGAGGATGTGTGGAGTCGGGAAAATATCAGAAGAGAAGGCTCCACCAGGATATACTGGCCTCTCACCTGCCACTGGGTGTGCATCATAGAGCACATAAAGTGGGGGAGGAGAGCCCCGCCCAGCATCTGGGAAACAAGAGCCCTTGTTGAGAGAGTACCACATCCCGCCTCCAGCAGTAAAAGAGGGTCCAGAGCATCTGCAGAATCTCAAGGGGCCCTCTATGTCACTTGTCCTGCATAAGGAGACAAATGCTGTCTATTAGCCCAGCGAGACCTTAAATCCAGAAGGCCAGACTCTGAGGGGAAATGAAGCATAATCATATTATAGGAACCTTGAAGACAAATCACAGACATAAATCCTCAAGTCAGGACTTCTGAAAAACACATGTTTAAAAAAAAAAAAAAAACAAAAAAAAAAAACCCAAAGATTTGAGCTCGGAGTCATCGGCCTGCGATGAGGTGAGGAGAGACGAAAGAAGCACTTAAGGATGGGGGATGGGGGTGTGTGTCTCAACCCCAGCTCCAATATACAAGTCTTTTCCAGCATTGGCCAAGGCTTCCAGAGGAGTTACACTTGGCTGATGATCTCTCCATTTTCAGGCACAAAGACTTGCACGGGGGCCCCGTCTGGCGACCTCCGGAGTACACACACCGGGGGCACCTGTCCCAGGCAGAAGAGAGAGAGGAGAGGCAGTTGAGCAAACCGGGTAGAAATGCTTAAAGACAC
The DNA here is from genome assembly GCA_907169655.1 of Acomys percivali. Taxonomy (NCBI): domain Eukaryota; kingdom Metazoa; phylum Chordata; class Mammalia; order Rodentia; family Muridae; genus Acomys; species Acomys percivali. The sequence goes on from OU015747.1 coordinate 92,743,849, forward strand.
AGACCATCAACAGTGAAGACCTGCTGGTCTGCTCTGGCCCTCCAGGGGAATGATGCCCCAGGGTACCACCCCTGATCTGTTCACCACTCAAGGTTCTTCGGAGTGTGCACGGACATCCTGACCTCCTTCCCTGCCTTTCCTGGGCGGTCCCTGTCTGACAGGTTGGGATGGGCCAAGCCTAGACCAAAAGACAGGTCCAAGCTCGCAGCAAGGGAAAGGCACGTCAGCTGGAGGGTGTACAGCCTGGGACTGGGCCAGGGTGCTGCCCAGCCAGGGATGGCAGCTGCATCAGCCCAAAGAACCTGGGGGAGGGGAGAAGGGCTGCAGCTGGGCTGCTGGGAATCTGGGGTCTCAAAGAAGCAGCCTGTTGGTAACTTCTAGAGCGTGTCCCCTGCAGAGGCTTCTGAATCAGGACCGGAGAATAAAGAAAGGATTCATGCCGGCTACCTCACTCCCAGAATGAAGAAACGGGGCTTACAGAAACCAAGGCTGCACCCAAGTCAGTGTTCTTAATCCAACTTACTTCCGCTACAACCTACCCCCTGGTCTCTGGGAGCCTTGGTGATGCGGTTATCACCGAGCCAGCGCTCTTGAGCATTGCTTTAAATCATTTTAGCCTCGTATCTACCCTATGAGTGGGGTCATTTACTCTGCCTGTTGTTTACAGGGGGAAGTGGAAGCCTAAGAGTTAAGTAAACGGGACCATATAGTTTAAGCGAGTCTGGGATTTGAACCTGGTACTCTAGCTCTTAACTATGAGACCATCTACTTCTCAGCTTGACACTCAGCGAGCTGTGTTTTTTTTTTTTTTTTTTTTTTTTTTTACAAACCCTTTTTCTGGGTTCTCCCTTTGTCCTGGGCCTTCAAGTCAGGAAATTCCAGGGGCTAATTTGGGTTGCACATTTGGTTATGAGGAAGTTTATCTGTTTTGTGGATCATCTGTGAAGCCATTGGGGGGTGGGGGGGTGGAATCTCTCAGCTATCTGTGTTATCTGTGTGGATGATCTCTACCTGGGCACAATGGTGTGTGTTCTTGCACTAGACACTAGACACAGCAGGAACAATTAAGAGGCACCCCAGAGAAGTCAGAAGCGCCTTCCAAAGCCAAGCAGACAGAATCTTTTTTTTGCAGATTTTCCTAATTGGGGATTACGGAGCCAGTAGTATGTTGGTCTAATGTCTTTTCTCAGGGAAAGCTGTACCTGTGTCCGGGGTCCGGAGGCCCTCCCGAAGCTCTCCCTCCCAGGAGGCAGACTCCTGACGCGGAAAGCCCCTTGGCGGTCGAGCGAGTGGGGACGGCTGCTCCGGAGGCGTGCCCGCTCATGCCACCACTTGAGCTCCTCCGAGACGGCTGCCTTGCTGAGTCCCCGGCCTGCAGGACTGTCCTTCAGTGAGGGCGTGCGCACAATGCGGCTATGGGAAGGCACCAGCCGCTGGTAGCGCAAGGGTGCACCTTCTTCATCATAGGCAGCACCCAGGGCTGCACGGCACAGCTCCCACTCACTGGGTGGCAGGTGGCCCTCGGCCACCATCACATAGCGCCCCGTTGGGAAGTACCCAGGGGGTAGCAGAAGTTTAGGGTAGTGAGTGGCCAGCTCTCTGCCATAGGCTGGGCCCCAGGCCCCACGGTGACAAGGTGTCTCAGGAGGACAGAGGGGCCTTAGAAAGGAGATGTCTGGACTGCTGCTGCCGGGCGAGGTGGGATGGGAGATACTGGAGACATCAGAGCCGCTGTCTTCAGAGCAGGAGTGGCAGGCAGGGTGTGGCAGCGGGGGCTTGCTGGGTGGAAAGCAGGAGTCTGGCACAGTCACCGTGTAATGAGTGGGGCGGCGGCGGGGAAAGGCGCTGCGCCCTCGGCCCTCCGCACCAGCTCGGAAGGAGTCCACCCTGAAGAGGGAAACAGTAAAGCATTGAGGAGGGGCCACAATGACCTTGGAGGCCAGTGTTATATTCCAAGGCCAAGGTAATGAACATGTGCTAGGTTTGACTGAGGTCAGACGTCCTCAGAAGCGAGAACCCAGTCTTGTCCTAACATGGAGAGGTTGCTTATTCCCTCCCTTCAAGCCATCTTGCTATACCATTCACACACGCACGCATGCACGCACGCACGCGCGCGCGGCTCCTTCTAGCCTTTTCCACATCAAGATAAATTGATACCTGAGCCACAAAATCCAGGTCACAAATTCAATCCCTAGTCTGGCAAAAATAATTTGTGCATTTTCAATATATAGGCTGATTTTTAAAAAAAATGATGTTATTTTATGTGCACTGGTGTTTTGCCTGCACGTGTGTCTGTGTGAGGGTGTCAGATTCCCTGAGGCTGAAGTTACAGACAGTTGTGAGCTGCCATGTGGGTGCTGGGAATTGAACCCCAATTCTCCAGAAGAGCAGCCAGTGCTCTTAACCACTGAGCCATCATTCCAGCACCCTTATGTTGATTTTCAGCCATCTAGGGTACACTGTATTCAGCAGCATTTCATACAGACTGTTTAGTTAGACACTGTCAAACATCTAAGTTAAATGTGAAAAGCTTTCATGTGTTCCAGAGGGCAGGGTCGCGGAGGTCTAAAATCAAGCCCCTGCTTGGCTTATATTCTGGGTACGGGTCTGGGTTGTCCTTTAAAATTTTTACACAACGACATTGTTTATAAAGTAACCTTGGTAAGTCAATAAAATATAGCATACACTGTTTTCCTTCTGAGCTGTTCAATGCTACCTGATAAGGCTTTGGTGGTACCAGGTCACTATGACTGATGCTACCCTTTCATACTTCATTGACTCAAACTATTACCAGATAGCCCAGGCTTGGAAAGAAATATACAGATGATTTTCATTATTCAAAGGTTTAGCATTTGCCAACCCACCTACTTGCTAAAAATGATTTGCTAATTCCAAAATCCATATACACAGTGTTTTTGTGATGGGCAATTGTATCAATGTGGCAGGCTCCATCCAGACTCACCTACCAGACAGAGCCCTGGATACGTCTGTGAGGGGGTTTCTATACTGGGTTAGTTGAAGTGAGAAGATCCAACCTAAATATGGTTGGTGTCTTCTCAAGGGCCAGGGTCCTGGGTGAACTGGGAGCCAGCATTCATTTGTCTGCATCCTGACTGCAGACGCACTGTGACCAGCTGCCTCCCAATGGGCAGCACCTGGGACTGGGAGACAGACTAAAACCTTTGTTCCTTAGGTTGTGTTTGTTGGGCACTTTGTCCCAGCACTGAATGAGGACAGTGACTGGGGCGTGTTCATGGCTACTGGGTGCAGCAGAGGATTTGGGTTACTTTAAATACATAGGTCCCCAGCAGAGGCTATTTGGTACGGTAGTATAAAGGGACAGACAACACCAGGGAGGCTGAGGCAGGAGGATGGTGAATTCTAGGCCAGGCTAGACTATATATGGAACTCTTACCTACAAACAAACAACAAAACCAAAAAAATACAGTTGGGGGCATGCAGAGTGCTTTTCCATCATTCATGATGTCCCAGCTGTGGTCCACCATTAATAGAGCTAAATAGAAGTTCATGTACCACCGTCTTACTTCATCCTTTTTACTTCCTGTGGTATTATTTATTGTGTGTGTGTGGGGGGGGGCATGTCACTTTATTATTATTGTTCATTTGTTTGCTTGCTTGCTTATTTGTTTTGAGACAGGGTCTCTCAATGTTGTTCTGATGACTGTCCTGGGCTTTGCTATGTAGACTAGGCTGGCCTGGAATCAAAGAGAACCACCTGCCTCCATCTCCTGAGTGCTGGGATTAACCATACCTGGCTACATTATATTCAAAATGGCCCAAGTGATGCTGAAGTGCTCTCTGCAGTTTCTAAGCATAAGAACACTGTGAAGTGCCCTGTGGGGAGAGTATGGCTGCTGGCCAACTTCATTCAGACTGAGTCACGTGTCACTGGGCATGGGCTCAGTGTCAATGAAGCCACAGACACATTAATAAAGTGTCCTTCAAAGTAAACTGTCTTTAAACAGAAACTCATGCTCAACAAGGATATATACACCAATCAGCTAATGAGCAACACTGTCCTCAAAACCTGTATTTCCCCATAGGCCAGCGGTTCCCAACCTTCCCAATACTTCATAACTGTAATTTTGTTACGTTATTAATTGTAATGTATCTGTGTTCTCCCATGGTCTTACCAGACCCCTGTAAAAGGAGCATTCACGGGCTGGAGAGATGGCTCAGAGGTTAAGAGCACAGACTGCTCTTTCAGAGGTCCTGAGTTCAATTCCCAGCAACCACATGGTGGCTCACAACCCTCTATAATGTGATCTAATGGCCTATTGTGGTGGACAGGGGTGCAGGCAGAGCACTGTATACATAATAAATAAATAAATTTTTTTTTTTCAAAAAAGGAGCATTCACTTCCCCCCCAAGGGGTCATGATCCACAGGTTGAGAACCGCTGCTATGGGCAGATTGTGTTTACAGCAAGGTCATAGACCGTAACTACCATGAATAATGAGAACCAACTGTACATCAACTGAAAGAGAGAATTGCACATTGTCAGTGACCGACAATAAACCAATATCCACCAGTGCAAGAAAACAGGGCAAGGTTGGAAATCTCAAGTCAAGTTGTGCGTCCTTCGCGGATGAGATGCTTTGGGCTCTGCTGAAGACCAGCCTCTTTGGAGAGGCTCCCCAGAGACGGATGCAAAAGAGCTCCCAAGGCACTGGCCATGTGTCACTCACCACTGGCCAGGGTGTCTCAGGTGTACTGTGTAGTTTGGGATGTGAATGGGAAGGCCCCCAAACCTCTGGGGCAGCCCTCTTACCTCAGAGACTGCGACTGGCCTCTCCTGCCCTGCATCTCAGGGGTGGCTGGGGCACTGGTGCGGCCCTGCCGCTGGCCAGGAACACTTCGGATGGGGACCACATGGTAGGAGGCAGGATCCAGCAGCCATAGGCTGGAGGGGCTGGGCTGGTCCTGAGGAGTGGTGGCAGGGCTGCTGCAACGGAGTTGGAGATAAGTCAGTGACAGCAACGTCTTTATTTAAAGACTCAAGAGACAGGGGTCCCCAAAGGGAGCAGTGCAATGTGTCAGCACCCCCAGCAAGCTACCAATTCTCACACCTCTAGCATCACATGACTAAGGAGCGATCACCTCCTTCACCTATATCCCCTGTGTGGGCCACCCTGGCATTTTCCATCTGTTTTGGGCTTTCCCCTACTCCCTTCCTCCCCAGCCTGACCTGGGCTCACTACTGAGCTCAGAAGACTTCCTAGGCTTCTCATAGGGGTGGTCCAGGCTGGTCTCCTTCCATGGACTGTTTTGGATGGGGGCCCGTTCCAGGCCGCCAGATTCAAGTCCTGTTGGTTGCAGGCCCTCGAGGCTCTGGGGTGGGAGAGGCCGTGAAGGTGGTGCCGGGGACTCTGGGGGAGGTTTTGGCACTTGAGAGTCTTCTGCAGGAGTAGAAAAGACAGAGGCTGGGGAAACCGGCTTAGCAAGAACCTCCACAGCCCTTGCCTTGCTCTCTCTCCTCAACACCTTGACCTACTGCTCCAGGCCATAGCCCCAATTCCAGATAAGAAAATCTGTTCCATGCTTCTTCGGGAATCCCTCCCTCCCAGTCGTATTTTAATCTTATACCTGTGTCGTCTGTCCCCACCCCCACCCCACCGGCGGCTCCTCCACTTCCCCTTTCTAGCATTTGCTCTGGGCTCTGCAGCTCTCTGCAGCTGCTCTGCAGCTAACTAGTTTACTTCCTCCTGCCTCACCTAAGTGCCCTGTTTCCTTATTGGCCTGGGCACACCCTGGGCACACCTGCATCACCTTCTCAGTCCACTTTGACCCTGATGTTCTCAGTGTTTTTAACGAGATATTTAATCCACAGCCTTGTACTTCCTCCCTGATGCTACCTTTCAACCATGGCAATGGCTTTAGGTAGACCATTCACTCTCCCTAACCGGCTCCACCCAAAAGTATAACTTCAGAGTGAAGGAGAGACACCCACAGTTAATTGGCCCGGCTAGATCTCACCCTCCTCATCAAAAGGATCCATTGAAAGAGGAGCTCAGCACATCCCCTGCCCTCAATGGGGCATGTGCCTGGGCATACAGAAACTAACATCAGAGCTAAGAAAGGCCCTAGCTGGTACCCTTGCCTTCATCAGCACCCTGAACTTTCCAGTCCCACCAGGAGTCCTCTCTAGGAAACTCTGCAGATGCCCACAGTCTTGCCTGTGTCCCCAAACTGTCCATCTCACCTTCTTCCAGGAGTAGCCCATCAGACAGGGAGCTGTCATCTGAAGCACTGAGCTCTGGACCAATCAAAAGGGTGGGAAAGAGAAGTGAGCCGATTAGCCCAGAGTCAGGCAACAGTGAGCAAACGCTAGCCCAGGGTTTGTCCTCTCCCAGGACAGCCACTGAATCCCACCCCACCCCCCCCCCAACCACGGGGAAATGGCTACCGATGTGTGAATGGGGAACCTATTCCTTAGAGGTTGAAAAAAGGTTCACAAGCCAGGGGCTGGGAGACAGGAGATGCGATTGTAATCCTGGCTCTAACTTTAACCACACGACCTTGAATAGGCCATTTCAATGCCCTGGACCACACAGTCTCCTGTCTGCCAACAAAAGCAGGGCTGGCAGGTAATAAAAGGGAAAAGCCAAGAGCCATTTCAGAAGGCACACAGGATGAGAAGCACCTTGCCAGTGTGTTTATAATCTTCAGACACCACAAACACAACTCAGTCCTGTGGTCTCAAATAGAAGAATTCCTATAGTACCCGAGAGAGCAGCAGGGGCGGGAATCTGGGCTGTGGGGAGTAGGAGGGCAATGGAGCATGGCAGTTCCATGTGAAACAACAGCAGCTGCCACTCAGGAAATGAGGGGACCCTATTTTTGCTTTTTGCCCCTGAACAGATGCAATGCTTTGGAGTTTGACGCTAAATCTGCATGACCCCAATGGAGCCCAGAAAGCATTTCAAGTGTTTGAAAATGAAGGTGAGAAAAGATTAACATTGGCTAATATTTTTACTGTGCTAATACTTTCCTAAATATGTTGCATACACTAAGTCATGTGACCCCCATAACAGCTAAGGTAGATACATGCCCATGTAACCAAGCTTTACCCCACCCAGCAAGGTTTGGGTCAATCCACCAAAAAGGCTGCTGAAGAAGAACTCACGCCCAGACAGTCTGGCTGGAGCTTGTGCTCTGAGCCACGGCCCCGGATTAGCTCTCCTGTCAGCCAGCACAGGTCAGGTCATTACCAGAAAGTTCTAGGAACAAACAGTACCAACCACCCTGAAACCTATTAAGAGAGAGAGAGGCTGGCATGGCTGGGCAGTGGTGGCCACAACTTTAATCCCAGCACTCAGGAGTCAGAGGCAGGTGGATCTCTGAGTTAGACACCAGCCCGATCTACAGAGTGAGTTCCAGGACAGCCAGGGCTACACAGAGAAACCCTGTCTCAAAATAAATAAATAAATAAATAAATAAATAAATAAATAAATAAAGTAAGTAAGTAAGTAAGTAAGTAAGTTTAAAAAGAAACAAAAAAAGAAAGGGGGAGGGGGTAGCTGGCAAATTTTGGCCCACAGACCAAATCTAGTTCACTAAATCCAGAGCTGACTTCACCAATGAAGTTGTACTGAGACACAACTCCTGATCTGTGATGTCTGGCTGCTTCAGCACTAACACGGCAGGGTTGGTTGTGATAAGGCACTCTATAACTCACAAAGTGTAAAATTATTTGCTATCCAGATCTTTATGGAGAAAACTGTCATGGCAGTTCTTAGCCTTTACGGCTGGGCTGCCCCTGTAGGCACCTGAGACTTTGCAACAGCTAACCTTTGCTTTTGGGGTCTGTGGGAGAAACCCTCTTATTGAATTCTGGTTCTCTTGTGTCTTTTACCAAATCTTTAAAGATAAGCATCTTACTTTTTGCAAATGCCAAGTTGAAGAAATTATCCAAGTGCCGTTCTCACAGGCCACTAGTGCAATGCAGGTTTAAATAGTATGTTTTGGTTAGAATGTCAAGGTCTGGGAAGAAAGGCATTATTCGCTGACACCTCTAACAGTCACACAAACAAGGCCATCATTTTGATGGGCTAATAGGTTCAATGCTATGAGGGACGTCTGGAGACAAGTTGACTTTGCAGGGGTAGAAACTGGGAGGAACAGCTGCCAAACACCAGTGGCTCCTGAAACGCTCATGGTCTCAGCCCTGTCCCAACTCAGTCCTGGTGCCCCCCTTGTCCCCCTGTCCTCTGTCTACCATGAGTCTCCCTGGGCAGCCATGGTAAAGATGTGACTATGAAGCCAGACTTACAAAGCTACGCTGCCCAACAAATCAAGCTATACAGTATGAGGCTACACCAATTCAAATTAAAAATCCAGTTCCTCGGTCACAGAGGCAGAGTTCAAACGTTCAGTAGCTACATGCAAGCATTTCCATCACCATAGAGTTCCTATTAGACAGGGTTGCTCAAGACTCACACTGTCAGTCACCAAACACTGAGCGACCATTGCATTAGAGGAGTACAAGGGGGTGGTTCTTGGGCTCTCTCATCATAAAAATTAGCTCAACACCTGACCGATCCTTGCCACCTGCCGAGAGCTAGCTAATTACCCTCACCTGGCTAATTACTTTCTCAAATTGAATAACCCTTGTGTGCAAAGGGGATGGATGGGGTTTCGTTTTGATTTTGTTTGTTTGTTTGTTTAGTTTTCCTTTTTAATTCAAAACACCCTCTAGCCTCAAACTAATTATTAATCTCTCTCGGCTTCCTCCTTTCCAGGTGAATACAACTGACAGAGGAGCCATAAAACAGGACTGACTAGTCCAGAACTATCTCCTAAGTCAGGACACTAGAACCCAGAACCCCAGGCCGGTCTGGAGGGCAGGGTGTGTGCTAGAGCCATCACACAAGTCACTGGCTGTGCCAGCTGGTTCCCCTGCACTCTTCTCTTGTACTAAAGGCCTTGAGAATTCTGGCCTTCTTCCCTCCTACACAGGGGTAAGCCAGAGCCCTAGGCAAGTCCTGGCCTGCTCCCCTACTTCCAACAAGGAGTGTCATCAGTCCCAATGACGGCAGTAGTGACCTTCACATCCCCGGCCCCCAAAAGCCCTGCTCTGAGCAAAAGCTCCTGGCAAGGGGAGTGCCTATGGGCAAAGGAGCCTCTGAACGGTACATGCTGGAGAGAGACCAGAGAGATGGAGGCTGACTGGGACAGGACACATCCCACCAGTAATGGCTCCTTCAAGTACAGAGGTAGCCCTTGGGGACCATTATGCCTCAGCCAGCAGCTTTTTACCATACCCAGGGCCTGAGGGAAATGGACAGCAGACAGAGAATACCTTTTTTTTCTTAAGAGTCTTGGGGAGTGAGAGTGGTGTCCTGTACTGGGGCCAGAGCCACTGGAAGCAGAATAGGGTCTGGCCACTAGACCCCAGGTCAGTGTAATGCTCGCTAGGGTCTCCTGGTCAGCCACGACATGGAAGAACACATTGTTCCTTGGTACTCCAGACTTCCAAGGGTGACCCGGCTGTTGTCTGTTCACACACTTCTTACTAGAGGTCACAGATGCGGAAAGTGATGCCTGCCTGAGGAATGGAACATGGGGACTGGAGAGGACCTCCAGGCTTCCACTGTGTGTCCAGTCAGGGAAAAGGAGCACAGCTGGGCAAGAACTAGAAGACGTGCAGGAATGGACACTCAGGCATGGGGGTGGGCAGGGGGGGCGGGAGGGCTGTTGCTCTTCAAGCTGAGCCTGAGGCTCTAACTCAAGGCTATGGTGAACAGCAGCTGGTCCCTAGCATCAGTTCCTTCAGACACAGCCAGGGCCAGGGCAAGAGATTCCAGGGAGCAGGGCTGAGCTGGCAGTGGAAAACAAAAAAAAAAACAAGTCCTGACCTGACAAGCAGGATTTGGGTCAGGGCAGAGGAAAAGAGTCGCACCTCGGGGCTCAACAACACTCACCAGAAGCTCACCAGACTGGACACACTGAAGTCATTTCTGGCTGGCTCTGGTTCTGGGGTGCCCCACAGTCTCATTTCTGGGTCAGGGGCTTAGGCACTAAGCTACAAGAATGATTCAGCACCCTTGACCATGCCAGTTATAGACATAGAGGGGACTGACTTCAGACTAAATACCCATGAATAAATGGCACTGAACCCATCAGTAATTGGCTACCCATAGCAACAGTTGCTGCCAAAAGATGCCAAATTTGAGCTAGAGGAAAGTGCATCACAGTAGTCTTTGGCTTGCTGCATTTCCCCCAGAAGATAATATTTGAGTTTGAACAAACCCTTGGATTATGGGCAAACAGAGAATGCCTTCTGTCTATAAAATCTTGTGGAAGTGATGCATTTTGGGTAAGCGAAAGGAGGAAATGGAATGGAGACGTCTCCCAGGGCAGAGATGCCTTGGTGGGGTACTAAGGTAAGGAATGAGCGCTCTGTGTGGACCCAGGAAGGAGTACCCACAACGGCGCTAACGTGAAACAATTAACACAGGCACTAAGCCAAAACGCAGTGCAGGGCTGTGCTGGCCGTCCCACAAGAGCTGTGTGAGGCCTGTTATGGCTCAGGACAGCGGGCTCACCTCTGCCCAGGGAGGGCACAGTGGTAGGAGGGGGCTCACTGTTCCTCCGCCGGTCACCCAGGCAACGCTGAAGCTCCCGAAGTTTCTTCTCCTCCTGAAGAGCAGCGTGCTTCCGCTGCCGCCGCGCCTGTCGGCTGAGGTTCTCCTCTGCACACAGCCTGCGAGCCGCCTCAGCGATCTGAAGCTGCAGAGCCAGCTGGCGCTCCAGGCTGCTCAGGGGGTCCTGAAGGAGGGGTTGGCAGTGAGGGCCAAGAGGGTCCTTGGTGCTTGGGGGACGGAAGACTCCAAGCAGCTCTGACCCGGTGGTGAGCAGACAACAGTGTCCAGGGACACACAGCAAAGGGTGGATGGAGTGTTGGGAGGGGCCCAGAGCCAACTTGTCATCATGAAAAGTTGACTTGACTTACCCACCCCAGCTAGCCGCTGTGCCAGGCAGGGAGAGGACTTAAATGGGACACTTCCTTTCCTGACCCCAAAGGACCAAACCCATTGGAATCTCTCTGAGGGGAAGGTCACCTAAGACCAGAGCCACCCTCCTCACCCCTCCTTCCAAATAGGAGAAAAGACAGGCTTCTTGCCACACCAACCAACCGCCCTGAACAGGCAACTACCTCTTTGGGTTGGTTATTGGGGTTTTTTGTTGTTGTGGTGGTTGTTCTGGTTTTTCGAGACAGGGTTTCTCTGTGTAGCCTTGGCTGTCCTGGACTCACTTTGTAGACCAGGCTGGCCTCGAATTCACAGCGATCCACCAGCCTCTGCCTCCCGAGTGTTGGGATTACAGGTGTGCACCACCACTCCTGGCTGGTTATTGGTATTCTTAATCCACTGCCCGCTGGGGCCAAGCCTAGTATCATCCCTTGAGCTTCCAGCTTGCTCTCCAGCTGCTGAGGTAGCAAGCTTACTCAGAGCCATCTAGACTACTCATGAGCACCCACAATGGATGATAGAGATTGACAAAGCACTGGACTGCTTCCGTAGCCAGCCTCTGAAGATAAGGCTCAGCGACCACCTCCACTAGCCATCCTCACCTCTCTGTGCAGGGCCCACTCATCCAGCTTGTACGCTGCTCCGATCCTGCGCCGGACCTTCGGGGCCTTCTCACCTGGCTTAAGGGGATACTCTGCTGGCAAAGAACCAGTTAGCTCCTAGAAGGAAGCAGAGTCAAGTCAGGCCCCTCTCCACTTGCCCAGCCCTTGGTCAACCATTTAAAACTTGCCATCAGCCCCACATTGCATGGGCCTGACACTCCAGAGGCCTTTGAAATGGCCAGGCCACTTGTACTCCTGCCCACCTCCTCCCATCATGTCACAGTTGTCTTTTTCTTTCTGTCCTTTTTTAAAAAATATTTTTGGTCTTTATTTATTATTGTGTATACAATGCAGGTGTACATGCAGGCCAGAAGAAGGTATCAGCTCACATTATAGATGGTTGTGAGCCACCATGTGGTTGCTGGGAATTGAACTCAGGACCTCTGGAGGAGCAGTCAGTGCCCTTAACCTCTGAGCCACCTCTCCAGCCCTTTATTTCTTTCTATCCTTAAAGCACACTGTGTTCTCTCCCTTCTGCCTTCTTGTTCCCTCTGGTCACTTCCTCCAGAGGGCTACCCTTACACCAGGTACAATTATCAAATGTGTTTTCATCTCTTTGGTCCCTCTGCAGCTCCTCATCCTATCCTTTCCTGTACCTGGACCCCTGCTCAGAACTCATTCCCCTCTACGCAGTGTCCAGGTTAGACCCACATAAGAGAGACTCAGTATAATTTCCAATCCCCTCAAAGATGGGGCTTCCCTCTTGGCCTTGGTATCCCAAAACATAGTTCAGGGTTCCTCAACTGAACCCTAAGTTTGTGGGGACAGGGACTCTAGGGGCCTCACCGCCTCCCTCAGGCAGACTCTGCGAAGCTCCTCCAAACAAGCCTCTAGCCTCGCTTCCAGGGCCCTCTGCTGCTTGCGTACTGCGTTGGTGAGCTCTTTCATTGGAGAGACAGGGCTGTCCGGGCCTGTAGGAAGACAAGGGACACTCACTCAGGAACGCTGAAGCAAGGCCTCCCTAGGACACTGTTGACCACCGCTAGGGGCGTACACACCCATACAGTCTCATGCTTGCCCATAAATTATAGCCTAGCTGCTATGGTTTGTGTCACAACCATAAAAGATCATGTCTCTTGGCTGCCCCAAGGTTGGTATCGTTATAGTTCAAAGGGAGAGCTGTCTCACCAGGTGATCTGTGTGGGTGAGGAACTCACGATCAGAACTGCATCGTCTCCTCTTCTGTCTACCAAAACCAGGCCAGCCCAGACCCACAGGCCCAGGTTTAGTAGAGAGAGAGAATATTAACACTAGCTGGAGAAAAGTTTAACGTCTTAGTAAGTGCTGGGGCTAAAGGTGGACAGCGCAGATCCCTGCTCCAGATAGAATGGAAACTTCTGCCTAGTCCTCCCAGCAAGGAAAACTGCAGTTCCTTAAGGGGCCAGATCTTCCAATCGTGCTGCTCCCCCCCCACCCCTCCCCCACACAGCCCTTTGGGAATTTTAGCCAAAGGGCCTGGGGACTCACTCTGGAGTCAGGGACCAGGGCAGGGGAATTTCCTAGATCCACTCACCAGACTGAAGGATGATGCCACTATCGCTGTCGCTGACCTCATCCTTACTACTCTCCATGATGAGTTTCTGGGAGGAGGGGGCACAGAGGAAGGAGGGGCTGCGCCGGTCCCAGCCTGGGCCAGGATGTATAGGTAGTCTGGAGTTTGCCCAGCTTTTAAAAGAAGATGAGAACAATAAAAAACACTCTATGAAGCCTCCTGTGGCTCAATGCTCGGGGGAGGGGGTTGGGGGAGGGTGAAAAAAGTTGGGGGGGATGAAAGTGAGGGGTTTGTTTCGGGAATGATCTGGGGTAAGGGGCTCTCTTGGGTGGAGGGACATTTGGAAGGTGCAGCTCTCTCCTCCCTCATTACGTCTCCTCCCCTAGAAAGTCCCGTGGGTTCAAAGGGGTGTGTACTGCACTGGGGGCTGTACAAAAAAAAACAAGAAAAAGGACAGAGTCAAGAAGAAAAGGAGGAGTCAGGAGGGTGGGACAGGATGGCAAAGCAAGGAGAGGACGAGAGGATGTCTTCATGAGGTATGGCTCTTTCAGCTTGAGAGCATGGGAGGCATGAGGAATGGCCTACTGTCCCACTGGTTGGGGGAAAAAAATGTCTGGACAGTGAGCATGAAGCCAAGACTGGTGTGGGCCCAAGGACCAATGCACCACGTTGTCTGGAGCTGGTCATTCACCTGTAAGCAGGGGAAGCAGGAAGTTGTACTTAATCCCAAATCACCAGTACATCTAAGAGACCTCTCAAGGGGGAATCAACCTGCCTACCCTACACCCCACGGTTAGAATGGAGGGGGTCTATTGCAATGCTAGGAGCTGGTGGAGGCAATGGCAGCCTAAAGGGCAGCATCTGCTTCTCTGCCTCCCTGTGGCTGGATGGCACTTTGGTGGTGTAGGTACAGCCCAGCACACATGGCTCACCCAGACACCACCTGTGACCACCCCTATCTCTTTCCCAAACCCACGCCCTCCGTGGGATCCCAGCTGGCCAGGGGTGGCAGCTGTTGGCTAGCACAGGAATGGGTAGGGGAGGGTGGAACCCAGGCGGAGGTCTGGAAGGAGAGGCCGGCCAGCCACCTCCTCACTGAGTCAGCCCATTGAGCAAGAGTCCAAGAGTCCTTCAGAGTTTCTGTCTGGGGCTCATCCTGCTGCCTCCACCTCGCTGCAGTAAGGGGGTCAGGGGGGATTCTCTGCATCATAGACAACGAAGCAGAGCGGCAGAGAGGAGGAGATACTCCTGTCCGCTAAGCCCCCCCCCCATGTCTGCCAACTGAGGCAGAAAGAAAGCTTTAATGACTAGGTAAACAGCACAGCTTATCAATGCACCGAGAGCAGCAACGCTAACCGTGAAACGTGGCGTGTACTTTGTCCTCTCAGATTTCCATTTTCCGAGCAAGACTAGAGAATGAATTTGAGAATAAGAGAAATAAAAGTTGATGCGGTGGCTTTACAAGCACACTGAGGACTGGCCACATTAACCCCTGGACTGTCCGTTTACCTCACATCCTTACTCTTTCTAGCCTAGAAAAGCAGGCAGCTGGGCCTTCCTCCTACCCTCCCCAGATGAGGCATGATCATCTTAAACTAGGAAACAGGACCAAGACTCTATGTAGCAGGGCTGGCAGCTGGCAGCTGGAGCCGTCTGCTTTGGAAAGAGGGAGGAGGGAGGGGAAGCCATCAATTAGTCACACTCGTTAATTAATTATTAACCACTAAGAAGTTGCCTTGAAAGGCTGAAACAACTCAGGTTCTGCCTGGCAGTGGTGATGTATGTGTGTGTATAGCGGGGGAGGGGGGGGGGGGGGGGGGGGGTCGGGGGGGGCTCAGACTGTTGCAGGCAAGAGGAGTGTTTGTTCTGAGACTAAAGGGTGTCTTAGCGTGCCTTCCTCTTCTTTAGTTTCTCTCTCCTCTGGGCTCTGGGATCCACAATGGACCCAATATAATGCAGGGTCAACTCTGGGCTCACTTGCTGCTCAAAGGAGGAAAAAGAGCAAAGGCTCAGAGGCCCAGATTCCACACTCAGTTGTGCAGCTTCCAGAGACAGCCGAGGAAAGTTTCTGCCTCCCTAGGCCCCACTTTGCCTCACAAGGACAGTAACAATTAGACAGGTCCAAGGCCTTCCCCAGCCCCTATGTCTGAATTAGGACCTTCTGGGCAATATCAGGCTGAGAACCATACTCACACAGACACAGAACACAGAACCCAGATCTAACTTTACCCAGAGTCCACAGGGGCAGCCCAGGCCCCACCCAGGAGAGCTTGGGCCTAGTTGTGGGAGATCTTACTTTAGATAAGGACAGTTCAGGTAACACCTCCACCCCCTCCCCAACTCAGGAGTCTCCATCTCACTGACCAGCCCAGATGCAACTCGCCTACTCCAAGCTATCCCCAGAGAAAGCCAGGCTTAGAAGGAAGGAGAAGGCCACCATACTTTCTCTCATGGAAGCCACTGGGTATCCTCCCCATTACTAATACGTTCACAAAGCCAGGTCCTCTCTGTCCCAGCTCATCTCTGTTGGAAATTCAGGTTCGCTCATGGAGACAGAGTCCCTGTTTCCAAACCCAGTAGGAGTCCCCTACTATCTCTGAGCCCAGATATGACCTTAGGGGTAAGAGAATGATAACCATGTCTGGCTGGGACTCCCTCCATTTCCTGGTCTGCCTGCAAGTCAACCCCAAAGATCGGCCTCTCCCGGCCCCACTCTCACCTGCTCCAGAGCTCACTCCAGATCAGGGAAGACTCCGGCTCCCAGATCAGGGCTTTGAGGCACCTCTCATGCCACCTCGGGGTCTCCCAGGTCACAAACAGGCCACCTGGTGATCTTGCTCCCGACGGCAAGCTCTCTACACGCTGCTGGCCTGGCCGTCCCTCTCCTCAGGTCCCCGCCTGCCTGCTGTCCCTCCCAGGCTGCCGGGCCAGGGGAACCAGGTTACTTGTTACGACTTGAGTCAGAGGGGAGGAGCAGGTGAGCAAGTCCTTCCCTGAACTAATCTGGCGGCTGGCAGTTGCCAGTAGGCAGCTCCTAGGCCTCTGCACTTCCGGGCTGAGGAGAGCAAGGAAAAGGGGCTCCCCATGAAAGAGAACCAGAAGGCAGTAGAACCAAGTTTCCTTAGCCACAAAGAACCCCAATACAGTATGCTGAGCTATGAAATACTTCAGGGCCCTCCTGTCCCGCATAGCTCTTCTTGCTTCTCTTGTACCCCACTTTCTCTTTCTAGAAGTTGAGGAATGTTAAGCGCCCCCCCCCCCCGAAAAGTAAAAAAGTCACTGTCTGCAGGGGGCATTACCAGGAACCCACAGACTCCGAAGGGTCACTGCTCTCCTTACACACAGCAATGGACCACAATCGGTCTTTCCCGGATTAGGATTAAAAAAACCCTCAGCCTGACTTGGAGGTTGTGGCAGGCACCTGTAGCCACTTGAAGTCTCAGCTACTTATGATCTAAGGCAGGAGGATCACATGAGCCCATATAGACTGAGGACCAGCGTGGGCCACGGAGCACGATACGATCTGATCTCAACAGAAAGAAAAAAAAAACACGGAAGGACAGGACAGCTGTGGGCTTCCCTAACTCACTGGTAGAGTACAAGCCAGGGCCTCAAAAAGAAACAAAACCAAATGGACAACAAAAACAGACCAGCATTGCTTTTGCAGAGACTAGAAAATGCTAGAGATGGAGGACCAAGCTGGGCTTTTTTTTTTTTTTTTAATCCCAGCAACATCACGAGCATCACATCACATCTGTAATCTACTCCAACACCCAGCAAGGCTGTCCACGGGGCACTGGCCCAAACAGCCTAACCATCCCTTATTCCAAACAAGAGCCACAGTAGCCTCCAAGCCTCAGCCCACTCAACAAACGCAAGGGATCAGTCACTAAGATGGAAGTTGGTCCCTGCAAAGTCAACCTCCAGGCTCCTCAGTCCACAAACCCTCAAGGAAAGGAAAACTTGCTCGGAGCACATTGCTGTGGAGTGTTGAGCAGAGCTGAGGCTGAGGGCTGCCTGCTCCCAGAGGCTACAAGTGTATACGGCCGACTGGCCTGCATCTCTCGCGTCTTTGTTCCATCACCTTTCATTCTTCACCTCTTAAGACCCTGCTGCTCAATATACACCCAAGTTGCTCTTTTTCCCAGCCCCTACAGAGCCCGGCCCTCACTCTCCATGCCCTAGCTGGCTGCTAAGACTCTCCTGTGCAAAGCTCTGTCTCAGTCTGCCACCACCCTTCACCAATTCCTTTCTATACACAAACCTCCCTCCCATACCTTCACATTCCTGTACACACCCTCTTTCCAAACAATGCTAGCCCCAGAGTTGTACAGGCTGACCACCTCCTCCATGCTGAGGCCCAGGGGCCCTCTGAGGGGACAGTCCCTCCCCACTGTGGGGAGCATGCTCTCTGAACCTCCCAAAGAATGCACAGCCCAGCCCAGTCCCTCCCCTCCCCTTCCCCAGTCGTCCACAATACTTCAGTCCCTTCCCATCCCCCAACAGGTTTGCATGCTCTTCCAGTGTCTGAGAGGGGTTGACCCTGGGCTTAAGACGCCTTGGCCCTCCACCCACCCACCCCCAATTCCAGCTGGGGACCATGGTAGAGTTTGTAGAATTAGCACATAGCTCAGGTTTTTTTTTAATAGCTCAGTTTTTTAATGCATAAAATAAAGACCAGTTATGAAGCCCAATTATTCTGAAATGCAGTTCTGAACCACAAAAAAAGGAACATGGATACTTCGTTATTAACATTAAACAAGACATTTCAAACTGCCCGCTGTACGAAACCATTTACATATAACCGACCTCCTGGGAAAGTCACAGGCATTGTTTCTACTGCTGCAGCCAGCCTAAGGTGTAAGTTGTGGACCCAATTAAGAACTCTGGCCTCAGGTAACCCCATCTGAATTCAGGGACCAAAAAAAAAGTGAAATCAGGTTAAGGCCTGTTAAACACCAGGACATAAATTACTTAAACCGTCTTCCAGGAAAAGCCTCCAGGCCTTCAGTAACGATTCTTACCGCCTGAAACCAGCTTTTCAAGAAACAGACTTGAGCAGAAGCCAGTTCAGGGACAACACCAACTCAAACCCCCTCAAGCAGAACGTAACTCCCCCCAACCCAAAGAAATACGCAACCTGTAAAGAGGCAAGCCTGGCAGCCAACTGGCAACTTCCTCACCGCGCACTGGTCAGGAAGAGTTTTGCTTATGGCACGCGGCCTCCTTGCAGGTAAGCTGTGTGTGCAGTGGTCTTGCAGAAACCCAGTGCTGGTACCGGCTTCTATTAAAGGTGGGTTAACAACAGGCCCTTGCTCACACCAATGGACTTACAAACCAACCTGCTTGCATTGATCCCTACTTTTTAAATACTCCAACTTCACATTTAGCATTCCCCAACCCAACAGAATCTCAGAGGTTGACAAACCAACAATCCTCCTGCCAAGGAGGCTGAGGAGAGACACCACCAAGGGGCAGGTGGGCACTCCTGGGGTCAATTGGAACCTGGAACCCGGCACCCAACTCTAGGAACCAGAAAGCTGACACTTTCTTGATCCCAGGTCCCAGAGCACTGGGCAATCGGGAAGGCCAACGACAGGTGAGGGAGTGGGGTTTCCTTGCTTTGCACTGGAACTCTATCTTGATGGAAGGCGGCCCTTCATACCCAAACTCTTTCCACAGACCTGTAACCAAACATATTAGCCCCCGCACCCATTCCCCGCTACCTCGACATTTCTTCTTTCACGTTTCTCTAATACGGTAAAACGTCAACGTTTTTTAAAACCAAGTCCTTCAACCTTAGCATTTCCACATCCCCAACAGCACCCGGCAAAGTACAGCTACCAGCATTCCCACAACTTTACTTAATGAATCAACAAATCAATGGCCAGCCTCGGGAGCCCACGGCTGGGAAAAGAAGGAAGGGAACTAAGTCGGGGACTCTCCCGGCAGGAGGGGTGGAAGACCATCCCCCGTAACTATTTTCTTTCTCCATTCTTCTCTCGGGCCACTGGGAAAGGTGTTCACCTCAACTGAGACAGGGTGGAGAACTCGGGCTAGCCGGGGATGCACCCTGAAATCAAACCTCCAAGGCTCTCCGTAAAAAGCCCCTTTGTCCTGCCCCCCAGCCCCTCCCCCACTGCGCCCTCTCCTTCCTGGCCGGCCAGGGACTCCGGCTCCTTTTGTTTGCCTGCTTTCTGGCTTTCCGGAACCTGGCCAGGAGACCCACCGGCCTGGGGAAGGGGGTCAAAGGAGAAAGGTTGAGCCGTTGGAAACAGTGTTGGAGTAGAAATTCGGGAATTCTCGACCTCTTGGTAAAAGTACCTCTTTTCCCTGCAAGACCCCCTTTGCTGAAGATGAAGACCACGGCTCAGGAGCTCGATCCTACCCCCCCTCCCCCAGTTCTCCCGCGCTTCGTTCACTAAGTTTCCGCCTTTTTCGCCTTACCTGTCCCACCGAGCTCTGGCGCCCCGCGCCTGCCCCTGCGTCCCCCGCGCCCGGCGCGCTGCTTCAAGACCTGTTGGTCCCGCCCATCTTCCCTCTTCCCAAGGCTCCCCCGGGCCTCCCCTCCCCGGAGGTATTTCATTTAACTTCGGCATTTGCAGCATCCCAAATGTTAAAGATCCCAAGACATCTGTCCCCTGGGGCATACCAAAGGCCCAGTGGAGAGAGGGGAAGATGCTACAAGGGATTCGAGATTCCGATCCAAGAGCGGGGCGGGGCCTCACGTTGAGATGGGTCAGTGCCAGCCCATGTGTGCGCTCTGCGGGAGCAACAGCGCGAGGGGCGGCGCTGCCCCCTACCTCCCGCATTCGGGCGGCCGCGTGGAGGGACACCCCCGGCTAGGCTGGTTTCCAAAATCCGGGCGGGATAAGGCTCGGCTAGAGGTCTTAAGGCCGCCTTTCATCCCCTCGCTCTGGCCCGGCTAGAGGCAGTTTTCATTCCGGAGACCCCTGCGTGGAAGAATGAAAGGAGGCGGCACGCCCCTCCCCTCCTCGCCTTATCCCTTCTTGCGGTGGGGACAGCGGCGCCGTCGACCTAGGGTCGCTTATCCTCCTGCGGCCGTAGCCGCGTACCTTTAGGGGCGGCCGGCAGAGCCCCGGCTGCAGAGAGGCAGGGCATATACTCCTAGGCAGCGCCTCCTGCTGCTTGCGGCGTGCCGGCGAAATCATCCATTCATTCAAACTTGCGCTTTCCTCTTTTCCTTGGTTCTATTTACATTTGTGCAGCCCTTGCCAGCGCCAAGCATGGAGATTCTAAGTTCAGACTCCTTCACTATAATTTTGAAGACCATGAACCAAGGATAATAGAGGCCGACCCTACCTGAGAGTCCCCAAAGCCTGGCCAGAGGAGTGTGCTATCTTAAGGCGGACTTTGACAGACAGGATGTTCAAGATATCTTAGAAAAGGAACACAGCAGGTCCTAGGAGCCGTAGGGAATGTTAAGATAAAGGTGAAGAGGCGGGAGGCTGCGACAGGCAGAGACCCATCCGGGAGCAGAGCGAGCAGTTGTGTGGAATTGTCTAGAAGGCTCACCCAAGCTCCAGTTAATGTTCTGTAGTCAGATCTGGGTTTACTTGGAACTGGTGTTGTTTGTTTGCTTATTTTGTTTTGTTTTGTTTTTTCTACTGACTGGATGCCTTTTCCTGATGAGTGTATGAGCTAGGTTGACTGAAGAAACCTAAGAGAAACTACATATACTAGTAAGGGTACTTAAGAGAAACAGACCTGGTAAGAGGTGGGGGAAGTCACCAGAATGTGAACCCTGACAAGTGCAGAACCCACAGAGCGTGAGTCCCACCTACCCAGGTAAGGAAGTCTGCTTTACTCACAACCCACTGATTTAAATATTAATCTCATCTTTAAAAAGAAAATCCTCACCACAACACCCAGAACAATGTTTGGCCACTTATCCTGTGTTCTGCAGTCTAGCCAAGATGATAAAAATTAATCTTCACTTTCCTGAAGGCCACTGACAGAGGAGGTAATGTGAGCAAGGCAACACATTAATCAGATGACTTTGGTAGGAGCGAAGGAGAGCAGAGCCTGGCTCTAAGGAAATCTGGAGTGTAGATGACCTTTTGTTGTGTAACAATTTCCTCTAGACATTTGAGACATTCGACATTCCATACTGCAGGGAAGTTCCTTGTCTAGGAAAGTAAACAAGTCAAAACAGCTTCAGGAAGTCCCTGAAACTGACCAGATTCACTAGGCTCCTCCATGCCAGAGTTAGCTATAAAAACTGAGGTTCCCTCTTAGACTAAAGGGAGCTCAGCTACAAAGAAAATTCTCTGACAAGCAAAACTGTAAAAACCCTGAGACCAGACCAGCTAGCTGCCTGGAAGAAACAGAAACCAACCAAGTTGCCTGGAAGAGGTTTAGACTAAGGTACCTAAAAAGATACTCTCTAACCTGTTGAACACCGTTCCTGGCTTTGTGAGCTGTCTGCCATGCTAGGGGTGAGCGTTTGTGATGCAGCTTGTCTTTGAGCCATTTCTGCCCCTGTCAGCAACCCCAACACAACTCATTGGTTTACCAAATTGGACCTTAGTGGTACCCTTTACTTGGGCCTGTCTTGAGTTCCCTATCTGGCATAAGTAGACATGTGTTGTATTTTCCCAGGAAAGGTTAATCACACAGGCCGTCTGTGAGGGTCTAAGCCTAGGTTATGGCAATGAGTGGGACTGGGCGACGCGAGAGCTCTGCAGGAGGTGGACCTGGCTTGAGTTGGTAACGGACTTCAGTGGGCAGCAAGGAGGGATGGGGTACAGAGTCCCAACGTTCCTGGCTTGAGAGCTCAGTTTAAGCCGCATTTGTTTTAGAATATCAGCGATCCTGTCCTGCCTGATGAGCAGTAAGCTTTAAAGCCCAAGAAAAGGTAGAGGAAAAAAGTTGGGGAGCCCTTAGCATGATGATCTGAGAAAACTATAAAATGAGAAAAGACCCAAGAGGGGAAACTTTGGGAACTTTTAGAACTAGGCAAAGGACACCTTTGGGGTTGCCACTATTATCCGTGATTGCTAATACTGATTATCAGCTTGACCAGGTCCAGATTCACCTAGGAAATGGGTTGCTGTTCATGGCAGCCAGGGACTTTCTAGGCTTTCTGCTTCCTGAGTGTGGATGCAACTCAGCCACGTTCCTGCTGCCTCATCTTCCTCTGATAAGGAATTATTACCCTCACACTCTTTTTTGTTTTGTTTTTTTGAGACAGGGTTTCTTTGTGTAGCCCTGGCTGTCCTGGACTCACTTTGTAGACCAGGCTGGCATTGAACTCACAGGGATCCGCCTGCCTCTGCCTCATGAGTGCATGGCCACCACATCGGCCTCTTTTTTTTTTTTTTTTTTTTAACCAAACATTTATTTATTATGTGTACAGTGTTCTGCCTGCAAGTCAGAAGAGGGAACCAGATCTCGTATAGATGGTTGTGAGCCACCATGTGGTTGCTGGGACCCTCAAACTCTTAGCCAAAATAAACAATTCCTTCTTGCTTTCTTTTGTCGGGCATCTTGCCACAACAGCTAGAAAAATAACATAGAAATTTGGGACCAAGATGTGGGGGGTGGCGGGGGGTGGGGTGGGGCAGGGAGCCATTGCTGTGATCAGGCTGACTGTATGAACTGTAGGCTTTTGTAGCTAGTTTTCAGGAGTAACATGGAAGAGTTTGCAGCTTCAAACTCCAGAAGCCATAGACTGGGAGTGCTGTAAATAGAGCTTAGTGGGCCGTTCTGGTGGGAGTTAAAAAGGCCAGTGTGGTGGTTTGAATAGGAATGCCCCCAAAGACTCCTGTGTTTGAATGCTTGGCCCACGGGAGTAGCACTGTTAGGAGGTGTGGCCTTATTTGAGTGGGTGTGGCCTTGTTGGAGGATATGTGTCACTGTTGGGGGTGGGATTTAAGGTCTCCTATGCTTCAAGCTCTGCCCAGCATGGGACATGGGCCTTTTCTGTTGCCCATGGTGGAAGGGTCAGAGATCAAGATATAGAACTCTCAGCTCCTTCCCCAGCACCATGTCTGCCTGCATGCCACCATGCTTCCTGCCACAATGTTAATGGACTAAACCTCTTGTAAGCCAGCCCCAGTGAAATGCTGTCCTTTATAAGAGTTGCCTTGGTCACGGTGTCTCTTCACCATAACTAAGACAGCCAGAATGCTGAAAAGAACAGAACAGTGGAGGCCCAACTGAGGAGGTTCCCCAGGGGATCGAGGATTCCATCAGGAACAAGGCCCCAGGCCGTTGGAGTTATATTCTGTCAAAGAATCTGTCTTCATTCTGCCCGTGCCTTGAGACTGAATTGAGAAGTGATTTGCTAACTTGTTTGATGGGAGAATTCCCGAGACAGGAGCATGCATTCCACCTGGTGGCCTTCTCCGATTCAGGCTGCTCCAAGTGATTATTTGGATCTATCATGAGGATGAACAGAAGGAAGAAGAATGTAAAGTTTGCATGGAAATATGTGTACACATTTAGAGTTATCCATAGGGAGTGGAAGAAAGTAGCAGTAACTGTTAAAAGGGTCAGCACTATTAAAAACACATTTTCTACCAAGTGCGGTGCTGCATACCTTTAACCTCAGCCCAGCCAGGTGAATCTCTGTGAGTTCTATGGCCAGCTCCAGCTACAAAATGAGACCTGGTCTCAAAAAATAAACAACCAAAGGTTACTTAAGGGCAAGACCCCATCCAATGAAGGTTCCAACTTGGGAAAATGCAAATGTACCCAAAAGGAAATCACTTGAACCAACAATACCATTGAAGTGGTTTCTTTTCCTTTCTTTCTTTCTTTCTTTCTTTTTCTTTTTTTTTTTTTTTTGGATTTACTTATGTATGACTGCACATAAACTTGCACGCGAGAAGGGGGCATCAGATCACATTATAGATGGTTGTGAGCCACCATGTGGTTGCCGGGAATTGAACTCAGGACCTCTGGAAGAGCAGACAGTGCTCTTAACCACTGAGCCATCTCTCCAGCCCTGAAATGGTTTCTGATTCAAAACAGTTTCCCTAAGAAAGTGTCATACACAAAGTCTGAAGTCCAATGATACGCACAAGTATGAGTACCACACCCCACCACCACCAAGAGGAGGGCCTGGCTGCTTCTCAAGCTGTCATCGGAACTTTGTAACTATCCATACAATACTGAATTACCAGGCATAGAAGATGCAAGAATGAGGAAGTTCATGGAGGCTTGCACCAAAGTCCCTAAAAGCCAGTCAGCCAGGCAGGGTGTGGAAGGGTCAGAGTTCCTTGCAAGGAGGTCAAGACACCATTGCACATAGCTGTAAAAGTGAGGCCCCAAGTTGCTTGCAGTGCAGCCTCCGGGGATGGTGGAGATGACAAGGGCCATGGGAGTGATGGCTGTTCTTGGTTGTCAACTTGACTATATCTGGAATGAACTATAATCCAGAAATGAAGGGCACACCTGGGAGAGTTGTTCGGCTTCACTGGAAGTGTGTGAGCCCACTTCTAATCTTGACCTTTGAGGTAGGAAGACACACACCTTCAATCTGGATCTTAAGGCTGGAAGGGCCTACACCTTAAATCCAAATCTTGAGGTGAGAAGACACATTTAATATAGGCCATATCTTCTGTTGAAAGTCTATATTTGAACATAGAAGGAAATTTTTGCTGTTTGCCCTTGCCTTGCTAGCACACTCATTCCTTCACTGGCATTGGAACCTATTTCTTGGGATTCCAGCGTATACAGAAGACCGGCTGAGACATCCAACCTGGGACTGGTTCTTAGACTTTTCATCCACAACTAACCAATGTTAGATTAGCTAGACTGCAGCCTGTAAGTCATTCCAATTAATCATATCTATATCTATATATCTATAGAGAGGGGAGAGTCATTCCATAACTTCTATGATTCTAGAGAACCTTGACTAATACAGTGGGCCATCTGCCAAGAAGTAGAGCCAGCTCAGGAGATAGAGAGAGAGACTATGTGTTTTATAGGCACAGAGAATGAAGAGGCAGGGCTACCCAAGCCCTATGGAATCCAGAGATTCCATCAGGAGCCCCAGATGCTAGTCATGTTGCTACAGGATTTGATGTTTTCCCAGAATGGGTTTGGTCTTTCTTTGGGTCCATCATTTCTTCCTATGACCCCATTCCTCACAGTTGAATATTCATTCCATGCAATTGTATATTGAAAATATATAATTTATTTTTATTTCAATGGAACTCGAGAGTGCTTTTGATTATCAGGAAAAACTGATTTTCAAACAGTGTTGGGAATACTAAAGGTTATGGGGACTTTTGAAGTTAGACTAAGCCCAGTTTTCATTATGATATGGCCCTGAGCCTATGAGGACATAGAATAGGTTATGGATTTATCATAATGTTTGTGTCAAGTTGACAAGAGGTAGACTTGTGATAGCTAATATTGTCAGCTTGGCAGGGTCTAGAATGACCTGTGAGGAAAACCTTTGGGGATATCTGTAGGGAGAGTCTAGATTGGCTTAACTGAGTTGGGAAGACATACCCTAAATGTGGCTGGTAGTATTCCATGAGCTGGGGTCTGCGGTTCTTTACTGTGCCTTCACTGTGGTCCAGTGATCTGTGGTCCACTACTTCACACTCCTGCCACTGCATCTTCCTCACTTTGGTGGGCTGTATCCTCAAATTGGGAGCCAGCAACGCCTTCCTTAAGTTGCTGTTGTCAAGTATTTTATCACAGCAACAAGTATCTACAACTAATCAGAATAGGGTGGTTTACAAAACAGATCTGTGGCCCCAGCCCTGGCCCCACCACATACTCACCGATACCTTTGCTCTAGGTGAGAAGTAAAATCTTCTAAAGGTACCAACTCTGGGCAGAGGTAGGGATGGGAGTCTCTGGGTGTCAGGAAAGTGATGAGATATACCGAGAACAGGAGTGCAAACGCTGTGTGTCCCGAGCATCGCATCACAGCATGTCCTTGGGAAGTGACAGAACCTCAGCAGGGACGAGAGCTTTGGGCTCCAGATCTCCTGCATTGATAGAGTCTGAGATCCCATGTGTCTGCGGAGCATGAGGAACAAGAATCCTCAGCAGCCTAGAGCACTGAAGACACCAACCTTCCCTAAGCCTTTAGATTCTACATTTAAAATAAAAAGGACCATTTCTTCCTTCCTAGGCATAAAAAAAAATCAATGCAATTTATATGTGCTGTCTCTTGAATAATTTACCCCCAAAGCTCATGTATTGCAAAGCTGATATCGCAATTCAAAAGTTGATGACTTTAAAGGTGGAGTCTTGGGTAGTAATCAGGATTAGATTGAATTTGTAGAAGGAGTATCTTGTGTATTGTATGGATGCACCAATGTCAATTATGAATTTGATGACTTGTAGCTTATGCAGGAAATAGGAGGTGCGGGACATCCAGTAGATGGGAGGGGGCGGGGGCGGGGGGATTCTGGGATAAAGCAAGGCAAGGAATCTTCAGCCAGCAGGATGTGAGGAGGATGGAAGTGTGGTACCTGGGCTCAGGTATCCAGACACATGGCAGAATGTAGATTAGAACAAGTGGATTATTTTAAGTTAAGAGCTAGTCAGAGAAGAACCTAGAAATATGGCCTAGGCATTTGTATAATGCTTAATGCATCTCATAATTTCATATTCCAGGAGATTGGGACTGTGAGGAAGAAGCTTCCACAACATGAGGTCGTGAAGGTGGGGCCCTCAGTGTGGTAATTGCCAGCTTTGGAGGCTGAAAAGCCTGCTGATAGCCTGTCTGCTCCTCTTACAGTGTGATGTCCTTTTCCTGCTGCGGCAAAAGAGGGTCCTTGCCACATACCAGCACCATGCTGTTTTGGTGCTCTTTGTTTGGGGATTTTGTTATTGTTGTTTCTGTTTTGTTTCATACACGGTCTCAGGATGTAGCTCTGGCTGGCATAGAACTTGCTATGTAAACAAGTCTGGCTTCCAGCTTGACAGAGATCTGCCCTGCCTTTGCCTCCCAAGGGATTACAGTTGTATATCACTACACCAGGCAGTATTTTGTTTATTTAACTACTCAGTTTCAGAGTAATTAATCAGCCGATTGGCCTAAGGTGGTTATGTTAGTTACTCTTCTCAGTGTTGGGAGAAGAACACCTGGCAGATGCAACTTACGGAAAGAAAGGGTTATTTGGGCTCACAGTGCAAGACAGTCTATTGTGGAAGGGAAGATGCCAGTGGTAGGAGCATCCACAGTGATAAAGCAGGTGCTAGCTGGTACCCAGCCAGTCCCTTCCACTCTAATGCAGTCAGGACCCCATGCCATGGAATGGAGCCATCTACACTTAGGGCGAGACTTCCCACTTAGTTAACCTAACCTAGAAGTCTTTGAGGGCAAAGACTTGCCTGGAGGCTTGTTGCCATGGTGATTTTTAACCTCATCACAAGGGTCTGGGGTTTGTAGGGTAAAGTTTGCTGTGCTACTGTTACCATCTGCCAGACGAGGAAACTAAGGGCCAGAGTGCACAACTACTAAGTTGGCTTAGAATGTGAGGACCCAGCTTCTGTTGCTGTGGCTCGGCGCTTGCTGAAAACCTTAGATGCCAAAGGGACTGAGTGGTTAAGGAATAAAAAAATGTCAGGTATAAGAATTCTGGCCCTCAAGCATCAAACTGTTTTGTTTATGGTCCTACAACTCATTCTTAGCTTTGGTTTTGAGTTGGGGAAGGGAGATGAGATGAGCCCAAAGGTAGATAGAGAACTCAGTATGAAAATGCGGGCTGTCTTATAGGGCAGCCACCACAAATGCTATCACAAGAAAATACTTCTGTTTTTTAAAAAATAAAAGCTGGAAATACATTTTTTCATGAAAAAGATTGGCTAGACATATTGAGTCATTTGGCTAAGACTCGAGCGGTTGGCTGGGTGGTGGTGGTGCGCACCTTGATCCCAGCCCTTGGGAGGCAAAGGTGAGCAGAATTCTTGAGTTCCAAGCCAGCCGAGTCTATATACAGATTGGGTTTCAAGACAGCCATGGATACACACAGAATCCCTGTCTCAAAAAACAAACAAACAAAATCTCAAGCAGTTGAATAAATGTTTATCCCTTAGGCTGTGCTGCTGTCCATGTCACAGCAGAGGCCTTCGAAGCCTAGCACCCAGGAGCTTTGAACACTGTCAAAACCCAGGGCTGGAGAAGCAGTGGAGAAGCAGGAATTCTGGCGTCAGAAACCCAAGCTCAGACCAGCAGGAAGTACATGGAAGGTGCAGACTGGGAGAGTCAGCTAAGCTCCATTCATTTTCTCTTCTTCCTGCTTGGCTGAAGAGGCAAAGGCTCTCATGGTTGTACACATGGTTTTGTTTTGATCCCAAGTGTGGGATGGGGAACAGACTTGTGAGAGAACAGGTGATGTTTATCCATTGGAAGAGGAACCACCTCGTGCGGGGGCTTGGTTTTTCCAGCTGAAACACATCTTAGTACAGACTCTGAGAGGATATATATGTGTGCATGCGTGTGTGCGTATGTGTGTGTGTGTGTGTGTGTGTGTATGTGTATGTATGCATGTATGCATGTATTTATGTGTGTGTGTATGTATGTATGTATGTATGTATGCATGTATTTATATATATGCCCAAAACAGGAGGCAGGGCTTTTTAGGTCTTGGTATTGTGTTGTTCATTACTCCATTTTGAGACACTCCAAGAGAGAATCACTCCAGCGAAGGCTTCGAGGCTCTGGGTTCCAGCTGCTGCCCTGGGCTCTGGCTGCTGCCCTGGGCTCTGGCTGCTGCTCTCTGGGTTCCGGCTGCTGTTTCAGGTTCCAGCAACAACTTTGGTGGAATTGCTGGTCTGCTGAAATCCTACCAATTATGCCAGAGGAATTGCCCTGCTCCCCACCCCCTACAGGAACTGAGTATAAAAATGGTCTCCATCTCCTGTTCCCATTAACCTCCTTTCTCTCCTATCTAGGGTAGGTGGATTGGAAGGGAGGTGTAAGCATTAAAGAACCCCAAATAAAGTAGGTTTGGAAAGGGTCAAAGCCCACACTGTCTTCTAGCTCATGGGCTGTCTAGAAGGAGACTGGAAACTGACTTCTCGCCCACCGGGCAGGCGAGGGCAGAGGGAGCACACAGCCCTCTGGAAGCTGGGCCTGTCGTTTGTACCTCAGCAGCCTCCTTCAGAGGGAGGACACCCCCCCCCCCCCCCCAACCCCCCCCCCCCCGTCCCGCCCCAGGCCCTTTCTGTCTTTCCTTCAGAAGCTGTTCTGCTCTGTCTGTCCATCCTCAGGCCTGGTAGAGGAGGGAGCTCACTCCATATTGTCTCCTCCTGGACTCTTAAGAGCCAGGTGAGGGAAGAGAGGCCATGGTTAGCCACCCAGACACTGTCCTATCAATGTCTTGGCAAGAAGCTCTCTGGAAACCCCAGAATGACTGGGCCAAGGCCTGCTTCCTCTTCTGACCGCATCCTGCAAGCTGGGGCAGGTCCCAGCAGGCACTGCCTGGAGACCTCTGCGGCTGTAGCTAGAACTCTTGATCCAAGCTGGGCTCCAGGAGGGTAGGTAGCTCCATGAACTGCGAAGGACTGATTTGCAGGGCCAAGCCGGGGCCTTCTGTTGGCTGCCACAGGGACAAGAACTGAAAGTGGCCAGGACACTGAGTCTGAATTGCTGCTGAAGACAGGACAGGCCCAGCCCTGAGGTCATACCCCAGACTTGCATGAGACAGGCCACTCCCCCAGCACCCTCTGGCCATCGGTTCTGCTCTAGCTTCTAGATTTTTCTGAGTCCTCTCCAGGGCTCCCATTAGTCTTCTCTTGCATGTTTTTTTCCACCCTTTCTGCTTCCATCTTTCCCTTCCTCTCCAGCCCTTCTGTCCTGGCCCTCTAGGCTTCTGTAGGACTTGAGAGGCCACAGACACGTACGTGTCCTTGTGGCTCTGTGTGGGTCACTGATCACTGACATATTTCCTGCTGTCCTTACTTAAGCTCATCCTCCCATGCGAGAACATTAGGAGGCAATACTTGCCACGAGTCCTGGCCACAGTTGGTTTGCATCCAAGGTCTTCTGTAGGTCTAAAACCACCCACAGGAGGTGATAGAAGTGATGGGGAGAGGGCTGAGGGTCTATCCCAGCTGGGATACCTCATTTCCTATGTCCATGTTAGTAGAGACTTGGACCTCACTTAGCTTCCGTCCCCTTGAGGACCACCTGCCACCAAGCCCTGTAGCTCCTCTCAGCCTCTCATTTCTGGAGGCCCAAAGAAGATTTGAAATAGTAAGGTAAGAGTGAATTGTGTTTCGTTTTGTTCTGTTTTTAAGGTAAAACTAAATGCAGTAGTGGAGAGATGTTAATCTGGGGCTGTATCCAACACAGGACCCCTGGACCCCAAGGATGTTTTGCTTTAAGCCTTCCACAGGCCTCTAGGGAAAAACCTTTGGGTTCTTCAGGAAAACCTTGCTTGAAGTCAGCTACAATGAGGTCTAGGGACTCACTGGTCTAGTCTTGCCTGTTTCCTCCCTGGCAGTGGCAGTCCCTTCCAGGCCAGGGGACAGACCCAGGTCCCACCAGGGCTGCAACCTAACGACCGGCCCTCCCACATGTGTTTGTACTGCATCAGGGTGCTTCTGGACAGGCTTTGTAGACCAGGCTGGCCTCGAACTCACAGAGATCCTCCTGCCTCTACCTCCCTGAGTGCTGGGATTACATGCATATGCGACCACACCGGGCTGCCCTGGAGGATTTTAAGACCTGGGTAAGCAGAGAGAGAGAGACTGTCAGCTGAAGGGGCTGAAGGCGAGTGTCTGGTGGGCATCAGGTTACCCTGGTCACTTGCCCTAAAGGGCAGCTCCATGGAACTTTCTAGTTAAAAGATCCAGTTTGAGGATTTAGCTCTTGTCTCTTCCTCCTGAGAAAATCTGATTGATTCCGTGCTCCTGAACTTTGGTGAGTGACCCTATCAGTCTGGTCTGCTGGGCTCAGTGTGGTAACACCTGTCTACTCTGTAGAAAACTACAGGAAATTATGCCAGAGACCCTCAATTTCTTCCTTTGTAAAGTAGATGGGTTGGGATCCTCATTCTCCTGCCCACCTTTGTGGCCATGACAGTGAACCCACACACATAAAACACTTCTTAGCATTAGGCTTTGCCCATAGTAATCATCCAATAAATGGTAGTGCTTTTAAAAGAGATGCTTTCTTACATTTCTAGTCTACAAAAACAATACCCCATTTTCTTCTTCCTCACTTCTAACCCTCAGGAAAACAATGCTTAGATTTCTGCATGGTTATATTTGTGAAGATCCAGACCTGTTTGCCAGTACCATCTTCCACTTCCTGTGGCTTTGGGACTAGGCTGCTTCAAAAGGCCAGGCACCTCCTGTGTCGGGGGCCAAACCGGAGCTGTGGCTGGGTCCCCCAGCAACAAATTAATACCTAACATCTTTGGCTGCTCTTAAGATCTCTTAGGTACGAGGAGAAAAGAGGAAGGTGGTTTTCACTGAGGTTGGACGGTAGCTGTCTACTTAGTGGAAATAGGCCATGTGTGACTTCTTCCTCCCTCTGTCTTCAAGCTCTGACCCCAACCCCTGCCCATCCCCAGTCCTCTGTGAGTTCACTTAGGTCAAAGCGGTGGTGTGTCTATTTGCTCATAGCCACACATACTAAAGAGTTCTAGTGGGGAGCTGTTGGTGAGGAAATGGGGCTTCAGGAGAAGGGTTCAATCTGTCTAATGAATTCCTTTCTACCGATCATGTAGACTTAGAAAAAAAAATTTTTTTTTGAGAGACATAAGATCTTATGTAGCTCAGGCTGGCCCTGAACTTGCTGAGTAGCAGAGGATGAGTTTGAACTTCTGGTCTATCTGCCTCTGCCTCCCCAGTGCTTGGATTACAGGCGCGAGCCATCATGCCTGGTAAATGGTACTGGGATTCAACCCCGGGGCTCTACGCATGCGAGACAAGCCCTGTGCTGGCTGAACTACACCCTAGCCTCAGACTTAGTGATTATTAATGTGGCCCTATATTTTCTTGTTGATACTGATTTTAATTTAAAAAAAAAAGGTTTTAGGAAAGCAATATGCTAAGTAAGTGTCTGGAGAAGGAGCATGGACAGGCAGGACGTTTGGAATACTTGAGCTTTAAGGGGTTCAGGAAGTCCTTTGATCCAACCCCAAGAAGTCTTCTGATCTGTCCCAGTGTCAGGACAGAGGGCAGCAGGCTGTCAGTGTGGGGTGTGACACTTCAGCAGAGCTGTCATTGTGGAGACCTCTCAGCTCAGGGTTCTCTCCGAGCTCTGGAAGGCCATATTTAAAAATAACATTTTAAGCCAGGTGCGATGGCGCACGCCTGTAACCCCAGCACTCAGGAGGCGGAGGCAGGTGGATCTCTGTGAGTTTGAGGCCAGCCTGGTCAGTAGAGTAAGTTCCAGGACAGCCAGGGCTATTACACAGAGAAACCCTGCCTTGAACAGAAAAGTAAGT
>OU015747.1:92781392-92784133 GCA_907169655.1 Acomys percivali
GCCAGCCTTTGTCTGGAGTTTCCCTCTCTCTTTTTCTCCCCTCCTTCCCTCCCAGTCCTGCCCTTTTCCCCCCCCCCCCCCCCCTCCCCCCCCCTCCTGCTGCAGGAACTCTAGCTTTTTACCTGCTAGGTTAGGGATCAGCCTGGGGCCAGATGTTGACCTTTTCGACTCCAGGGCAGCCCCACAGGTCCCTGCACAGTAAAAGGATGGGGAGGGACAGCAGGGCCTGGAACACGTTAACCGGAGGACGTGCTCTTAGGGAACACATCTGTCTGAAATACCATCCCTTACAAAGCACTTTCAAGAACATCGTTTCCTTTGATCTGTGATAGAGCAGAGCAGATATGATCACCCCAGCTTCAGCTTAGAAGCCTGGGTGAGGGGCCCAGGGACAGACAACTGAATGTGACCATGGGGGAGCCAAGTCCTGGTCTAATGCTAGCTTCTTTGTATTGGGAGTATCAATAGATGCTAATGGCCCTTAAAATGCTTATAAATGCAGGGGAAAGGCTCTGTGGCACTCTTATTCTAACACAGACGTTGCTCACACTTATCGCATTTTCTTCTATCCGTTCCCTGTGCCCTTTAATGAAGTATAACTATCATCAGACATAGAATGCAGCATCATTTCTTTCACTCTTCACATTATGTCACATGATGACTAGTCCCTGTCATTTATCTAGTCATTTACCAGCCATTTATTTGGCAGTAGTCAATACTTGCTGCATGGGGACTATGCTCTAGGCACTGGGGACACAGCATGATATCAACTGAAAAATGCCTGTACTCATAGAGTACATATTCCTATCAGAGGGTTAAACATGCAAATAAAATATCTGGTGGTTCTATTAGTGAACAGCAAGGGGAAAGGGTGGCCCACGCCTTTAATCCCAGCACCCAAGAGGCAGAGGCAAGTGGATAGCTGTAAGTCTGAGACCAGCCTGGTCTACAAAGTGAGTCCAGGACAGCCAGGGCTACACAGAGAAACCCTGTCTGGAAAAAACAAACAAACAAAAGAACAAAGATTATGTTGATCCAAAGAATGGTGCTGCCTAATTTTATAGCCACTTGATACAAGCTCTGGAGTCTTTGGGGGTAAAAAAAAATTGTTGTTGTTGTTGTGTTTAAGGCAGGGTTTCTCTGTATAGCTCTGGCTGTCCTGGAACTCACTTTGTAGACCAGGCTGGCCTCCAACTCAGAGAACCACCTGCCTCTGCCTCCTAAGTGCTGGGATTAAAGGTGTGCATCACTCCCAGTGCTAAAAAAAAAAAAAGATTCTTAATTGAGAAAAATACCCCCACTAGACTGACCTGTTGGCAAGCCTGTGGGGGTTTCAATGAGTGGTTGATATTTCAGGGCCCAGCCCGTTGTGGGTGGTGATACCTCAGGACAGGTGGTCCTGGATGGTATAAGAAATTAGCCTGGGGAAGACTCGAGGGCCAAACCAGTGAGCAGCATCCTCCATGACCTGTGCATCAACCCTGGCCTCAGTCTCCTGCCCTGACTCCCTTCAGTGATGGACTGTAATGTAGAACCCTACACTGAAATAAACCCTTTCCTCCTCAAGTTTTTTTTTTGGCATAGTGTTTTATCTCAGCAATAAAACCCTAATTAAGGGACATGTAACATTTCCCCCCAACAAAACCAGTGCCGACAATTTTTCCATCCTTA
This sequence comes from Acomys percivali, assembly GCA_907169655.1. Lineage (NCBI taxonomy): Eukaryota > Metazoa > Chordata > Mammalia > Rodentia > Muridae > Acomys > Acomys percivali. The sequence goes on from OU015747.1 coordinate 92,783,064, forward strand.
GAATCAAAGTGTAGGGAGGTTATTTAACTTTTGAAATTTACTTTCTTCTTCTTGGAAACTTACCTGTCAACATTTCCTGATTTCTCCTCAAATGACATCTTAAAATTTGCATTTTAGTCTCTCATAGTCATGAAAGCATAGCATTACATTTTTAAATTTAGGGCTTTTTTTCCTTCTAGGTTTAAATCTTTAAAAACTTCTCTTACTCAGCAATCCATCTTTCATTGTTTAGGATTATTGAATTAGGAAAGAGTAGAAGTAAATGAATATATAGTTAAGGAGTCTGGACATTTTTAAAAAAATATTTTTTATTAATTTATTCACATTACATCTCAGTTGTTATCCCATCCCTTGTATCCTCCCATTCCTCCCTCCCTCCCATTTTCCCCTTACTCCCCTCCCCTATGTCTGTGACTGAAGGGGACCTTCTCCCCCTGCTTTTGCTCATAGGGTATCAAGTCTCTTCTTGGTAACCCGCTATCCTTCCTCTGAGTGCCACCAGGCCTCCCCATCCAGGGGACGTGGTCAAATGTGGGGCACCAGATTTCGGGAGTCTGGACATTTAAGGGATGGGAATATGTGCGTCTTTAAAGTTCTTGATGAAAATGGACAGCTGCTCACCATAAGGTTTTAGTTTGTTTTCCCTCCACAAGCTATTCTTAGCTCCTGCACCCACGCCTCATCTCCATCACCAGGATGTGGAAGCTCATTCTCCACAAAACAAGGAAAGGTTTCCAAGGAGCACTTGACAGCCCATCTGAGTGCTGCACCCCAAGACAGGGACCTGCTCTTCATGCTGTGCACAGCTCTGTGCTGGGAGCAGAAGGGGGCGGCCCAGAATGTCAGTTTTCAGTAACCATGGGTGGGGGTGGGGCAGATAAAAACTTCCTGTGGGTTCTGGGTTCGAGAAGCCTTCTCTGTCTTTGTCTTCAGGGAGCTCAGCTGAGAAAGTGGAGATGCACCTAGAAGGCAGAGCTGTCCTAGCAGCCTAGAGCAACACCTGTTCTGTAAGCTTCGGTCTTGACACACACACACACACACACACACACACACACACACACACACACACA
>OU015747.1:92784143-92794180 GCA_907169655.1 Acomys percivali
ACACACACACACACACACACACACACACACACACACACACACACACATTAATGAGGGTCAGCACCCCTGTCCCAACACCTCTGGGGCCTTCACCCCAGGAAGCACTGGTGAGGATAGGAAGGGCTATTATGGTATAGACTGAACTCTTAGACTTGAAAGTGCCCAAAGCACATCTTGCTGGCCCAAGTGACCTGTAGGCTGCAAGCCTTGTCGCTCACAGGACATGGAGGGTGATGTGCCGAGATGTTCTTTTTGACAAAAGCAGCAGCAAGATGGAGTCAAGGTGGGTTGTGATACTAAATATACCCCAAGCCAATGGTCTTAAGTGCTAGCGAGAATGCAGTGGTGCTGGATGAGAAGAGGGCAAACAGCCTGAGAGAATGCCCATCTTCAGACCCAACCTAGCACTGGCCATGTGGGTACTCCACAACCCAGCCGGGATGTGCTTCCCAGGTGTTCCTGAGAGCTACTCTGGTCAGGGAATCCCTTTCTCTCGATGATCAAAATGTTCCTAAGCCAAAATCTTCTCAAATTCAAAGATTTACTTTCTAAGTCTTCCAGAAGCCTCAGAGGATGAACCAGAGTCTGAAATGGTTAATTCCAAACATTTGTACTGGAAGGGCTCCCAAGAACGTGAGGATAGGTGGGGATGCTGGACCACATTTAAAAATCAAACTTACACATCTCGTCTTTGAAATGACACCTGGCAGGCAGATGCTGTACATCTTCCTCAATTTTTTTCCCCCCGCTTTCATCTTGCAACCTTCAAGATGTGAGATGTCCTTTAAAAGACAAATTCCCTCTCAGGTGCAGCTGGCCCTCCCCTGAAGTGTCTAAACAACTGAGTTGAGTTTGGTCTGACCGTGTGACACACCTTCTGCCATTCATTTCACTCTGGCTGTTCAAGTACAAGACACGGTTGCCAACTAGAGTTTTTGTTTTTGTTTTTGTTTTTTAGCTTTGTATTTTTTAAACGTTTTTTATTTTTTTACATATATATTTGTTTTATGACAACAGAAGTTTTTATTGAGATATGAACTCACAGAAAAAACCTGGGATCCCTGGTTGAGTGAGGGGGGGGGGGGAATCTGAACACCCACTGACAAGTTTCCGATCCCAGCATTCAAAGGAAGGCCTGAACAACTTCCAAGGTGAGTCCCACAGAGGTACTGTGAGGGAACAGGTGGGAAGGACCAAATTAGGCCGCTCACCCTGGGCTTCGTTACCATGTCTTCGGCGAGCCTTTGAAAAACTAAAAGCCGACATGGGCACAGAGCCATGACCAGAGCGAGAGAGCTGTCACTCCTGGCATTGCTAAAGAGCTGGCACAGAGAAGAAACTTCTCAGAAGACAGCTTTTGCAGGGGGAAGAAGAGAAACAAGAAGGGCCATTGGGAGTCTGGGTTGAACAAGGGAACCCCCTTCCCTCCCACCTCCAGGTTGGTGTCTACAACCTTTCTTGCTCTGGGGAAAATTAAGGAACAACCCCCACCCTTCCCCATGCCTGTCAGTCTGTGAGACAGCCAGTCTTCGTTCTGAGAAAGCCAATGGACAGTCCCCAGGCGCATCTGGGAGCACGTCACCTCGATGTGGTTCCTCTCTTTGGGGCTCCGCGGCTGCTCTACCTGCTTGCCCCTGGGAGGCTACGAGGCAGCGGAGGCAGCGTTCGCCTTCGGAGACCGGCCCCACAACCCCGAGCCGTCGGAGAGAGAGGAGGCCGAGTTGATCCTGCGCACCTGACGCCCGGTTCGCGAGCACATCCCGAACCCGGCCCGGGAGCGGAATGAGCGGTCCAACAGGAGGTAGATGACCGGGTTCGCACAGCTGTTGACAAAAGCCAGGCAGGTGGCGACGGTCAGACCCCAGCGCAGCGCCAGCAGCAGCGAACAGGACAAGGGCAGAGCCCGGAGCCGCGCCAGGTGGAAGACGGCACGCAGGATGCCGAAGGGCAGCCAGGAACCCACAAAGACGCTTTCCACGGCGAAGATGATGCGCAGCGAGTTGCTCCGGGTCCTACCCACACGCGGCAGGCGGCGCGACACGCGGCAGTAACAGGTCAGGGTCACAGCCAGCGGCAGCGCGAAGGTCAGTAGTAGCAACAGCAGACCGAGGCCCTGGAGCGCATCCGAGGGCTCCTCGGCGCACTGGCTGCCCACGCCGTCCAGGCTCGGCTTCAGGCCGCGGTACAGCAAGGCAGGCAGACCTGCCAGGAACGCCGCAGCCCAGGCGCCGCAGCACGCGGCTCGCACACAGCGCGGGGTACGCAGCGGCCGCGCGCTCAGTGGCCGGCCCACGGCCAGGTAGCGGTCCACGCTCATGCCCGCTAGGAGCAGCGCGCCCGCACAGCGCGTGGCGGCCAGCGCGAAGCTGCTGAGTTTGCACAGGCCGTCGCCGAAGGGCCAGTGGCCATGGCGCGCCTCCGCCGCAGCCCATAGTGGCAGCGTGAGCACGAAGCCCAGGTCGGCGGCTGCCAGGTGCAGCAGGAAGGTGTCCACCAGCCGGCGCGGTCCGCGCTGCCTGGCCAGCAGCCACACCACGAAGGCGTTGCCTGGCAGGCCCACGGCAAAGGCCGCCAGGTAGAGCGCAGGGATGATGGCGTGACCGTAAGGCAGGTCCCAGGCCGGGCACAGCTCCATTTGGTCCAGGGAGCCCGAGCCCCAATAGTCCCAGGACGTCGTACCCCAGCTGGGGCTCCAGGGCTCCGTGGACTGCATGGTCAGGGTCGCTGGGCCGGTATGCGCCCTGGTGCAGTGCAGCTCTCTCTGAACAGGAGGGGCGGTTGCTTTTCACAGCCGGTGCCCAGCACCTCCCTTCCTGCCACCCCAGGCTGACCTGAAGGGGTGAGCAGGAAGGTGGAGGGTGAGAAAAGTGTGGGGTGGGAGGGGGCAGGCCTCTGTGGTGGAAATGGTGACCTCCAATTTGGGGCTGCCCCAAAGGGAAGGGCAGAGGGGGGCTTCACAACTGAGTACTCTGAGGAGATGTCCTTAGGGATGGGAGACCTGTGGCCACTCAGAGTTGGTGGATCATTTCCGGGGCGAGAGGATCTGATATTGTGTACAAGGGGCAGTAGGTGCCCTAGAATCCTAACCGGTTCTCAGCTCTCACCAAGCATTGCTTTGCTTTTCTAGGCTTTAGGGGAAGGAGACAAACCAGGCATGAGGGCTTCTAAGGGAGGACAACACCTCAGCTTCCTTCTCCAACTTGCTCTGCCATGTAGCTCTCAAGCAGGTCTGGGGGTTGAGCAGGCCTCACTTGGTTCCTGATCAAGGAGTTGCCACCAGAACTCTCGCATTAATTAGCTTCCTGAGATGGAGGATTAGATGTGTCACCCCGGAGTGGCATTTCTGTCCTGGGCTAGTCCTCATGGAGCCCTGTGGAAGAGGTTAGAGCCAGAGAGGGAAGACTAGTCAGATTGCCCTACTGGAAAGGACCAGGGCCCTGGGTTAACCCTCCTCCGCCTTCCCCATCCTTCAAAACCTTCCTGGTAAGTCAAATAGGGTCATAACCTCTATACAAAAGACGGCACAAAATGGCCCTAACAATACAACAGATTTGCTATTCTAATCCATGAGACAGGAGTTCAGAGGCCCCTTGTGAACTGAAGGGAAGGAGACGGTTGGTGGATAAGGTGTTCAGGATGTCTGAGTTTGCATGGGATGGCGGGTTAGAGGAAGGATGAAGGTGGGTGAGGGAAAACATGTTGTCTCAAGGAGCTACACACATTCTTAAAACACATCCCTTGACAGGCTGTGTTGGAACTAATGTTAACAGTGATGTGGTGTCCCAGAGTCACTTCACCAAGAACGAGTGACTAATGATGATGCACTGGGCAACCTGGTGTTGGAAATTCCAGGGGGATTGTCAGGTTTTTTTTTGTTGTTGTTCCCATTCCATTAACAGTGACCTCTTCATGTAGCAGGCACTCTTTTTTGTTTGTTTGGTTTTGTATTGCAAGAAACGCATTCCTGATTACTGAGGCAGGGAGAGACACAGGCCGTGTGTGTAATGGCCAACATGCCATCAGTCAAACTGTGGTACATGTTTAAAACAGGGTCCACAGCCGGGCATGGTGACGCACGCCTTTAATCCCAGAACTTGGGAGGCAGAGGCAGGTGGATCATTGTGAGTTTGAGGTCAGCCTGGTCTACAAAGTGAGTCCAGGACAGCCACGGCTACACAGAGACCCTGTCTCAAAAAAACAAAAAAACAAAAAAACAAAAACAAAACAAAAACAAACCAACAAAAAACCAAAAAACCCCCACAACAACAACCAAACCAAACCAAACAAAAAGCCCAACAGAGTCCACTTTGAATTTAAATGTAGGAGCCACGCATCTGCTGAGGAAAGGCTGCAAAGGGGGCACCCCTTCCAGTAAGATTTAGGAAGATGATAAAAGATCAAAAGATTGGCAGAACAGAGCCGAGGAGAGGATTAAAAAAGAAAAGAAAAGCAAGTATACTGAGACAGATAGGAAGGCACTGGCAGGAGCCTAGGGGAGGAGTGCAGGTGGGTGGCGAGGGGACAACAGATGAAGTTGGCAAGGCCACTGTGGCCTGATCCTGAAGGGCTTTGGACATCTGTCTGATTTGAAAATGCCCTGGCAGCACTGAGGACCATCGAGGGAAAAGGCTCAAGCCAGGGGGACTTCACAGGAGGCTGTTGAACTTGTGGCCGAATAAAGGATGTTTCTATTTTGCAAGGAGTATAAGGTCTCACCATCACTAAGTAAGTGCTCTGCTGCTGAGCAAGTCCAGCCCCTTACAGCTATTGGCAGTAGGGACAGAAAGGAGACAACAGCACAGGTCTCCACACAGAAGAGGATTGGAGGGAGACTTGGGATTTCTCTTCTTAGGAGCAGTGTGGAAGCCATTTCTGTAAAGGACCAGAGCACAGAAGGGCAGCTGTGTGTGTGTGCCCATCTTGACATGGTAGGAGGAAGATGAAATAATCTACGATCCAAACCAAGACACAGGTGTGAGTGAAAGAGGCATCATCAGTAAACACTGTTGTGGGCAAACTGGGCTATAGGATGGCCCTGGGTTGAGTTCCCTTTAATATATGGAGCCACCCAGCAGGCAGTAGAAAGGTAGGATGGTGGGCTAGATGTTTTTGTGTTTCTGTCCAAATCCAGATCTCATAGAGTAAGGGTTTTAGACTATAGCAGGAGTGTGGCCAGATTGTGAAGGAGAGATAAACATGTTTTTTGTATTGATCCCAAGAGTGGGATGAGGAATGGACTTGTGAGAGAACAGGTGATGTTGATCCACTAGAAGGTGAACCACCTCTTGCGGGAGCTTGACTGTGGCCAGCTGAAAAACACGTAGGCCGACTCTGGGAGAAGCTATATATATATATATGAGCCCAAAACAGGAGAGGGGGCTTTTTGGAGAGACTTGGGATCGTTTTGGCTGTTCATCGCTCTACTTCGGGACACTCCTAGGGAGAACTGCTGGAGGGAAGGCTTTAGGGCTCCAGCTCTGGCTGAGGCTCTGGGTCCTGGTTGCTCCAGGTTTAAGCAGAAGTTGTTCTGACTACACCGGGAGAATCGTTCCTCAGAACTGATATCCCTAAGGTTTCATTATTGTGTTCTTTAATCTCCTTTTCCTCTTGTTTAGGTTAGTTAGGTTATAAGTGGGGTTCTCTCGGTTTATAAGTTCATAATAAAATAGAATTGTTAATAAAATTGAGCCTATAAGATTGCCTTTCTGTAAGTGGAAAGAGCCTGGGATTTTCACTTGTCTCCATCCTGCAAAACCTAGCCATTAAATCAAACACACAGGGCTTGGAGTACACATCTAGGCTGTTCCCTGCCAAGAACTTTTCTCTTGGTGAGATGAGTGAGTAGGTGAAGGCACTTGCCACCAAGCCCGAGGCCCTGAGTTCAATCCCCTTTCCCACATAGAAGGAAAGCACCTACCTCTATAAATTGTCTTCTGATCACATGTGTACCATAACACACATGCCCCCACACATACACCCTTGCACTAACGAAGCATAACAATTAAAAAATATTTCTCATGCCAGTTAGAGCCTGGGAAAAGGTAGGCAAGAGGCCAGGGAGTAAACCTGGGCACCCCAGTTTCTAGACTTAGGCTTTCTCCAAAAGGCCCTCTGCCCATGTGGTACTACTGGTGAGCTGTGCCTACCTCCTGCTTGGCCTCCTGCCCTAGACTACCAGTGGGACAGAGTCTAGACAGTGGAGGCCAGGCCCAGTGCTGCTGGGTTTTTTTTTTTTACCAATTCCACGTGGCACGTGTCAGGCTAGAGCTCAGAGAGCACGAATGATCATGAAAGCTAGAGATGAACAGTGAAGAGGTGGAGACACACCCACGGGGAGAGAAGGCCCACTGGGGGCAGCTGCCAAGAAGGGGAGGGGAGCAGGGGGTAGGGGAGAGAAGAAGTAGGTTGTTTACAAAAAAAAAAACAAAACAAAAAAAAAACAGATTCGTGCTTCCTGGCTGTGGTCTCGTACCCAAGGGAAGTCTGGCTGAGCACACATGGTGGATTTTCTCTGCCGGAATCCATACACAGTGGCCTTCTCTAGCTTGCCTTGGGAGGAGAAAGCAGCAAAGGCCGGAGCCGTGGACCGTGCCCTGGGTGTGGTGTCCTGTGGTGCCCAGGCTTCTCACCATAGGATTACAAACAAGTTAGCCCGTCGACACACCCAGCCTTCCCAGGTGTGTGTGTGTGTATACGCACGCGTGCACGCGCGCACACACCCTACATTGGCTATATTTAAGGTATTACAAAATTTCCCACTACTATTCATTCTTTTCTGTACAAATAATCATAATTTTCAAGGGATTTTTTTTGAAAATTGTGCTTGCCTTTTTCATTACATAGCCTCAGATTTGGCTTCAACACAATCACACTTAACAGGTTGGCGGCTTTTCATGCAGGGAAGGATGTCTCCAAAGACAAAGTGTCCACACATACGCCCATTATTCTTGGATCCTTTTTTTTTTTTTAAATGTCATATTGTATGTGGATTTTACGCAGTTTCAGCCATATTTGTCATTAGACCATATCTGGTTTACTGTCTGCTGTTCTCAGAAGTCCAGTGTTTGTGTTTTGAGACAGGTTTTCTTTTTGTAGTCCTGACTGCCCTGGAACTCACTATGTAGACCAGTCTGTCCTCGAACTCACAGAGATCCACCTGACTCTGCCTCCTGAGTGCTGGGATTAAAGGTGGATGCCACCATGCCTGGATAAATCTACACTTAAAACAAAATCTTGTTTAATTGTTTAAGTACTTAATTCAGACATTTGAGGGGTTTTGGTGCTTTTAATTGCTATAGTTTCTGATATTCAGATAATCATGTCCCTATGTATTATTATGATGATATGCATTCACTATTAATTTCCACAAACTATTTATTTAGGATAAATCATGAATGATCACATTTGACTCAGATATTTTTCCAAACTTTTTCTCAGCTATTTTAAGACGTTTTTTAATCTTATAGTTTCAGTCAGATGTGTTGCTGTCGTCATTACTTGCTCTGATCGTGGGCTATGGTTTGAATGTGGAATGTCCTTCACAGGCACAGGCACATTAGCACTTGGGTCTCCAGCTGTAGAACCTTCAGGCCATAGGATTTAGCTGGTGGATGTAGGGCTGTAGAGGAAGATCCTGACCTCTGTGAACACATCCTACCTCTGTGAATTCCATTAAACTCTCGTGGGCTGTACCCTCTCAAACATTTGAGCCCAAGATAAATCCTTCCTCTTTAAAGCTGCTGTCAGAAATTCTGTCACAGCAACAGTAAAAGTTAGGCTATGCTGGGTGAACACTGAGTTCTGTGCCCATTAGTTTTAAGGGCTTCTTATGGGCACGTGAGCACTTTTCTGTATGTGTACTATGTGTATCTGGTGCCCATGGAAGCCAGAGGGCTGGATCCCCTGGAACTGGAGCCACAGGTGGTTGTGAGGCATGAGGGATGCTATGTTACTTGGTGGTGCCATCACCAGATGCACTCGTCTCCAGCTGTCCTGCTGCAAGCCCCACTTCTCCCTTCCAGGAGACTGTTTCTTTGCACACAGCAGCTGGTTAAATGTTGGGACTCTACAGAGATACCTCATCCAGGAAACTTCAAGACTTGACCACCACAGTATCTGGTGTCACTCTGATGATGAATCCCTCGGGGCCAGATGTTGGATGATAAAGAGAAACTGCTAGACGGATTGAGACCGCTTGTACTCTGCCACGTCAGGCAGTTGGTGGGGGAAATGAGCAGCATTTGAATCTCAAGGGTGAGTTAAAACAAGCAAGGCCCGATCTTGTGGTTCTGTACATTGCTGCATCTTGAACTGGCAATGGTGAAATCCTCTGCTTTACTCACCATTAGAGTAGGTTCTTTGTAGGTGTGAAGGGTGTTGAGGGGGCACAGGGGATAGACAGTAGCGACTCTGGACCTGCCCTGATCCCTTGCCACCTGAGAGATGGCTGGCACACACACCACACTCATATTCTACATTTCAGATGTTCAACTATTTCAGAAACTTCCAGGTACCAAGTGTGGGGTAGCTAGGAACAGACACTGAGTCAGACATGAATGAACACTGGCCTCTAGCCTAGGCAATGAGTCAATGTGAAAGCCTTGTGGCCTACAGCTGTGTGGCTGTGCCAGGGCTAGATCTACCCCAAATATCTTTGGTGGCCCTTGGAGGACTTGGGGGAGGAAAACAGGGACCGAACTGGAGAGTTGGGGAGGAATATAGCTTTCAAGGAAAATAGTTTTCTTCTGCCATGTAAAGGCTTTTGTAACGGTTTAAAGAAACTCACCAGAAATGTTAGACAGGCAGCAGAGAAGTCCCTCAATGTAAAAAGGCCCCCAGAATTTGGAAAGGAAATAACATTTTCTTTTGACGTTATATATTCTGCCCTCAGAAGCTTCAGAGCTCCTGACTCCCTACCTGCCATTCATTACTTTTCAGTGATTTCACATTTTAGCGCAGATTTGTAGCTATTCTCAGCAAGCATCATTAGCATTGGTGGGAGGGGGGGTCACCCTCCCCAGCGCTGAGATTCTGCCTTTCAATGAAACCAATTCTCAAGTCACTTTCAGTTCAGACTGAGTTTGTAAACAGCCCCTTCCTCCTTCTGGGAAAGGGCTGTATCAGGGACTTGGGGCTTCCTCTCTCAAGCAGGGCACATGTATAGAGATAAGCTGTTCTGCACTACTACCTTGATAAGAGGCAGACTGTGACATCCTGCCTTGTGTCAAAGCCAAAGCAAATGTGTTTCTGAATGTGTGTGGACAAGTGAATGTGTGGTTCCAAGCAGAGATGGATGATCACCTCATTCCCCCAGTTCCCCATGTAGTCAAGACAGGGTTTCTCTGAGTAGCCTTGGCTGGCCTGGAACTTGCTTGTAGACCAGGCTGTCATTAAACTCAAGAGATCTGCCTGCTTTTGCATCTAGAATGCTGGAATTAAAGGCATGGGCTTTAGAATGGGATGAGGACTGAACATCTTACAAAAAGGTAGCACTCATGCCAATGCCTGAGCATAAAATTATGCTGAGGATTTGTTTGTTTGTTTGTTTGTTTGTTTTCATGCCCTCATCTGAATAGATAAAATGAGCAAAATCAAAGTGAAACCTAGAGAATGGTCAAGAATTAGCTACTGAGTATCAGAAGGCTAAGTACCCTAGACTCATGCAGAACTGGCCACTGAGTATCAGAAGACTACTTACCCTAGACTCACGGAGAACTGGCCACTGGGTACCAGAAGGCTTACTAACCATCCTAGATTTGTGCAGAACTGGCTACTTTGTATCAGAAGTCTCACTAACCACCCTAGACTCATATAGAACTGGCGACTGAGTATCAGAAGGCTCACTAAGTATCTTAGAGACTCATGCAGAACTGGCCACTTTGTATTAGAAGACTAAGTACCTTAGACTCATGCAGAACTGGCTACTGGGTATCAGAAGACTAAGTACCCTAGACTCATGCAGAACTGGCTATTGTGTTTCAGAAGTCTCACTAACCACCCTAGACTCATCCAGAACTGGATACTGAGTATCAGAAGGC
>OU015747.1:92801144-92846085 GCA_907169655.1 Acomys percivali
GTGTGTGTGTGTGTGTGTGTGTGTGTGTGTGTGTGTGTGTGTGTGTGCATATGCATACATGCCATGTCACAAGAAGGTTTGAAGCCAAGCTGCTGGAGTCAGTTCTCTCCTTCCACCATGTGGGTCTCAGGGACTGAGCTCAGGTCATCAGGCATAGCAACAAGTGCTTTACCCACTGAGCCTCTTAATGGCCCTATTTCAAATCATTTTAATAGAAAGTCTTAAATCAGCAAAACGAAAAATTTATGATGTTTCATTTGTTATAACCTGTGTTATAACCTGTGAAAGCCACTCAAAAGCTCTGGGCCTACCTTGGTGTCCTCTTGCCGGAGTGGACACTCTCGTTATCACCTGTGTTCAGCGATGCCAAAGAGAGGCTAGAGACTGAAAAAACACGGAAAATTCGTGATCCTGAACAAAAACAAAATTGGAAATGTAAAAGAAGAAACTAGAAGAGTCTGTTCATTAGCTAACACCAGCAATGATAATTGGACTTTTGTAATTTCTTTTCTTTTTTTCTTTACTCTGAATCTAAGCACATAATATGTTGCATGCATATATTTACAATTTAAACTAAGAATCAAGTTTTAGGCAACAATATAGCTAACTTGCTGTTTCAAAAGTAAGGTGGCCACAAGAGACCTGATACTGTGATCAGGTGTTTTTCTAGAAACATATATTTTGAAAAATTAACTTATAAATTTCTTTTTTTTAAATCAATTTATTCTTGTTACATCTCAATGGTTATCCCATCCCTTGTATCCTCCCATTCTTCCCTCCCTCCCATTTTCCCCTTATTCCCCTCCCCTATGACTGTTCCTGAGGGGGATTTCCTGCCCCTGTATATGCTCATAGGGTATCAAGTCTTCTTGGTAACCTGCTGTCCTTCCTCTGAGTGCCACCAGGTCTCCCCATCCAGGGGACATGGTCAAATGTGAGGCACCAGAGTATGTGAGAAAGTCATATCCCACTCTCCACTCAAGTGTGGAACTGTTCTGACCATTGGCTAGATCTGGGTAGGGGTTTAAAGTTTACCGCTGTATTGTCCTTGGCTGGTGCCTTAGTTTGAGCGGGACCCCTGGGCCCAAATCTGCCTATCATAATGTTCTACTTGTAGGTTTCTAGGACCCTCTGGATCCTTCTACTTTGCTATTCTCCCGTGCTTCTCTCATCTATTAACTTATAAATTTCTACCAATGTTTTTTAGTTTTGATTTTTATTTACATGACTTTTGGCCTTCATGTATATATGTGTACTGCCTGTATTCCTGGTGCTCATGGATGCTGGAGGGTGCTGGCTCTCCTGGAACTGGAGTTACGGATGGTTGTAAACCATTATGTATATAGGTGCTAGGAACTGAACTCTAATCCTCTGCAAGAGCAGCAAGTGCTCTTAACCACTGAGCTGTCTCACTGGTCCTAGCCACCTCTTCAGCACAGTAGCCAATATTATATATCAAAGAGTTTCAGCAAACCAGGCTCATTCCTATGGCCTCAGACTTTGGAATACTGAAAAACTGCTAGTTGGAGACCTGTGCTTAAAAGCAAGCATGCAGGCAATGCTTCGCTACCCAGCAACTGCTAACTTTAGGTTACTTCCCCCACTGTAGGAGTTCTTGTTTAGTTTTGAGGCGATAGGGATAAAATCTAGAGCCTCAGGGCTACTAGGCAAGGCCTCTACTTTTAGCTTCAGCTCTAACTGGAGGAATTCTCTGAAATTTTCTGTGGCACTACTTTAAATAAAATGCCTTAAAATTATGCATATTAAATTTAAAAGATACATTTTTCTCAACTCCAAGATATTATAATTTTGTATTTTTGACTATTTCTATCTAAAAGGGGGACTTTTGAAATTCTGACCTGATGTTCTTTATCTAGACAACACTGGCTAAGGATATAGTCAATGCATCTCATGTGCAAGGTCCTGGGCTCAATCCTACACCATCGCCTCCAGAACAATGAAAACAAAAAGTACAGATATGTTTTTTTATACTTTTCATGCACACATTTAGCCTACATTTATACATTTTAAAACAGTAGTTAACACATTGGGGGACACAGTGTGCTTGGTACAGTGCTTGCCTAGCAAGCACAAAGCCCTGGATTCAACCCCCAACACTGCATTAGTAAGAGGGGTGGTAGTATATGCCTGGATCAGAAGTTGAAGGTTATCCTTGGCTATATAGAGTCTGCAGTTAGCCTGAACTATAGGAGACCTTGTCCAAAGGCAGGCTGGGGTATGGGGCGGGTTAACGGTAACTGATAATTCGAGGATGTTATATCTGCGGAAACAGTTTTTTAATAAATTAGTATTTAAACCACATTTTAGCATTCACATTTGAGCTACTGGATATATGCATGCACACATAATGTACCTAGATTAAAAACAAATTTCCTTTGCTTATTTTGGTTTTCCAAATAAGACCATGCATCACCTCAAACCAATTTATTATCCAATTTAGTATTACCAAAGCATTGTCAAGTTAGTACAACAAACCAAGCTGGTGTTTATGAACAGACCTCCTCGTAAGTGACTGGTGTTACCTGGAGGGCCTTTGACTGGTGTTTTGGGGGATTCAATATGATCTCTGTGAATTGACTTTGGCCGCTGTTTTTTCTGCTTTGCCACCTGAGGACGAGGCTTGATTACCGTGTCCATGTCTTCCATGAGCTTCAGCTGTTTCCGCCTCATGTACTCCTGCCTGATAAACTCTCTCCGTGCTCGCTCGTCTTCTTTCTTCTGACGCTCTTCCTCAGTCTTACGCCTAAGAAACCAAGTGGTTGAACTGATTACTTTGTACACCAAGTACAAGTGACATTGGAGAGAGTTCCATGTTTGATGGGAGGGAAAGAAAATTGTGTTGGGGGAGCATAGTTGGCTTTAAATGTACTTGAGAAATTTAAAACTCTGGTTATCTTCTCCTCCTCCCCCTCTCTGTGTTCTCAGTGAAGTTATCTAAAATTAATACTACTTTCCAAAGTTAATATTCCTGGGGAACTTTCGTCTTTGAACTTGTAAAACCACCTGAAGTCAGCAATGGTGCAGCTGCTTTACATTCTCCACAGCACACCTGAAGAACCCCGTGGGTACCGTGTTGATCGGCGCCTGCCCCTGAAGCACCCAGGCAGACTCTCTGGAGGCCCCATGTGTGAGCACCAGGCCTCGCACTGCGCAGTGGCACCTACCTTGTCTCCTCTTTCTTGTGCTCCATTTCTGCCTCCAGCTGCTGCTTCCGCAGCTGCGTCTCTTTCTCTCTTCTTAGCCGCTTCTCCAGCAGAGCTGCTCGTTTCATTGCCATGTCATTTTCTGCCTTTTGATCATCCTAAGAACAAAAAAAGTAAACATTTTAGGTTCTGCTTCATTTTTTTGTATCATAGCCACATCTTGTAGTTACTTTTATATCTGAAAATATGAACTAATTACAACTCTACCAAATGTGGACATAATTGGGAAAAGTGAAAAATCCTTAAACTTAATGAACATCAAAAGAAAAAAGAAGAAAACAAGTGTTTTCTCATTATGTTTCAGTTTGTGTGTGGATGTGTGCACATGCATGCCACGGTGCATGTGTGAAGGTTGGTGGGTAACTTGAAAAGTCAGCTCTCTCCTCCACCATGTGGGTCCCAGGGACCGAACTCAGGTTGTCAGGGTTGGCGTTAGAGCTCTTTAGCTGACAGGCTAGCTCATGGTCTGAAAACAACTGTTCACAAAAATTACATTTATGTCCGTGTACTCATGCCATGGCACACATATGGAAGTCAGAGGACAACCTGCAGATGTTGCTTTTGTTCCTCCACAATGTCAGTCCTGGAGATCAAGCTCAGACTGTCAGACTTGACAGCAGGTGTCCTTCCCACTGAAGCATCTCACTGGCCCCCAAGGAACTTGATTTCATCCCTAAAAATAACCTAGAGTAGTAGAGCTTGGGCCCACTGTAAATATCACATTTAGATTATAGCGAAAAATCAGATAAAAGGCACTCCGAAACTTGCTCCAAATGCCATGTCACATAAATGGCACCAGGTCAGTTTTTGGTTTTCCAGCTGAGGCACTGAGAGTGTGGCCAGTAGGTTTACTTGGAAGAAGAGATGGGCAGGATTCCTTTTCTCAAGTTCTGTCATGATCTGTGACCCTCCTGGACTGACTGACCCATGAGGGCAGCCTCAGTTCCCAGAGGCCTCTGCGGTGCAATGCTTTACAATTCAAGCAAGAAGCAAGTTGCAGTACTGGTTCACTGTCGCAGTATTCTTTGAGGATACTTATTCTTTAGTGGCTAATACACTGGCACCACAGGCTGGACGCTGCAGATGGTGAATCACACAGGGGAGAGGGACTTTTGCCTCTTGCTCTGCCTGGGAGCCCAGACACAGATTTCATGGTGAATGGGCAAAGACAAAAAATCCACCCACCCAACCAACCAACTAGCATTTTGAATTTAACATGCCAACACACTACAGTATGCTCTGGGTAAGAAGAACCAGTGCCTCTGGATAGTCACCGTCTACATGAAGAAGAAAAGAGAAGCAAGATAGCTGAAAACTCTGGATTACAAGTACAATGTCAGTATGCTTAGGACAGCACAGGGACCCAAGTGGAGACAGTCAAGGAGGCATGAAAAGTCTTAGAGGAAACAGTTACAGTACAGTCTAGAAGGCATAAGGAAGAGTCTAGACAAGTAGGTGTGGGTTACTCTGCCCAAGTCCCTGAGCTGTGCCAAGGTCTGAACTTGATAAGCACTTCCCCAGAATGCCGGAGGTCATGGGTTCACTCTTCAGTGCCATACCTAAATGTAAATAAAGAGCCAGGCTCTTGGAGACAGCAACGTGAAGAACAGGATGGCCTGAGTAGAGGCTAGGGGCCCATGGGCACCCAGTGTGTGTTAAAGATGTGCCTACCTCCATTTTTCTTACTAGGCAAAGAAAAAAATAGCAAAGGTCTGTAAACCTGCATGTAAAATTTTTGCTACATGTTAATATCTACAGTAGCAGTCTATTTAAAAAATGGTAGTTCTACATGAGACAAAACGTGACTTATATCCAAGAGAGGCCTGGGGACAAGCATCCTGAGGTAACATTTAAAATAGATCATGGCATTGAATGGTCAACAGGAAAGCTAGCAAACACCTCCACCCCAACAGACTGCTAGCTTGTTTCTTCCCACTGCTGCTGCAAACTTCACCTAACCTTAAGTTCTCAAACCATGCCTGCTGGGTGTACTTTTCCAAGTACATCCACCCTGTGCTGCTTTACAAGGCCAGAGGCAAAAGTCACTGAATTAAAGGAAATAAGTATGAACAGTGTACATTTCTGACTTCGAAAAACATATTCTTCCATGTAGTGATTTAGAAAAATATAAAGATGAAAAAACTGGCTAATCAAGGAGAAAAAAAAAGTTTTAATATTATTAAGATTTTATTTATAGCCGGGCGTGGTAGTGCACACCTTTAATCCCAGCACTTGGGACGCAGAGGCAGGGGGATTGCTGTGAGTCTGAGGCCAGCCTGGTCTACAAAGAGAGTTCTAGGATAGACAAGAACTATGATACAGAGAAATCCTGTCGTAAAGCCCCTCCCCCTAAAAGATTTTATTTATAAATGTTAAGATCTTCACTATCAAGAAGTAATACTGTCCAGGCTCTGTCATTTATTTGAATTACTGTTTAACAATTGTAATCTAACAGCAAAAGTAAGATTAAGATTTATATTACTAATCTGCACACATACAGGATTAGAGATAACCTGTTTTAATGCCTTAACAGCAAACCTGAAACATACATTCCTAGTTATAGAAAAACTATGCTGCAAAGTATAAGTAGGTAGTATCACAGACCACAGACCACATCTTCCCTTAAACAGTCTTTAAAGGAGTTTTTTTCAGGGGCAGACAGTATAGCCAGTGGAAAAGCTCTGCTCAGTATGCAAAGCATTGACTTTGGTTCCCAGAACTGCAGAAAAAATATAAACTGTATCTCAATGATAATGCCAAACTACTACATGCTTTTAAAAAAGTTTCACTTTGTAAGATCCTATCTGATAAATCTGATAAGTTTGTAAAACTCAAAAAAAAAAAAAAAAAAGAGATGATAAAGAAATGTTAAAACTTTAACATATATTTATATATGATACAATATGAGTGTTTTTACCAATTGGAAATAGCTTAATTTTTTAAAAAAGATTTATTTATTATTCATACAGTGTTCTGCCTGCATGTACACCGGCCGAGGGCACCAGAACTCACTATAGATGACTCTGAGCCACCATGTGGTAGCTAGGAATTGAACTCAGGACATTTGGAAGAGCAGGCAGTGCTCTTAACCTCTGAGCCATCACTCTAGCCCGAAATAGCTGACTTCTTAAAAGGGCTTCAATAAAAGTGAGGATGGGGAAGCAGGGAGCCATACACTATAATTTAAATAATGTAGGTGAGGACTGAAGCTGCGTCCAACTGGAACACGGTTGCAGGAACCACCGTGTGCCCGAGTACTTCTATAGTCCAAGGCAGGGCTTGCCTAGACACATTTCAGGGTGATGGATGACTTGTACCCAGAGACTGTTATAGAAGAAGCAAACGTATCAATTTAGAAAAAACAGAGGCATCCATCCTGAGAGGATGCTCAAAACCACAAGGATTAGTATTACCTTAAAGAAGAATCCACAGCATACTTTCTGGTCATCATCAATTTGCTCCTTATCACTCTCTCCTTCATATTTTTCAACAGCCACGTCAGCCTTTTCAGGGGGTTTCAGATCTGACAGAGAAACTTCAATCAGATTGACATTTTTAGGAGCAGTAGGTGGGAAAACAGGCTTAGGAGGGGGATCTGTAGGTTGACTCAGTTGCTCCTCATTTGGTGTCACACACACAGTCTCTGTGATGGGCTGTGATAAGACTTCAGAAACTGTTGACTCAAGAGGTTTAATCTCCTTTTCCCCAGGATTAGGGTCACAAGATTCTAAAGTCCCTTTGCACTCTGAGGACACCTTCTTAATCTCCTCTTTCGGTTTGGGCTCCTTCTGAGGCTCTCCATCATCTCCAAAACACACGAACGACCGAGTCTGAATGGGAACCTGACTGGGGGAAAACCTCCTTAATCGAGGAAGACTATCCACAGACCGAGGAGGGGTCAAGGTGCGATTCAAAGGCGTTATTTTTAATTCATTTGGCCTTGGAGTCCTTTGATTTTTAGCAGAAAAAGATGCGCTCTTCCTAGTTGAAGACTGTGGGGACGGATGCGTAGGGCGTGGGGAGTCCGATGCGTACGGTGCAGCGGCTGACGACAGGCCTGCCTGTCTAGGCTTAAAATCGCGGCTCTGCTTCTGCGGGGAGGGCTGCGGAGGTGAGATTACCCAAGATTGCTGCTCTCTCATCTGCATTAACATCTCCTGCTGAAGGGACAAGCGCTGCATTTCTTGCTGTAGAAAATGCAGGGATGAGTTTAGCTTTTCGATGGACTTTGTGTATTCTAAGATTTCCCCTTCGTTCAGCGTCTCTTCTGAAGGGCTTGCCAGGTTCCACTGCTTCTCCGGATCAACAGGCGTAGTTGGAGACTTCAGCCACTTGCCCTGATGGGCCTCCATGCTTTCTTTTATGTCTGCTAGAGACTTGCTTCTTTGTCCATCAATTTTTTGTGATTCCTTTTCTCTTGCTCGGTCAGTGTACACTTTCTCATCTTCTGCACCTGCTGCTTCCTCTCGGAGAGGGGAAATCCCATCCCCTTTCTTTTTCACTACAGTTAGGAATGCTGTCCGTCCCATTTTCTGCCTTTGTTTAGTAAAAGCGGCTTCCATTTTCTTTTTCTGGGCTTCTATGGCACGCCTCTTTTCCTCTAGTTTCATCCTAAGGTGCACCATTTCAGAAGCCAGCAGCTGTGTAGTGTCCCGTCCTTGAGCAATGCCTGTTTCTTCTGGAATCTGAGCCCAAGAAACCACATGAGGAATATTAAGTTCCGAGCCCTCAGGTGTAGTTTTTTGAGAACTGCTCCCACTACTTTTCCCATCAGTATGATTCAACTTCCTGAACTTCTGCTCAGCAAAGCTGGTCATTTTTACTCCAGAGCTGGAGGAGGCGCTGCTCCCTGGCTGAGACTTGGTGCTGATAGTACTTGGGCAAGGACTCAGGGCCTCTCTGGGGTTGCTGGCTCTTATATCATAGTCCTGCAAAAATTTAGATGCATCATCCATGTCAGAGTCGAGGCTAACAGTATAATCTCTCAAGGACGAGTCTTCGTCCATGGTTTCCGGAATGTCTTCTGAAGGAACGTGAATTCCAGTGTCAACTTCTGTCGTGTCTGTTACGGGACTCAAGGCACCTTTTGTGTCAGTTATGTTCTCAGGACTGGACTGATTTAGCTTGATGTTTGAATTCAGGATACTCAGATCCTGATTATGAAGAAAGAAGCCATTAGCAATCTGATCTGGCCGGGGCGTATGAGGAGATTTCTCAGTATCGTGGATTATTTGTAGTGCTTCTTCAATGCTTGGTGTTTCAAGCTGATTGCCAAACTCATCGAGGGGCACTCTGTTTTGTAAAGCCCCGTTTGGAAGCTTGTAGTGAGTATTCTCGTTAGAGTTCCTCTGGGTCGTGTTAAGAGGCATGTGGGCTCTGAGGCCGCTGTGAGGGTCTGTGTGGAGCTCTTCTTCAATGCTTTCCTCATCTTCTCCATTCACTGGCTTGAAGGACAGATTTTTCCTAATGTGTCTGGATGCGCGACTGTTGTTGAGAGTAAGCCCTTCGTTACTGACAGAGCGGATGATTCCTCGGTTTGGAGTGGAACTCTGTGCATTGTCTTCTTTATCAAAAGAAATATCAAATGAAACGCCATGCACTGATGTTCTAAAAAAGATGTAAAGACAAAACAAAAATTAAGAAATTTCAGAAAATAAATGATCTTAAAAATACCACTGAACAATCATTTGAAAGTATGTATCTTCCTCCGTTTTTCACCATCTTACTGGCCTCGAGCTAAGACCGGGGTACTTTATCGCCTTTGCATCTGGCCTCTTACCCTCCACACACCCAATGCTGCCCTTTTCACAGTTAGGTCCTAATTCATAAATTTGATTTGACAACTTGGCTAACTACCACAACAAAAAAGCAGAGAGAGATAAAGCCGGCAGTTTCCGGTAATGTGACTGTAGTAAGAATGACTTTGTTTACCTTTTCTCTTTAGGCCATGTTCCTATGAAGCCATCAACATAAGACATAGATGAAGACCTTCTGATTCCTCCTTCAAATGAAAAACAGGGAAACTCATGAAAACCACACATTTGACACATTTGAGAGTTCATTTACAGTTCTAAAAAGTGGAACCTCAGCAGCAACAACACAAACAAAGTAAATATCTTTTTTTTTTTTTTTTTAATTGACGTTTAGGGGTGGAGCATGTGAGGAGTGTGTAGTTTATGGCTAACACCTGACTAGCATGAGAGGCTCAGAGCTTAATCCTCAGTAAACTACCTTCCGGACAAAGCAATTATATACATATAAAGAATCTTATTTTATTAATAAACACACACACACACACACACACACACACACACACACACACACACACACACACTTACACTAGGTGAAGTAGCACACGGCAGTAATACTAGCACTTGGGAGGCTGAAGGTTAGTAGTAGTTCAAGACTAGTTTGGGTAACACAAAGAGACCTCAAGAAAAATAGAAACAGGGCATGGTGGCACACCCCTATTAACTGGACATGGTGGCACATGCCTGTATTCCCAACACTCATAGAGCAAGGCAGGAGCATCTAAGTTCATGCTCATCTCTGGAGACGTAAGAAGTTTGAGGCCAGTCTGGGCTATGAGACCTTGTAGCCAAACAAAACAAAAACAAGCCCAGGGACTAGAAATGTAACTCATGGATCTGCACTTGCCCAGCATATGATACACAAAGTCCCTGGTTTAATCCATAATACCACAAAAAAGGGGTTGGCGTGGAGCTTCAGAACACCCATCTTGTATATAACTGGCACTTTTCAGAAAAAGACTAGATATTTATATTTATTCTCAGTTATTTCTGTTAGCCTACCTAACATAGCATTTTCCTCAATAGGTTTTTTTTTTTTCCAAATACATTACCTGAGACTGAAGAATGAGCTTGGGGACGTGCATATCTAAAAGGCAAATGATGAGACTGTAAATATAGCTCCTTCCCAATGCACCATGCAATATTTATAATAATTTATCTTTCCCTCTTTTATACCTCCACATAGCTTTTTATAAAAAAATGAGAAAAATTTAAAAGTAAATAAAACCCATTAATTTGAAGTATTTAGGGGAAATCTAAATCTCTAAAAACTTCTGTACAACAAAACCCTAAGGAAGATCCCGATGAGCCTCTGAAGCCAGACTTGTGTCTGTGCACCCTCAACACTGATGACAGTGAACAGCTGGAGGCCCTCACAGAGACATGAGGCCCTCCTGCTCTGACCTACGTGAACCCTCCTTTACTTAAAAGAAGGGAAATGACAAGTTTTCTTCTCAAGTGATGATAATAACTGGCCAGACAAGATATGCTCTTAGTCCTCCTTTTAAGCTTTAAGCTGCCATGTTCTGCCAGTCTCAAGGGAAGTTATATCCTTATTCTCAGTTGATGGAAACGGGGATAAGAGGTAGGAGCTTCTGCAGCTCACTCAAACCACACTATCTTTCAGCTCATGTGAACTGAGATACTGGACATGCCAGCCATCAATGCTGCGCTTTTACTCCTTAATGAAAGTGTAATCAACACGCCTTTTCTAGACTGCAACAATACCGAAGAACTGCCCTGGCTCAAACCGGATGCTGGCCAGGGTCTCTGAATCGCTCTCCCTGGTAGGTGTAGCTTGTTCTCTAGGTTATTCATACTCACTGTCAAAACCACACAAGCAGCCTGTGATAGCCCTCCTGAAATATATTCCATAGCTTACTCTCTCTTAGCTCTGTGACCAGAGAGAGTAATCCTGAATACTAGCAAACTAGTTATTAAAATGTGTTCATTCTGTCTTCCTCCCCAAATGGCTACCATGGTATACAGCTGGCTAACTGTCTCATTTTCAAACTTGCACAGAGCTTTGATGTTGTGATACTGCAACAAGCGGGCGGGAGAGCTACTGGACCTGACTTCTTTTTATTCACAGGACCTTTAGTTTGGGTACAGTAACATCTGTATGGGACCACACTGTTCCTGGGGAGAGGAAAAATTAACTGAATCTTTCCTCCAAAGTTCTGTGAAGGATCTTGTGGAGACTTAAGAGCAATTAGAGGGCCTAGGAGCTAGGGTAACAACAGACAGTAACTCCTCCAGGGGAAGGATTTAGAATCGACCTGGTTAATGGGGTTCTCCTAGAAAAGAGAAGGTAGCCACTGGGTATCTAAAAGGGACGAGTCTCCATAGGACCTAAGCCGTACTCTTCAAGGGCCAGAGACACGGGGCCTGTTGATTCAGTCACGCCTGAATCATCTACTCTTGAAGCTTTACTGCTCCCCGCCCCCACCCTTTTCTTTCTTTTCTTAGGTGCTAGAGGCACCTAAGAAACCCAGGCCCAGCCAGGCCGTAGTGGAGCACACCTTTAATCCCAGCATCTGGGAGGCAGAGCAGGCAGATCTCTGTGATTTCAGGTCAGCCTGGTCTACAAAGCGAGTCCAGGACAGCCAAGGCTACACAGAGAAACCTTGTCTCGAGGAAAAAAAAGACCCCCCCCCAAAAGAAAGAAACCCAGGCCTTTGTACAAGGGTTCTGTGACTGAGTGATATGGCCAGCACAAGGTCATAGTACTTTATACTTAATCCTTCTACACTAAATTTCAAGAATAGAATAGAAAACTTATAAAGTAGCAAAAAGATTCCTGGTGGTAAACTGGAGGCTAAGGAGAGAAAACCTTCCATAAAAGACAGCAGAAAGGCCAGGAAGGCAGGAAATACAGAGGAACTAGGATATTGCAAGTTCAGCCAAACCCTGGGTTTCATGCTTATGAACACATACATGACAGAAATTTTTCACATGTGAGTGACAGCTTCAGATTAAGTTTTTATTTTTATGTAATTAGACTAAGAATTAATGCAAAGAATACTTGGAAATTTTTGCTAATTACTTTTTAAAGTGTATTTTTAATAGATCTCCCTGATTTTCTAAAAATCCACGAAACATAGTAACTTTAAACAAAAGACTGAGGAGTCTAAAGTCACTATAAATTTCAAGTTGTAATAAATACAAATGAAAAAAACTAAGGCTGAGTGTAGTGGTGCACACCATCACTCTCAGCACAGAGGAGACAGGGGCAGTGTACCTCTGTGAGTTAACATTACCCTGGTCTACTGAGAATCCCAGGCCAGCCAGAGCGACATAGTAAGATCCTGTCAAAAACAACAAAAAAGACAGAAAAAGATAGGCAGGCAGGCCGGCTGGCTATAGATTCTGCTTAAATTCTTCTTAAACTGAACTGCTGGATGTGGCAGTGCCTGCCTTTAATCCAAGGACTTGGAGGCGGAGGCAGAAGGATCCCAGAGTTCAAGACCAGCCTGGTCTACAGAGCAGCTGGGGTTACACAGAGAAACCCTGTCCTTAAAAAAAAAAAAAAAAAAAAAAACCAAATAAAACAAACAAACAAACAAATAAATATTTTAAAGCTAGCAAATTACTTTATCATATACTTGGGTTTGTAGTCAGGATTATCCT
Organism: Acomys percivali; assembly: GCA_907169655.1. NCBI lineage: Eukaryota > Metazoa > Chordata > Mammalia > Rodentia > Muridae > Acomys > Acomys percivali. The sequence goes on from OU015747.1 coordinate 92,813,809, forward strand.
GATATTAATTAGAACACTCTTACTTTACTTTCAGTTCCGCTCCTGATGTTAAAGACCAAAGTATTCGGTAAAAAATTCAGTATTATATTTATTTAATTGCTCCCTCTCAATAACTAGGTAACTAGAAAACAAAACAGTGGTGTGGTGAGGTGATTTGAATGGGAAAAGGGCAGGGCTCCCACTGACCAAGGCATTTGAGTTCTTGGGCCTCAGCTGCAGTTCAGGGAGGCTATGACACTCTGAGGAGGGCAGCCTTGCTGGAGGAAGTATGTCACTGCAGTAGGCCCTGAGGGTTTGAAGCCTTCTGCACTTTTATTCACTCTCTGCTTTTGTTTCTGTAGCTGAAGATGAGAGCTCTAAGCTTCCTACTCTGGCTGCCTGCTGCCATGCCTTCCCCAATATGGACTCTCCTTCTGGAACCATAACCCAAAATAAATGTTTTTCCCTTAAATTGCTTTTGGTAGTTTATCACAGCAACAAAAGTAACTAACATAAGTGGGGAGAACCTGTTTCAAAGGTTTTTTAATAATAGGAAATTTAAAAATCCAGGCCTAGTAAGGAGGTGAAGGTACCTGTGGCCTAGCCTGGTGCCCTGAGCATGCTCCCAGGAACACATGCCATAGAAGGAGAATACTAACACCTACAAATTGTCATGTGACCGTCAATGTGCTCACATACATAAGTAAATGTGGCTAAAAGTGTAAAAATCCAGATATATTTTTAAAAGTTCCCTGAGGCCTAAGAGTCATCTATTAGGTATTTTTCAATATTAGTAATTCAATATTAAGAAATTCTCAATTACGGGAGTAATACAGCAAAAGTTTAATTTTAGGTTTCTTGTTTGAAACTTAGAATATTATCTTCCACTTCTCAGTGTTGGTTCATTAAAAACCTATTTATGAAACACTCATTTCAGTATAAATTTCAATTACACTTAAATTAAAATAGGCCTGCGTATAAGCTAATTGTAACGTAGTCTACAAATCCAAGTACAAAATTTAAAAATACTTTTTTAATGTCAAAATATTATTTGATTTGATTTGATTAGTAAATAACATAGAAATGGTGAAGTCAGGCTGGGCGTGATGGCACATGCCTTTAATCCTAGCATTTGGGAGACAGAGACAGGTGGAACTCTGAGTTCAAGGCCAGCCTGGTCTACAAAGTGAGTCCAGGACAGCCAGGACTACTATACATAGAAATCCTGTCTTGAAAAACCAAGAAAAAGAAAGGAAGGAAGGAAGGAGAAGAAAGGAAGAAAGGAAAAGAAAGAAAGGAAGAAAGAAACAAACAAAGAAACAAAGTAAGTGAAGTTATCATGGGATTTACCTTGAGGTGAAGTCAGAACTAGATGAACTATCCACGATGTTTCTTTTGGCAGCATTTAAGACAGGAACTGACGGCACATCTTTCGCAGGCTCAGCTAGAATAAAACATACAACTTCAAATGTATTATGTTGAATTTATTTCTAACATTATTTCAGACATTCTGAGCCATAAGCAATCACTTAAACTTTACTTTCTTTTCCCTTTTTAGTTATAGAGCAGTCATGCTTCCTTTTTTTCTTTCTTTCCTTTCTTTGTGTCTTTCTTTCCTTCCTTCCTTCCTTCCTCCCTCTCTCCCTCCCTCTCTCCCTTCCTTTGCTGGGGTCAAGCCTAGGACCCTAGAACTGCCCTGGTTCTCTTTAAATAATTCTTTCTAATATAAATGTATCCTTAAATAATTTCCAAAAGATCAAAAGAACTTCTTGATATAATCTGACTTTTAAGAATTCATTTGTTGGGCATGGTGGCGCATGCCTGTAATCTCAGCACTTGAGGAGGCAGAGGCAGGAAGATCTCTGTGAGTTTGAGGCCAGCCTGGCCTCACTACAAAGTGAGTCCAGGACAGCCAAGGCTACACAGAGAAACTCTGTCTTGAAAAACAAAACAAAACAAAACAAAAACAAGAAAGAAAGAAACAAAGAAACAACAACAACAACAACAAAAAACCCAAACAAAGAAACAAAGACTTAAGGTTAATGGGGAAGGTACCACAAAATAACTACAAGGATAAGCCCCAGTGCTTAATATTGTGAAAGTTTTCACTGAATTTTAGAGACGCAAGGTCAGTTTCAGTTTTGCTTTTTGTGAAATGGTTTGAAATTTGGTAGTTAGCTAAAAAAACGGTCAGAGTTTCCCTGGAACACCTTCACTGTATCTAGCTTATATACGTGTAAGTAATTCTAGGGGGAAACTTAGTTTTGGCTGATGTTTAATGCAAAAGCTGTTGTTACTGTTGAGAGCTGGGCTTCACAGATAAAATCATAAAAAAATGCAAGTGAAAAGTCACATTAATTGCAAAGTATTGTATAAGTATTTGTTATGGTAATTATTAAAGGTAAGTGACCTTCAAGAATGGCCTTAAGGATCTCAACTTTTTTCAAGATACTATTTATTACTATCTAACTATTTAGAAACTACAAATAGATCGAATAAATATTATTTCATATTGCACAGAATGTTGCCCAAAGGCAGCGCACTTTACAAGGCAAAGCTATACCCACCAGCATGATACACCTTTCTTTTGCTACTATACCACCCCCTTCTCTTTCTTCTTTATCTTTTTCTTCCTTTATATCTCCGGGAAGGCAAGGGTTTAACTACAGTGATTAGAAAAAGAAAACTGGAGGCAAGGAAAGCTGCTAGGAATTCTTTTCTTTTCTTTTTATTTGTTATTTTTGCTTTCTAGCAGTGATGAAGCTGTGTTCCAAGCCTTTGGTAACAATTCATACTCTTTACTGCTAGGGACATTCACAGCAGCCCTCTTATTACTTTTTTACTACTTTACTTATTACTTTATTACTTTTACCATAATTATATTGTAATAACAAAAGATACTAGTCTAAAAACTATCTACAAAGTGTTTCATGATTTAACAGAAGATCAACTTGCAGGTTGAGGTCATGTCAATATAAGTGGAATTTGGATAACATAATGTTAAAAATGAAAAAACATAATAAAAAATAAAAACTATAGATAGGAATAAAAAAATGTAAAGAAGTAGATGGCACCCAGTTAACACTAAAAGCTCCATACCCTAAGTTATGAAATACAGGTTCTACTTTTTCTGTTTCTTGCAGATAATTTGGTGTCTTAACTATTAAAACATTGAGACTTTTATCAAGGTTAGTGGCTGAAATCTAAAATAATAACAAGCTTCTACCTAAAAGAATAACCAGATGAGCCGGGCATGGTGGTACACGCCTTTAATCCCAGCACTTGGGAGGCAGAGGCAGGTGGATCTCTATGAGTTTGAGGAGCCAGCCTGGTCTACAGACTGAGTTCTAGGACAGTCAGGGTACACAAAGAAACCCTATCTTGAAAAGAAACAAACAACAACCAAAAACCAGATGAAATATATAGTTTCCATTTTTCTACATTAAGAATGACAAAGATTGATTACCTCCTTGTGGACGAACAACTCGAGGCTGTACGAATGATGGCTTTACAACTTCGAACCACCAGAACAGTTCTGCCATGAACACCAAATAATTACTCTATATAAGAGAGTTGAGAAAATTAAAAGAAGCCCTAAATTAGGTAAAACCAACCATACGTTTGTGATAAAGTTCTGCTGTATCCTCTCAAATATAGATTTGAATTCTACTTACTTGCTATTAAAAATGTTCACTATGTTTTATTAAACTTGGAGTAAGACGCTTAGTACTTGTAAATACACATGTTCAGAGCTCTATACTTTGTTTTATAGTCAGAGCAAATATCCCAGCCATCATGATCTCTAGCTATGTAGAACTGAGATAAAGAAATGTCCTTTTCCTCCATTATAAATACAAACAAGTTGCAAGAAGAGTATTTACCATTAAAAAAGAGTAAAATATTTTGAAAAGTAATTAAATATATAGTTTAAATATTGTATCCACATGTTTGAAATGCTAAATTCAATAGTAATCGACATGCTAATTAATACCAAACTCTATAGATAATTATGATTAAAATCATACTTTTATAGGATTATATATATAATATATAACCACTTATATACATGTATATATATATGATTTTGTTTTTTATTCTTTGTTTTTTTGAGACGGTCTTGAACCCTGAGCAGGGGATTACAGATGTGTCCTACTGTACTAAAACTGGGCTTATATGTTAAAATATATATGAAGGATAATTTCAATTTTAGGTATTTAATGTATTTCTAAAAATGGCACTATTCAAAACCCATTTTCCTCATTATGGCTATTATCTGGCAGTATCGGTGTGCTCTGATATCCTCCCTTCCACATATCGGCTAATTCTGAACAACCCTCAAGGCACTAACATAAGTGTACTTCCTTAGACCTCACTGCCTGGGTTTTTTCCTATTTAGGCTGGTAACATTCACATATTCATCTGCTATCTTACAGTTCCAGAAAGCAAACGAATCAAGGTTGTCTCTAAGTTCTCTGTTTTGAGTAACTGTTACTGCCGTTTAACGAAACAAAGAAGACTGGGAGAAACAGGTGACAAAGAAAGGTCTCTGACACTTTCCTGAACATCTCAGTGGACTCCAAGTGTGAGACACGAGGCACTGTGGAGGGTAACATGGAGCAGAAGACAGACTTTGCGAGGTTGTCTATTTTACTTTCAGTGTTAGTTTTCATTGTAAATTCCAGAATATTCAAATGGTTATACATAAACAGTTATTATTGGAAGCTATTGAAATTTGAACTTTTAAAAATGAGAAAGTTTCCATCTCTAACACTGTGGCTTGGGTGGCACACCTGCTTACCTTCTCAAAAGCTTTGCATTTTTAATTATATTTATTACTTATCCTTCCTCTCAACTTTCTTCCTTTGAAAACTGAGACCTCTCTCACTAAATCATCATGTCTATGTTCTTCCCTTCTGATGAAATTCTTTAAGAACAGACTCACACTAACCCTGCATTTTGTCCCTTCCAATTGTCCCACTCTCCCAGAACACCACTGGTTTGGGTCACTACGGACTTCACTTTCCTTGACTTCTCAGAAGAAGTATGATGTTCCTGAATTTTCTTCTCTCTGAAATAGTGCTAACACCCACTATCATATGAATCCTAAGGGCACCAACTATACTTACGTATATAATGACGTACAGAGCATTTGCCTTTGTAAAGCTGAAACAGAGATCCTCTCTGTAAGTGATACTACCACAGTCTTATCTTACTGGTGGCATGTTGCAGCACGGTCTGGTTTAATTAATTGCTCCCCCTGCCCTGCCCCAGATTCTTACTGTTCTACAAGCAGATGCTCACATATACCAAGTGATGCTGTGTAACCTTGCCTCCAACTTATCCCTGATTGGCTAAATAAATGCCTATACCTGTGCAGGACAGAAGAGAGGTAGGCAGAGCTAAGGTTCACAGGCTTGGAGGACAGGAGGATCATGGTAGGGGGACCAAGGGGAGAGGGAGGGACAGGAGAGGAGAAAGAAAGTAGTTGCCCTGGGTTAGCGTAAAGAAGGACCATGTGGCCAGGAGCTTGCTCTGAGGATGGGAGATAGAAGCAGATGGAAATATGTGCAGGTACTTATGGGAATGATGGATGGCAAGTAGCCCAGCGAGGAATAATTAAAGCAAGTGGCATGGGATGTGGAGCTGGGAGGTAAGAAATAGCTTACTGTTTAGTTTCTGCCCCGATCCAGTGTATAGATCCAGTAAACATCTAACTGGCGTCTGTGTCTTTTACTGATATGATAGCAGGTTAAATAATAACTGTCATAATAATTATATGTATTAATAACCTTTTCTACAACAGTGGCACTTCTATTCCAGAGACCCACAGCCAGATGTTATGCAGTGAGTGAGAGACCTTAGAATACTCGCCTAAAGGAGATGTCTCCATCAAATCCCTTCCCCAGGGAACATCACAGAAGAGGTGGAAAGAGTGTAAGAACCAGAGGGACACCAAAACAAGGCCCTGTAAATCAGCATCATCAACACATATATGAACTCACAGACTGAGGCAGCATGCACAGGGCCTGCACCAGTCTATACCAGTTGGGGGCCTAGAGCTCAAAGGAGCAGTGGTATTCCCCACCCTAAGCCAGAAGCCCTACCTTGAACTGATAACTACTTGCAGATGAAAATTTAGTTTCCTCCAAGGGATCTTCATTGGGAAAGCAAACTACTCTTAAGGGTAGGTTGTGCACACACGTGTGCGTGTGTGTGCGTGTGTGTAGCTTCCAGTTTAGTATTTATGGGATTCCTGAGTGTGTGAACAGGTGGGCTTCTGTTTCTTGTGCCTTCTTTTGGGCTCTTTTCCTTCTGCTGGTTTTTTTGTTGTTGTTGTTGTTCAATTCCAATGTTAGTTTTTGTTATATCTTATTCTATTTTCTTTTATTATCATCCCATAAAAAGCCTGTTTGTTTTCTAATGAAAGACAGAGTGGGTAGATCTGGATGCTAGGAACATGTAGGGGAGGCGGGGAAGAGCAAAGAGGAGTAGAGGAAGAAGAAACTGTAATTAGGATATATTATGTGAAAAATCTATTTTTCATAAAACGGAAAAAAGATTGACCAATAAAAAAAATCTAATCAGCTTCATCAAACACCACATTCTCCAAGGTTTGTCATCCCTATGCCAGACTGCAAGGCCTAGAAAGACAAAGCTTATGATCTCCATCATATATTCCTAGTATAAAACAGTTCCCAGTACAGAATATTTATTAAGAAATGTATAAATTGATCCATAACAACAAAAATCCAACTCATCAAAACACGCAAAGATTGACAAAAGCATCTCTGAGATGGTCAGTATTCACTGCATCAAGACTGGATTGACAAACACCGAGGAGTGAGTCTATGAGAGCGTGTCTGAGGAGGGCTGACTGGTGGAGAAGGCTGACTTAGAATGTTCACTCAAGAGGCTGGCAGCCCAGAGGGAAGGAGAGGAGGAAGAGGAACCAGTGAGCTCAGGCACTCTCTCTGCTTCTTGTTCACCATGAGGAACAGCCTTGCTCCACTAGGCCTTCTCCAACACAGTTCCCACCTCACCAAGGCCAAACCCACCAGAGCAAGCTGCCCATGGACTGAAACCAAGTAGAATTATTCTCAGTACTTTACTAAGGTGCCTATTACAGCAACAAAAGGCCAGTTGGTACATCAAGATCATTATGACCTATACTTTGCTTTATAACCTTTACAGTATACCTTTTAAGGCCAAAGGGTAAACTTTCTAAGTACTGGTGCATCTTTAAAAAAAAAACACCCCTTAAATGTACAGTAATTACTTGTTGATAGAAAAGGAATATTTATTTTAAGGGCCTTGGTAAGAATTCTCTAATAACATAAAGGCAATAGCTGGCCACAAGATGGCAGAACTAAAGACATAACTTTTCTGTTAACCAAACTGGAGATTATTTCATTATAAAATTATGACTAAATGACAATGAACTGGCCATATTACAGAAATGATACAACAATAATTTAAAATCATCTTTTCCTAACTTTTTTTTTCAAACATTTCACTATGTTTCTCTGGCTGGCTTGTAACTCACTATGTAGACCAGATTGGTCTATAACTCACAGAGATCATCTTGTCTTTACTTCCTGAGTGCTGGGGTTAGAGGTGTGCACCACCAAACCTGAGCTACTTTTTAAATATATGTAGCATGTGTCTGCATGTGGTTCATGCACGTGAGAGCAGATGCCTGTAGAAGCCAGAAGAGGGTGTCAGAGACGTTACAGGCAGTTCTGAGCCACTTCACATGGGTGCTGGGAACTGAACTCAGGTCCTCTGGAAGAGCAGTACATGCTTTTAACCTCTGAGCCATCTCTCCAAACCCTACTTTCTTTAGTTAAAAAAACACACCTATATAATTAACCAGTGTAAACAATGCAGAACATATAGAACGGATAAATCTAGCAAGTTTTAACACCTCCCACAACACACTCAGAAAAAATTACTTTTGTTTTATATTTATCCTAAAGATCCTTTTTCTGAATCTCTATATATGTGTCCCTCAGCATCTATGTGCAGTTGGTTCCAGAACTCCATATAGACATCAAAGATTTATGTATGTTTAAGTCCCTTATGTAAAGTTGTGTAGTATATCCATACCCTTTCAAGGGGGGAGTTGGATTTTTCCCTCAACAATGAGTGTCCTGGGGATAGAATGCAGGGTGTTGGGCTTAGTAGTATGAGCCTTTCTCTCCAGTCCCCATAGGACAGTTAAAATCACCTTACTTACTACATAGTTAAAATCTACATTACTTACTAATAGTTAATACAATATGTGAATAGTTATTATACTGAGTAGTTTACGGAATAATGGCTCGGAATATAGGTCAGTGATCCTGAGTTTGATCCCTACCACTGAAAACAGGGTGGGAGAAGGAGAGAAAAGTTTAAAATATGTACATGCACGCGCACACATGCACAAACACACCGAGTTATATACCTTTTGCTAAATCTACCTTCACTTAGCAGTGTCTTAGGGAGCTTTCTGTTTTAGCAGAAACAACGAAACCCTCCACTACTGTCCATTAAAAGGATCACAATTACAAAGCATTTAAATTTATCCCCCTACTAATATGGGTCATTTCTAACTTTTCACCATCATAAGCAATCCTTAATGTGCCTTTTGATGGCCACCTCTGTCCTCTAAATAACAGTTTATCAAGTACATTGCAAGGAGCTAGGCTCCAACTAGGACACAGCCTGAGCAATCCATGCTTTTTTTGGGTGGTGCTTAGGATCCAGTACAGGAACCAGCTTAGACAATGTCCAACAGTCCTCTCAAGCAGCTATATCCCAGCTTGTATTTCTACAAGAGGAAAAGGCAGTGCTCATTTCTCATACATTCCTAAACACCTACTATTAAAAGTTAAAGTGAAAATGAGGTGCCCACCCATGCTGACCAAGCAAGCCCTCTATAGTTTAGAGCCTTAAGATAGTAAACTAAATTCAAACTTGTGGTTATTATAATTAAGCAAAGAATGCAGAATGTGAGCCAAAACTTTTTGCTTACAATTATTTATTTTAAATAAGCCTGACTCAAGGAAATGCTTTTATATTTGGATTATGCTCAAAATGATCTATATATCCGGATTATATGCTTTATTGAAAGTCTATATTCTGTTCTATTCTCCAAAAGGGACAGGAAGGAATACTACCACCTTAAAAAAATACATCTTAGGCATATGACAAATTTTCATTTCATATTATTAAAGTAGGACTTATCTTTGATAGAAAATGCTAGAAAAGTCATTAGTAAGATATAAAGAAAACAATGGTGTGGGTAAACCTTCAGAATTGATTAATCAAGGTTTCTCTTTTATGTGTCAGAGTAGGGAGTGGGTACCATTGAGTCACTGGGGTTAGTGCCTCATTTGAATATGCTTTTGTCATTAGCTTTACCTTCTGCTCTTTGGAGATCCTGAAATGGACAAAAGATAAAGAAGAGACACTAGAAAATAAGAATTCCAAGTGTAGCCTGGTATGGTGGTGCACACCTTTAATCCCAGCACTCAGGGAGGCAGAGACAGGAGGATCTTTGTGAGTTCGAAGCCAGCCTGATCTATAAAGCAAGTCTAAGACAGCCAGGGCTATACAGAGAAACCTTGTCTCAAAAAAGAATGTCAAGTGTAAGGCACTAGCATCACCACGAGAGGAGCTCTTGATCACTCACTTCCAAGGAGGACTAGCACTGGAACTCTGATTCGGCAACAGAAACCTATTACCACTTAGCCAAGCTTCTAAGTCAAACTAAACACATTGTAGGGTCACTTATTCCTAAAGCTCTGAAACAGAAACAGCACATGGATTGATTAATTAATGTTGCTACAATGGCCAAATTATTAAAGTGATCTACAGATTCAATGTAAGTCCCATCAAAGTTCCAATGACACTCTGAACTAGAAAAAACAATCCTGAAATTCATGCAGAAGCCCCATACCCTGAAGAGTCAAAGCAATCCTGAGTAAAAGGAACATTCAACATTTGATTTCAAAAATATGTCAAAGAGGCTCATTGGAGTAAAGTGGCTAGAAGTCTGGCTCCCCAGCATCTCCACAGAAGGGAAGGAGGCAGCCCTATCTGTAACTCCATATAGACACAGGACCCAACATAAATCCATACATCTGTGTACTCACACCAACACTTTTCATTTGGCTCTCTGTCTAATTAACAATTCTTCATGAAAAAGAAAGCCTCATTACTGTTTTTGTTTACTGCTTGCTTGATGAGTATCTCATTTTTATGACCCCAGGAATGAATCCAACTCAAGCTTCACACCATTGGTTTTCAGAACTCTGGGATTACTGGCATACACCCACATTTGGCTAGCTTTTAAAAGAAGAATCTCACCTTTTGTTACATTTATCTATGATCAAATACCACCTAATGGTTCATATTCTACTCCGTCCACACTAAAACAACAGATCAACTTTATAAATGACTTTATGTTTTCCTTTACAATATAAAAGACTTGTAGCTAACACTGGATGTTTAAAGAGGAAAGAAAAAAATCACCCCCTTCTAAGTTCTTCACTGATAAAGTTAATTTGTCAGTTTTTGTTTATATTCACTTATATAAGACAGAATTGTATCCCTGGCTCCTCAGACTCATCATAAAGCTCTGGCTGGCCTCGAACTCCTGCTCTTTCTGCCCCTTCCCGCCTTCTATTGCTAGCACTTCAGGAGACTGAATGTGGGTCCTGGGAATGACAAGTAACATTGTACCCCTGAGATACACTCCCAGCTGGTTGCCACGGCCTTTAAACTAATGAAAGGCAGCAAGAGAATGATTTAATTTACCTTTATGGATGAAGCAGCATAAAGCATATCTTCCAAGCTGAAATGGCAGCAATGGTTTAAGTATTCTTGGCAAAATTCCTGAATCAGCTGTAGGTTATACAGGCTATCGGCCAAAGACATAGTTTCTTTCAAACAAATATCTTCAAATAGAAAGGAGGATAGCTTTGAGTTGACTATGAACACTTCGTAACTACTGATAGTGCAAATACAGCATTATGTTAAATCTGTTTAGCAAACATGTATTTAAAAATAACAGCCATTAGACAAAAAGTTCTCAGCTTTCTCAGAATTATACTTAAATGTTCTATTAAAAACTTCATTAGTTATTAAATATTGGTTTAAATTTTTTTTTTTTTTGCCATCTCCCCACAGTTTAGAAATATGTCCCTGAGACACTTACCCTCTAAGCGGACAACAGCAGGGCAGTAGAAGTGAATAAGGGCGGCTAGTGCACAGCCATCTGTACCGTCCTTCAACAAGTTTTCCACCAATGGAATGCAAGGCAGTTGCTTAAGCAATGTTTGTTCCTTCCTGTAACGGGCCTACAATATAAAGAGTTCTAAATGAATACTAAATAAAGCAAGGAAAACAAACAAACAAACAAAATAGATTTGTACATTCTAGTTCTTAGACACATTAGAAAATATAAATCAGGAGAAACAAGAATTACCAACTACTCAGCTTTTACTTTTTATTTTTTGGCAAGAATACAATACATTACTCAGGTTAAATTTTCAACAACAATACTAATTTCTTTCCTTTTTTTCAAAAGGGTATCTCTGTGTAGCACTGGCTGTCCTGGACTCACTCTGTAGACCAGGCTGTCCTGGAACTCAACAGAGATCCACCTGCCTCTGCTTCCTGAGTGCTGGGATTAAAGGTGTGCATCACTATGACCTGCACCGGCCTGTCTTAACATTTTTATACACATAAAGTTATTTTAGCGACATAAAGTTCTTTTCAGAAAGCAGAGATTTCTCTTTCTGAGGCAGCAGGACCCTTACACTTGGCTGCTACTGGCTCTGAAGTCTGGTGCCATGTACCTTGACATCCTGGTGACAGATGGAACAGAATACTTTGGTGCTGTTTCTTGGCTTCAGGTTTTCTTGGATAGCACTTTCTAGCTGCCCCCCAATTCTGATAGCTCTTACAATTTATAGTTTTTCTCAAATGATACCTTTGCTCTTCAAATCTGTCTTTTTTTAAAAAAAGAACTTTTAGTTTTAAGTCTAATATTAAAGTAAATAAAAATTTAATCAGTAAATGAACAGAACTGATTTGAATGCAAAATGTTCAAATCTGTTTTTGATGCTGCAACTATCATAAATTAAAGGCCATTTGATATCATTGTTAAAATGTTATATTAAGCTTATAGATTTTTAAATTATTAGTGGGTGGTGGATCTTTGTGAATTAGACACCAGCCTGGTCTACAGAGCAAGTTCCAAGACAGCCAGGACTACATAGGGAAACCTTGTATCTAAAAACTAAAATAATAAAATAAAAATGTTAAGACAGCTCTCTAAAAATGAGAAACTCTTGTAAAAAGTTAAGAGAAAAATTCTTAAACCAAATTACCTACACTTACATCCTGGTTCTGCCACTTATTAGCTGTGACTTCAGACAAGTTACCTAAATTCTTACTTCTTATTTTTCTTATCTTAAAATGGAGACCAGTAAAACCTACTTCACAGTACTACTGGGGGATTTAAGAAGATGGCAGACAGTGCTATATATACTACTGAGCACCCAGAAGCAATCAGTACAGGCTAGCTGTTACTAGCTAGAAGCTTTCCTAAGGCCAAAAAGAATTATACTACATAATGCCTTTTTACTAACAAAATGTATAATTATATAGGCTACTGATATTTAGTAGTCATTTTTTAAAATATCTATTTTATGTAGATGGGTGTCCTGTCTGCATGTAAATATGTAGACCATATGTGTGCCTGGCGTCTGTGGAAGCCAGAGAGGGTCAGAACCTTTGGAACTTGAGTCACAGAGGGTTTTGCGTCACCGTGTGGGTTCAGGGAACTGAATACAGTTACTCTGCAAGAGTAGCAAGTGCTCCTAACTGTTGAGCCATCTTGCAGCTGCAGTTGTCATTTTTATTTTGTTTTGTTTTTTGAGACAGTGTTTTTCAAAGGAACAATTTAAACTGTTTCTTCCAATTCTATCTAAATGGTCACCTCTGCAACTTATAAATAAAAATACAATTGTGAAGAAAAATGCTTGTGAGAATAAAACCAGAAAATTTCAACTTTATTGAACAAAACACTTAACAGATGAAAGTTCAATTAGATTCTTTTAAATGACACCCTCCAGAAAACATAGGGACCAATTAAGAAAAAGGAATCTAATTCTGTTTCTCTCTCCCTGGCTCCTGACTGGAAAAAAATCAAGAGGCATTTTTTTTTTTCCTTGAAAAAAGAAGAAACATTTTAGGGCTGGAGAGCTGGCTCAGAGGTTAAGAGCACTGTCTGTTCTTCCAGAAGTCCTAAGTTCAATTCCCAGCACCCACATGGTGGCTTGCATCCATCTGTAATGAGACCTGGTGCCCTCTTCTGGTCTGTAGGTGTACATGCAGACAGAGCACTGTATACAAAATAATGAACAAAAACATCTTTAAAAAAAAAAAAGAAAGAAAGAAAGAAAGAAAAGAAAAAACATTTTTAGAGGAAGGCAAGGCAGGCATTATATCCCTAACTCATACATCACCTACATTAAGAAAACAATTACATAGCTGGGCAGAGTGGTGCATGCCTGTGATCCCAACACTCAGGGAGGCAGAGGCAGGTGGATCTCGGTGAGTTCGAGGCCATCCTGATCTACAAAATGAGTCCAGGACAGCCAAGGCTACACAGAGAAACCCTGCCTCAAAAACAAAAAAGAAAGAAAACAATTACGCACACATGCAATGTAGCACATAAACTCTACTTTTCCTTCCGTTTCTCTCTTTTGGGGAGATGGTGGTATATCAATACAGCCTAAGCTGGCTTTGAAATCTCAATCCTCTGGCCTCAGCCTCTGAATGCTGGTGTTACAGTTGTGAGACATATTGCATAGCCTAACCTAGACTCTTTGATTACTAACTTTTATATCATCCCTTTAAAAATCATTCATTTTGTTGCTGGGAGATATGGGAGATAATTTTAAAAAGACAGGGAGGCGAGGAGAAAAGGAAGAACGGAAATCAACCAGTTGTAAGGTTCCTTTCCAGGTAGCGAGCACTGCTCCCGCCCTGCCTTCTGTTCTCCAGTTATGTAGCATGAGAGATGGACTGAACCAACTTAGCAAGAAAACTTGGTTTCATTTATTCTATTCCCCCAATTAGCATTTATGGATAAGGGGGGGGGCAGGGAGAGGGGGAAGAGGGATGGAGGAGAGAAAACACATTGGGAATAAACGTCTATGATTTAGATAATTATGAGAGGGAAGCCAACACATTTGTCTAAGGATTATATCCAATAAAATCCACTGGGCAAATGAATTTTGTACAATTCCCAGGTAAGTTTATCTGCTGTCCATGAGTTATATGGAACTTTTTCATATGAACGTGGCTTTTGTTTTGTATTGTATCCCAGGCTCCCAGGCTGGCCTTGAACTCACAAAATAGACAAGGATGAATGTGAACTCTGATCCTTCTGCTTCTGTCTCCCAAGCACTGAGACTACAGATATGTAACCACCACACCTGATTTATGCAATGCCCGGTAATTCATGCATGTTAGACAAGCACTCTGTCAACTGAGAAACACACCCAGCCCATGCTTTATAAATTCACTACACAAAAATATTTCATTGTCTCTCTACAAACTTGAAAATTTGGCTTTCAAAAGGGCCACCATACTTTAAGTCAATGTTTATGGTGTATTTTAAAATTATATATATGTACTTACTTACTTATATGTATGGGTGTTCTGCCTGCATTTATCTCTGTGCACCACTTGCATGCCTGGTGCCTGCAGAGGTCAGTAGAGGGTGTGGTATTCCCTGGGACTGGAGCTATAGATTGTTAGCTGCTATGTGGATGCTGGGACTTGAACCCAGGTTCTCTGGAAAGAGCAGTCAGTAATCTTAACTGCTGAGCCATCCCTCCAGCCCTCTAAGTTATATTTTTATCAGGATGGTGTATAAGAGGTCTTAGAATGCTTTAACAGCTCACATTTAATCCCAAAACGTCAATCATCAGGTCAAATCAGTTTCACACAGTTTAGGTACAATACTGGCGAGGAAACAGATAGGCTTTTGATTTTCATCAAATAGTAAAGTGTTACCTTCAGTTAGGGTAAAAAGAAAATGATTCTGCCAAAAATAATTTAAATATGCAACTAACACATGTAATTAGTCAAATTCATGTTTATTGAAACTCTTAATACTAGCAAGATTTTGTATCCACAGGCAGCACTATCCACTTGCATTAGTAATAGTGGTCTGTTAATTTTGTGATGAGCAAATGTGTGCTTATTCTTTAAATAGTCATTAAAACTAGCTAGACCCACTATTTTTTATTTTATATTATGAAAATGTCTTAAAACCTAATCCTTCTACTTAATGACAAACAAGTTTGTATGAAATGACAATACCAGCAAACTATAAACAATAACACCAGTACAATCTGGAGAGAAAATTGAAGTAGCAAGGAAAACTTACTGGAACCAGTTTCCAAAACCATTTGGAAGGAGACTTCAGAGGAAGCCATGGAGAGAAAAAGGAAAGCAGGAGGTAAAGGAAAAGTCAATCAGAATCATCCAATCAGCAAGTGACAGCAGGGCTTCTGACAGACAGGCCTCCATTCAGTTCTCATAGTGATTCATGCTAATTACAATTTAGTTTAAAACCCGTAAATTCCTAAGCCAAGCAAGATCAGTGCAGCCTCGGCTCATCTGCTCTCCCCATACAGAATCACATTTTAGGATACTAAGGATTTTAGCAACAAATTTTATTTCAGAGACTCAGAATCACACATTGTGGTTCTAAGGTTAGATTCTTAGACATCAGCAGACCAACTCTAAGAAAAGAATAGTCATTCTGAAGGGGAAAAAAATTCTACTCCAGTAAACAGAAGCATAAAGCAACTATCAATGTAGCTAAAATGACTGGAAATCTAAGTCTTTATAATTTTACTATCTCAGCATGTCTTACAGAGTATCTTTTTTTTTATTCTTTAAAAACTAAATTCAAGTTTCTAGTATGTATAAATTAATTATTAGTGAGTACTTATTTTGTACTTCCTAGAATAACTTCTGGCATCTCTAGAGCACATGAACACATCGCCATAAGTACATTCACACTGTAGTGCACACCTTTTGACCTCCAGGAGCTTCAGCTGTGTGGTGCTCTTTAGATTTTTGTTCTTGTTCCATTATGTCTTTCAAGTGTTCATTTACCTTAAAATACAAAAATCAATTTTAATTTGTGTTAAAATATAGCAATAAGAAGATATAGTTTGATCCTTGATATCAAGTACAAGTAACACTCAAATAAAATGTCATTTTTACAACTAGAAAATAGAACCATACAAGGAACTTTACAATCAGTTCTATAAATTACACAGTGGAAAGTTCTAGTTCTAGTGAGAGCTTATATGTCTACCATGTACTATACTACTAGGCATTCAACACACAAAGCCTGTCAGGTAACAGTTATAAATTCTGTATAAAACACAAGAAGCAAGACTGAAGGGCATGTACAATGGCAGAGCATGAGGCAGCATGTGGGAGGCGTGTTCAATCCACAGCACCAAATGCGTCCATTTATGCCTGCAAGCAAGCAAAAAAACCTGTCAACAAAGGTAAACAAAGGTAAGCAGAAGGAAGGGGCTAAGTCTTAGGAAGAACCGAACACAGTTAACTGACAACTTGACACAGCTTACAGTCACCAGGGAAGTCTCACTGAGTGACTCTGCACTGGGTTGGCCTGTGGACACATCTAAAGGAAGCAGGTTTAAGGTAACTGATGTGGGAAGATAGAACCCTCTTGTGGGTGCATCACTGGCAGCAGCATGGAGGTGTGATGGTGAGAAAGTGGTGTGTGTGTGTGTGTATGTGTGTGTGTGTAATGAAGTTTGTAAGAGTGGAGACATTGAGTGCAAACAAGCAAGCATGCATGCATGAATTTCTCTGTGCCCTGGACTGTGGGGAGGATGTGACTAGCAGTTTGAAGTCCCTGGCTTGACACCCCCACAATGATGAGTTGTAATTTGGAAATGTTAGCTGAAATAAACCCCTTTGTTTTCTAAGTTGCCTTTTGTCAGGGTACTTTAACACAACAACAGAAATGAAACAGGATATGTGGCCTCCCCACAACTGATACAGGAAAAAGTGACTAGAACTTAAGCAGAAAAGTAAGCTCACTAGCTTCAAGTATCAAAGAGAAATCCAACACTATCAGAGCAGATGTATATGAAGAGCATCCAGGGAAGGATGGGTCCACAGTTAAGGAGGACCGAAATCTACATTACATTGATGGCTCTCAACCTTCCTAATGCTGAGACCCTTTAATGGAGTTCTTTATGCTGTGCTGGTGATCCCCAAGCATAAAATTATTTCATTGCTATTTCATAACTGTAACTTTGCTACTGCTATGAATTGTAATGTAAGTATCTGATATAAGAGCCAAAGGGGTTGTGACCCACAGGCTGTGAACCGCTGATATACACGTAATTTAGCCTAGAATTTTTGGCTACACCTTGGACTACATATGCCTACAAGAGGAACCCACAGATACCTGCTAGAAGGTCAAAGAAGCTGCCACTACAGGTCAGACAGTAAGCTGGCCAAATAAAGGAGGGCTTGGTAAATACCTGTGTTTCCCATGGAACCTCAGAAGAATAGCTTGTGCTTTTAAAAAAGAGGGCTGAGTATTTGAAATTTGAAAACAGAAAGGTATACACTGGATCTGTCAGCCTGGAGATCTTAACTGACCAAAAGGAACAATTTCTCTGTATGACTGGGGATGAGAGAGTAAATAAAGCAGGCTAGCCAACTAGGAAAGTAACACGCTTGGGAGCTTCTGTTGTTCAAAGAAATAAACAAGGTTCTATTTGGATGGAGAAGCTGAGTACAAACTCACGGGAAGACTGGATCAGCTGGAAAGGAGAATGAGATGACGCAGCTGAGGAGGGGATACCAAAGATCACAGAGCAGCACCGTCAGCATCTCCTGCTCCATACAAAGCTACTCTGCAGTTGACAAGTTCCCAGTGAGAGTCCAGAAATAACCAAGAAGAGGAGCTAAGCCATGAAAAGGGTGGAGGAAGCTCTAGAGCAGCAGGTCTCAACCTGTGGGGTCGCATCAGTTATTCTGCATATTAGATATTTACATGACGATTTGTAACAGTGGCAAAATCAGTTATGAAGCAGCAACAAGATAATTTTATGGTTGGAGGTCACCACAACATGAGGAACTGTCTTAAAGGCATGCACAGTAGGAAGGCTGAGAACCACTGCTCTAGTGCAACACTCTCTGACAGGAAAGGGTAAGTACTCCTTCTAAGCATGGAAAAGAAGACAGTAAACGTGTAGGTAAAAGGCAACAGATTCAGTAGTGAAAAGAGGAAATACTTCTCACCTAATGTATTATTCACCCCCCCGGGCCCCACCCCCCGACCCCCACCCCCCCGCCGCGAACAGACAAGGCAAGCTTTAGCTGCAGCTTAAAGTAATCCGGGAAAGGTTTTGTAAGTATGGAGGCTAGAAAAGGTGGAACAGTTTGTAAGTGAGGGAACTGGCAACTGAGGGGTTGCTGTTTATCTCAAGTTTGTGATTATGGATTTAAAGTGAAGGCAGCTTTCCAGTGCCAGACTCTCTAGTGACACTTCTCTAAGCCAGGCAGAGACAAATGTTCACAAAGCTCCATCACGGAGTCTTGGTCATGGGCTGCAGAGAAGGTTCAGCAGCAGGTGAGAGCACTGGCTGCTCCCATACAGGACCTGGGTTTGGTTCCCAGCACCTACATGATAACTCATAAACCTCTAAGTGCAGTTCCAGGGGATCCCACATTTTCTTCTGAAACCCTTGGGCACCAGGCACACATAGAGTACACATAAATATACACAGGCAAACATATATACACAAAATAAAAATAAGTAGATCTTTAAAAATAGGAATATATTAAGTCAAATAAAAATGTGTGGGAAATCCCGGCAGTGGAATGGATCGAGGAGAAGACAGCATCTGAGTGTGAAGACAGAGTCGAGGGACTGCAACAACCCAAAAAGGACAAGCAGGTGAGAATTCCAGGATGGACGTGACCCTCAAACTAGATCTTTGGGTTAAGGCATAGAGGAAAATCACTGCATTATAAAGGCATAGACAGCATTTTCAAAAGAACCATAAAGAGTAATCTCCCAGAGCTGGGAAAGAAGAGCTAACCAGATACAGGAGACATTTAGCACACAGTCCTAGGGTTATCATTCCTATGATGAAAAACTACGACCAGAGCAACTTGCGGAGGAAAGGGCTTGTTCAGCTTGTGCTTACATCATTGTTCATCACTGAAAATAGTCAGGACAGGAACTCAAACAGGGCAGAGACTCGAGGCAGGAGCTGATGCACAGGCCATGGAGGAATACTGTTTACTGGCTTGCTCGGCCTGCTTTCTTATAGAACCCAGGTCCACCTGCCCAGGGGTGGCCACACCCACATCAGTCACCAACTGATGACTGACGCCAGCAGCCCCACCTTATGGAAGCATTTTCTCAGTTGAGGTTCCCATCTCTCAGACAACTCTAATCTGTGTCAAGTTGACATAAAACTAGCCAGTACAGACACCCAACCGAAGGACCAGAAAAGAACCTCTCTTTGTCACATCATAATTAAAGTACTAAATACACAGAACAAAGAAAGCACAGTTAAAGAGGCAAGGGAGAAACACAGTTGCCCGACAGGCAGGCCCGCTGGCACAAGCCCAGAGCATTCAGCTGAAGCTTTGGAAGGCAGCAGGCCTGGGAGTGATGTATTTCAAGTTCTGAAGGAAACCCCTGACAACTCAGAGTACCCTGCCAGCGAGGCTGCTTGTCCTGACTAAAGGGAGGTAAAGGCTTCCCACTGTAAAAAGGCTGAAGGAATTCATGACCACCAAAGCAGATACAGAAGATACTTGAAGAAATCTAAGATCAAAAGGAAAAACAAATCCATGTACAAGGCCACAAGAAAGAATAGACAATACTGGAATAATACTAAGCAATAGAGGAAGGAGAAAAAAAGTGCAATAAATTGAACAAAATGGAAGGAATCAATACACAATTTTCAACAATAACTGACTATTAAGTCTCAATTCCCCAATCAAAACACAAAGATGAGTAAAGTGTATAAAAAAGCAGAAACTACTTGTCTCCAAGAAACACACCTCGTCGGGGGGGAGGGTGGTGGGGGGTGGGTGTGGCACACGCCTTTATTCCCAGCACTCGGGAGGCAGAGGCAGGCGGATCACTGTAAGTTGGAGGCCAGCCTCGTCTACAAAGTGAGTCCAGGACAGCCAAGGCTACACAGAGAAACCCTGTCTCGAAAACCAAAAACCAAACCAAGAAAAAAAAAAAAGGAAAAGAAACACACCTCACTAGATGGTGGTGCACACCTTTAATCCCAGAACTCAGGAGGCAGAGGCAGGTGAATCTTTGAGTTCAAGGCAGCCTGGTCTACGCAGTGAGTTCTAGACAGCCAGAGAAACACAGAGAAACCCTGTCTTGAAAAACCAAAACCAAAACCAACAAGACAGACATCTCACTATAAAAAGTAAGCATTACTTTAGAGCAGTGGGTCTCAACCTTCCAACCCTTTAAATACAGCTCCTCATGTTGTGGTGACCCCAGCCATGAAAGTATTTTTTTGCTACTTCATAACTGTAATTCTGCTACTGCTATAAATGGTAGTGTAAATATCTGATATGAATAACATATGACCCCCCCGAAAGGGTCACTACCCACAGATTGAGAATCACTGCTTTAGAGCAATAGGATGCAAAAAAGCATGCCAAGCCAATAGACTGAAGATACAAGCAGGTGATGCTGTTTCTGAGAAAAAGAAGAATTCAAACCAGAACCGTCAGGGGGAAAAAAAATGAGGGTCACTTCAAACTGGTTGAAGGAGCAATCTATCAGAAGGATGTTACATAGGTGCCCACAATTTCATGAAACAAACATTACTAGATAAATGCAAAGTCACATGCTAACACCAGCACAATAGCAGGAGAGTTCAGTACCTAGTTTGGCTAATGGACAGGTTATCTTGGCAAAAAGAATCAACAGAAAAACATCTGAATGACATCATAGATCAAATGGACTTAAGAGGTATATACAGAATATTTCATCCATACACTGCAAAGTATACATTTTTCCTCCAGAAACCCATGGGATTTCCTTTCAAAATGTATCATACATCAGGACACAGAACAAGCCAACAAATACATGAAAACTGAAATAATTTCTTGTATTCTATCTTATCACAATGGACTAAGAGCCCATGGAGAGCGTAAACCAAACAGAACTGACTGAGGAAGGAGACCTAGAAGAAATCAGGAAGAAAAGAAAAGAAAAAAAAAACCTCAAATCAAATGAAAATGAAATGAAAACCTACTAAAATCTACTGAAAACAATGAAAGCTGTCTGGAGTTGGGGTGGAGAATGAAGTGCCTCCATTAGGAAGTTAGAGAGATATCAAATAAATGACTAATGATATACCTTAAGTCTTTGGAAAAAGAAAAACATTCTAAATCAGTATACAGAAAGAAACCAGTAAAATCAGGGCAGAAATTAATGAAATGAAAACAACAAACAAAAAGAACAAAGAATCAATGAAATACAGAGTGGTTCTTTGGAAAGATAAACAAGATAAATTCAATAAATTAACCAATAGAAAGAGAAGACACAAATTAATAAAAATTAGAGGTGAAAAGGGAGACAGATGTTAATGGAGTTCAGAAAATCTTTAGGTCTTACATAAAAAAAACAACAACATTATTTCATTAAATTGAAAATCTAAAATAAATTAATTTCTAGATGCATATGACCTACCAAAATTAAATCAAGATGAGATAAACAATTTTAAAAGATCTAACAATGTGAGATTCAAGCAATAATTTAAAAATCCCAGATTTGGGCTGGAGAGATGGCTTAGACATTAAGAGTTTTGACTGCTTTTCCAGAAGTTCTGAGCTCAACTCCCAGCAACCACACGGTGGCTCACAACCGTCTATAATGAGATCTTGTGCCCTCTTCTGGTGTGCAGGTAGAATACTGTATACAAAACAAAACAAAACAAAAACAAAAAACTTAAAATAAATAAATAAATCCTAGATTTAAAAAAATAAAAAGGGGTCAGGCCCATATGATGATATTTACCAAACCTTCAATGCATCTCAAACTATTCCATAACATGACTAAACTCTTTTTACAAAACTAATATTACTCTGACACTCAAAACAGATAACAGATGCAACAGAAAATTACAGACCAAAATCTCTGATGAAAACAGTTGCAAAAATTCTCAATAAAATATTTGTAAACTTGGCTCAAGAACACATCAAAAAGATCATTAACCAGCATTGAGCCGGCTCTATTCCAGAGATGCACAGAAGAAATGAACTCAAGGTCAGAACTACACAGTCATCTCCACAGGGCGCAGGAAAAGCTTTTCTCAGTAACAGTCATACAGAGAGGGCTGGAGAGCTAAAATAAATAGATAAATTTCTAGGTGGATATGATCTACTAAAATTAAATCAAGATGAGATAAACAAATTTAAAAGATCTAACAGCATGAGACTGAAGCAGCAATTAATGTCTATGGAAATATACAGAGTTCTCCAAAGAAAAAAATACAAAAGGTTATAAACATTTTCAAAGGTATTCAAAATATTGTTAGCCCCATATACTCCATGACTTCAATGTGGCGATCAGAGGAGAAATTGCTTGAGTTAATTTTCTCTATAGCCACCTCAGCCACAGGTTTTGAACTAAGTTTATCGTATCAGGCATGAATTCCCTCTTGTGAGGAGGCCTTATATCTGATCTGAGAGAGGTTTTTTTAGCCCCATAACTGCCAAGCAACTATTATCCCATTGGGCATACTTTCCTGGCAGATCATATTTTAGTACACACAGTCTAGCAAAGGGTAAGACCATCATGTGTCAAACTGCCTATTGTTTATTCTGTGTTGCTTTCAACCTTGATCAGAGACACTGCTTTTTTCAGTGGAAGCAGTTAACAGTTAGTGACTGTTGACTGCTTATCCCCAAATGGGACATCTATTTAATCTTCTGCCCCAAAGGCTCAGGAAACATCATGGAAAGGGGGTAGGAAAAAGAGCTGCAGGAGGAGAGGATTATTACGAAATGCTGTCTTCTGGATGTGACACAGCTGTTGTACCCATGACCTCACAGGATCCCCGTCACTGCTCTCCAAGCGTTGAAAACTACAGGTGGGCTGGCAGCTTTCTGTGGGTTCAGGAGATCTGAACTCTGGACTTGATGCTTACACAGCAAGTGCTTTAACTAGCCATCTCTCCAGCTCAATTTAGCTTATGACAAGCTTCATGCAAGCATTTCAGGAAGGACACCTCAAGGTGCAGCTTCCACATTTGTTCAGTGCCGGTCTACAAACCTCGTTTAATTTTCTCTACAGTGACAAACGTAAATTAAAGTAGACCCATCGGATGTGGTAACACAAGCCTCTAATCCCAGCACCTGGGAGACAGGGGCAAGAGGATTCTACAAGCTTCAGCTCAGGCGGGCCTATATAGTGAGTGAGACCTTGTTTCACAACTGAATGCATGGATGTGGGTAAGAAGAATTAACTACTCAAATGACAAAGAGAAAAATAAAGAACTTACCATGTTCCAAGCACAAAACATAAAAAAATCTCCAAGAAAATGAATCCATGATCAATATGATTTTGTATAATTTGGTTAAACAAATCTAAGACTCTCCCAATTAGAAATGTGTGAGAATTACATCATCCAAAAATACTCACTGCTCACCATGTGCTTCTCTATTCTGAGTGCTCTGAGTTTTGTAATAATCTGGTACAAGCTGGATTAACCCTAAGTAATCATTAAGTATAAGTACAATTATAGATATTTAATAATATATAAAAATCTGTTTCACCATTTCAACACTTTCATTTTAAGACTAAATCTCACTATAGCCCAATCTGGCCTTGAATTCAGATTACAGATCTGAGCCACTGTGCTCAGCCTTACACTTTTTAAAATAAAACACTTCAACCAAACTGTACAACTTGAGCTTATATTTTGATTTAAAACAAGGAGCCATACAGGACAATGTGTAAGTGAGGGTTTTAGTTTTCCTGTTATTAGAACCATTTCCAATCGAGCATAAGCCTACCTTATTTATCCAGTACATGACAGCATCCTCAATATCATAGGGCAGATCTGTGGCTTGAAAAAAGGCTGAATACTGCTGAGCACATGCAATTACTTTTTCTATGCTGACCATCTCTACAGTGTAAGCCATCATTAGAGTATCAATCATGGCCAAATGTGCACTCTGAAAATAGAAAAGCACAAACAGTTTCAAAATTACACTTAGAAATTGTTTCATGGTAAAATATTAGCATTTTCTTAAAAACAGTAGTAAAGCCAGACTACAAGCAGGGGTTAAGGAAGCACAAAGCATGCTATGGTGAACTGACAGGACCAGATTCATCTTATTATTCAAACACTTATTGATGATCTACGTTAAGATGCTCATCACCTATTCAAAACCACTTTTCCTCTTTTCTCCTTTTAACATTATAACCACCCACGTATCATTTGCTATGCAGTTTACAAACTCCAGGTAATTTCCCCTCATTTTTCAAACCCACATAGTACAACTTGATAGGTGCAACTTTAAAATACCCCTGTGTTCTTCACTGACACCAGCACACCTTCAATCTAGACTACAAAGTTTCACTTCTGACCAAATAACCAACCAACAAACAAAATCTATAACTGATTTTCTTTCCTCCAACTTTTTTCTCATTTAACTCGCTATGGCACAGGACTTCCAGCATTTCTTTAGGCTTTTTTGTTTGTTTGTTTGGTTTGTTGGGTTTTTGGTAATCTATGAATCTGTTCTACGGTAGCTTAAAATGGGCCTGTCTTTCACTTTGACTTCCCAGTGGTGCCTTCAGTTTGGTATGTATCTTACCAAAACCATGAACATACACTAGTTAAGTATAGCGTTCAGATGGTCTACTATCTTTCTCATTACAAACAGTGCTGTAACACTGCCCTCTAGGAGATAATTACTTCCTGTGGGGCTAGTGGGTCCAAAAATACCTAGAGTTTAAGCTTTGATAACCAGGAAGTTACACCAATCTTACATCCCACCAAGAATGTTATTAGCCTGCCAGTTTCTACAGTTTCTATATTTACCTTTTTCATTTATATGAAAGGTTAAGAAAAATCTCACACTTGTTTGACTCTGCAATTATCTGATTATTGCTGGGCATGCTTTTTGAATTTTTTTAAAAATGTGCTTAGCAACTATTTGCAATTTTTTTCTTCAGAAACTGCTGTTTCTTCCTTTGGGATACTATCTTTCTCATTGATTTGTCAGGAGTTCATCGTGTCCTGGGCACATTGTTAGTTCTCTGTGTCTACATAGCAAACACCTTTTCCTAGCCTTTCTTGGTAAAGTCTGTCAGTCTTGGTGCTCTCCTTTATGGCTCTGGAGTTTATACCGTATCTACTATTGTTGTCTCCAACCTAACATAGAAATACTGTCCTTAATTTCTTAAGATATGTTATAACTTAAGCGATTTTATAACCTAGAGACTACATGATTTTTCCAAATCAGAGATTGCATCCTATCCTTCCTACATTAAACACAGGATATTTTTTTTTCACATAATAAAACCTATGTCCCTGTGTATGGCAGTTTCCCTGGAAGTTAAAAGCTTTCATCTGGGAGGGAAGCTCTTAAGGGGCTGGTAAAGCAACAGGATGTTCTAAGGAGAGGTGAAGCTTTCCTAAGTTGGGGAAGTAAACAACTCAACAGCTTCGGGAAGTCTGTAAAACTAGTCAGATGTTTTTAGGCTCCTCTATTCCTGAGCCTATATAAGCTGTAAGGACTGTGGAAAACACTCAGAGCAGCTGAGCTGTCTAGCAAAAGCTCAGCACAAATGGCCTACCTGAAAGGGCACCTCCCACCCACTGAGCTGCCTGTGAGCTGCTCCAGGCTTCCCAGAGCTGTCAGCCACGGTGGGGTGGGCTTTGGTGATGTCACTGTCTCACAGTCATTTCTGCTCCTGTAAGTAACCCTTCACATTCCTCTAAGTAACTCTAATAAAACACACCGGTTCCCTAGGTCAGATGTGGTGGTATCCTTACTTTGGTCAGCTGTTGGTTCCCTATCTGGAGTGAGTAGCTTGCTCAAGTATCCTCAGGAAAGGCACCACACAAAAACTCCTTACAGAGATAAAGCTTTCCTACTGTCTGGCTTGTACCTACCGCTCTAGCCTTACTACTCCCTCTTCACCCTACAGTCTTTGAAAGCAACCACACAAACCATCCCTGCTACTGTATAAGCCTGCCATTCCTTGCGTTCTTGTGTTCTCCTTACAATACTGGCGGACACTGGTTTGAATGTAAAGCCTTCCCTCTGCCCTTTCCAATCAGATGCCTCATCCATCCTCTAAACAGCACAGATCCTACAGACTACAGCTATGTTTGCATTCTGTTCTGAATCAATCAAGGAGGAAATGAGCACAGGTATTTGTAAACAGCTTCAGTAATGATGCTAGAGAGCAATCAGGGGAAAGCCAACTGACCTCTCACTCCTGTGCAGTCATCTGCGTACAAAACTGTGCCTTAGTAAACAGAGGGCAGGGACAAAGGGCTGCCTTCTTATACGCTACATCTATGGAAGGCGGGAGACAGCAAGGAAGGAGCTAGCTGACTGGCCACTGTAAACTTAAGAGCAGGCTTTGTGCTGGCAAGTGAGGAAATGAACTGACTATATTGTGGGCCAGGAGGGTAAGGAGGAGATCAATGCTTTGTGTGAAACAGAAAGCTTCATTTTCGCAATCACAAAACTTACAATGATCTCATTCTATACCAGATAGTGTGCCAAATATTTTACTTACGTTTCAGCTGGTCACAGTGGCACATGTCTGTAATCCCAACTATTTGAAACTAAGACAGGAGGATGGCTTGAGCCCAGGAATTTAAGACCATTCTGTGCAACAATGAGACCTCCATCTCTAAGAAAGGCACTTGCTTGATCAGGTGGTGATGGTGCCACAGGTGGTGGTGGAGGCAGAGGCAGGCAGATCTTTAGCCTGGTCTACAAAGAAAGTTCCAGGACAGCCAGGGCCACACAGAAAAACCCTTCCTCGAAAAATTTTTTAAAAAAGAAAGGAAAGAAAGAGAGAGGAAAGAAAGAAGGGGAAGGAAGGAGCTTGCTGCAAAGCCTGACAATTCCCACTTAATCAGCAAGCTCCAGGTTCAGTGAGGGACCCTCTGGACCATACACACATGTACACACATGCATGATATACACACACACATACCTGCTCAAATATCCATCAACTGTAAAATATAAATGTCCCATAATGAATAATTTAAGATAGACTTGGCTACTTTACAGTATGTGAAATTTATATAATAAAACTAGTAAAAAACATAAAACATGCAATATTTTCTCTATACTAATATATATGTAATATATATACTAATATATATACTAATATATATGAAACAAAATGAAAGGAAAGAGAAGTTAAACTTACAAAGTGGCTTGTTCTATACAGCACACAAATATACACTTTAAACCTTCAGTTTACACCAAGAGTTGGGATAGTAAACACTACGTATATTTACTAAATTAGTTTTAAAACAGCTCAATTCCCTGATAGAAGAAACTAGGAACACTTGTGTTTCAGTATTTTTCATGCTTTCCCTTTATGAGATAGAGGTAAGTTATGAATCATATATAACATAAAGTACATATTTAACAGACTTAGAAAGATCAATATTAAAGAAACTCAAGGCCAAAGGTGGGGCTTTTATGGTCTCAAGTAAAACATAATTTCCTATCTAAACACATTAACATCAGACTGATAACAACGGCTGGTTTGATGCCAGGTGCTCTGTTCAGCTTCTTACTGTTAATTGCTCCTAGTATTCTCACTGTTAAGTCTTCAATATGTAATGTTTTCAGGATTTGCAGTAAACTCATTAATATAACAACTTTTGAAGTAAACACTACTATATCTATTCTGCAGAAGAAAAACTATTTAACTGATTTGCAGTTACAGAGCAGCCAGGAAAAGTAGGCAGAACACAATCACACAACATCTTGCAGACTGAGTGCCAACCTACACTCTGACTACAATACTACAGTAGAAGTAACGTTGCCTACTGAGGCCACTAGGTGGCAGAGCGAAATATGGTATTTAGGAACAAGAGCAAAAATGCTGGTTATGAAAAACAAAAAAACAGGAGAGCCCCACATATATCTTAATAAAAAGGAAAAGGACGCTGGGCTCCAAGGACTTTGACTTTGGTGACGCTGAGATGTAATCCAAAGGCAGCGGTGGGCTCCATATCTCTATTACAGTCTACTTTTGTCATGTTCAATTAATACACTACACATTATGTGTGAGAAATGCAGACTAGAAATATTAAAGAAATGAGCTTTGGGGCTGCAGATAGATAGTTTGGTGGGCAAGAGCTCTTGTTGTGCAAGCAAAGGGACCTGAGTTTGAATCCCCACCTAAGAAGCTAGACATGACTGCACACCCAGACACCAGCACTGGGAGGGTGGAGATAGGCAGGTCCTGTCTGAACAGCTGGCTTACAGTTCAAAGACCCTGTCTCTAGGGAGTAAGGTAGAGTGTGTTCTCCTCTGCTTTCCAGACATGCACTCACGGGTACTTACACCCACATACTCCCGCACTACAAACATACACAGCACATACCTTTCTAAAGGCAGAAATGAGAGTTTCTAAGTGTTGTAAGTGTATTAGCCTCACAAAGAAAGAAACACAATGGCTACTTGGCTTTTATAATCCTCACAATGGAGCCAGATACATAACAAGAGAAACTGTCCTAACATCAACACTGTCTCAGCCCCAGACAGTGGCTACAGCACCTACTACATCTAAGTCCTCTATAGGGACAAAAAAAAGAAGCTAAGACTTTCAGACCATAAACAAGAAATACTGAGCCATTCTACTGAAATGGCACATACAGAAATTTTTTCAAGGAGTAAAGCACAATTTGTAACTAATACTTCACATATCCTACAGGTTTGCCATTTGGATTAACTTTAACTTCAAATGACAAATGTTTAATGTGGCTATTCTGGATGGATATATAAAGAAATTGCCTATCAGCAGCCAAATTAACACAGTATATAGTTTAAAAAGCATAATTTCTAAATATGGCCAATATCATCAAAGAAATTTCAAATTTCTGGTCTTAAACCTTACATTAATCAAATGGTTTCTGGCAAACCCCTAATGCTGTTGTACTTCAATATCCTAAGCTGCAAAATCAGGTAGTGGTTGCAGTGTAACCTCGTCTGTACACCAAAAATAAGATGACATGCTGAGCAAGGAGGTACAAAGCTGTAACTTTCAGCACAGATGACAAGGGCAATGTAGGTTCAAAGCTAGCCTGAGCTACACAGAACCCTGACTCAAACAGCCAAGGGATGTAGTTCAGCACAGAACACTTGCTTAGTATGAGCAAGGGTCTGGATTCAATCTCAAGGATTGAGAAACAAATAATGTGGCCTATCAAGAATAGTGTCTCTAGTGGTTTGAATGAAAATGGCTTCCATAGTCCCACAGGGAATGGCACTATTAGGAGGTGTGGCCTTGTTGGAGTAGGTGTGGTCTTGATAAAGGAAGCGTGTCACTGGGGGTGGGCTTCGAGGTTTTAGATGCTCAAGCCAGGGCCAGTGTCACTTTCTCTTCCTGATGCCTGCTGATCCAGATGTAGAACTCTCAACGACATCTCCAGCACCATGTCTGCTTATGCGCCACCATGCGTTCTGCCATAATGATAATGGAGCAAAACCTCTGAAATGTAAGCCAGACCCAATTAAATGTTTTCCTTCATAAGAGTTGCTATAGTCATGGTGTCTCTGCACAGCAAAAAGAAACCCTAGTACAACAGTATTAGAACACATTTTTTAAAAGACCATATGCCATGATCAGCTGTTTTTTCTTTTTTTTTAATGAAGAATACAATGGTTCAACATATGAAACCAATAAACAGCACATAAATAGACTCAGGAGCAGAAATCACATAATTAGTTCAATAGCTGCAAAAAAAGCCTTTGACAAAATTCAACAGCCCTTTATGACAACAATGAAACTAAGACAGAAGGATCATACTTCCACATAATAAATGATACAGATGAAAAACTGGCCGTAACATCATAATAAATGAGCATAACCTGAAAGCATATTCCCTAAAATAAGGAATGAACACCCATCTGCAGCAGTTATTGAAAGCTTAGCTAAAGCAATATGTCAGGAAAAAAATATAAGAAATAGTCAGAGGGTTACAATTAGGAAAGGAAGTCAAACAGCCCTGTGTGCCTGTATGGATAAGCCTATACTTAAGACTCCAAAGACTCCATCCGAAGGTCCCAAGCTCTGATAAACATGGTCAGCAATGGAACAGCACACAAAACCAATGCTCAACACCTGTAGCTTTCCCCTCTACCAATAATGAAGTCATTGAGACAGAGGTCAGAGAAAACAACCCTACTCACAATAATCCCACAGAACAACCCCCAAAACTAACCCAAAGCAGAAGACCATGTGCTCATAGGCTGGCTAAATTAACATCATAGAAGCAATCTTCATGTGCAAGAAAATCCTCTTCAAAATCTTCACAGTATTTTTCACAAGAATAGAAAAAAAATTCTAAAACTCACAAAAAGAACCCCAAAAGACCCAGAATAATTAAAGAAATTATGAGCAGCAGAGAGCAATAATCCAGACATCACAATATCTGACTTTAGATGATGCTACAGAGCCTTGGTACTAATGTGAAAGCAGACATCCAGGCTGGCAGAATGCCACAGACAGCCCAGCAGCAAGCCTACGCACATACAGCCACCTGATTCCTGATAATGATGCCGAGAGGTGAGGAGCAGGACAGCCTTTTAAACAAGTGCTACTGGTAAAGTTAGATGTGCACATGTAAGCCTGAAACCAGATCAACTGAAAACACAAAGACCCAGTGTTGACCTGAAACACTGAAACCAGGAGAAATACTTCAAGATCTAGACCTAAGTGATGGCTTTCAGAATATGACTCCATAAACTCAAGAAATAAGAGCAGGAATTCACTCAGGAGTATATCAATTTAAAAGCTCTGTACAGCAAAGAAAACAATTCCCAGAGTGAAGAGAGTACAAGGAATGGGAAGTCTTTGCCAGAGTATGACAAGCTTCTCAAACGCGTAGGCCTCAAAGGAACAAGTAATCCACTCAACAAATAGGCTAATGAACTGGACATTTTAAAATTAATTAGTATGGGGACTGGAGAGATGGCTTACAGGTTAAGAGTACTGGTTGCTCTTCCAGAAATCCTGAGTTCAATTCCCAGCAACCACATTGTGGCTCACAACCATCTATAATTCAAGCTGATGCCCTCTTCTGGCATGCAGTTGTTTTTGCAGATAGAGCACTCATATACTTAAAATAAACTTCAAAAAATTAGTAAGTATAAGCAGTAAATAAATACATGAAAACGTGTCCAACATCTTTAGCCATTGGGAAATAAAAACCAAAGGTACATCCAGAGTCTATCTCACCCCAGTCAGAGTAGCAACAAATATCAGCAACAAAAGGCTGCAGAGGGGTGTGTGGAAGGGAGGAAGCGCTTTAAAGTATGTTGGTAGGAATGTAAACTAGTCCAGCCACTGTAAAAATGTAGTTTGGAGTTATCATGATTACTATTCTATTGCTGTGAACAGACACCATGACCATGGCAACTTATAACAGCATTTAACTAGGGGCTTGTTTATAGTTTCAGAAGGTGAGTCCATGACCATCATGGAGGGGAGTGTGGTAGCAGACAGGCATGGCATGGCGCTGGAGCGGTAGCTGAGAGCTTACCTCCTGATCCACACTCAGGAAGAAGAAGGAGAGTGAGACTGGACTTGGCCAGTTTTTGAAACATCAAAGCCCACCCCCAGGGACACACCTCTTCCAACAAGGCCACACGTCCAAAATTTCCCCAAACAGTCCCGTAAGTGTGGACCAAACATTCAAACATAAGCCTATAAAGGCCATCTCATTCAAACCACCAAAAAAGGTTCTTCAACAAATGAAAACTAAATTCCATACCATTTTTAGGCATATCAGAGAGTCAAAGTTACCTTCCTATGGAGGTGCTTTCATACCTATGACTATTGTGGCCTTTCTCACAATAGTCACATTATAGAACTGGCCTGGAAGCCCTACTAATGGATAAAGAAAAATGTACACACACACACACACACACACACACACACACACACACACACACACA
>OU015747.1:92846095-92859935 GCA_907169655.1 Acomys percivali
ACACACACACACACACACACACACACACACACACACACACACACACACACAGAGTTTCATACAGGCATAAAGAATGAAATTGTCAGCTAAGTGTGGTGGCACATGCCTGTAATCCTAGCACACTGTGAGTTCAAAGCAAGCCTGGTCTACAAAGCAAGTCCAAGACATCCAAGGCTACATACACAGAGAAACCCTGTCTTAAAGAACCAAACCAAACCAAATAACAACAAAACCCAGAAAGAAGCAGCATGGAACTGGAGATCATCATGTTAAGGTGAAATAAGCCAGCATTGCAGATAAATGTCACATGTTCTCCTCTCTATGTGGAATATAGGGAATAAAAGTTGGAAAAACATTAACCTAAGAGGGGAAAGCATTAGGATGTAGATGGGGGTAAGTGGGGGAAATGATCACAGTACACCATAGGCATGTTTGAGACTGTCATAATGAAAACCCATTACTTTGTACAATTAATCTATGATAATTTAAAAAGAAACATATTAGAAGTTATAAAAGGTGTCAGAATGAAAATGAATTTTAAACTGTTCTATAGGTAAAAAAGAAAAAAAAAAAGCCATACTCCTGTTGAAGATTCTACAAGGCTGACTGACAAATTTGTAATTTTGAAGAGTAGAATGTTGCAGATATGGAGCCAAATTATTTTAAATTGTCATTAACTCCTTTTCTAACCATTCATTTCTTAATTCTTTGTTGGAGAAAACAACATTATCTCTATAAATGAAACCTTTTGAGATATTAACAGACTACTAGCTTCAACCAAAAGCTAAGAATGTCTTTAGATAACATCTAAACTCTTTAAGTTTGCCCCATTCTACCTACTATACATGGTAAATGCTGTGACATGATTTTTTTTGTTTATAGCAATAAATTTCATGAAACTGTTTCCACATTAGAACATGTTATTTATGGCTACCTGAATCTGTGTTCTTAGGCCTTAGCCATTCAGAATAAACATGTACCCCCTTACTTGAGATGACACCATTGTTTTCCTTTGACTGGATGGATGGATGGATGGATGGATGGATGGATGCCAGTAGACTATGAAGAAGAGAGGATCTCATGCCTGATTATAAGAGTGGTCACTCCCAATTAACCTTATCCTTTAAATATTAAGCTTTTTCATTATATGTTATTTGTGGTGACTTATAAGACATCTGAACCATTTCTAAGTACACTGGAACATTGAAATCTCAGTGGCACGGTACACATAGAAGTACACTTGCCAAGTGTGCTTGGTTTCTTAAACTCTTCAAAAAAGACAAGCTTGGGGTCTACAAATTAAACACTATTGTTTGATGTGTGTTCATAAACTTGGACATGTACACTCCAGTGTTTAATTAAACTCAAGTGCCTTTCTATTAGGTTGGAAACCCAGGTATCTATGTGTCTATGTGTTTTCCCACAGAGAAACTATCATACTGAAAAGGATTGTCTTTACCTTTGGCAATGAGCCTAGGAAAACAAACGTTTATGGTTTGTTGAGGTAAGTTCTTGTGTTTTGTGTTATCTTTACTAGGTTTTGTTTATTTTTCTATCTTTAAAACCTTAAAATTTTTTCTTGAATTTATTTGTTTTTCAAGTTTATTTTGGTTTTGGTTTTGGTTCACAGTTTTGAAGGCTTTGGTCCACCTACTGGCCTGTGGCACTGGGAGCAAGTCACAGCAGGAGTTATGACAGAACACTCTCAGCTTCATGACAGGAAAGTCACAGGAAAAGGAGGACACTGGAATCCCTCTGAAGGACATGTTCCTAGTGACCTGAAAATCTTTCTGAAAAGTGTAACCTTGAGGATCACTTTTAACACATGGGCCTCTAGGGGGTCATTCAATGCCCAAACAACTCACAACTACTACTTCTACAAAAATCTATAAATCTGCTTTGATAAGGTGTTTTAAAACAGTTGGACAATTTTAGCTAACTTCCTCAGGGTTAGAGTTCTGAAATCTCTTCTCTAAAACACATGTTTTTAAATTAATTCCTTCAGGATCTCATACAATGTATTTTGATCCTATTTACCCCCAATTCCTCCTTGATACAGCCTCACTTCCTCCAATCCCTTTGTGTCCTCTTAAAATTTCCTCTTTTTAATTTAATAGCAGAAGTCCAGTGTGCTATCCATACACTTCGGGGTGTGGATTAGGCCTTTCTGACCTAGGCCTAACTTTGGCGTCTACAGGTAAAAACCTATCTTATCTCTAAAGACACATTAGGTAATATACTCTCAAATTATACTGTAAATTTTTCATTGGTATGGATGTATGAAAGATTACATGAAAATTTCAGAAGTTTGATGGTCCTGGTATGAGGCTACCAATCACAATGGGTATATTAAAATGTATACTATAAAAATAACTGAATATTCTTGTCAATTACTAGGGTTTTATCAGAATTTATTCAAAACCACTCCTTTTGTTATCCATAGTTTCCCTGTTGAATGTATTTTTACAATCAATTTCATGGGAAGGACTATACAAAATACTTGTGAACAATTGCTTCACAACCAATAGCTACTGTAAGCAACTATCCAACACAACTCAAGGAATCCTTTAGCCCACCCTTAAGTGTGCTCAGTCTCTATAGATGGTCTCTCCCTCCCTGTCTTAAACACTGATTTCCACACAGGCACTAGAAGACAAATTGTGCTAGACTACCCTGTGGCTAAATAAAATATCTGTGTCCCAATTAATACTACATTCTGCATCTAAATAAATTTCTGTGGGGAAGCAAAACCCAAGTGCATAAAAATAAGACAGGCTAAACAGATGCCACACGGCTCACCTAGTTGCTCGTATATCCAGATTCACGACCCAAAGCCATTATACAAATTGCTTTGTTGTGCTCATATTAGTCTTAATTAAAAAAACATTTGTTTGGGCTGGAGAGATGGCTCAGAGGTTAAGAGCACTGGCTGTTCTTCCAAAAGTTCTGAGTTCAATTCCCAGCATCCACATGGTGGCTCATAACCATCTATTATGAGATCTAATGCCTCCTTCTTGCATGCAGGCACACATGCAGGCACAAGACTGTATAAAAATAAATAAAACATCTTTAAAAACAACAACAACAACAAACCCAAAAACATGTTTCTTTTAAAAGACTGTCCCTGTTCCCTGTCAAAATTCTACAGAAGTAAAACTCCTAACAAAACACTGCTGGCCCAGCCCTGAGAGGTGATAGTGAGTGTCTATGGAGAAGGAAAACCATCGAATTTAACAGTGAACTCCAGACAAACCTAATCTGAAAGCTACCTCTTCTAAACCCTCTTGCTTCTTAAACATGATTAACGGGGGTCTTTGCCACTGGCGTCTACTCACCAATTGCTTCCCCTGAATGTGGGGCATACTAGACAATCTCAGCCCCAAAGCTCAATCGAAACTTAACTGTAGGAAGACTGATCAGTGATGCTTTCAGAGAAAATCTTCACCAAAAGAAGGAAAGGTGAAAGTTGTTAGAATCATAATGGTGTCATTTCTGTCAAGCCCTAATAAAAGAAAACAAGTGAAAGGAAATGAAGGAGGGAAGAAGGAAGGAGCACGGTTGAGAGACCTCATACACATATGCCACAACAATGTCACTGAAGATTCACCCACAAAGGGACACTGAAACCTCTCCCTCCTTCCCTCCCCACATACACACACCCCAAATGAATGAATAAGTGAAATGGAATCATTCACATGTATTGTTGTTAAATTATCAGTATTGCCTAATAATTGTCCCACGTTGAATGCCACTTGTTAGTTTACCAGTATGGCCTAATAATGTTTATTATCAGGCCTATAATTATTATTACGGCAGTATAACCTGCTAGCAATCAATTAAGACATAGATACTTGTTGCATTTTAAAATAGCCTTAGTTAACCTGGGGCAGGGCAGATATTAATGCCCTAAACTACTTCCCATAGTGGGGCAAGTATGGGATACCTGCCCCAATCCCATGCCATCTGCTTCTAATAATTTCTATCAAGCTACCTCCCATTCATAATCCCAAATACTTATTAATGTTCTTTATCTGGGCCAAATCCCCATCCATGCTGGCCCTGTGCTTCTCTTCCATCTAACCCATGGCGGCTTTTTTTTTCCTCTCTTCTCCTCTGGTCTCTATTCTCCCAAGATTCTGTCTCTCCACACAGGGGAACCTTAACCATGCCTATCTCATTTGCCCTGGCCAGGTGTGATGGCCTTTTATTAATTAGCATCAAAATAATCAGACCAACACGTGTGTGTGTGTGTGTGTGTGTGTGTGTGTGTGTTGTGTGTTGTGTGTGTGTGTGTGGGGCTAATATATCAGGACCAGAAGAGGTAACGTCTAATACTCTTAATGTTTGAAAGACACTTCATTCACATTACTAACAAGATAAATGAGAGAAGCTATGTGATTAGCTAAAAAGGAAAAATACTTTTAAAGAAACACCTACTTATGATTCAGTATATACAAACTTCTTAGCAAACTGAAAAGAAAGGATGCCTTCAAAAATCCTACAGACATCACTATTCTTGGTTGGTTTTTCTTTAGTGTACAGGTAGGGGACTAGCTGTGTGCCCATGTGAAAAGCTGATTCTAAAGTGGGTATGCAATGTAAAGAAACCAGAATAACAATTTGAGAGAGAATAACAGAGTCCACATTACAGACTGCAAGACTCAGGAAAAATGATACAGATTAGTACTGGCCTGGGCTAGGGACCTTGTTTCTTAAAAAAAAAAAAAGAAAAGAAAAAGAAAAAGAAAGAAAGAAAGAAAGAAAGAAAGAAAGAAAGAAAGAAAAAGAAAAAGAAAAACTCAGAGCCTAGGACGAATGTGGGAAAGAAAAAATAGATCTATTGGGTATAGAGGTTCATATGGAAGAAAAGAAAACTTCCTTGTGTTCTATAGCACAATGGAAGGACTGACAAATGAGTATTTCAGAACATCTAGTAGAGGGGAGATGGTTAAATTCTTAATGCAGTTTGGATCACAAGAACCCACAAAAATGACAGATGGCTATGGAAGCATGTCTCTAACTCCAGCCTTAGAAAGTGGGGTCAGGGGATCCCACAGCAAGCAAGCTCCAAGAGCAGCTGTAGAGGGTTCTCTAGGCTTAACTGAGAGATCTGCCTTATTGAAGACAGTGGGAGAGTGCCGATACCCAACAGCCACCTCAGGCCTCCGCATGTACATGCATCTCCGCCACACCCTCCCATACATGTGCCCACACATATATAGATATGAATACATGCACACCACACACACACACACACACACACAAAAGGGGGTGGGGGAGCCAGTAGAGGGGATGTTAATTTTCCTAACATAATGGAATGATGAGTGTCTGGAGCAACAGGTATGCAATTATCCTGAGCGTGTCATTATGCATCGCATTTATACATCGAAATGGTGTGCTTGCCCATAAATATGCACAGGCATTATGTATCAACTTAGAACAAGTTTTCAAATGTGAACACTTGTTTTCTCACATCAAGTAACAAAATATATACCTCAAAGTAACTTAAAATTTTCAAGGAGCACTTTTTTAATAGGTTTTCAAAGAGTTTGGTTGTATTTCTGTATATGTGCAGCTACGATAGGAGCTTATTACATAGTAAATAAAATGTAAAGTTACTCTTTAGGCTTAATTCTAATCATGTAATAAGTTTCCCAAGCAAATATTATCAATTAATTAATAATTTAAGGAATTAATGGAGTTTCCAATGAGCTAGTCAGACATGAAAACCAGAAAAATGAACCATCAATACCACGAAACACGGTCTTTATTAAAAGCTCATGAAGGTAGATGACATTTAACAAATCAAAGCTTAAGTGGAGAGTGTGCGTTTTCAAGTGTCCTGCCCACAGTGAGCTGGACTAGGTTCAGGACAGTGTATACACAGCAGCTCAGGCTTGTCCTAACTGCTGCTACCTGTGCCCACAATGGAAAATGGCGGCCATGTTCTCTCCCTGCACAAGATGACATGCCTAATGCATTTTAACCAGTCACATATGTTGTATGTCTAAATGTTTGTTTTATAGTTTTCAAAATTTGAAACTTTTCCAAGAATACTTGCTTCTAAGCGAAAAATTGTGCCTCAAACCTCAAAATCTAAAGTTACAAAAGTACGCTGAAATATATTTTATTATATAAAAATAACCACAAGCAAAAGCCTCAGTGAACCTGCAAAAGGCTCTGAGAGGAAGTTTGTCAGCTAATTTCTTCCAGTTGACTGTGTATGGATACGTGCCTGACAGCAGAAGAGAAGCTGGAGTGACGCAGAAACACCACGTGGCTGTCCCTGACTGCCTAGCATGTAGTAAGCCTTGTCTCCCAAGAGCTGTGTGTAAAAGAGGACAGAAAGGTCCTGACAGCCCAATTTCATAAGCTACAGCAACACTGAGCACCTTAATGGCAACAGGGAGCTGTGGCGGCTTGAATGAAGACAGTCCCCACATGAGCACAGGGAGTGGTATTATTTGAAAGGATTGGGACGTGTGCCCTTGTTGGAGTAGGTGTGGTCTTGTTAGAGGAAGTTTGTCACCTGAGGTGGGCTTTGAGGTTCCAAATGCCCAAGCTAGGACCAGCATCTTTCTCTTCCTGTTGCCTACTGATCCAGATGTAGAACCCTTGACTCCTTCTCCAGCACCATGTCTGCTTATGCACACAGCCATGCTGATAACGTCTAAACCTCTGACGTGTACGCCAACGCCAATTAAGTGTTCTCCTGCAAAGGAGTTGTCATATAGCCACGGTGTCTCTTTACAGGAATAGAAACCCTTACTGAGACAGGAGCTATAATCCTGTAACTCAGTAAAACAGAAGAACCTTTGAGCGCTGAGCCCAAGCCCTGCAGAGCACAGCAAGACTGCATCCTTTTTTTTTAAATGTGATATGATCTTGCAAAATGTATTTAATTCTTAAAAACTCACTAATATGTCAACTGTTCATTGATTTTGCATTTTGTTGGCTAGGCACTGAGAATACGGTGATACTCATGACTCACAGGCCCTGTCTTCCAAAAGTGATTCTATGTAAAAGCAATTTGGGTTTAACCTCAGCTGGGCACAACAATTATAGAATATAATGTCTTTTTGAGGAACTTCATTTTAGCTTTCTTTAACTACAAAAAAAAAAAAAAAAAGGCAGGATGCAACGCCTCCTTCTGGCCTCTGGGGGGAAACACATGCATGTGGTACACAGATACACATGCAAGAAAAATACTGATACACATAAAATAACAAAATAAGTTTTTAAAATAAAAACTTGAGCACAGTAACAAGATCTGTAATCCCATTCCCAGGGGAGCACAGACGGGCCAAATCCTGGGCACCTGCTGGCCAGCCAGCCTAGGTTCAGTGAGGGATCCAATCTCCAAATAGAAAGGACATCTTGATGTTGATTTCTGGCATCCACATGGGGCCAGGAAACACAAACACACATAGTCACAGGCAGATAAACAAACACATGTGGAGGAGAGGGGCTAAGAATAAAAATCTTAACCCTGAGGGAGTCCAGAATGCTTAAAACTAAGGGGCTCTTTTCCCCCAACTTATAATTATTAACTACCAATTACTAATTAAAGGTGACACACTGGCTGATTTTTTTCCCTAGTCCTGTTTCTGTAAATTCTCTTCTTTACTTCCCAACTCTGAGAAGTCAAAAGTTCACCTTCACCCACAGACCTTAAGAAAAGCCTCTTGTAGTGCATCTCCAGTCAGCTCGGTTCAATCCTCAGTACTGCACAAACCAAGGTCCGCCCCACCCCTGCCAAGGCAGCTCTCCAGCTCCACAGTGCTTCTGTAGTTCAGGCCCCAGAATTTCAATCTCTCAAGTGACATTTCTTCTAGAGTACCATCAAAGTGTCTTTCTGAAACACAAATCTGATTATACCCCCCTGTGGGGTTAAAACCCTATTTAGTGTGATTCCCTTGCACGTCCAGAACACCACGTTTGTCACAGGGGGAAAAAAAAAGGTCATTTGGGCCCTGTCTCCATCTATCCTGAGGTTCACTTCCTGCCATCTCCCAGTTTGGATCTTATGCTAAAGCTACAACTAAACACCGCCTTATATTCCCACATACATTATCAACATCACACCCTTCATTTCCCTATCTAGTAAATTCCTTCACACCTTCAAAACTTGGCCTAGGGGCCGGGAGAGATGGTTCAGTAGGTGAAGTACTTGCCGTGCAACCTGACTACCCAGTTTGATTCCCAGAACCTACATAACAAAGGTGGAAGGAGAAAAGAAACTCCACAGAGTTATCCTCTGACCTCCACAAGTATTCATTCTCATATTCCTTTTCTCCCCGCTCTCCCTGTTACACGCACGCACGCATGCATGCATGCATGCATGGACACACACACACTTGGCCCAAGAGTAGGACTAGGCTTAGTGCCTCTATATCCTTAAAACATATACATCACGCATATAGAGGGAAAAGGACTCTGGTTACAAACAGCTGTGAGGGGCTGGAAAGATGGCTCAGTGGTTAAGAGCACTGACTTTGCTCTTGTAGAAGAGACCTGACTTTGGTTCCCACCACTCACTTGGTGGCTCACAACCACCTATAATTCTCGTTTCAGGAAATCTGATGTTCAATTCTGGCCTTCATGGGCTACTGCAACCACACAGTGCACACAAGCTCACACAATATACAGAAAAGTAAAATCATAAACAAAAAAAAAGCTTAAAACTAAAATTACAGAGACAAGGTCTACTTTCACATTTGAAAGGCATTTTTTCATAAAACCTTGACAAGAAGCTAAGGTCCTTCACCCAATATTGTACAACTACATTTACATAATCCTTCTCTAAAATGGAATTTTTAAAACAAAGAAGTCTTTTTTTTTTTTTTCAAACTCTGTATGAATAAGTTGGTGGCACCATGGAAATCTGTGAGAATAGCTGCCAAATGGGAGAAGAAATAGGAGAGCAGGGAAGGAGAAAGGCGCAAGAGAAAACAATAATAAAAGCAAAGAGGACAGCAGTGTTCTGGCAGCAACCCCTGTGTGCCCGCTGTCTCCCCACTTCCCATTATTTTCTCAGCAAAGATTACAATTCGATTTAGTTACTAGGGACACGGAATGTATTGTTAGGCAGAGATGGTCAGACTCCTGCCTTCACCACAGTCCTGTCCTTGCTTGTGATCTCTGTGTGGTGTTCAAGGCCTGTCCCGTCATCAGAACACAGTGGCTAAGGGCTAAGCTACATGAGTTTGGGTGTGTGAAGTATAAGCACACTGAGTGGTACATAGTCAATCAAACGAACGAAAGAACTACCACGGAGTCTGGGAAGAAGACAGAGAAGCAGACGCATGAAAATCAGAAAGACTTAAGAACAGGACCATAATATTCTAACTTGACACAAGCCGCTCACTAAGTACTGTACAAAGCAGTTATACAGGCAGAGGGAACACACACAGTAACAAACAGAGACGCACAGACAGACTATGGAGAATGCTATGACAATATATTCTGTGATCTCATCACTCAGAAGATAGGTTAAAAGTCTTAGTTTCAGCTCCCATCTCTTCAATCTGACCTTGTATCACATTATTTGCATGTAGTCACATTTTAATTTGTCACACGTCAACAGTATGACAAACTTGGGTCAAATAATTCCATCAATTCAGTCACCACATTCACCTCATTCTCTTTCTCATCCTGTTAGTCAACCTATCCTCCGCTGCTTTTCCCAGGACCAGCAGAGATCACCTTTATCTTGTGGGTCCCAGTGTCTACTGTTTAAACTGACAGTTCAGAGTTCCGGCCATCTGACTGAGGGGCTTTCCCAGTGCTTCCTAAGTTCTTAAGCTCATTATTCAAAGAAAGTGGTCTTCTCAGTGGTCAGTGCAGAGCATAAAACATGATGTACAACACACACACACACACACACACACACACACACACACACAACATATGGAAATGCCCCTTTGGAGGGTAAACTATCTCCACTGTCTTCCTGTGTTTTGACTACCACTTCACTCACCCTGCCTTGGGGATAAATAAAGCTGAGTGCAATAGTGTCAGGTAGTGGTTTATACCTGTAATTCCAGAATTCAAAAGGTTGAGGCAGGAAGACTGCTTTTAGTTTAAACTCAGTTTGGGCCAGCTTGGGCTTTATTCCAAGACTCTGAGCCCCCTTCCACCAAAAACATTCTAAATAAATATTAACAAGTAAATATCTTAAAAGCTTCCATTATTATAACAATATTGACAGTTCAGAAGAGAACATCTGATGCCATATTTATTTTACTTTAATTACCATTAAGTAAACAGAATAAGCTACTTCTTTTTTTATTATTCATTAGAATGAGAAATTTCAATATAAAATCTAGGGGCTGGGAATGCACTCAGTTGGAAGACTATTTGCCTAACTACAGGAAGACCTAGATTCAATGGCCACTACTGGCTAGCCAGGTGTGGTGGTACACATCTGTGATCCAGCACTTGGGAGCTATATGCAGGAGCAACAGAAGTTTAAAGCCAGCCTACGAAACATGTGACCAAAGCTTCAAAACAAAATAAGATGAAAAAAATGAAAAGAAAGTAAATAAACTTTGATTTACACAATGATGTTTATTTCCAAACAAATTCTGATTAACAGTAAATTTTGTAGCCGGGCAGTGGTGGCGCATGCCTTTAATCCCAGCATTCAGGAGGCAGAGGCAGGAGGATGGCTGTGAGTTCGAGGCCAGGCTGGTCTACAAAGTGAGTCCAGGATAGCCAAAGCTACCCAGAGAAACCCTGTCTTGAAAAGCCAAAAACAACAACAACAAAAATAAAAAATAAAAACAAAACAAATAAACAAAAAAAGCCCAATACATTTTGTTAAGCAAGTCATATCTAAAAACGAATCTCATTCTATTATATACATGTGCATATCTGCTTAGAGTTTTATGGATATCAATTTTTTTCTTACAAACATGTACAAATATGGTTGGAAAATTAATTCACAATCAAGAGTTTGATCTCTCTCAGTCTCTAGTCTGGATGATAGCTAAGTAAACCTAATTTAAAAAACTAGGCTACGTAGAAAGATCCTATCTCAAAAGCAAAACAAAATAAAAACCAAACAAACAAAAAACCAAGTGTGCAAACGTGGATTTACACAGAACAGTGCACTCTTAGGCAAATCACTTAGCACTGTTGAGCCCTATGTGGTGTCATATGCATAACATAAAAGTTGATTAGATAAACCTTCCCATACATTCTTGATTATACAAATCACTCACATCAACTACATTTTAATACATAAGCAGGCGTGGTGGCGCACACCTGTAATTCTAGCACTGAGGAGGCAGAGGCAGGTGGACCTCTGTGAGTTCAAGGCCAGCCTGGGCAGTCCAGGACAGCCAGGGCTACACAAAGAAACCTGTCTTAAACAACAACAACAACAAAAAAAATACATAATCCTCGACTGGGTGTGGTTTCTCCTGTGACTGCAGCACTTGGGAGGCTCAGGCAGGAAGTTAAGAAGCAGGCAGAAAGCTTCAGATGGTTACTTACAGGATCCTTGAATTCAACTATTTAGAGAGCTCTTCAATATTTGTTCGCATTTCTTCTTTACTTAGAAGCTAAACACAGAATATTCATTTCTCTTTGTTCCATACACAAAGAAGCCACTCCAATGAGCATTTCCACTTGAACTTAAATTTCTTCTCTGAGTTTTAAAATAATGTATGTAATTATATACATATGTTACCAGTACAGAAATATATCAAATAACAAAGAAAGTTCCATTCATCCCTCTTGCCCCATTTTAATCCCATTTCCCAAAAGAAAGCAAAAGTTAACAGTTAGGTGAACATTTTGTTGAAAGCCACTCTCACAGTGTATACAATTGCAGGGGATGTTGGTGTAGTCTAGTGTGAAGTTCTACAACCAACAATTATTAAAAGGCAGAGCCCAAAACAGGTA
Organism: Acomys percivali; assembly: GCA_907169655.1. Classification (NCBI taxonomy): domain Eukaryota; kingdom Metazoa; phylum Chordata; class Mammalia; order Rodentia; family Muridae; genus Acomys; species Acomys percivali. Next base: position 92,858,006 of record OU015747.1, read on the forward strand.
AAACATATCATTTAAGTTAGTAAATATCATGTTGTCTTAGACTTTGGTTAAAAAGAAAAATTAAGGCACTGAAGAGATGGCTCATTTGTTAAGAGCACTTGCTACCGTTGCAGAGCATCAGGGTTCCCAGTTCCTGCGTGGTTAGCCTCTGTTAACCTGGGTATCTGTAACTCCAGTTCCAGGAGACTTGTGCCTTCTTCTGGCCTTTCTAGGCACCAGGCATGAACATGGTACACACACATACACGTGGGCAAAATACTCATATACAAAAATAAATAAATAAATAAATAAAGTAACTCTTCTTTTTTAAAAGAATCAGAAAGAGCATTGTTTTTAAAAGTCAAGATGACACTTCTGCTTCTGCTATCTTGCCCTGAGCCGCAAAGCTGCACAGCAGCACACAGACATAACAGATACTAAAGCCACTAAGCTTTTCAGAATTGCAAAGTGGTAGAACACAGTATCAATACATTCAGTGTGAGAAAAAAACACTACTTCAGATGACACCTCCCAAAAAAGCAAGACAACAAAAGCACCTGGTAAATTTAAACTCTTATTTCACATTTTAAAAGTTTCTTAACAAACTTTACTAATAGGAGCCTGTGTGGTGGCACAAGTCTATAATCCCAGCACTCTGGAGGCAGAGGCAGACAGATCACTGTGAGTTCGAGGCCAGCCTGGTCTACAAAGCAAGTCCAGGACAGCCAAGGCTACACAGAGAAACCCTGTCTTGAAAAAAAAATTTTTTTTACTAGTAAAATGTTCTTGTATTGGCTTTTAAAAGAGTAATATATTACAATAGCAATAATAAAAAAGTTACAATTGACAAAAATTTAAAGTACACAATTAAATTACAGGTCAGTAAAATACACTGCAAAGGGTTAAGTTAATATAATATAGTTTGAAGTTTTGACGGCCAACAATTAGAAGTCAGAGCCAGAAAAACAGAGAAAATGTATATTATGTATTTTGGTTTTTTCCAAGACAGGGTTTCACTGTATCATCTTGGCTGTCCTGGACTTGTTTTGTAGACCAGGCTGGCCTTGAACTCACAGCCATCCACCTGCTTCTGCCTCCCTGAGTGCTGGGATTACAGGTGTGTGCAACTGTACCCAACTGTTATTTAGGCTTAAATATTAACAATTTGTCAGTAGGCTCTACAGAGTGAAAGAAATCTAGTCTACCAAACTCTTTATTTTTAACTTAGTCCTTCCAAGTATCTTCATATTACAACATCACACACACAATCTTCACACATAGAAAAACTGTAGCAAGTGTGTTAAGTTTGTTTCCTTAGTAAGGAGGATTTTAGATAGTTTACCTATGTTAAGACCATCTGGGTTCGCCAACACATACCTACGGGCGTCTGAAAGAGCAGTTTCTAAACAACGCCATTTCAGAGGCAGCAGTGTGCTTCATAACTATCTACTTGGCTTGGAATTTCAATTACTTAGAAGTGGATGTTGCTGCCATTTGAATGCAACCAAGACAGTGCGTCCTGAGGAGCTGAAGGAGCATGTAATTGTCCCTGAGGCTAGTGAATGCTTTATGCCGATATGCACACATGTACCCAAGTCAGAGGGAACCATATATGAATCTATGAGGACTGAAAATCTCTTACGTGAAAAAAGAGCAACATTCTCAGTTTTCCTTAATAATTTATCATACATTTTTAACTAAATTGCTCTTGAGAAATTATTCTCAGTTCCTTAGAAGTATTAAAGTGAGTTTGGGGGTTTTTGTTTGGTTTTGTTTGGTTTTTTGAGACCTGGCTGTCCTGGAACTCTCTTTGTAGACCAGGCTGGCCTTGAACTCACAGAGATAAGCCTGCCTTTGTCTCCCAAGTGCTCTAGGATTAAAGGTGTGTGCCACCATGCCCAGCTTTAAAGTGTGTGTGTGTGTGTGTGTGTGTGTGTGTGTGTGTGTGTGT
>OU015747.1:92859945-92891511 GCA_907169655.1 Acomys percivali
AAATTTAATGTACCTGAGTGCTTTATCTGCATGTATACTTGCACACCAAAAGAGGGTATCAGATCACATTATAGATGGTTGTGAGCCACCATGTGATTGCTCGGAACTGAACTCAGGACCTCTGGAAGAGCAGGCAGTGCTCTTAACCTCTGAGCTATCTCTCCAGCCCCCATTCTTGACACCTGTATTTTGTGAAATTAACCCAAAGTGCACAGTGAGTTTTAAAATATTTGGATTTATCAGACTGAGTCCCTGCATAATTATCCCAGGCCCACTTACAAACTTTCTACATGTATTTTCTACAAAAATATGAGTTAATGGTTGGTAAGTAAGCTAAAGTATCTAACGCACAAGAATTTACCATGACTGAAGCTCCTAAATGAATACTTGCATTTGTGATTTTTTTTCCATTTTCCCATTACATTTTTAAATGTTATTTCTGTATATGCCTATTATGAATGCATAGGTATACACAAGGATGCCAAAAGAGGGTGCTAAGCGTCCACATAGATTACCTTCTGCCTTTGAGACAGGGTCTCTCACTGACCCCGGAGCTAACCTGGCTAGGCTAGCAACCCAGCAAGCACCAGAACCCCTCCTGTCTGTGTCCTCAGATGACAGTCGCAGGTCTGGGAGGACTATGCCAGGTTCTCATGCCTGCACAAAGCAAGCACTCGTATGTGTCGAACTATTTTCTCCAGTACCTTACATATTGTTTTTTTATATGGCTCTAGGAGTGAAACCCAGACAGGGTCTTTCATGTGCCAGGCAAACATTCTATTATTGAGCTACTGCCCCTCCCCACTACAGGAAAATTTACAAATTCTTGCCTTACAAAAATAGTCAAGGATCCATTTTCCATATCTTAGCACTAATCTCTAAAACAAGAAAAAAATAATTAAAGAAAAATTATTTCAAAATTCTTGGAATTTAATTGTTTCTTCCAGACATTAGATGACACCAAATAGTCCAAAATAGTTTGTCAAAATCTTCTTTCACTTAGAAATAAATTTTATAAGAACAAGATGACTTTTAAACTCTAGGTATAGATGCCACAAAAAATTCAAACCTATTTCTTCCTATTTTACAGTACAGTCCACTAAGTATGTATTTCAAACTTGATTACCTTACGAATATAAATACTTACCATGTGGATGGGCTTCTTGTGGAGATCTCGCTCAGTTACCAGTTTCTCCTGGTCGGTGACATAAAGGCCTTTCTGTGCTAATGCCTGGATCACAGCATCATGGCCCAGGAGGGGCTTTGCAGCATCGCTCTTGAGGATGAGACTCCCAGCGCGACAGTACAGCTCAGCTGACAGAAGCAGGTTAACGACAGGTGGTTTGATGTGCTCCTGGTCATACTGATCTGTGTAAAACGGTTCTCGAAGTTCCTCTGGCACATTTTCTATAATGATTAAGAAAAGAATTTTTTATAAGGTTTCTATTTAAAACCACATCATTTAATATTTAACAATTACTATTCACATCACAGAACTTGAGATCTTTCTAAAAATATCAATATCCCTTTAACTGGTAAGGTGACTTGTTTGTTTGGTTGGCTGGTTTTTGGACCTGGACGTAAGATATAAAAGGAAAGACACGAATTTCTTTTATAGAAGGTAAGTTCTGAGGTATACAACAAGAAATGCAAACAAGGAGGAAAGCCTTCAGAGTGTGGTGACCGTGAAGGCATGCCCTCATGCAGTGTCTCAAGTAGGTTCCTAAGTCTGCCAGGGACTAGGACACAAGCAGTCAGTCAGGAGACGCACCTGCTATCTGAAGACCGCTGTCTAGGCCATCTGACAGGAAGAACTGAGACTGCCTAACTTATCTGCTCCCTCTTCCTTAAGTCTCCCAGCTCCCTTGCCAGTCTCTGTCTCTTTTTGCTTAGGTTACTGAGGGGAAGTTACAACTATTATTTAGATGAGATCTTCTGTTTAAAATCTTTCATTCAATACTAATGACTATAAAAATCATAGCATGATGAAATATTATTTGAAGTCAGCAGTGAGAACAGAAAGGACATGAGATTGGTTTTTTTCTCTTTTTTTTTTTAATTGAAAAATAAAATCATTCATATTATATCTCATTTGCTATCCCATCCCATGCATCCTCCAATTCCTCCCTCCTTCCCTCCCTCCCGCTTTCACCCCATTCTCCTTCCCTATGACTATGACTGAGGGGGACCTCCTCCCCCTGAATATGATGCTAGGGTATCAAGTCTCTTCTTGGTAGTCTGCTATCCTTTTTCCGAGTGCCATCGGGCCTCCCCATCTAGGGGACATGGCCAAATATGGGGCCCCAGAGTTTGTGTGAAAGTCAGTTCCCAGTCTCCACTTAACTGAGGAGAATGTTCTGTCCCTTGGTTAGGTCTGGGTAGGGGTTTGATGATGACTGCACTTTTGTCCTTGGTTGGTGCCATAGATCGAGCAGAACCCCTGGGCCCAGATCTGCCCATCATAGTGTTCTTCTTGTACGTTTCTAACACCCTCTGGTCCCTTCTATTTCCCTATCTCCTATATTATGAGATTGTTTAAAAAAAAAACAAAAAAAACAGACGGTAACCAGAGATATAGCACAGATAAAGATAAAAATCAAAGATGATCAAATCCAGGTTATAAGTGAAGTGTGGTGGGTTGATGGAGAATGTCCTTCATAGACTAGGATATCTGAACACTTGGTCCCAGCTGGTGGAGTTGTTTGGGTTTAGCCAAGGTCCAGCCTTGCTGGAGGAAGTATGTCACTGGGGAGAATGCCTCTCCTACTTGCAGTTTGTTCCCTCTGCTTTGTGCTGGGGGTCCAAGATTTGAGTTCTCAGCTTCCTGCTCCTCTGCCCTGGCAGCCACTTGTTGCCATGCCTCCTTGCCATGGGGAACTCTTACCCACCTGGAAACATAATTCAAAATAAACTCTTCCACAGGTTGCTTTTGATCATGCTTTATTGCAGAAATAGAAAAGTAACTGTGGTGGTTTGAATAGGAATGGCCCCCACAGACTCATGTTTCAATGCTTGGCCACAGGGAGCAGCACTGTTAGGAGGTGGTCTTGGTGGAGGAAGTGTGTCACTGTAGAGGCAGGCTTTGAAGTCTCCTATATGCTCAGGATATGCCCAGTGTGGTCCACGATCTCCTGCCACCTATGGATCAAGATGTAGAACTCTGGGCTCCTCAGCACCATGTCTGCCTGCACAGTGCATTGCTTGCTGCCATGAGGATAATGGACTGAACCGCTTAAAAACTGTAAGCCAGCCCCAATTAAATGTTGTCCTTTGTAAGAGTTACCATGGTCACGGTGTCTCTTCACAGCAACAAAAGCCAAACTAAGGCAGTAAGCAATACAGAAAGGATGCTAGTATTAATGAAGAACAAACTCAGAGGCTGCAGCAATTCTAGAAAAGGGCAAGCCCAGTCTTAGACATGCTGGGTTTGAAACAATAGCAAAAATACCCAAATAAAAGTAACCAGTGAGCAGCAGGAAATATAGGTCTCAGAAAGAGGTCAAAGCAAATCTATAAATGTGGGATTTCAGAGACATCTAAAAATATCATTCATGTTTAATAATTGAAAACATTTTCCTTCCTTCTTAGCTGCATTGGCCACCCAGTAGTGAGCCAAACTTAAATTTAACATAGGGTTCAGCATTGTAAACTTCAGACTTCAGTGCTGGTACTGTATTTTAGTATCAGTGTGCCTGAACATAAGCTATTAATAGAAAAACTCAACAAAAACTATACTAACGTAATTATTATGAAATGTCTGAATGGGTATTTTATTTCCTATAATAACAGTAATAATGATTAACAGAGGTAATCTTGGCATCTAAACACTAGCCATGAAAAAGCAAAAACAAAAAAGGAAAGAAAAGAAAAGGAAAAAGCCCATTAGCTCATTAGCAGGACTGCAAGCTTATTTGCCATACTGTCTTATTAGGGGTTCTAACATCAGGACCAAACCAGTCTGGGGAGGAAAGGGTTTATTTCAGTCTACAGCTCTACATCACTGTTCATCACTGAGGGAAATAAGAACAGGAACCTAGATGCAGGGGCTGATGTACAGGCCATGGAGGAGTGCTGCTTACTAGCCTGCTCCACACAGCTTGCTTAGCTTGTTTTCTTAAAGCATCTAGGGCTAGTATAGCTCATGGTGAGCTAAGCTTCCTACATCAATCATCAATCAAAAAAGAAAAAAGTGCACCATAGATTTGCCAGGCCAATCTGGTGGGGGCATTTTCTCAACTAAGGTTTCTGCTTCCCAAATTATTCTACCTTGGTCAAGTTGACAAAATCAAAACAAACAAACAAAAGCAAACAACAACAACAAAAACTAGCCAGTACACATACTATCTATACTTCCATATGTTTACTTAATGTTTCACATCTATTTATACGTTTTCACACACAGCTTTGCAACAGCTTCATGAAACAGACTAGTAGGAGTAATACACAGATAAATACCAGACGTATGTTCTTACACACATTGTGTCAGGTACTGCTCTAAACATGAATCCTAACAACCTTTTTTATGTGCTTGATAGATAAGAAGTTATCTTGCCCCAAGACACGAAGCTATAAATATAGAAATCTAGCTCTAAGTAGGTAATAGACTAAAAGATACCTTTGATAGTCCAAGAACACAAGGGTGAAAGGTGGAAGATGAGAAGCTTAGGGTATTTTTATTTTAAGGCTTACCGTAAACTTTAGTTGTAAAAAGTCTACCTTGAAAACAGTTGTGGTACAAAGAGAAGGGGAAACATTTAGAGTAAATCAAATACTGCTTCAAATGAAGGCAGGTATGGTGGTGCACACCTTTGACTCCAGTGCTCAGACGGCAGAAGCAGAGGCTCAAAGCCACTACAAAGCAAGTTCAAGGACAGCCCAGCCATCCAGGACAGCCATGGCTACATAGAAAAACCCTGTCTTGAAAAACAAAACAAGCAAACTAATATTGCCTCAATTATGATTTAAAAATATTTTTCACTCCCCTAAAGAAAGCAAGTTATGATGGTACCATGTAGCTGTCATAAATACCTGTTTACATCCACAAGCTGCCTTCATCCTTTATCAGAAAGGCTCTTTACAATGAATAGCAGTCAATACAGAGACATGGTTGACTAGGTTCAGCCCTAAAGACAGTCATATCCTCTAAGGCAGTGGTTCTCAATCTTCCTAACGTTGTAACCCTTTAAGACAGTTCCTCATATTGTGGTGACCCCAACCATAAAATTATTTTCATTGCTACTTCATAACTGTAATTTTGCTACTGTTATGAACTGTAATGTAAATATCTGTGTTTTCCAATGGTCTTAGGCAAGCCCTGTAAAAGGTCCATTCAATCCCCCTGCCAAGGGATCATGACTCACAGGTTGAGAACCCCTGCTTACGGTTTGGGAAACATTACAGAAGTGGTGAAAAGGTGTAAGAGCTGGAAGACAGGACATAGGTCATGAAAGCTATCTGGGCAAACACAGCCAGTGCAGTCACGTTCTCACTGCAGGCAGCTCCAGCTGCTGTGGCCCTGCCTGCAATGAGCCTGCACAAGACTGGGCCTGCTAACAGCAAATCATGGATTTCACAAAGCCCCGCCCTTCCTGCTGAACTATTGGCTACTCAAGGACCCTGGGAGAAGAACAGACACTGTCTCCAGTTGTGCATGCCTTTGGGCCAGCCTACCAGGCTCCAATAAATAGCTCTAAATCCCTGGTCACACAGATGGGCTTGGCTAAGCTCATCAAGTCACAAAACAAAATGAATGGGAGGGAGAGCTTCAAATAGAGTGAGAGGTGACAGTAACCAGGGTACACTGTGTACATGTATGAATTGTCAGGGGACAAATTTCATAAAAGTTAATTTAAAAAAAACCAACAAAACTCCATATTGAGTACTTTACAGCATTCTCCTGTCTCAGTGTACTACTATGTCCTGGGATGACATGTGAGTGCCACCACACCTAATCCAAACACCTAAAATAAATAAATAAATAAATAAATAAATCTTCAAGAACATTCTTAAGAAAAGACTTTCAAAGCAGATTATAATAGTTTATGTATTATTTTTCAAAATGACTTGGAATTGTATATTTTTTGGAAAAGTGAGCAGAAACAACATATTACAAAAGAGATGGGCCAAAACAGGTAAATTGCTTCATTCTTCTCTCAACTCCAGAATAAAAAGTAAAAATTCATAAGCATGGATTGGCTGAGTGAAATAGCAGTGTGAGAACAGCAAAGGATTTAAGGCACGTTTTTCTTGAATGCCAAGTCTTTAACAGAACCTGTCTTAATCATGTTGTTATCAGCCTGACGCACAGGCAGATAGTGAGATGGTGCTGCTCAGGCAGCAGATTAGCCTCAGGGTCAGTGGCCAGACTCAGGCAGGAGGTAGAAGGAGAATGCCTTATTTTTCAAATTTTACCGAAAAACAAAACAAAACAAAAAAAGGTTGGTGGCTGAGTGGTTAAGAGCACCAACTGCTCTTCCATAGGACCTGGGTTCAATTCCCAGCACCCACATGGTAGTTCACAACTATCTTGTGGACAAATCACCAATGCACATAAAAAGAAAAGTTTCTAAAATAGTTACTGACACTGAATATACAATGTTTAAACTTCAATTTAAGGTGAGCCAAACTGAACTTTCAATTAACTGAAAACATAAAAAGCAACCACTAAAAGGAGAAGAAACTCACTGTGCCAGTGACCTAAGAAAGCTACAGTTAAAGACGTTTTGTATCTATCAGAATATTAAAAGGGGGCTGGGGAGGCAGTTAAGTGAGTAAATGGCTGCTGCTAAACCTGACTTGTAATCCCAGTACTTCCAAGGCAAGACAGGAGGCAGAGATGGAGAGACTAGGCCGGAAGTTCACAAGCCTGAGTAAAGTGTATCCTGCCTCACCAGGACGCTTGTTAGAAACCAACTCCCCAAAGTTGAAATTTTAGCAGTTTTAGCCATCTCCTTTCTGCCCCCCCTGCTCTTTCTCTGTGCTGTGTCACTAGTGCACAGAACATGGAGATGGAGCAGGCACAGCCTAGTGACTCAAGCACAGGCTCTAGCACAGATGGCACCAATTACACAGTCCTTCCTTCTCTGAACTGCCTACCAAGCAGTGTGCCGAGGGCGGCTTCACTCCCTCCAGCACCCTGAGACCACAGTTCTTTCATGTTCCAGATCACTATGTAAGCACCAACCTACTTAATTCACTTGGTGCCACAAAGAAACCTCAAACTCACAGAAGGAGCTGGGTTTCTCAGGGACCATGGGAACAATATGATAAAGACTGGAAGGAACTTTGGTGTTGTATGAAATGCTAAGTGGCAGTATAAATACATTATATTTAAAATATATAGAGAAAAAAGCATGTAGCTACATGTTCTGTGTTAGCTTTCTGCTAAATTAACATTCCACAAGCAATAAACCTGGAATCTATATCTTAGTTTCTAACATTTTTCCCATCAAAACCTGTTACAGATAAAGTACAGGATAGCTTGGACATCTTTTTACCACCACACACGTGCAATAAGTATGTGTGAACATGAATGCCAGAGAGAAAGGAGATGCTGAAGTGATACAGCTATGTCAAGGGGACATAGGATCTGGATGAAAAAGAATCCCATTGGCCAAATCTAGGGCAATTTGAGTTACACTAAAAATGCTTAACAATAAAAGATTATATATAATTCATTAAATAAGAGATGAACCAATGACTCCATCCTAACAAGTAAATACATAGAAAATAGAGTACCAACTAACAAATGAGAAATAGAGTAATATCAACTGTTATAACAGATTCAGGCAAAATCATTAGTTGATGTTAAAAGAGGTACAATTTATAGTTTACAGAGTCAAATCCCTCTAAGTTATTAACTAAAAAAGGGGCAAAGTGGAGCTGGAGAGATGACTCAGTGGTTAAAAGCTTGAATTCCCGGCACTCACATGGTAGCTCACAACCATCTGTACGTCCAGTTCTGGGGTACCCAACAACACCCTCTTCTGATCTCTTCTGGCACCAGGCACACACATAATGTACAGACGTAAATGCAGGCAAAACATTTATACATATAAAATAAAATCTTTCTTTTCTTTTTAATTTTTTTTCCCATTTTTTTTGAGACAGGGGTTCTCTGTGTAGCCCTGGCTGTCCTGGACTTTCTTTGTAGACCAGGCTGGCCTCAAACTCAGAGATCTGCCTGTCTCTGCGTCCCAAGTGCTGGGATTACAGGCATGCGTCACTGCGCCCAGCTCTCAAAACTTAAATTTTAATAACACAGCTGAAACAGTCAATAAAATCTTTTTTTTTTATGTAAAGAATTCATTTTATAATGGAGTAAACTGTCACAATAAACATCCCTGACAGTGAAACAAATATCATGTGTCATGTGACCTGGTTTACTAAGAATAAATTATCTTTTGTGGTAGTTTTGCCAGATTTATATTAACTTCAATCACTATAACATTATGCAAACCCAGGTTCACAGATATTCTGTATATAACTGACCCATTTTTTTCTAAGCTAAAAGTGCGTTTTGTTTATTTATTTATTTATTTATTTATTTATTTATTTTTGTTTTTCAAGACAAGGTCTCTCTGTGTATCCTTGGCTGTCCTGGACTCGCTTTGTAGACCAGGCTGGCCTTGAACTCACAGCGATCCGCCTGCCTCTGCCTCCCGAGTGCTGGGATTAAAGGCGTGTGCCATCACGCCCGGCTAAAAGTGCATTTTAATAGTAACAACAACAACAACAAAAAACCCAGCCCTGAAGGTTCACACCTTGGGGGATAATGGGAAAGGAGTTACCACTTCTCTACCCAAAGCCCCAAACCTTCTGCATCAGCATGTGAGAGACGCTGTGAAGTCACTCTGACCATAAGGAACATACTGGGTAAGCAAACATTTTTCCATTTAAGCATCGTTCCTTTGGGGCTATTTGGCTTGTCTTCAGGTACTGGGACACCCTTGCCAAGAGCCCTGTGGAATGCAGAGATGGTGCTATGCAAAGAGGCAACAGGGCACCATCTGCTGGTGGAAAGACAGGTGGCTGTGGTGGTGGTGGGAATCCTAAGGATGTGTGAAGAGAAAAATAGAAAGAAAGTCAAAGAAGATGGAAGAGACGGAAAGCAGATGTTACAAAGGACTTGGGACATGGTCCCTAGCTCCTGTGTTTCTATCAGCTTAGCTGAGGGAAGATGTCTGTGCCCTCTGTTTCTCCAGCCTGGGCATTTCTACACTGGGACACAGCCAGAACCCATGCCAGGCTGCCATCACCATTCCAGTCACTCACACCCAAGGTGGAGGGGGACATCTGCTGAAGGAAGGCCGGGCATTCCAGAGCACTGGGGATGAACACACAGAAGGAGGTGAGCCAGTCAGCTCCTGCTTTTACCACACACAGCATAAAGGTAGTTTAAAAGGACTAACATAGAGGGGAAGAGCTTGTTGTGCAGCTCAGGCCTTGGGGTTTCAAAGTGTTCTGTTAAGACAGAGTACACAACTATTGGATATTAAAAGTGAATTTAAACCCATTAAATACAATGCATGATCTTGGATTTGATTCTGCAATGAGAAATAAAATAGAAATAATTAGTACTGAAACAAAACTGAACATGGGCTGTGGATTAGAGAGTATATCATAGTTATTTTCCTGAGATTATCTAAGATAATTAACTTACATTTAAAGAAATACAGTGAAAGGGGCACAAAGCAGAGGTACAATGTCCACAGTGCTTAGTCAAATAAAAAATATCACTATATTTGTCTCTATATAAGTATGTGTATTTATCTATATAAGAGCACACATATACATATATAATATACTTATTGATTTGTGTAGAGGGAGGGGAAGCGAGAGACAGAATGATAAATTGGACAATGTGTTGACAGCTGATAATCTAGGTAAAGGGAAGAGTTACAAGACTGGCAGCCTTTCCTGACAAACCTGAAAATATTCCAGCGTTCTATACACCAGTGAACTACAGTATTCACCTAATAGTACAAGCCAGAAACCTAAGAGCCATCATTAGTATTTCCCTAAAATATAAAAAAAGCAAACAAAAAATAAAACAAAAACAAAAACTGGGAACCCAGTCCAAGTCCCCCACTTACCGTGTCACCTCACATCTCTTTGGCCCATGTAATCAGCACTTTTTCATCTCAATTACTACATTTAGTGCTAGCTTTATCTTCCCACATTCACTCTTGTCCTCACTCCAAAGCATACCCTACTTGGGGCTGAGCCAATAGCTCGGTGGCTAAAATGTTTGCTATACAAGCAAAGGAACCTGAGTCCAGATCTCCAGCACCTATGTAAAAAGCTGGGCATGACAACACACGCTTCTAACCCGAGTGCTTGGGGTGGCGGCACGGCAGTGAGACACACAGCCAGTACAGCCAGCTGTGAGCTCCACGTTCTGAAAGAGCCTGTCTTAAAAATAACAAAGCTAGACACTTAATGCTGACCTCTGGGAAAACTCCTGTGCATATGCATATACATGGCATGCATACTACAAACCTATATTTTAATTAATTAAAATAAAATTTAAAATTAAATCATGCTCTTTAGTCAAATGTTCTTTATTCCACATGAGCAAATTCAATCATAGCACAGATCCCATCCATCCCAAGGGTTTTCAATTATTTTTCCTTCTCTAAGGATTAAAATCCTGCCTCTTCCTTGTAAGAAAAACTGATCCTGTCTCCGCCAGCAACACCCAGCTCCAAGAAACCAAGTTCTGTCTGCTACCGAGCCTTTGCACATTCTGGTCACCCATGCTGCAATGTCCTTTCTTCCTATTCTTTACACCCTTTCAGATTCCCAGGGGCCAGTGACTCATTCAGCTTGGTCCAATTTCCCTTTTTTGAAAAAAAAGAAAAGAATGTACCATTTATCCTCCCTTTCCCATATCTCAGTGTGTTTTTACTTTTAAGACTATTCAATTCTATTTTTAAAAATGAGTGAGTCTGTAATTTGTAAAACATTGGTGAAAAATGTTTAGAAATTTAAAGAAGAGGCCTGGTGGCACTCAGAGGAAAGATAATAAGTCACCAAGAAGAGACTCGATACCTTAGGAGCATATACAGGGGGAGGAGGACCCCTCAGTCACAGACATAGGGGAAGGGAGTAGAGGGGGAAGCGGGAGGGAGGAAAGAAAGGGAGGATACAAGGGATGGGCTAACAATTGAGATGTAATATGAATAAATTAATAAAAAAAATTTAAAAAAAAGAAATTTAAAGAAAAAGTTTAGCAAGCAGAGACCTAACAGATTGTACTGAAGAAGTTAGTAGTATATATAACAAACATAGGGAATGGAAAAAATAAAGCTATCCTAATATTCATGAAGCACCTAAATAGTAAATGTTGATGCTACAGATACATACATATGCATATATGCTACTAAATATTTATGATACCGTAAATATGCATAGAGAGAAAGGTCTATAAAATTAATATTCATGAGCCCTTAATCCAGCCACCCAGCCTGATCCCCATTTTGGCCTGTATGTTTGCTACCTAAGAAACACAAAATCCGAGACTATCCATCACCGCTCAGCGTCAGCGGTGGCCGACCTGCTCATTCCTCCAGCATCTCTGATAAGACAGTGCTTCAGTGACCTGTGTTTCCCTAAGGGGATCCTTGTTGGAATTTCAATACTTACCCTGATCCCCATACCAGCAGGAAAAGCTAAAGTGGCAGAAAAGATAGGCACACAAGTATTGTCTAGCACAGAGTTTGGACTATGGCTCTTACTGCTCCCACATTATCCTTAGTGTGTTAACTAGTTCATCTTTTCCCTCTTGCTTCTTCCTGTAAATTGACTTAGTAAGCCATGGAGGTAAGCATTTCAAGTTATTTTGTCTGTTTTCTGTTCCTAGAACTCTGGGTAGGCGGCATGGTGAGTGCTTACAGGTTATTAACGCATCAAGCTAACTCCCACACTGCACTCAGGCCAACCAATAACACAGAAGTTTGTTTGTTTGTTTTTTCCCAAAGAGGCATTCCAATGACCAAAAGAAGACATCATGACAGAATGCTAAATATGAGGTGTCATCTGGCTAAAACAAAACCTACATACACAGCATACTTTTTTTTAATTGAATGTAATCAATTCTCTAAATTTAATTATCAACTTAGAAACACAGAAGACAAATGGAAACTTGTTAAATAATTTTGGAGATTTAAAGAATAAACTTTTCATTCAGCTAGGTGTAGTGGCACATGCCTACAAAGCTACCATCTAGGAGGAAGGCAGAGGCAGAGGCAGAAGCTAGAGGTCATCCCTGGCTACAAATGGACAAGGACAGACTGGGCTACATAAGACCCACCTCAAAACAACAAAATCCAGGGTTTCTTCTCAGCATGTAATGTGTTAAACACCATCACAACATTTTTGAAAAAAAAGTGTTTTTGTGGTTCTCTGTCCCTCATTACTCCCATCCCATGCTACCCTGTTCTCCACTTGTACCTTCCTCACAAGATTCTTTTCATCTTTCATATCTTTCTTCATCATCTAATACTACCCTCTCTTAGACTCCTTTCCAGATTTCAGGCTTTTCTCACAGTTACAGCTCTATATGTGGGTTTTGTTTTTACATGTATACATTATAGGCTATGATTTGGACATGTAGGAGAATATGAGTTTTATTGTTTTTCTGAGTCTAGGTAACTAGACTTAATATACTTTCCAGATTCATCCATTTTTTCTTTATCAATTTCATGATTTATTTTTCTTTATAGCCAAATAACATTCCACTGTGTTTATGTACCACATTACCATTGTCCATGCATCTGTTGGTGAGCATTTAGGGTGGCTCCATTTCCCTGCTATCATGAGTAAAACAATAAGCATGGATGTACAAGTGTCTCTGTGGAGGATATCGAGTCTTTTGCATTTATTTCCAGGAGCAGTATAGCTGAAACCTAAGAAATTGTACTGAACCAAAGTCAGCTTGCTCCAACGAGCAAATTGCTAGAAAGACAGAGTGAGACAGGGGAAGAGTCTATATACCTGAAAAACAAAAACAAAATCCCTGAGATGCATGGCTTTTTTGCAGATCCTCACAAGGACAAGTAAACAAATAGAAAAAGATATATAAAACAATCAGAAATGTTAATACTTATGCTATGGGTGGTGCTTGTGGTGATGACAATGCCATAGTTACGTTTTAAAGAGTTTTTGCTTTGGACAAATAAAATAGTATCTGAGACTTGCTTCAAATAATTGGTGGAGGTAGAAGTGGTTTCCAGATGTATCAAAACTGGCTAAGAGTTCATGACTCTGAAGGTAATGGGTCCACAAAAATTTGCTGTTACTATACATAGATGAAATACCACCCAATGGTTTTATTTAAGAACAAGAAAAAGAAAAAGGCAAGAAGAGTCTGCAAAACTTTCATGAAATAATCAGGAAAGGGCTCTGACGTGTGGTTTCTGGTTGAGACCTGGACCACCTACAGCTATTATGTACCATGTGAGAGAATGCGATCCACCCGTGCTGAAGCATACAGCTGAAGGAATCACAGGAAAGATGAGCACCCAGTCAACTCTAATCCAAATCCATCTGACTTTAGAACTCTTGTAGCTTTATAAGCCAATAAATCCTCTTTAATGTTAGCCCATTTGAGTTAGGTTTTCCATTAACTACAAATGAAACTGTCTCTTATCCACTTTCAACCTTGCCACATTTGTCTATACTTACCACTCTAACACCCAATGGATCCCCACCATAACATTTAGCCCCACTCCAATCCATTTCCTAGGCTATTTCCAAGATTTCACATCTTTCTTTATGCTAACATGTACATAACATAAAGTATACCTTTTAGCCTTTTAAAAGTATACTTCATAAGAACTCCTGAAAAGGATCTCTGATGATGCCACATTGCACAGGGTCAGGGTCCAGATGGGAAGGAATTTTTTTTACTAGATTTATCTGGATAATTTAATTAGCCCCTCCATGCCTATTTCTTCATTTATTACAGAGTGAGAAAACTATATGTCACAACTCCTTGCTTTCAGTATGGATATTGTTTGCACCTTACCGTACAAACACCCTTTTAACCTGACAATGTGTTACAAGTTTCCATCAGATGTAGAGAATACTTTCAGCATTTGGACAAGAACTAAAGACACTAATAAAATTCTCTAATATACAGGACCGCCCCTAGGCCGAAAATTATCTGACCAATATTATAGTTGGGAAACCCTGATAAGACTTATGTAAAGAAATAACCTATCTGTTCAATAGGGTTGTTCTCAAACTGAAAGAAAAATTCACATAAAATGCTTTGAACATCACTGTTCCTATTGTATGGCTCTTGTCCTGAACTATACTGCAGTTTGACTTTCATCTTTGCTCAAACCGGTTTGTCAAACCACCTCTCCTTCCAGGACTTCAGTGTTACTATCCTTTCTTCTAAAACATTTTAAACATTTATTTATACATTTATTTATTTATTCATTCATTCATTCATTCATTCATTTATGTGAGGGGTGGGGAAGGCTTTTGTCATGATGCATGTGTGGGGTATGAAGATCAGAGAACAAGCTGCCAGAGTCAATTATCTCCTCCTACCATGAAGTTCCTAGGATCAAACTCAAGTTGTTAATGTAAAGAAAGGGCCTTTACCTGCTGAGTATCTCAACAGCCGATATACTTTCATAATGGGCTCCGTAATTCTGATTACTCTGACTCCGCCTCCTGTTCATTTAAGTAGTCACTCTTCTAAACTGTGTCCTCTACAATCGTATCTACTTACAACTTCTGTTGCACATGGCTATCTACAGAACAGCAATGCACTATTTCTAGACTCAGCTTCTGAGCCACCCTGCGGTCTTACCTTTACTTGTAACTACCTACTTCATGGCATTTCTCAGACAGCATATTTGGACTTATACCTAGCTCCAGGACATAAAAACATTTGCCTTCCCATCCAATATGCTATTTCTCTGTAAACTGGTATCACAATTTACCTTCCTAGTCATGAAGTCTCCAAAGTTCACTTTCTCTAAATCTTCAGGTGGCCTTATCCTCATTTACACTCATCAAAACAATCACCCACTTATCCCAAATTCAGTCCTTTAGAAATACTAAGGATTAAATTTCTGCAACATTTCTTCTGTCACTTGCTTCTTTTCCATTCCTCTGGCCCATGTAAAATAGTTCTTGACTAGTAAGAGCACACACACAAGTCAGACTTCCCTGGTTTCGATCCCAGTTCCACTAGTCTGATGCCTTTGGATAAGTTCCTAAACCCACGAGCCCCATTTTCCTCATCAGTAAAACTGGGATGATTAATAGTTTCTGCCTCTTAAGGCCATCATGAGGATTAAAACGAGATACTATGTGTGAAGTGTATGACACATAGTAACTGCTCAGTAAATACAGCAGATTTATTATTATATCCACGCAACCTGAGCCCTCATCACCTCTTGCCCACACTGTTGCAATAATGTCCCAAATGGCCTCTGCTCTCAGTCTTTTTTCACCCCAGGCTACCCAATGTTCTAACAGTCCTTGTAAATATGTAAGAGTCAGAACTGCTATAGGATTTTAACAATACCTGCTGGGACATAACAGAAATGTAACAAAGTATACTTACAACATCAAATGATTTTATACCACTAACTAGATGGAATAAGGAAAGTGAGGGGCTGGGAAGTTGGCTTTGTCTCTAAGTTATGGCTCTTGTTGCACAAGCATGCCGACCTGCACGGATCCCATGCAGAAGCTAAGGTTGGTGGTAGTATGGGCCTATAACACCAGCACCAAGAGGGAAGAGGAAAGAAAATGCCTGGGGTTTGCTAGCTAGATTGGTGAGCTGCCGGTTCATAAGAAACCTTGTCTTAAGAGGTGGAGAACAATTTTGCCTATGACCTCCACAGGCACAGGCACACATGTAAATATGTACACATACACACAGACAGGGGGCAGCCTGAGGGTGGGGAGGAGAGAGAGAGAGAGAGAGAGAGAGAGAGAGAAAGGGAGAGAGAGAAATATTGAGATTCATTCCAAGAGACTCTACACCTAGCAGCTGAAGATTTAAAACATCTAAGGCAGTCTCAGTTACATTACTGCTTGAATGTGTTACACTTTCAAACACAGTAGCAGTTATCATGCAATATAACTCTGTCTTTTATAACCAGAAGACCTATTGCTACTGTATATTCATCTACAAACTTATTCTTTGTTCAAACAAAAGCACAGCCTCATTATTTGAGAAAATAAAGTATTAAGACTGGTACCCTTAATCCCCAGCATGCTCTCTAGAAACTGAGGCAGGAGGATCAGGGTTCAGAGTCATTGTTGGTTATATGGTAAGTTCAAGGCCAGTCTAGGCCACATGAGACACTGTCTTCCAATGACTAAAAACTAACAAAAACACACACTCCACCAAAGATGAGGTCTTTGGAATATTTTCAGGACAAGAAAAATATTATTGACACAAATACCATAAATCTGCTTTCTAGGTATCACAGTGCTAGTGTCTTATTGGTTTTACAATTTAATTCACTTATTGTTTGCCCACAACTGGTTCTGTGTTAACCATTTTTAGCCATTTATATTGCTTTTCCAATAAACAGCTTAAAACTAATGACTTCTTCTTGTACATGAAAAGTTACTAAGGGAACAGCAAGATTGCTCAGTGCAGAAAAGCCCTTGCCACCAATGCTGACAACATGAGTTCTACCCTGCAACGCACATAGTAAAAAAGAGAGAATCTACTCCAGCAAGTTGTCCTCCCATGGGTGAGCACACACACACATACACACAGTATATAAATGTAATATAACAAATAGCCTCATACTTTGAGCATTTCTAACAACAAGAACAAAAACAAAAAATCCATACATTATCCTAAAAAGTTGGTTTACACTTTGAATAAGCAAATACAATTATTAGCTTTAAATTTTTATTAACTTTTTTGTTTGTGGCAAATAAAAATATATCAGAAATAAAAAAACTTACCTTTTAATATACTTCATCTAAGTTTATATCTTGTGCTTTAAAGACTATCAATGGGGGCTCAGCTGTTAAGAGCACTGGCTACTTTTCCAAAGGACCAGGGTTCAGTTCTCAGCACCCATCTGCATCTCACAACTGTCTGTAGCCACAGTTCCAGGGGATCTGACACCCTCCACAGACATACATGCATAAGAAACACTAGTGCACATATAATAAAAATAAATCATTAAAAAAAAAAAAGAGTGCCAATAAAGCAAAACAAAGTAGAACATGGTGGCATATATCTCTAATCCTAGCATTAAGTGGGAGGATTGTTATGAGTTTGAGGCCAGTCTGGGTTCCATATATCAAGTGCCTGGCCTGCTGAACATACACACAGGGAGACCATCTCAAACAGACACACATACCATTTTAGAGAATGTATCAATTTGTAAGTCACTCTCTTAAGGTCTTACTTAGACCTTTTTATCCATGCCCACTGCTGCCCTGGCTTCCTCCTGCTCAAATGTGGAGCATGCTGACGTCAGAGTTGTGAAAGATAATGTAAAACAATGCAAAGCGCTGCAGAATGACCAGAAGAAGTCAGATCCCACCGACAGTATATTCCTTTACTTCCTTTCCACTCAAGTGTGTTCAAGTACTCCAGAATCCAGTGACCAGCCTGACCCACATCCAGAAAGTAGGGCATTTCTCCTCAGAAGCCTCTGGGAGAATGAACAACAAAACATCCACTTCTGTACTACAGGCACCCTCTGGGTTTGAGATGGCAAGAAATGCCCCTGGTCTTCAGTCTTCCAGCTTCCACACAGGAAACTATGTCAATTTCCCGGTTTTCTAAATGTTTAAGGGGCCTCATTTGTTCTCCAAATGGATATTTAGTATACTACTTCCCATTCCTTATATCAAAAAATTTTAAAGTATTATCTGTGCTTCTTCTTCTTCTTCTTATTATTATTATTATTATTATTATTATTATTATTATTAATTTAAAACTTAAATTAATTCAAAAAGACAATTCACTCCTGATGTCAGTTCTATCTCAAAGTATAGGAATTCAAATAAAATTAAAACAGACATAAATGTAAAAATTCCTTCGAAACTAATTCAAATGCTTTTCTAAACAGTGGGGGAATCATCTACTCTTTCACCTAGATGTCTAGTCCTGAAAACACTTGCCTATGTATAAAGTTAAACAACAGAGCTGGATTAAACCATTTAGCCACATATTTTCACAGTCCTAGAACTGGAAGTCAGTCATCTTCCACAAAACATCCAGAGAACGTTTTGCAAGCACTGAGGAACTTCTTTTAATTTTTTTAAAGCATTCCACAACATGAGCTCCTAAAGCAAGAGCTAAGGAATTACAGCAGGAGGCCCCTTTCCTGTTATTCTGCAAAGACTGGGTTATAGATGGAGTGTTTAAATGCCATGTATCACAGGCTTCTATGTCAACAGCACATGCCCCCTCCCCGAAAAACAAAACAAAACACAAAACCACTTCTACTTCAAAAAGAAAACCTCAAAGTAGCGAGGCTTTACTTATCTTATTTTATGACGTCAAAATTCAGTTGGAAAAAGAAATATGCCTCGATGACATTGAGTGAAAATAGCATCCTCGTCGGAAAACTACAATTGGTTTTAATAGGTGGCTTAATGAGAATCTGAAATGTGTATGAAGGGCTGGAGAGGAGTGGAGACTGACAACAAAAATTAGTACTGCACTTCACCAGAGACCACCTTTCATCCTATAGAGCCACCATTACAAATGTCAAAATCAATATAGTACCCCACCTTCTCGCAGTAATAAAGAAACTCAGATTTCTTGGTAGCACAGTCACAATTATGACTGAGAGGGAAACGAATGCAGCACAATGAAGAAAACACCACAAATAAAAGCCATTTTGGGAAAACAACGATAATTTGCAGGCTGAATTCAGACACAGGCTATGCAATAAAAGGAATCTGGTCAACCTCTCCCGCGATCAGTCAAGGGCACCTCATCGAATACCAAACCTGCCTTCTTTCTTTCTCCTAGTGCCAGCCTCCCCGTCATCTCCCTGAAGATACACATCTACCGGAAGATACACATGGGGGAGGGGGGGGTTGGAATCAGGAACAAAAACCGGGATGTGGACAGCATCGGGAGGAAGAGGAAGGGACGAGACAACCTACCTGTCCCAAAGGCTTTGGCCACCAGCCAGGCCAGATTGCAGGCGATTTTGGCCCTGGAGAAGTCATAGTGGTCAAAGGGTTTGATGGCTGGAACAATGAACGTCCTTCTCATCTCCCGCGGGTCTGCAGCATCCCCCATCTTTCACGGCGGCTGGTCGGGATGGAGGGACGACGGTCTTCACATGGTGTGTCGGAGAGGAGAGTTCAGATCGTCCGCGCCTGTCGCGGCCCACCGGGGCGCCGGGCACGGAGAAGCTCAGCTGTGCTCGTCGCGAGCTCGCCGCCGCCCGCGGAAGCCGCCGCGGCCCGGGGCATAGACGTGAGGCGGCACCGGGCCGCGCTCGCTCTGGCCCCCCAGTCTGCCCCGCCGCCTCCCCTTTGTCTCCGTTTAGTCACACGGGCTCGGAGGAGGGTGGCGGCTGCGAGGGCCCGGAATGCTCGGGCGGGGGCAGGCTGGACGATCACGTCGCGGACAGTGCCCCCGCCATGGCGGAGCGCGCACGCCCAGCCTCACTCACGGCCGCCCCTCGGGCCGCGGGACCCGCCGCGGAAAACGTCAGAATCGCTGCAGCGCGCGAGCCGCCCGCGGCCCGGCGCTTCTCCGGCGCTCCGGTCGGCCTCGCCCGCCTCCTCGGCGCAGCTCACGGACAAGGCAGCGGCCTGGAAGAGGCTGCAAATCGCGAGCCCTCGGCTCCTGCCTTATCAGGCTCGTCCTCGTATTTTCCGCTACCCCTCCCGTCGCCGGCCGCGTCGCTCCCCTTCAGCCGCTGCCGCCGCCGCCGCCACCGCCGCCGCTGCGGTTTTCCGGCTGCGGCACTGGATGGAAAGATCAGATGGGAACACTGAGCATGCGCCTGGCGCGCCCGGTCCCGGCCCCGGCCCCGCCCCCGCCCCCGCCGCTGTCTTGCGCCGCCGCGCGCTCTGAGCATGCCCAGCCTCGGGGCCGCCCGCGCCCCTGTCCAATTAATCAACAGAGTGCCCGCTCGAGTGGACGTCCTGTAGGTCCGTGGCTTTGGGCTGCTGCCGCTGACACTGCGGGACGGGAGAGAAGGAAAGAAAGGGAAGACAGAGGTTTCCTCCTCCTGCTACTCGTGGTACAGCCAAGATAACTGATATGTATTCCAAATGCTGCTTATATCACACACATATTGCTGCGAACTTGCCTTTGCACACCCGTTTAGTCCTTGCAGTAGCCCCGAGAGACAGGTGTTACAGCTGGTTGACCACGAAATTATGGAGGGATGCTGTGAGTTAAGGCACCCGGGGGGGTTAGCCAGGGATGACGGTCGGGTTTAAAGTCTCCAAACCTGTATTAATTTCATATCAAGACATTTTAACTTGATACTCCCCACTGAAGTTCTATAAGTGAGAGGTCGGTGTGTTTTTTTTTGTTTTTGTTTTGTTTTGTTTTGTGTGACTTCTGTTTCCTGACAGGAAGAAGTGTAAATCCCTCCACAAGGAATATCCACAACTACATTTGTCACAGATGTCTATGAGTTCCTCTTGTCAGAGTCCTCTCCGTCCCACCATATGGGTATACGTTCTCAGATCTGTGTGCCGGTCCTGGCACCGATCTCCCTGTCCTGAGTTTAGCTCCTCTACATTAGTCACTCCCTTCAGAAAGCCTTCCCTGATGATTACTGACAACTTCCTAAGCAGAACTGCCATATAGGCACCTCCCGATTGTTTCCAGAGCAACATATATCCTTTATGTCCCAACTCTTGTCACATTGCATTCCAATCACCAATTGTGTTTAACTTTCAAGATGACTTGGTCGGTCTCTGGCACCTATATGATGCTCAGCCTCACAGTAGTTGCTAGGGTCAAAAGGTGAGTGTTGCTGTAGTTAACACTGAGTTTGGTTAATTTGCTAATTCCTCACATCTTGTTTTAACACATTCTCTAATTTTAGTTATGTGATCCTGGGTTGTTTTCATTTTACAGACGAGAGAGCAAAGACTCAGAAAAGCCTCTTAAATTGCAGATATAGTAAAGGTACACTCTCGGTCTGAACCCAGAACTATCTTATTCTGTAGAACTAGGGCCTCCCTGTTATCACCAGCCGTTAAGATGGAAGACATATGAAATATGGGGAGGGGGGAGTTTTGATCTCCCCTATCAAAAAAGGCAGCTCCATTAGCAAGCTCCTCCCTTTTGATTTCTGCTTAATCCTTAGAAACACTCCTCCCTGAACCCAATAAGGAATTACAGATAAGCCCCACTAACAGTGCCGAGCAGGAAAAAAAAAAATGTCACTAATAATATGCCATTGGGTGATGAGCATATTTTTTTCAGTAATTCAATTAATATTAATAGGATTTTTCTCATGGACAAGGCCCTTTGTAAAATTAACATGTTAACATATAAATACTAGCTGTCAAAGCTCGTTCAAATAATGACAAGTTTCCAAATCTATTTGATGAACGAGGCACTAATTATCTTCCAGGACTAGAGGCAGGACTGAGGATCACAGACATTAAGCGGCATGACCAAGATTTCTCTGTCCATTTGTATCGGAGTCTGCCTTCAAATTCAAAACCAGGCCTTCTGTTTCCACTCCTTGGCCACTTTTCTGGGTTTTTACTCCCTCTCTGTGGAGTGGCTTACACATATCCAAGTAAACAGAACATAGTGTAAAAATGGTACATGCTGGAAGAGATTTTTTTTTTTTAAAGCGCAGCAAAAACACAAGGGCAGGGGTACTTGGAAGGTGTCGTGGAGACTATAGTGCTCTTCAATTTCAGCTGGGATTCTAGAGCATGCCTATCAACTGAAGAGAAACCTATAGCCTACAAAAGCTAGAAAGTGTTACTTAAAATATTATGTCTGTTGTTATATGAATCTACAAGCAAATAGAAGATCCTCTAAGCCAGCGGCCAGGCCTAGTCAACTTTGTCCTACCCATGACTAGTTTCCACATATGTTTGATGATGTGCCCTGTGCTCAGTGTTGGGTCTCACTGAAAACTGTTTCAACCTAAATAAACTACACGAGCAGGAGAAGATGGCAAAGGTGACACTCTGACTTGATTCCGCCGAGATGCTCTAGAAAGGATAGTGTTTCTATGACCCCAATTGGGCAGGAGTGTGCTTAGGGACGAGGATGGGAGGGAAGCACCTGAACAATGGAGGAGCTTTTACTTCGAGGGAGGCAGTGAAACAACTTGGGGTCATAGCAGGAGGCTGTTATTAACAGGGAAACACCCTGAGTACAAAGGAGGAGGATTCATTTTCAGGGCGGCAGACACTCTAATAGGGTGCTCTTTGTGACACCTTCTGAAAGGTCCCTTTGAAAGCTGGAAGTCTCTGTGGAACTATCGCTGTCGAAAAGAAATGCTCTCTCCTCTGCCTTCTGAAGACAACTGACTCTGTTTGGAGCAAAAACAAAGCCAAGTGATTCTTTGGGCTTCTCTTCCAGCTGCACAGCTTCCTTCTATTTTTTTTTCCAGGCCTGGAGTCACAGTCCAATCAGGGGCTTCTAATGCCATGTGTACACCACTCCCTCCTCTGTCTTGTTCCCCTCCCATGTCCTGGAAATCCTGAAATGCCAAGCAGACCTCTTTCCTTACAGTCATCCTCTAGTTCAGTCTTTGGACAGATTTATAAGCGTGTTCATTCACTCACCAGGCAGCGTTGATGGAGCTCCCAAGGGTTGAGGATTCGGTGTTGAACTAGACAGCTGAAGAATCAGCTTTGTAAGCTGGACATGGTGGCGCAAGCCTGTGATTCCAGCACTGCACTTAGGAGATTAAGACAGGTGCATCAAGAGTACAATGCCGTCCTAGGCTACATAACAGGTTCAAGGCCAGTCTGACCTATATGAAAGCCTGTCTCAAAAATAAGACAGAAAGAAAAAGGAAAAAAAAAGGAAGAGAAAAAGAACGAGGAGGAGGAGGAGGAGGAAGAGACAAAACACTGAATTCTTAATGAGAAAACACAGATTCCTCTATGCCCCTATGTTCTAAAAGGCTAGCTTTACTTCATGTCAAGTCTGTGCCACCAGAGGTTAAAAGCCTTGTTACTTCCCCCACAGAAAATGTCCTCAAAGTGTAGCTTGGTTGACAAAGTTCTTGCCTACCATATAAGAAGGTCTGAGATGGCCATATCAACTGTTCAAGGCTATCCTGGGTAGGTAGTGAGGTTAAGACCAGCTGCAGCCACATAAGACCCTTCTCTTCAAAAGGAAGGGAGAAAGGAGGAGAGAGCAGGGAGGTGATGGAAGATGGGAGGTTGTTGAAACTTAGGAGCTAGACTATAAAGTGAATCATCTAGGTTAAGAATAGGCGTTGAAGATACAGCTCAGTGGTAGATCACTCGGTATGCACAGAGCCCTAGGTTCTAACACACACACACACACACACACACACACACACACAGAGAGAGAGAGAGAGAGAGAGAGAGAGAGAGAGACCAGGTAGAGTGGTGTGAGGGAATTCTTAGCTAATCAATGACAGTGATGGGTTTAGTTGGATGTGTAGCTGCTGGATAAGCTGGTGTCAGACAAAGGCATTTGTGTTGGGTGTGTCACTTCTAAGATATAGCCGTGGCTGTCATCTGGAGAACTAACAAACTTTTACAAGAATTACCTCATCAAGCTTGACAACAGTTCTAAGTGTACTATGATGCAAGCATGTGCCTGGAATGACAGAAACACACAGAGGCTACATAACTCCCCAGAGCCACACCATGAGTCAGTTTTCTGCACAGAAGGGAGAAAGAAACCTGGCCCCAGGTTCCCAGGTCCAGCATGGGGATTTCCACAGGTCCTATAACAAATTATAACAAATTGTTCCTCTATTTATTCCTTATGCAAACCAACTTTCTGGTGTCACCGGTAACATGTAAAACTGCCATCATTTTAAAATACCACTGGAGGCAGGTAAGAGTGTCTGAAAATAACTAAAACATTACTGGGCTACAAGTAAAGCCTCCAGGCCAGACCTGTCCTTTATTTATGTCCTTTGATTGTCAAAACCGCTCCTCTGCTTTCAGATTTCCACTGCTATAAAAGTAGGTGGGCCCAGGCAGCATCTAAGGTACCTCCTATGTCAACAGTTACCTCGGAGATGTCCTCTATGTATCTTCCCAAATTACAAATGAAGGTCAAATCAGTCACGGTGCTAACATTCAAGCTTTAAATCTTTAGAGCTGTAGTTACTTTTGTACTGGATGCAACCGTTGTTGGTTAGATAGAGAGGCACATAGTGTTTAGTCAACATATCATCAAAGTCTGTAGACGTCAACGGTTAGAGCTCTAGAATGGCTTTCTAGCTAACTGGGAAGCTTTTTCTTTTTTAACCAACTTAGGATACAAGCCAGATGCCCCCTAGTAGAGACCTGATCGGGTAGGAAATGCTACACATAGGGGTCCACCACAGCATACCGAATGATCGCCAACACACCAGATGGCCAAGTAAAGGAGGAAGGATGACCACTTAAGGATGACAGCACATTCTAGATGCATATACATAGACTTTTGTTTCTTAGTTGGCTGAAGATGTGGCTCAGTGTAGTATATGCTTATCATTTGCAAGAGACTTAAGGTTTGGCCCCCAGCACTGCAGAACAAACACTATATGAAACAGCCTGGATAATTCACCCATACACAAAGTATTAGAGGAGAAGAAGGGACCATGTCTTTAATTGCTTTTGTTTCATTTTGATCCATATGCATCTTTATCCAAAATAACTGTTAGTTTCTTTGAGCTGACACTTTCCTCCTTCTTGGAAATGTAGCTCCTGCTCTCGTTACACTTACAGAGATTGTTCCCACAAAGCCGTCACAGGATACCTTGCTGTGACTCTTGTACTCTTGTTCCTTTGCCCTCTGTGGCATGCAGTCCTTATGAGTGCCGCTTTGTTCTGAAACCTGTCTCCTGGCAGGTTCTGTGGCCCTCCAGTCAGCACCTGGTTTCCTCTCACTTTTCAGCTCTCTCTCTCTCTCTCTCTCTCTCTCTCTCTCTCTCTCTCTCTCTCTTGCCCTTATTACCTTTTTTGCTCCCCTGCTCAATCGAGGAGTTGCCCAACACTCAATCTTTCATGCCTTCTTCTTTTTTTTTTTTTCTTGCGGCCTTGGTATCACAGCAATCTTTTAGGGGAGTGGAATTTTGAAACAGGGTCTCTCAGTGTAGTCCAGGTTGTCCTTGAACTCTCAGCCCTTTGTCATCTCCCATTGCTGAGATAGATGAGATGTATGCTACCACACAGGTTTTCAAAATGACCTCTTCGTGGTGATTTAAATGTTTGTGGGCCTGTTTTAAAATAGATTTTGAACCATCAGAGGATCATAGGAAATGTTCATTGTGTTCCTTCCAGCTGGAGAAATACACATTTCTTCTTACACAGACAATTTTCTGATGTGCCTCTCAGCTCCTGGTCCCTGTCTTAACTTTGTAAGGATGGTGCACATGTTTACCCAAGAATAGCCCTAGAACTTCAAATTCAACAAGATTTTAAAAAATAAAAAATACAACAGGCCCCTCATTTGACCTCTAAATTCCACTAAGGATACCTTGTTTGTTTAAAATGTGTTCTCTGTCCACCAGCCCCACCTCTCTCAGCTAACCACATCGAAGCAATCCAAGTATCTTCCACTTCAGGGCTGGAGAGATGGCTCGGTGGTTAAGAACTCTTGCTGCTCTTGCAAAGGGCAGGAGTTCAGTTCCCAGGATTCCCATTGGATCTGATAGTCTCTTCTGATGTCTGTGAGTGCCTATGCACATGTTCATATGTATACACACACACACACACACACACACACACACACACACACGAGACAGAGAGAGAGAGAGAGAGACAGAGAGAGAGAGAGAGAGAGAGAGAGAATACATGAGAATACATTGTAAAAGATCAGCCTTTCACTTCTGCCTACCCTCTTCCACTCTGAAAACTTCCCATTTGCTTTCACTCTCACTCCATTTCTCCCTTAGCCTCGCTTTGTAGCTAGATAAAGGCTGGGGGACTGAGGACTTCCTCAAGGTTTTATGAGAACAGTAACACTGATGCTCAAACTTCGGCCTCCTGATTTCTAGTCCCAGAATCGCCCTACCTTGTTCCCTACCACACAGAAAGCTAAACATGTGCCTTGGCTTTGAGGGTCCTCTACAAAATGGCTCGTCTTTGCCTTTATGTTTCTTCAGTACTCACCTGCACACAAAAAGCCAAATTAGTCTCAAGGCCTTGGATATATTTAATCATGCCAAGGCTTATTGATTTGCTTAGTTTCATTCATTTCAGTGATGCCCTTGGAGAGTCTGTAAGCTATTGAAATATTTTCACTTTCTAATGTTCAACCTCAGTGCCACCTTTCCCATGAAGCTCATTCTATCCTGCCCTTAGCTTTGTCATCAGTGCTCTCATAGCATACATGTGTGCATGGGCACACACACACACACACACACACCTCTTTCTAACTATAGAGGTGATCTTATTCTACTTGGTTATCTTCAACGATGCCTAATATATAATAAGCCTTGGGAACTATTTATTGAATAAATGAAGGCATTGATGAAGTATAAAGTCAACACAACAGAGTATATATTAACACATTCTAGGGTCATGAAATAGAACATCTAAGTGTCGTGTAGCCATCTCTTCTTAATTGAAACATTGCCTCCTTAAAGAGGGAGGGGGTCCTAAGACTTAGGAAACTACCAATAAATTAAGTCAAGAATCAGTAAATAAAACTTAGAAGGCTCAGGGAGGTCATGAAAATTACAAACTTTAGATCCTCCCCCATGTTTGTTTATGTTTCTGTACAGAAACAACTAAGCTAGCTTGTGGTTGAATTAAAAAGGGGTGATTCTCATTAAAATACCCATTTCCTATGAAATAGTAGTTGTTGTAGATAATGGTTGAACTGTAGTGTGCCCTCACTTAATAAAGCGAAAAGATTGCCAAGGGTCAATGCTTTCCAGTTCATTCATTCATTCAAAAAATTTGATTGCTTTGTGAAATCCCCAAATCTGGAGGCCATCGCTCTGGTAAGTGAGCCAAGTGACTTACTACTTATTAGTTGTAAACAAAAGTAGCCCCTACTGCCTCCAGAAATGCAAAGCAAAAATCAATTATGCATGCTTCATATTTGCTATGGAAATTCTTATTGTTATGATTTCTAACATGTTGCTACTGGACCAAGTCATAACACATGGGCTAAGTTTTTCTTTTCAAATCTTCCTTTTACAAACAAGAGTGAAGGGCTATGCTTAAATGTTCGTGGACCTCTTTTAAAATAGATTTTAAACTATCAGTTGACCATGGGAAATGCTTGTTTTGTTCCTTCCAGCTGGAAAAATATACTACACTGCTTTGTGGTGTTTGATCTTTAAGCTAGGATGCCAGAAAGATTTCGAATTAACAGAAACAAAACATTAGCCTTCTCCTGACTTCCGTTTGCCATCTGTTCTCTTCCTCCTCATTTTCTAGATCAGAGAAACGCAACTTCCTGTTTAATGTCTTCTGTTGTTCATTTAAAGGCCTTGGAAAAAACTGTAAGAGGAAATTTGTAGCAGGAAGGACACTGAGAACTTTACAAGACAAAAGCTTCTGGCAAATGATTCTTTACGGATTTTAGACAACTCAGATAATTTAGATAACTTTAAGAAATACATTGCTTTTATGTTGCTTAAAATACAAACTGAAATTGGCAAGAAAAACCAACAACAACAACAACAAAAGGTCTAGGGGGTTAAAGATGGGAAGAGGTAGCCCTTCCCGCCTCCAAACTAAACAGAATCCTTTAAAATAGAAGAAAAATCCTTGAGTGCTTGTGTTAATCCATTTTAAATCGGCTTAAGCAGATTTCTTCTGGCACTGTGAAACATTTGTTAGATTAAACTAAATGAACGCATTCAGAATGATAAATTCCACTTGTAAATAAAATTAAGAACATTTTATTCATTCTTAAATAAAAGTGAAAAATCTAAGAATTGCTTGGATGTGTGCAGAAAGCAAGGTTACCCGTCTCCTCCAGCACGCCTTGTGTGTGAGCATCTCAATGTCATACATCGGGGCTTGCCTGGCAGGTCTTATTTCTGTATATTGCATAACTTTTTATTTTGCTTAAAATGAGATTTCCTGGTTACTTTGTATGAGCCACGTAGCTGTTTTGGTTAATTTTATAGGGGGAGGGGAAGAACCAGAACGGAAACAGAGATGTGGATACACGAGAACTAGAACCTGTACTTAAATCCTGCCCAGTAAGTATATATATATATATATTTTTTTTTTCATCAGAAAAAGAGAAAACCATGTAAACAACTTAGAGGAGTTCTGTATAAATTACTGAAGAAAAAAAAAAAACCTAGAACACAACCTTCTGGTTACAGTGGAGAACTTTTATACTTACAGTTTAACTTTCTTTCTTATGATAAAAAATATCCATACTGAATTATTTAATACAGAAAACTGAATGGAACAAACACCTATGGTTTCATCACCGAGAGGACTTCTTTGTGTATCCTTCCTTTCATTTCACACCAAGATGTTGCCTTTCATTTCATACACTGAATTTCACATAAGAAGGCTAATAATATCCTTTGGCAAGAGTAAACACCTATCTGAAACACCAATTTAATGCATAGTAGCATTTTATTGTATGAATATATCATTTTTACTCTAACCAAGTTTTAGTTAAAATATATTTTGATATTTCTCTAATTTTGTTTTTATGGTTGTGTGCTATAAGAAATACCCTCACACATTCATCATTTACATCTGTGCTTACTTTACTTATTATTCTCAGATGTGGATAAACTTATGAATGGAAATTACTGAGTCATCCCTATCTTTAGATTTATAGAAAGGGCGGGGCATGGTGACACAAGCCTTTAATCCCAGCACTTGGGAAGCAGAAGCACTTGAATCTCTGAGTTTGAGGCCAGCCTGGTCTTTAGAATAAGTATCAGGACAGCCAGGACTAAACAAACAAACGAACAAAAAAGCCGGTCTCAAAAAAAAAAAAAAAAAAAAAAAGAAAGAAAGAAAGAAAGAAAGAAAGAAAGAAAGATGACTGCAACAGTTTCATGCACAACAGCAATTTGTAAGAGTCTATGTTTTTTAATGTGTATTTTTTTAGTTGTTCATTATATTAAAATTTTCTTCATAATTTTATTTGCTTTTTACTCATATAAAATCAGTTTGGGGATGGAGAGATGGCTTAGAGGTTAAGAGCACTGGCTGCTCTTCCAGAGGTTCTGAGTTCAATTCCCAGCAACTACATGGTGGCTCACAACCATCTATAATGTGATCTAGTGCCCTCTTCTGGTGTACATGAAGACAGCGTACCCATATACGTAATAAATAAATATCTTTTTAAAAAATCAGTTTTTTTATTTTTCTTTTTTTAAAAAAGATTTATTTTTTTGTTATAATGTATATAGTACTCTGCCTGCTTGTACACCTGTGTGCCAGAGGAAAGCATCAGATCACATTATAGATGGTTGTGAGCCACCATGTGGTTGCTGGGAATTGAACTCAGGACCTCTGGAAGAGCTTTCAGTGCTCTTAACCTCTGAGCCATCTCTCCAGCCTCTTTATTTTTCAATTAGAATGCTCATTAATTTTTCTGAGTGTCTACCTTTTCATATTGATTTGTGAAAGACAAATTATAGTTAAGTATCAATTATATACAAATATTTATTTTATTGTATATTTATTTACATATTATATGCAAGTATCAACTCTGTCAATCAAATGTCTCAATTTTTTTCCATATATCTTCTTTCTTTCTGTCTTGGTTTTTAAAGACTTTTTTTTATGTGTATGCGTGAGACTGCATGAGTTTATGTGCACCATGTGGGTGCAGGAACCCACAGAGCCCAGAAGAGGGCGTCCAATTCCCTGGAACTGGAGTCACGGGCAAATTGCAAACTGCTAGAAACCAAACCCGGTTTTGCTGCAAGAGCCATCTCTTCAGCTTTTTTTTTTTTTTTTTTTTTTTGCTTGTTTGTTTGTTTTGTTTTCTCCCCTGAGACAAGAATTCACTCTGTATTTCAGGCTATGCTGGAATTAACAATAGCCCAGGCTGACCTCATACTACTGGCATCCACCCTGCCTTAGCGTCCTAAGTGAGCTGACTGATGTGGATGCTGGGAACTGAAGCTCAGGACTGTGCTGGAGCAGTGAGTCTCTTCACCATGGAGCCATCCATCTCTCTGACCTTTGATGTCTAGTATACACTGGTTTTGCTCACATCAAATTTCACAAGAACTTTTGCTGTTACAGGTTTTTCTTTGTATCCATTCTTTTTTAAAACAAATTTAGTTTTCCTGAGTTACATTTTTATAGCTCTCTAGTTTTTTGCTTTTTGTTTAAGATGCGGTTCTCTAGGACAAACTGATTCTTACCCTATTACAATATTTGCTGTGTGTTATTTAAGCCCTGCTTGCAGTTTTGCTTTTATGCAAATTATTTTTGCTTGCTATTTTCATTATGAATTGTGTAAGAGATTGCGAGGTTAAAAGCTGGTGCTATAAATTTAATTTGATATTCTAGCACACTTGAGAACAGAGTGCAGAATATTTTGGCCAGCTCAGGACAAGTAAGTGATGTGACAGGTTGAATTCAGACCACAAATCCTTTGATATTCCTTTAAAAGGTAGAAGCTTTTTTTTCCCCCTTGAATGTAGGCTGGACCAAAGGATTCAGTCCCAAAGAATAGGAAAGATGCCAATGGAACTGTTAGCATACTGCCTCCCTCCCCTGCCTAGCAACACACGCCTTTAATCCCAGCACTCGGGAGGCAGAGGCAGGCGGATCGCTGTGAGTTCGAAGCCAGCCTGGTCTACAAAGGGAGTCCAGGACAGCCAAGGCTACACAGAGAAACCCTGTCTCAAAAAAAAAAACAAAACAAAAAAGACATCATTATCTGCAAACCCACCTCATGTCTCTTTCTTGCTCCTCTCTTCCTCCCTCTCTCTTGTTCTGTCTGTCTTTCTCTCTCACTCTCCCCTTGGGATACCCCTCCCCTTTCCTGCTCTCCCATGCTCCTATAGTAAATTTCTCCATATCGTATTTGTTGCCTGGCATCTTATTTATTTATATTTATTTATTTATATTATTACAGGGACAGTGTTCATGACCTAGCCACTGGAGACTGGTCGTAAATTGCGTTTTAGCTTCCTCTCAACCTCTCCTGAATCAGTCTCTGTTAGGGGAATCCTGCTGTTGTGTTGGAAAGATACTTAGCGTCTGTTACTGGCCGGCTTAGGGAAGGACTAAGACTGCCTACCAACAGTCACGTGATGAGCCGTGGCAGCAAACCTGCTTGTCTCCGACTCTAGAGGGCCACAGCTTAGCCTACAGTCTCCTGTGAGACTGGGCCCCTGTGATTTAGCTAAACTGCTCCTGAACTCTTGACCCTTAAAGGCGACATGCGATCGCTGGGGTTAATTTGTTACGCGGCAATAGACGACTAACAAAGGAGCTACAAGCAGTAAGCTA
>OU015747.1:92902613-92917429 GCA_907169655.1 Acomys percivali
AGAAGAAGAAGAAGAAGAAGAAGAAGAAGAAGAAGAAGAAGAAGAAGGTCCTTTCTTGTGTTTAGTAAGCTGCACAGTCTTGCTCTCCTCTACTCCTGTCCAAGTCCTTCTCTGGATTTTGTTGTATATAGAGAGCATAGTACACTTTAGCTCTCGTGACTGGGAAGAGGGAAGAGTTAAGTTCCCTACTCTCTGGACTGATGCATACACATATATACATACTCATATGGATCATATGCATATTCATATGCATCATATATATATTCATATACAACATACACACATACATACACAATGCGCATGCATGCGCACGCGCGCGCACACACACATCTTTTTCTCTAAATATTTTAAAACTTACTTTCTAGTTCCAAAAGCTTAAAGACAGTTCACAAAGGATAACTATGTCTACCTATAAATTCGAACAGCACCACCAGTCCTCCTTGGGTACAACACCCTCTTCTATCCAGGTAGCAGTGGAGAACACCCTGCTCTATGGTTCCCTAGTGGCTACGCACACATGGGAAGATTTGGGAAGATGGAGGCAAGAGGAGAATTAATTTGCTTTTTTTTTGTGTCTGGAGCTGGTGCCTGTGATACTTGTAGGTGTAGACATTTACTAACCAGCTAGAACTATGATTCTTGAGCTTATGTGGAAAGGCCAGGATGGCGGCTGAGCAGAAGGAGCCATCAACAAGTAAGCTGTCATTCAGCCTGGAGGCTAAGATAAAGCTGCCCTGGTAGAGGGGAGAAAGTAAGATCATTAAGAGAACTGCTGAGACAGAGGCCAGGGAACGGGGGACAAGAGGAGCCTGTAAAGAGTACTGAAGTCAAACCAGGGGTTCAGAAATGAGCCAGACATTTAATGAGTTAATAACTGCAAATGCAGCTACTGAATACCAGCCAGTACTATTTTAAGTGTTTTGCATGTATTAATCCTCCCCTGTACCGAGGTGCATCTTATTATTGTTTCCACTGTGAAGCTTATGGAACAGGGCAAAAGGTTAAATAATCTTGCTAAGATTTCCACAGCTGGTAAGGCTTGGAGTCAGCATTCAATGTCCGGCCCCCTGGTCACAGAGCCTGCATTCTCTACGATGTCCTTATAGTCTCCCAAGAAGTGAAACGGGGAGACATTTCAAAGAAAGTACAGTCTTGGGTCTTAGACCAAAACAAACAAACAAACAAAAAACAAAAAACAAAAAAACAAAAAAACCTTTAGTGAAATTAAGTTGAACAGAGTTTATCTGAGCAAAGAACAGTTCTTGAAGTGGGCAGCACCCTGAGCCAGCAGCTTCAGAAGGCTGCATCAGCCATGTGGGCAGACATACTGACAGGCAGAAACTGGTAAAAGCCTAATGACTCTACAAAATGTTACGTCAGAGTCATTTGATTCATATTTCTCCTGCAAAGAGCTGAGCGGGGCTGGCTGGGGGAGGGGGGACCTAAACATAAACACTGAACAATTAAGTAAAAGTGATGTGAAATTGTTTTTGTAAGCCGGGCGTGGTGGCGCACGCCTTTAATCCCAGCACTCGGGAGGCAGAGGCAGGTGGATCGCTGTGAGTTCGAGACCAGCCTGGTCTACAAAGCGGGTCCAGGACAGCCAAGGCTACACAGAGAGACCCTGTCTTGAAAAACCAAAAAAAAAAAAAAAAACAAAAACAAAAAAAAAGAAATTGTTTTTGTAATTAAACTAAGAGATTTATTAGAAACAATAGGAGATGTTTTTCATAATAGTTGTGGCATGGAAATTTGCTTTTGGGTTTTGTTTGTTATTATGGGAATAGACTCCTGGACTACATGCTTGACAGACAAGTGCTCTGTCCCTAAGCTGTATGTACCTCAGTCCTGGCAAGGCGGGTTAGCAAGTTGGTAATCACCAGGCCAGCTAAGAGAAGGTTCTCATTTTGCGTATCCACAGTACAAAGCAAGGGAGACTCGGAAAATGCACCTTAAGAATGCATTCCATAACTCATTCCTAGACTTAAACGCCAACTACAAGCGTTTCCCCTAAATTCCAAATACATTTAAAGGCATTTTGCAGTGACTATTCCTATTGAATACTCTAAGGAGAATATTTTTGAGAGACAAAAGTATGAACATTTTATAAAAAGTATTTTGTACGTTTAATTAAGATACAGGAAATAAATTATAATCATTCTTTTCAATAGCTAACACTTACACTTAGGTACGTCTACCAAAATATCTCCCCCCCCCCTCTCTCTCTCTCTCTCTCTCTCTCTCTCTCTCTCTCTCTCTCTCTCTCTCTCCAACTCTTTAACCCTTATTATTCCTTTTGTGTGTATGGGTGTTCTGACTGCCTGCATGTCTGTACAGCCGTGCAAGCTGTACTCACAGAGGCCAGAAGAGTATCAGATTGGAGTTACAGACCATTGTAAGCCACTGGATGGGCGCTGGGAATCAGTCCTCTGGAAGAGCTACCAGTGCTCTTAGCCTATGAGCCACTTCTCCAGGTCAAAGACCATCTATACTAACAACCCTGCAGAAAGGTTTTAAAGTGATTGCTGACTGAAATTGGTTGCCAGACACTGTGGTGTGAACTTTTCTTAAGTATATTTTGATTTCAAATTAGCTTTGTTTTGATTTTTGAGACAAAGTTTCTCTATGCAGCCCTGGTATTCCTGGAACCCACTATGTAGAGCAGGATGGCTTCAAACTCAGGAGATCCACCTGCCTCTGCCTCCTGAGTGCTGGGAATAGAGGCATGCACCACCACAGCCCAGCCAATTAAAAATTTTTTATTACTTTTATTTATTTTTGAATGTGGGGAGTAGTGTGGTTGCACATGCCAAGGCACAATAATGGAGGTCAGAGGACAACTTGTAGGAATCGGTTCTCTTTTTCCATCATGTGGGTCCCTGGGATGGAACTCAGGCTATCAGGTTTGGTGGCAAATGTCTTTGCCCACTGAGCCATTTCACCAGCTCTCTGTTTTAATTTTTAAACAATATAAAACCTCCTCAAGCTATCTTGGAAATCTATATTATAGAAGATTTAGTGTAAGTATTGTAATTAGGCTTACTATGAGGAACATCCAAGAATGAAGCAGTGTAAAGGACTGGGAACAGGAGCTTAAATTAGACTCCTAAATCAGAAAATGTAGCTCACACTTGTAATGTCAGGTTCTGTCCCCAACATCTACACTCCTGAAGCTAAGGCAGGGAGACTTCAAGTTAAGGCTATCCTGGACTGCCCAGCAAGTTCTGGGCCAGCCTGAACTACTTAGTGAGACTCTAGAGGGTGTGGGTGTGGGTATGGGTGTGGGTGTGTGTTGAAGATACAGCTCAGCTGGTAAATTGGTAGAGTGCTTGCTAGCATACACAAAGCCTTGTGTTCCATCCTTAACAAGCCCTTAAAACAGGCCATAGTGGCACATGCCTGTAGGATCAGAGTTCAAAGCCATCCTTGGCTACATAGTAAGTTTGAAGCCATCCTGGGCTACATGAGACCTTATCAAACAGAGAGAGAGAGGGGTGAGGGAAGAAGAAGGAGGAGGAGGAGGAGGAGGAGGAAGAGAGAGGAAAAAGGAAAGAAAAGGGACTGTATGGCTTCATCTTTTTCTCCTGTTCTCTACAAACCATCTTCTTTTCTACTTTTAAAAAAAGTTTTTGTTTTAAATTTATTTAAGTGTGTGTGTGTGTGTGTGTGTGTGTGTGTGTGTGTGTGTGTGTGTGTGTGTGTGCTGTAGGAGAAGGGGAGTGTGGATGTCAGAGGAAAGCTCTGTGGAGTTGGCTCTCTCCTTTCTTCTTTATCTGGGTTCAGGGATTGAACTTGGGTTGTCACACTTGCATCATTGGACTGCAAGTGCCATCATCTGCTGAGCCACCTCCCTCGCAGGCCTGGGACCAAGAGCCTTGGCCTTTGGATGCTCATGGTCAAACATTCCAAACCCGGTACTGCCATCCAATCACTGTAGCCATCCAATTCCAATGCCGGCCACTAAGCCTTCTTAAGGATTCCATGAGTGAACTCCAAACAACTTCAGGGGTTTCATTTTTCTGAGATTATTACAAGCCTGTTCCTGATGCCTAAAAACAATGAACTTTGCTCCACAGACTCCAGTAAATGTAAACCAACAGCTCAGCTAAAACAGCCAACCAACCAGAAACAGTCCCAAAGAACACCAAAGCAGAGCATCTAGACAGAGTCTGTGCAGTGGTTGTGACACCTCGCCAAGCATTAGATGTTAATGAGCAAAAGGACAAACTGGGTCAATTTTTAAAAACTCTGGTGTATCACTGTATATAAAAACAGGAGAATCAGTCACAAAACAACAATCAATTAAAGATTTTATCCTCCATCCCCACAGAAGCTAGCTCTGCAGGCTGACTGCTCTTTGTCACGATGGTTTCTAGGGGATTCACTTCTTCACCAGTGTTGCCTGCATCAGAAACTGAGTCATCACTGCCTTCAAACAAAAGGCCCCACTCATCATCAGCACCGCCGCTGTCTGGGGCAGTGCTAATTCTATAACAGCAGGTATTCAATGAGACACATCTGCTTCACCCTAACTTTGGCATCCCAGAACCGACAGGAATCCCTGCCCAGTTCATCCCACAACGCAGGTACAGAACTGCTTTTTTTTTGTTTTGTTTTGTTTTTGTTTTTCGAGACAGGGTTTTTCTGTGTAGCTTTGGCTCTCTTGGACTTGCATTGTAGACCAGGCTGGCCTTGAACTCACAGGGATCCGCTTGCCTCTGCCTCCCGAGTTGCTGGGATTAAAGGCATGAGCCACCACCGGCCGGCCAGAACTACTTTTGTAATGCTCTCTTTTCTACATAGAAGTCTTGTCCTGTTTTGAGTATGGGGTATCCCCCAAAGGCTCATGTGTTAAAGGCTTTGTCACCTACTGGTTAATCAGTCATTGAGAGGCAGTGACATAATCAATGGATTAATCCTGTGATGGAGTTATAATTGAACGTGCTGTTGGGGGAGTGGTAGAAGCTACAACACAGGGCCTGACGACAGGATGGCCATGGGTTACTGGAGATGTGTTCTTAGGGCCTATGTCTCCTTCTAGATCCCATGCTCCCCATCTCTCTGCCTCCTGGCTCCTGAGCCCTTCTACCATTATGTTCTGCCTGGCCACAGGCCCACAGCAGTGAGCTTGGCAAGCCACACTGAAACCATGAAGTCTTCCCTCCTTAAGTTGTTTTCTCAGCCGAGGGAAAGTGAGGGGCTGGTTGGTGTATCTGCAGACTCAGTCAGACGCGGCCAGGTGATGTAGGTGATTTAACCTCGGGGGTTTGTTTTGCTAGGTTATTTATGGAATTAGCGTGGCCAGGAAAACCCACCAGATGATCTCATCGCCCTCACTCTTTCCACACAGTTTGTCTCCAGATGGGACAGGACACTTGGCTTTTCCTTGAGAACAGATGTCAGTCTTGTTACTTCAACTACCTGAGGCTTTTGGAGGGCCCAGTGGACTTCTCCTTGGGACTAGCTGAGAATCAGGAAATGGAAACTAGGTTGTTAACCTTTAGAGAATAAGTGATGAGGTAACGTTTTTCCTTACGCTGCCCAAATCCTTGAAATGAATCACAACCGATTCATGGCCCAGCTATTCTAGTCCTACAGGACTGAGATCTTCATTTCTAAATTGGAAAGAGGTTAAAGGGGACAGTCCTTTGAGAAGCCAGTATCCTCTCAGATGAGTTATTTCTGTATCTCCCCAGAAATGATCCTGCAGAGCGCTAATGATACATAATCAGATTTACAGAGAAATACAATTAATGTCATCTTGTTTCGCTCCGCTAATATAAATTAGTGATTGGGCAGAGGAAAACAAACTGTTGTTCCTGTTTTTTAAAAATAGAGAAAGTAACACAAACCCCTTTTTGGAAACCTGGTCCCCAGAACACCATAGCGAGCTCATGGTTCTGTCCCAGTTCATCCAGAAGACAACCCATAGGCAAACCAGCACTGAGAGGGGCCCCCGGGAGGTGAGACACTGATAGAGAAAAGAGGGCAGAGGCGGAGTCATCATCAGTAACATAAACATCCACAACAAACACTTACCCAGAATCCACCGCTGGGGATAGGATGAGGGTAGCAGTGAAAAACTAATAACTGAGTAAACCTTGGAGAGCCAGTGGTGAATTACAGGGCCCAGGAAGGCAGCCAGTAGTGCTTTCTTTCCAAAGGGAGGAAATGCCATCAACACTGGCAGTCTCATGTAATGTTTGGTTGGAACTAAGGGGGAAATATTAAATAAACTTGAAGAGTATCTAAGGTCCAGGTGGTCGGAGACAGTTCGTGCTGGCTGAAGCAGAGGACACTGTTAACAGAATTGCATTGTTGAATGGGCTGACACTGGCAGAGGCAATTGGGAAGCAATTCTATTTAGCTTTCTTGTCTCCTCTCTCTCTTTCTCTCTCTCTGTTTGTTTGATTTTTGTTTTGTTTTCTTTTGCTTTTTGGCTTTTTGAGACAAGGTTTGTCTGTGTAGCTCTGGCTGTCCCGGACTTACTTTGTAGACTAGGCTGGCTTGAAACTCATAGACATCCACCTGCCTCTTCCTCCTCCTGAGTGCTGGGATTAAAGGTGTGCACCACCACCACACCCCGATAGTTACCATTTCTTATCAAGCATACTCTAAAAAGATTTCTCTTCTCTGCTCCTTAAATTACTTTTTGAGCAAGATCCATAATTTTCAGGACAATTTTAGGGTTTTTCTCCTAGATCCAAATTAACGTTCCAGTCCTTCCTCCAATTTAAGTTTCTCAGGCCAGACCTGTGGGTTTGGAACCAGCGCTGGGTAAGAGGTCTGCTCCACCCAACCCCCACCCCTGCCAGGGCTCTTTACTTTCTTGGGTTTGGGGACTGTGGTGGAGAGGGTCAGAGGCAAAGCTTATGGCCTTAGCCAGCGCTTGGCCTGCATTTGGATGCTTCGGCTTCACATAGAGCAGGAGTCTTGCTAACACTTTCTTTGTTCAACATAACACTGTCCCTGGCCTTTCCCATTCCACCCTCAGCTGTGTCACTCACATCTGTGGGATGTTGCTCACCCATGCAGATGGCTCTTTGGGTGCAGTATTTTAAGGCAGTCCCTTCTAGTTGCTTCACCATCATGTCTGTGGAGTTCATACAGGGCTCTCTGAGATTGGATGGAAAGGCAAGCTGCTCCCACAGAAGCCTCTTCGCCTTGCCTTTCTCCGTGGCTAGCTAGCATTCCCGCTCTGAGTTTTCCAGGAGGAAAGGAGGCCCCAACCTCTACTTTCATCCCATAGGATCCAATTTCCTGAAAACATTTTCCTCCTCAAATGCTCATGTGGTCCAATGTGGTAGCGGGGCATCCAGCCTCCAGCTGGAAAACAAGATAACAGCCCTCCCCTCTTACTTAGTTGGAGCCAATGTCTAAATCAGGTCACTTGGTCCTCTTCCAGAAGAGGCTGCCTTTGATTTGGTGTGATAGAAAACATAAGGCTTCCTGCTCACAGCAATCCTCTGGCTACCAAGAATCTTCTTGCCGAACCTCTTCTTCTGGAAGCTGGAAATGGGGGCTGGTACTGATCCCTGAAGATTACTCTCAGGGTGCCGCCAGGGCTGTTTCTAGGTCTCTCTTTTGAGCATAGGGGCATTTGTTACCTGCCTTATGTAGGTTTGAGATTTAAGCTCGAGTTTTGAAAAAACAAACTCCCATGCCACATCCTGTGACTAGGCTGCAGGCAAGGAAGGAAAACTGTAAGGGAGCTGGCAGGTCTCTGCAGTGGGTCTGGGACCCCTCATGCTTTCCCATGGGCCTTTGCAAAACATGTTGTATGCAGCTTTGGCTTGCTGCCTGGTTCTCTGGCTTTCTAAACTGCGTCTTCTTCTTAGGCCTGAAAGGCTGTGGTTTTGCTCTGCTGTGAACAGCATCTTTCCAGCCACACTGAGTCAGTCTTTCTCTGAACTCTGCACTAAGGATCATTGGCATGCTTTCTCTTCTATCAGTTGCTATTTAAAATTTTTCCAAGATAAGTTTAAATATATGTCTGTGCACTCAAATTTGGATACTGTGTTCTTTTCTAATTTAAGCCCTGAAAAGTCCATTATGAGCCTATAGTGCCTATAAGCCGTCCTCAAAACAGTGTGTACCATGTGCTCTCCATGCAGTTTAAGGCGCACATCTGTGCTACAATGTGGAAAAGCCTGGACTGACTTTCCCTAAAATGCTCTGCATTTGACATACATTTATTTATTTATTTATTTATTTATTTATTTATTTATTTATGTTTTTGAGACAGGGTTTCTCTGTGTAGTCTTGTCTGCCCTGGACTTGCTTTGTAGATCAGGCTGGCCTCGAACTCAAAGAGATCGGCCTGCCTCTGCCTCCCAAGTGCTGGATTAAAGGCGAGTGCCACCACTCCCAGCTTGCATTTGACTTTTAAAGACTTTATGGCAGTAGCCCAGGCCTCCCTTAGTAAGTGCGATAACATGGCACAAGTATATGGAATAGACAAAGGCAGTGACTACTTCTTCTTCATTCTGCCTCAAAGTATCTGTCCGTTTTAGCGCCCATATTCTGTTAACAAATATTCAAATCCACCTTCAGATGCATCAGAAATGGGTTTGTTCGTCATTATAGACATATAACCATACTTTGTATAAGGTTCAGGCTTCTGAAGATTTTTATACAGTGCCTCCATTGTTCTTAGCTTTTTTTTTTTTTTCTGAGACAGGGTGTTCTTAGCTTTCTAATACTGTCTAATCTCTCTCCTTCTCCCCGCTCCCTACCTTCCTTTCCCCTTTCTTTCACTCTTGACAGGGTCTCTCTTTTTACCCAGCAAGAAACTCACATGTGACACCACCACTAGGCAATCATTGCTAATTTGTAAAAATTAGATTATCTTTTACATAATCTCTGTGTGTGTGCGCGCGCGTGTGCGTGCGTGCGTGCGTGCGTGCGTGCGTGCGTGCGTGCGTGCGTGCGTGCGTGTGTGTGTGTGTGTGTGTGTGTGTGTGTGTGTGTGTGTACCCATACATACTCCTGTGGGCATATGTTCATGTTGATGCAACCTCATGTGTTGTTCCTCAGGAGCCAACCACCTTGTTTTCTGAGACAAGACTTTTTTGAGCCTAATGTGTACCAAATGTCATTATACATACACCCTGGAACTTCCCTTTCTAGGTAACAGATTTCCAGAAAGATTGCCATGCTGAAATCATATGTGTGAGTTCAAGTAGCTGGTAATAATTTCTAGTCAAAGAAACCAAAAGATATTTAATTGTTATTTTTTTTCCTATTTCCAAACAGAAATGGCCACTGTTTCCGTTTAACTTTTTACAGTCTAATGAACAAAACAGAGTAGTTTACTTTTTTAATGTGTATCTTCCTAATACCAGCAAGTCTGACCGTATTTGCCTGTGGTTCTAGGCATTTACTCTTCTATAAATGGCACGGCCTCTGGCCAATTCAGAGATTGCCTGGGTTCTTTCCAATTAGATATCTATATGTAAAGGTCAAATAGACCCTTTTCTGTCCTAAGAATTGTGAATGTTTGTATGATTCATTGATTGACCATTTTGGTATGTGCGTGTGTTTCTTTTCCATGGTTGGCGTTTCTTATGTATGTAGATGCTGGTCCTTCCTTGCCGTAAGTATTGAGAATGTCCACTTGCTTTACTGTCTTTGCCCATTTCAGTGTGTGCATTGGTTTCTTTTAGGTTGGAGGTTTTCAGATGCAGACACTAGGCTTTTCTGCTTTTGTTTGTATCTTGCCTGCATGTGTGTCTCTGCAACACATATATGCCTGGCAGAAATCCAGAGCTCTGGAGAGTGGTGAGCCACTGTGTGGGTTCTGGGATCTGAAGCCCAGTCCTCTGTAAGAGCAACAAACGTAGCTAGGTATTGTTTAATCCTTTAATCCCAGTACTTGGGAGACAGAAACAGGCAGATCTCTGTGAGTTCCAGGCCAGCCAAGGCTACACAATGAGATTCTGTTCTAGCAGCCACCCCCAAAACAAAACAAGCAAATAAGAAAAAAAAAAAAAGAGCAGCAAGCTCTCCTTACCATTTGAGCCATCTCTCTAGTGGCCCTCCCCTCTAGGAGAGTTCTATTGTTTTGTGATTGTCCACATACAACATAGGTTCTGCCTGATTTTTTTTTCTGCCCATATATTTTTCAGATGAAAAGCTAGTCATGACAGACAATAGACATTTTGGGAGTTTGAAGGTGATGCACATCCTTCCTAAGGGATAAGAAATGGCATTTTGTTGTTATTGTTGTTTTGCCCTTGAAATATTTTTTTTTAAATCAGAGGCTATTGTTTTTTAAATAAAATTTTAGTTGAGTTAATTACTGACTTCTCTGTGGAGATT
This sequence comes from Acomys percivali, assembly GCA_907169655.1. Classification (NCBI taxonomy): domain Eukaryota; kingdom Metazoa; phylum Chordata; class Mammalia; order Rodentia; family Muridae; genus Acomys; species Acomys percivali. The sequence goes on from OU015747.1 coordinate 92,912,934, forward strand.
GCTCAGTGGGTAGAGCTCTCACTGTGCAACTCTGAGGACCTGAGTTCAAATCTCCAGAATCCACGCAAAGCTAAACTTATTACACAGGTGCAGCTTAGGCTGGCCTCAAACTCTTGGGAATCCTCCTGCCTCAGCCTCCAGAGTGCTAGGCTTACAGGCCTAAACTGTTATGCCCAAATTTTGAGAGGCTCTCTGAACAGACCACCCAAGAGCAGAGTTGCAAGGCAAGGCACTCTTTCCTTGCAATGGCAAGGAAATCTGTATTTCAGGTTCAAACCTGGTACACATCGCCAATGCACTGACACAGCAGATGCAGAGAAGTGGCCTCAAGTCTCAATTGAGAGGGGTTTTTATAGGCTTTAGAAAAAAAAATGGGTCTTACAGTATATTATTGAATAGCGTTTGGGCAGAAAAACTGCAAGCAGGGAGTTACAAGCCTTGGTCTTTCATGGTTGGGTAATAGGTGAAGGGATAAGTTGGCCTATAGAAAAGATTGGTTGAAGCAGTCATGGGAGCATTAGGAACTTTGGCCGGGCTTCTCCTAATTGCTTGTTGCTGTGCACCAGACCTCCTGTTGGTCAGCTTGACCAGCAGAGAGTATATTTGGACTTTCCCAAGGTGAGCTGATTGTGTTGCTAGGGAATACTTTTCTGTTTAGACTAGTTTGTGGTTTTTCTGGAATCTGGGTTCAGCCCTTTGGCTAAGTGTAACACAAAATGGAGTTGGTCTGGTCCTTACAAAAATACCATACCTAACTCCACTGAACATCGTTTCGTCTGTTTATTTACCTCGTGTGGGCTCTGAGAGGGGCAGGATCTTTGGCAGCTGCGGAGAGTTTAATTCTGAGAACTCTGAAGAGGGGAATAATGCCAGATCCCATGGGAGGGAAGACTCTGAGGAAGAAGAAGGTCCTGCTGCTCCTGGTTGCTGTTGTTGCAGTTTGACAAGAAGAAGTTGGAGCTATCCTGAAGTGAAGATTGGACTTGCCCCAAGGAACCTGACGACCCTACATAGCAGGAAGTAGTCTAAAGAGAACCACACCCCTTCTCCCCACTTGCTTTCTCTCCTACCTAACGTTGGGGTGTTGGAAGTGATCGGGGTGGAGAAGGGAGGTAGAGGCATAAGAAACTCAAATAAAAGAGATTTTAAAAATACACATCAACAGTCTATAAATAGGAACGGCTGTATTTCCTTTCTTCCAATCTACCCTTTTTAGTTCTATTTACCCTATGGCAAGTCTTATGCTGAATTCTACCAGGAAGAGGAGACAACCTTGCCTTGTTTACAGTCTTTGTTTGTTTTTCGAGAAAGGGTTTCTCTGTGTAGCCCTGGCTTTCCTAAACTCTCTTTGTAGTCCAGGCTGGCCTTGAACTCACAGAGATCCGCCTGCCTCCCCGGGTGCGGGGATTACAGGCATGCGCCACTGTGCCCGGCCACGTAATTGTCTTCTGAATGTAGGTGGTATATGAGTTAGGGATACAATGCCCCCACGCCCAGCTCATTTACAGTCTTAAGGAGTAAGAATTTATCCTTTCACCCACGTAATGCCTGCATGTATGTATGTATGTGCATCACATGTAAGCCTGATGCCCAAGTAGGAAGAAGGCATCCAATCCCCCTGAAAGTGGAGTTATGGATGGTTGTGAACTACCATAAGGTGCTGAGCACGGAGAGCAACAAGTGTTCTTAATCACTGAGCCCTCCCCCAGCCTGGATGGTGTTGATTTCCAAGCAGTTAGTATTCCTAACCCACAAGGTTGGGTGGTAAGTTAAACTGTCATGTATATAAAGTCCTCGGAACAGCATCTGCCATCCATAATCAACTGAAGACCAGACCCATCGCCGAATAGTTTTACTTTAGATCTCTTCTTATCATTCATGTCATGGTTACGACATAAGAATGTATGTTGAGAGGCCCTGCGGCAGGAGACACATGCCAGTGTGCAAGCATGTGCTGGAGAGATGGGAGAGAAAGAGCAGTGGCACAGTTTGAGGACTGTGAAGAAAAGCAGAACTGGAGGTGTGAGGGTGGACAGGAACAACCTATTGTGAGTAGCCTGCCCTGCCACCTGAGGCCCAGGTGAAGTCTCAGCAGTGCTGCAGCTGAGGGCCATGTCTGGCTCCATACCACTACAGCATCAGGAGTCTTGAGTCAATGTCTGTTACCCATATTATCACCAAAGGCAGTGTAGACACCCCTCGTCTGGGCTGTCGCCTGAGACCCCGTTGATGTTCAAGGGCTGCACAGAGTTGGCTCTGTTCCTTTCTGACTGCAGCAGTTGGGAGAGCACCATCCCCTCCCCCATCTCTCCAGGGTGGCCTGGTCAGGGGTGAGTCAGCCTGAGGGCATGGGATGGGAGAGTTGGCCCCACCCCTTGCTGGCATTGGCATTGGGTGAACTCCCTGGGTCAGGGCTGGAAAGCTTGCCCTGCTGGTGTGGATGAGGAAGAGCTGGCGGGCTGAGGAAGAGCTGGCGGGCTGACCAACTCAGCTCTCACCTAGGCCCAGATCCAGGGCTTTGAGTTGGCCCACCCTAACATCCACCCCATTGTGGACTGCTGGAGCTTGTGAAGGAGCCGGTCCTGCAGAGCCAAAGCTGCAGGATCTCCATGACACAGGGTAACATCAGGATATCTGAGAGGAGTCCCAGTGAGGATCCAGTATTGATGGTGTAGCAGAGGCCAGAGGCCTTGAACCAGACCAATGCCTCAGTGCAATAAACATTTGCAAGTAAAGATGTGTGGATAAAAGAGTCTACTGTGTGACACACTGCAGCTTCCAGGATGGGACGTTTGATATTGTTTTTATTTTTTATTTGGGGGGCGGTTTGCAAGGGAGGAGGGCAGATCTGAAGGGACAGGGAGATGAGTGGGATTGGGGTGCGTGATGTGAAATTCACCAAGAAGAATCAATAAAAAGTTAACAAAAAGAATGTATATGTTGGGGGTATTGTAAGGTTTTCTGTATATGTAATAAGTATAATATATTGGTTTGTTTCTTCTGTGTTTGTTTTTTTGTTTTTTTGTTTTTTGTTTTATTTTTGTCCTGTCAATTGAAGCCAGAACTCAGGGCCTGGCTTATGCTAAACTAAGCACACGGAGTGTCATTACACTGTATCCCTAACCATTCTTTCTTTTAAATTTATGTGTCCCAATTCTGCAAAGAAATACTGAAGTTTATCAACACAATTGAAATGTTACTAGGTTTTTCTTGTATTCCTACCAGTTTTACTTTATCTATATGATTTACAAATATTTCATTATATCTCCAAATGTGTGCTGTGTTTAGTACAGCAGAGCCCCGTGGTGTGTCAACTGATCCTTTTCCTAGGATCTAGCTGGCAGTGGCCATTATATAATGAAGGCATTCAGCAGTCCTAAAAGAAAACACACTGCAGGGTCTGAGGCCCTCTACCAAGAGACAGACGCTGTCTCCGCCAGAGAGTGACCGCCTTGATCCTCTGGAGTGCCAGCCCTCATAATGAGTCAGTCTTTATGAGAAACCTCAGACCAGGGTTTCCTACTTAGGTCACTCTGGACTCAGGAAAGCCCTGAGATGGCAGGTGCATACTGTTGCCTCAAGTCACTCAAATGCTGTAGTGAACCGTTGTGTGCTGAATGATAATTAATTGTGTCTATGTGCAGCACATTCAGTGTAATTGGTTACTTAAGTCTTTCACTTACTGCTAGAATGTCTGAGACTTGCTCGGTTCTGTGAATGTGCGTAGATGTCTCCCCTGTGTAGGTGACAGGCAAATGACAGCGGTGAACAGTAGCTTTTAAATAATAACTACTGGATTAGAACTCTAGGATTGTCATTCTTTCTTCTCAGGAATTTGTAATTTGTTCTCTTCCCTTCCACGCTCCCTCCCTTTCGTTCTCTGCCTTCTCTTTGTTTCTGAGACAGGGCCTCATATGTAGCCAGAGTGATTTCAAGTCATAACTCCCCTGCCTCAGCCTCCTAAGTGCTGGGACTACAGCTTAGCACCACCATGCCTGGCTTTTGCTCCCACTTCTTTTAGTTTACGGCGTTGAAGCTCAGTCACATCCCTATCTGAGTCTATTTCTTTGGGGTCTACTTATTTATTTGTTTGTTTGTTTGTTTAGAGTGGGGCTGGAAAGATGGCTCAGTGGTTAAGAGCACTGATTGCTCTTCCAGAGGACCCTGGTTTGATGATTCCCAGCACCCACATGGAAGCTCACAACTGTTTGTAACTCCAGATCTAAGGAATTAAACACCCTCCTCACACCGATGTACATACAGTCAAAATACCAATGCACATTAAATTTAAAAATACATATAGCCAGGTGTAGTGGTGCACACCTTTAATCCCAGCATTTGGGAAGCAGAGGCAGGGGAACTCTGTGAGTTTGAGGCCAGCCTGGTCTACAAAAAGAATCTAAGACAGCCAGGCCTCTGTGTAACAGAGAAACCTTGTCTTGAAGAAAGAAAGAAAGAAAGAAAGAAAGAAAGAAAGAAAGAAAGAAAGAAAGAAA
>OU015747.1:92925946-92936552 GCA_907169655.1 Acomys percivali
AGAGAGAGAGAGAGAGAGAGAGAGAGAGAGAGAGAGAGAGAGAGAAAAGATAATTTTGCTTAAAAACAGTCTCCAAAAGAATGAAGGGCAACAGTTACACCCTTGGCTCTGGAAATGAGCATGGACCATTATTCCACAGTGCCCGGCTTGGTCTGATTTCACGGTTGGAGTTCCTTGAGGTCAGGTACAGTCTAAAACTATAACTATGGTGCAATGAAGAATGAAGATATTTTTGTCTAGGACCTGGAGAGGCAAGTTAGGGTTCAAAAGCAAGTGTTGATCTTGCAGAGGATCTGAGTTTGTGGAACCCATGTCGGGTGGCTCACATCTGCCTGCCACTCTAACCTGAGGAGCACCTGACGCCCTTGGCCTCTGTGGGCATCGGCACCCACATACACAGGCATGTAACTTAACATATTTTATTTGTGTTTATTGAGACAGGCATTTTCTGAAGCTAGGGCTGGCCTTAGACTCCCTATTTAGCTGAAGATGGCCTTGAACCTCTGATCTTCCTGCCTCCACCTCCCAAATGCTGGGATTATACAGATGTGCATTCAAATTCAGATTATTTCTTTGTTCCAATACATCTTGAGTCATTTTCAGTTTTAATAAGGTAAATTTTATTTACTTATTTTTGACATATATTTATTGATTATATAATATTATACACAATAATGGGTTTTATCATGACATTTTTGTACATGTGCATGACATCTTTTGATCATATTCACCTCCAATAACCCTCTTGCTCCCCCATTTCTCTCCTACTCATCTAATTCCCTCCTCTTCTCAACTAGTTCCCCTTCATTTTCTTGTCTTTTTTTTTTTTTTTTTTCCTGCCCTGGTGACTCAATGAGCTTAATTGAGCAAATTAGGAGAGAGAGAGTGTAAGTGTTTACATAACGTTAATAATATGCTAGGCTATTTTAATTGCTTATTGGTATCTCTTACTGAGCTCACTTTATAAATTCAGCTTTACAGCAGGTATGAATGTACGTATAGGGAAAGCTTGGTACACACAGGTTCAGTGCTCTGAGGTGTGGGGCATCCAGCATGGGTCTTGAAACACATTCCTGATGGCTAAGTGGGGATAAACCACGTGGCTTTGGACACCCTGACAGCAGTTTACAGCCCAGATGTAGGTCCACCTGCCTCACCAAATGTGACCTTGCTTCTTCACTTTAAAACTCAGGGGCAGGTCACAGGTGGAAAACTTCAAGATGGGCCTAAGAGGTCGCTGGATTTTCTAAACTTTCCTTTTTCAGCCCAAATCGTATTTTAAATAAAATTGGTCGCCTGGTGTAAGGCTGAAGGAAGCTTTCCCCTTCTTGTGTTCCATGCACTTCTACAGAACTCCTGCTGTTTGTCATGACACTGACTTCAAGGACAAAAATAACAAGCAAAAACTATTTCTGGAGGGAGCTATGCTCATAGATGTTAAGAACATGACTTCTGCCGGGCAGTGCTGGCTCATGCCTTTAATCTCAGCGCTCAGGAGGCAGAGACAGGCGGATCGCTGTGAGTTCAAAGCCAGCCTGGTCTACAGAGCAGCCATTGCTACACAGAGAAACCCTGTCTCAACAAAACAAACAAACAAACACATACACACATGCCTTCTTGCTTTATATGACAATGATGACATCACACCTCCAATGCCTTCTATTTCTTTGGAGTGTTTCCCCATTGATTTTTCTCAGATTTTAGTGGGCTGTGTCTTCTGCAGTTTTAATTTTAGCATGTATCTAAGATGTTTTAACATTCGATATTATGTGGGTGCATTGCCTGCATCCCCATTTAAGTCTCCCTGCCTTTTGAGCATGTGTAAATGACTTGTTATCTGATACTGATTGATTTAACCTTGTGCAATGAAGTAATCATCCAATGCTGTCTTGGTTGCTTTCCTATTGCTGTGAAGAGATACTATGACCATGGAAACTTATAGAAGGAAGGGCTTATTTAGGGTGTATAGTTTTAGGGAGTTAACACCCATGACCATTACGGCAGGAGCACAGCAGCAGGCTGGCTGGCATGGTACTGGGGCAGTAGCTGAGAGCTTACATATTAAGATAGAAGTACCAGGGAGAGAGGGGTTGGGGAAAGAAAGAGACAGAGACAGAGACAGAGAGACAGAGACAGAGACAGACAGAGAGAGACAGAGAGAAACAGAGACAGAGACAGAGAGACAGAGAGGGAGAGAGAGAGAGAGAGAGAGACAAAGACAGAGACACAGAAAGACCAAATAAGTCCAAGTTAACTGGGAATGGTGTGGAATTTTGAAACCTCAAAGCCCACCCACCCCCAGTGGCACACTTCTTCCAACAAGGCCACACTTCCTAATCCTTCCTAAACAGTTCTGTCAACTGGGCCCAACTATGCAAACATATGAGCCTTTGGGCATCATTCTCATTCAAACTACTTCAAATATATTTATGGATCCTGTAATAAAGAGAAAATCCCTAATTTGGTATGTTTCTATGTAATTTTTCTGACTAAATGTAATCTATCCTATATTTTTCTTTTTAAAAATTATGTGTATGACTATTTTGCCTGAATTATGTCTGTGTGCCATATGCTTACTTGGTGCCCACAAATGCCAGAAAAGGGCATAGGATCTGAAGTTACAACATTGATGAGGCACCATGTGGGTTCTGGGAATTGAGCCTGGATTTTCTGGAAGAGCAGCTAGTGCTCTTAACCACTGAGCCATCTCTCCAGCCATGATATAAACTATCTCAATGCAATCATTGTAATTATCATGCATATTATACTCTCAATTTGACATTTAGTTGTTTTTTTTTTTTTTCCAGAGAAAACAAAGATGGCAGCGACCACCAGCACCCAGCTCCAAGAAGTCTGAGAGACCCACGGAAGCTTTGAGAAGTGAGTGACACAGCAATGAAAAGGAGTCTACAGGGAAACTAAGAAATAAAAAGGCAAGTCTTATGGGAAAATGATTTTAAAATGTCAAGTTGGGAGGAAAGATGGCGGACCAGAGCCACACATGAAGAATTATGAAGAATCTATACCCCTCGATGCCTTGTCTCAGAAAGGAGGCCAAGCACAAAAGTTGTCCCTAATGAGGCATGGGGCTTCCAGCACCAACACCAGGGAGATGTGTGGCTCCCTGGAGCTCTAGCAGAAGCAACTCACTGGTGGATAGGGCTGGCCCCAGACCGGTGGGTAGGCAGGCCACCTACATGGAGTTACCACAGCTGCAGCCTATGTTCTTTGCTGTGCTGCAAGCCTGGTGAGCCTGGGGGGTGGCAGACATCAAGGGCAGGGAGGTATGCAGCAGTCAGAAGCTCAGACAGACAGAAACTGCCCCCCCCCCATGCCCTGCCTCGCTGCAACATCACCCTGACTCTGGCTAAGATAAGTCTCTACCATGGCCCAGTGTTTACGGTGTTTCAGAAACCAGAAACCTTGAACCAGACCAAAGAGTTCGTTGCAATGAATATTTGCATGCAGAGCTGTCTGTGCAGATATTGTGACACACCGCTGTTTCCAATGCCATCGCTTCAAACAAATATTCGATGGAGAGGTGGAAAAGATAGAGGAATGGAATGGTGAGTGAGTGGCGGAAAGAGGCAGAACTAGAGACGCAACGGGGATGACAGGTGTTGAAAGATGGCTACTGTCGCGGGGGGCGGGGGAGGGGATGCTGACAGGGTGGCGAGCTGCAGCCTGGAGCTTGTACTCTGACTCAGCCCTCAAACATGCTGCCCAGCCACACTATTGCCGTAATTCTGAACAACGACAGGATGTCCAAGATGAAGAATGCTTCGTTTTCTAGCTTGGTTCTCCTCCAAAGACCTCTATGGTCTGTATAAGCCCTGGAGACCACTTTCTTATCCATGGTCTGCTGCCCCAGGCGGTGTTGAAGCCGGAGATTCATGTGAATGTCTGTGGTCCTACAGCAGCCCGCAGCCATGCTGGTGTGCCTGGCTGAGCTACCACTGAAGGCCATACTGATGTTCGTGGGGCATGCTTCCAACAGGGGCTGTGTGGATGTACATGCTCTGTCCTACTGCAGCGGGAGGTGGGGGTGGGGTGTCTGTGTTGATGTCCGCCTCCTGTGCAGCAGCAGAGAGCTGTGCTGATATCCGTGGTCTGTACTGCCACCGGATACTAGGCTGAGGACAGTGGCATGTGCTTGGAGACCGTGGAGATGCCCATGATCCTCGCTATTGCCAGAAGCCATGTTTAAGTCTATGATCTATGCTCCCGCTGACTGTCAAGAGAATGGAAGTTACTTTTGTCAAGTATTGATGACTGTAGACTCAAAGTTGAGAAAGAGGGATGTAGGAGGCTTCTGTGACAGCCCCTACCCGCTAGTCCCTAAGTAATAGTCTGGACAGGAAACCATCAAAGAGAACTCTTTTGTACCACACCACCACCTCCTGGCTCAAGAGAACTCTTAAAAATTCTTATAAGATGCTGAAGTGTAGCTCTTCACAATTGATGGCTCCAGGCAGGTGGGAAAGGACTCAGTTTTCTTTAAGGGGTTGGCCACTGGGAGTCTGACCATGCTCCAGTGAGTATATGAGCAACACAAATTGGACTTGTATTTTTTTCTTTTTCTTCTTCTTCTTTTTTTTTTTTTTTTTTTGAGGGGCGGTGTGGAGATTCCAGAGGGTAAGGGCTGGACCTAGGAGGACTGGGAAGTGAGGGTGCTCAGGGTTCATGATGTGAAATTTCCAAATAATAAATAAAATATTATTTTAAAATTATTTTTTTGCAACCTGAACTTATTGTATCATTATAAAAATAACTGTTGGGAGATTATAACCAAATGAATAACTTGTCAAGGAAAAGGAAGGAGCTAGAATGCAACTGCTAAATTGGATTAAAGTACTAAACTCTATTTGAGAAAGACACAAAATTTGTCGCCATTCAAGTGAGAACTGCAAAGTGCAGGAGGCTCTGTAATGCAGCAAACAATGAAAAGTCAGAAATGGAAGACTCAGCAGGGGTGAATCACCACAGCAAAGAAACCCAGAGCGCCCACGGGTTCATTATTTTAAGGGAAAAGGAAGAAGAAGAAAAAAAGCTCCTTGATTTTACAGTAGAGAGAAGGGATGTGGGGAAAGGGAAGGAGAGTGCAGTTTGTTCTTTTTAGAAGAAAATCAATTTAATTTTATGAGTGTAAGCGGTCTGCCTTCATGTATCTGCCTTCATGTATGTCTGTACACCATGGGCACTGAGTGCCCATGGAGGCCAGGAGGCGGTACCGTGTCAGAGCCCCGGGAGCTGGAGTTTCAGATGGTCCTGGGAATCAAAACAGAGTCCTCTGGAAGAGTGACCAGTGCCTTTTAACCCCCAGGCCATCTCTCAAGGCTCAGTAGCAAGCTCCTGACAATAATTTAACTAAAAAAGCCCTTAAGCCCAGGAACCTTTACAGGAAACTCCAAGAAATTAAGCACCAAAACCTGTAACTTTGTTTCTTTTCCCTGCAAGTAGAGCTGCATTTTGGTTGTGGGAGATAAGGATGAAGAGAAAAAGAAAAGCCACCACCATTATTCAGAAATGTGTACTATTTACATCATTGAGACCCATGGGAGGAGCTATATATTTAAAAGGCACAATTTCAATATATTTTGTTGTTTTTCTGGGTTGTATAATTGCATCTAATTTAGACCATGTTACTACCCCAAAAAGAAACCTATTTGTGTTCACTCTCATTTTCCCTAACACTCATTACCTTCTTACTTAGCCATAAACAAACACTAATGTTCTCTCTGTCTCTATAAGTATTCCTAGTCTGAGCATCTCATGTAAGTGTGAACACGATATTTGATTGCTAGGAGCAGATTTCTCTGACTTGGCTTAGTGGCTTTAAGACTTACCCACATTGCTGCATGTATCAGTATTTGATTTTTTTTTTTTCTTGCTCAGTACTTCATTGTGTTCATTTAGCAATTTTGGTATCCCAGTATTGTGAATGCTGGCTTGTGTCGACTTTCTGAGACATGAAAAAGTGCTGTTATGAATATTTACATAGAGGTTATTTTGTTTGACTTCCGAACAGTCTCATATAATCCAGACTGGCCTCGAACTTGCTATATAACTGAGGCTGGCTTTGAACACCTGGCCCCTCCTGCTTCTGCGTCCCAGATGCTGGGAGAATAGGTATGTCCTACTATACCCAGATGTTTCCTGGAACGCAGGACTACCATTTTTGGGTCTCATGGTAGTAATACTGTTTACTAGTTTGAGGAAACTGCTAGATTATTTTGCAAAAAAAAAAAATGGTTGTGTCATTTTGCACTTCAAGCAGTAATGTATGAACCATTCTAGTTCTCTGTAACCTATCGACACTTGGTGTTGCCTATAGAGATGAGAAACAACAGAGGAGAGTGTATTCCAGTGGGGGTGAAGTGACGTCTCATTTTGGTTCTGATTTGCATTTCACTAGTGACTGTTGAGCGCTTTTTCATGAGCTCATTAGCTATCTGTAAGTCTCCTATGAAGAAGTTTGCCCTTTTAAAATTTAGGTCATATTTTCTTTTTATTGTTGGGTCTTTATATTCTGGGTACAAATCCTTTACATAAATATGAATTGCAAATGATCTCTTCCATTCTGAGTCATCATGCACTTTCTCGGTCGTGGAGGAATCACAGCACAAGTGTCTCTAATGTGCTGCAGTCCATCGCATCTATTTTTACTGCGGCTCCATGTTTTCATGTCGTCTCTGAGAAGGTTTTGCCCAACCCAAGATGGTGAAGATTAATTCCGTCTTCTCTTCTAGGAGTGTTCTAATTTTAAGCTCTTACATTTTGTACATTAGGGCTTAAATGTCATTCTTTTGCAGGTGACTACCCAGACCTCCCAGTTTGGGCCCTTGTAGAAAATCAGTTGGAGTATGAATATGATTTCAAGTTCTACCTTTCTCATCTTTGGTTTTTGTTTGTTTGTTTGTTTCGAGACAGGGTTTCTCTGTGTAGCCTTGGCTGTCCTGGACTCACTTTGTAGACCAGCTGACCTTGAACTCACAGTGATCCGCCTGCCTCTGCCTCCCCAAGTGCTGGGATTACAAACATGCGCCACTGTGCCCAGTTTATGTCTATCCTTATGTAACTACTGTTAACCATTGCCTGAAGGGATGAGGATGTGGCTCCTTTGGTACAGTGCTTGCTCAGTATGCGCAAATCCCAGGCTTTGATCTTCAGCATCACATCAGACGGTGCGGTGGTACACTCCTGCAATACCATCACACAGTGGAGGGAGCCAGGAAGAGCAAGAGCTGTTCAGTGTTACCCTTAGTTACATAGCAAGTTGGGGGCTAGCCAAGGATATAAGACCTTATCTCAAAAAATAATTGCTGGGAGCTGGAGTGATGTGTTGCGCCCTCCCCGCCTGCAGGAAAGACTCCGACACCAGGATCCTTCTCAATCACGCTTTATTGGGAACGCCTTTGAAGCTGAAGCGAAAGACCCCAAGCCCTCGGAGCGCGCTGCTTATATGCAGGCCTTAGTGTGGTGTGTCTCTGGCTGATTGGTCCACTGGCCAATGCCTCATTAACATTCCCCCGTGCGGGAGGGGGGATTGGCCCTCCGGCCAATGCCTCATTATCATACCCTGTGCGGGAGGGGGAAAGAGAAACATTGTTGACGTGCCCTTATCCGTGCATGCGCAGGAGCTGAAGTAGGATCGGCACCACACCTGGGTGTGATCCGCGCCCAACAGTGATGGCTCAGTGGTTAAGAGCACTTGCTGCTTTTGCAGAGGACCTGAGTTCAGTTCCCAGCTTCTACAAGGTGGCTCCCAACTGTCTGTTACTCCAGTTCTAGGGGATCTCATGCCCTCGTCTGACCTCTGCAGGCCCCGGACATGCACATGGTACACATATGTGCATGCAGACAAGCACTCATACACATAAAATAAATGTACATTTTTAAAATAATGAATTTATAGTGGAGCATCCCATCAATTTGAAGGTAGAACCAGGAAGATCAGGGGTTCAAGACCAACCTGGGCTGTGTGAGACTTTGTTACAAAAAGCCAGATATATATGTCATTTTGTAAGAGACAAGGGTAGGAAAAGTCAGAATACATTATATACATGTGTGAAATTGTCAAAGAACAAAATTCATCTATAAAACTAAATAAGTAAATAGTTTTGTAATGACATTTTCATATATGTACATAATATATACATTCACCACCACCACCATGTCTTTTTTTTTTTTTAGACTTATTTCTTTATTATTATGTATACAATGCTCTGTCTGCATGTGCACCTGCAGGCCAGAAGTGGGCATCAGATCACATCATAGATGGTTGTGAGGCACCATGTGGTTTCTGGGAATTGAACTCAGGACCTCTGGAAGAGCAGACAGTGCTCTTAACCGCTGAGCCATCTCTCCAGCCCCCCATTACCATTTCTTGTCCCACTTCCCACTGGTCCTTATCTCTTCTCCAAAAGTCCTCTTTCTACTTTCTGGCTATTCTTTTTTTCTTAACTCTAGGTTACAATAGTGAAAAAGCATACAATATTTGTCTTCCTGATCTGACTTACTTAACATGATGGCCAGTTGTCATGGCTTATGCTATATTCCTCTCTGCAGGTTTATAATGACCAAACCCCTACTGTGGAATGTTTAAGCTGTTTCAGAACAACATTACATTCAAATAATGTAGTGGACATCCCTCTGATACCCTCATTTGTAACATCATCATCTCCAAGGCTCATTGTCTAAAGGCACCAGCCACCTAGCCTGATGACCTGACTTCAATTTCAGAACCCACATGGCTGAAGGAAAGAGCTGACTCCACAAGTTGCCCTCTGACCTTCACACAGTGTATTTTAATGGTGCTAAGGATCAAACTAAAAGCCTTTCTCACGTGCTAGGCAAAGCACCCCCCCTCCCATGTAGCCATATTCCCAGCCCATGCCTTCATACTTTTAAGCAGTTGATAACATACTCCATTATACTTATAGTTTATAAAGTTCAAAAGCATCCATTTAGCTAGGCACGGTGATACACGCCTATAATCCAAGCACTTGGGAGGCAGAGGCAGACAGATCTCTGTGAGTGCGAGGCCAGCCTGGTGTACAAAGTGAGTCTAGGGCAGCCAAGACTACACAGAGAAACCTGTCTCGGAAAAAAAAAATCATCCATTTTCTCACAGTCTAACATAAACTGCATAGTCATCAGGTTGGTCATGACGTCACTAGATATGGTGATTAGGAAGTAAGTACCAATGAAGGCCAGCCATTATTAGTACTATTTTATAATCATTGTCATTATTAGCACTGTGGGAGTAGATGATTATTGGTTGGTCTTGTCTCTTCTTTATTGAACATAATCTTTTAAAGGAAGCTATCTGTGGGGGGCAGGGTAGGAGGAAGAGAGGGAATGCAGGCGTGCATGTGCCACAGCTTGCGTGTGGAGGCCACATTGTAGGTTTCAAATGTGGAACTCAGGTCCTCAGGCTGTGCAGGCAGCATGTTGTCCACCGAGCCATCTTGTTGGGTCCCGCAATCTTACTTTTTAAAGTGGCTTTTGAGGGTCGAGACCCTTAGCTAAGACTCTAATGTGTAGGCACTCTTGGTAGAAAGGGTTTTCCCCATACTTACTGAAACTTTTATAGGCTAAGCACTGTTCTTCTGCGCATTGTGGGTCCTGAATGTTCTACTTTCTAGAGGAAAAAGGCTCAGGCTTGATGGTCCTAGGTTAGGACCACAATGCTCGCAGTCCTAAGTACATGAGGATGGGCCTGGTGGGAACCCTCTTGGCTTTCCCTTTTCTTGTGCTTTGTGCCCATCTTCTCTGTTTTGGGAATACTCGCCCAGTGGGAATCAAGGAGTACAAAGCTCAGTTTGCCTTAAGGAAAGGAGCACAAGGTTCTCAGAGCCTCTGACATAGTGCTTTCCTTTTCTCAACTCCTCCCCACTTCCTTCCGTATTCATGGAGCTATTGAAGCTAGTCTCCCTGACCTGTGGACCTCTTAGAGCCTCATCTCTTGGCCTGTAGTAATCGAACACTTTGTACTGCCAAGGTCATGGTCATAATCTTGGCTTTGTCCTGATGGCCCCTGCATACCTCTATAGTTCTGACTTGACTTCCTAAATCCCACTCGGACCACTGCCCCACCCTCTGGTGCCCCTTCTCTGGAACTTGTGTCCCATCAGTCCCTGACTGTGTCAGGCACAATGTCTGTAGGGGCTGGAGAGATGGCTCAGCACTTAGGAGCATATGCCGCTCTTCCACAGGATGGGGGGTCAGTTCCAAGTGCTCCCTCTGAGTGGCTCAGGACTTCCTGTAACTCCAGGTCCAAGGGATCCAGTGCCCTCTTCCAGCCACCAAGGGCACCTCACACATATGACATTCACATATTCAGATCCTCTCTCCCCTCCCACACACACATAATTCAATTTAAAATGAAAGAATAAATTAAAGGTCCTCTGGAGAGATGGCTGAGTAGTTAAAAGCATGTACTACTCTTGCAGAGGGCTTTGAGTTCAGTTTCCAGAACCCACTTAGAGAGGACCACAGGAGCATGTATCTGACCCCCTATGGTCTCCTTGGGCACAGGCATTCACATGTGTGTTCAAACACACACACACACACACACACACACACACACACACACACACACACA
>OU015747.1:92936562-92958370 GCA_907169655.1 Acomys percivali
ACACACACACACACACACACACACACACACACACACACACACACACATTTAAAATAAGCTACACTATTAAAACATTCTTTAGAACAAAAATAAAGAAAAAAGAACGTCTGTCCATAGACTAGACCTTGTTCCTAATTATGATCCATGCTCTGTGTCCTCATGCCCCTCTGGACTCAGCTAGAAGCCCAGGGAAATGTCTGTAGCTGTTCTCTCGCAAAGGCTGGAGAGCTACCTGCTCTCTGCCTGCACTTCCCTGCTGCACTCCTCGGGCCAGGCTCCAGCCCTGGCTGTTCTGCCTCCTCAGGCTGAGCTAGAGCAGCGGAATCTTGCTCAGCGGCTCTGACTCAACAGATCTCAAGTGAGAGCCTAGTGCGCATGACAATCTTAGTTTATTTCTTGGTGTATTTTTGTTCCCTGTTCCTAAAAGAAGATTAAGTCACATCTTCTGTGTTTTCAAGCCCAACCTCAATTTATAGTCCCACGCTGCAATTTTTGAACCATAAAATAAAGCAAAGGCCACCCAATCCCCAACCTACCTTTGTGTGCACCCATTAGTTCTGTAATCAAATGCCCTGTCACTTCGAAGACCAATGTGGCTGCCTGTGTCTGAGACTGCTTGCAGATCACGCATATTTAAGAGTAAGCATCTTGATCCTGTTTCTCCCTTTTTCATGACGTAGTCCCACTGGTACACAATATGTCTTAACAGCTTTTATCTTAAAATAGAAAAAAGTCACCTGGCTTGCATATATCTCTGCAGCCCCAGTCAGCGTCTCTGCCCCATCCCACCCCCACCTCCCTAGGAAAGTTTCTTGAGTTGTCCATAATAGCTAACTTCACCTTTGACCTTCTGTTTTCTCCTCATGTACAAGTCACTGACAGCTTCCACGTTGCGGATTTCTTCCAGTCTCTTTTTCACTCTGCTATCTGAGATACTCTTTTCCTTCCTCGACTGCTTTCCCCCTTGGCTCACAGGGAAAAATAATCTCTGGGTTTTTTCATGTTCCATAAAACCTATATTCTCAAGTCCTTTGTCGATTCTTCCACCCGTCTGTCTCTAATGCTAGAGTGCAGAGGTTTCCCCCTCCTCCCAAGTACCCTCTTCTCTCTGTATACACCCTCTCAACACAGTTCTGTAGTTACTTTTTAAGATTTATTTTTAAAATATGTCTATGTGTCTATGTGAGTATATGTGGTCTTTGTGCAGGGGCCTGCCTGCAGAGGCCAGAAAAGGTGTTAGATTCCCTGGAAAGCTAGAGTCGCAGGTAGCTATGAAGTGCTCAGTGTGAATGCTGGGATCCAAACTCCAATATTCCCGCTGAGCCAATCTCCAGACCTCTAAGTCCTCATGTCTTTAATAGTCACAATACTATTCAAATGTGCAGATGAAGAATCTTTTTGGAGACTTAAAAAAAAAACAAACCTCTTCTGAACTTGTACAAGTGCCTGGAGACAAGGCTGCTGAGGTAGGGCCAAAGAGGGCAGTGTCCTTTTGAATTATGCTACACGACAAATTAAAATGTAAACAATCACGCAAGAGAGAAAATGAGTTGGGTTTCTCTTCCTTATATGACACCAAGTTTAACTCTACATGATAGATACAGTCAGTTTGAGACTACAGGGCAGAGCCGGTCAGGAGTAATACCAGGGTGCTGGAAAAGTAGGAAGAACCAAATCCTAAGTCCCCCTGGAAGAATGAGCTGTTGGAGGGGGAAAGGCCTGGGGAGGAGGGCGGGTGCTATGACAGGACAGGAAGATCTGTGTGTGGCTAAGAAGCTGAGATGGTGCTTGTGTGATGGCGTCCACGAGGCTAGCTTCTCTGTGGAATGAGGGAGTTGGCGAAGGGACTTGTGAGGCTTGAAGTGTATGAGGGTGTAGCTAAGGCAAGTGGAAATACAAGTTGTCCTGAGAACAGCAATAGGATTGTTGAGGGCGTTTACCCTGGTGCTTCTGAACATGTGGAGGGCAGCAGGAATGAGTCACGAGTTCCTGGTTCAACCCCAGGCTCTGCCAGTAGCGATGGTGTAACCTCAGGCAAGTTTGTTAAACTTCAAACTTCAGAATTTATTTAATAAATATTTATTACATGCCAAGTATGTGCCAGGGGCTGGAGATGGAGCCAAAACAAGAAAAAGCCCCATCCTTGATGGTTATACCTTTCTCTTGGGTTCTTACAGGTTTTTACAAAAGATTATAAAGCCTTAAATTTAAATTTTTTCACTTATGAAAAAACATTCTCAGTCTCTGAAATTTGGATTTTTCTCAGTCTACAGCATCCCAATTTACTGCCAAGGTAGGCAGTGGATTTAGTAAAATGTGCTCATGCTGAAGGACTTTACACTGCAGCTCTGCAGTAGCCAAAAATCAGTTCAGTTATTTCTGGAGCAAAGATTGGAGCTGTGGTGCAGACACCCAGTGGAATGAAGAAGAATGAAAAATAATTCTATACCCTGCTGTGATAACCAGAACCAGAACTGCTAAGTAAAAAAGGGTGGAGGAAAAATGACAGTAGGACACTCCTGTTTATATACAAGATGGGTATTTACATATTTATGTATACATATAAACATTTGCTTATATATTCAAAACTAAAATGAGAGATAAAATGTTTTTCTGTGCATGTGTGTTTGTGTGTGTGAGTGTGTATGTGTGCATATGTGTGAGTGAGTGTGTGTGTGTGTGTGTGTGTGTGTGTTCTGTATGAAACAAGGAAATTATCAAAGACTTTTGGGACTGCATGTTAGAGATTGTAAGTATTAAGTTCATCTGTGTAAGAGTTTTTATCAAGCAGGCATAGCAGTGCACACTTTCAATCCCAGCCTGGTAGGGCTGTGAGTTCAAGACCAGCCTGGCTTACATTGTGAGTTCCAGGACATCCAATTACATAGAGAGACTCTTTTTCTTTTTTTCTTTTCTATTTTTTTTTCTTTTTGGTTTTACAAGACAGGGTTTCTTTGTGTAGTCTTGACTGTCCTGGACTCACTTTGTAGACCAGGCTGGCCTTGAACTCACAGCAGTCTGCCTGCTTCTGCCTCCCAAGTGCTGGGGTTAAAGGCATGTGCCACCACGCCTGGCTTGAGAGACACTTTTTCAGAGAGAGAGAGAGAGAGAGAGAGAGAGAGGTGGTGGTGGGGGGGCTGTTTATCATCATGTTATGCTTTGTGGTTTTCATGAAGATGAGGATATACTGAGCTTAATTCTGCTTCCCATGTATCTCTTGATTCTGTCCACTGCTCCGTGTTCTGATTCTTATCACTTTAATTCAGTCTGTCTTCTCTACACTGCTGTGGCCTTTTAACCTAGATTCTCTACCTCAGATTTACTGCCCAATAATCTCTCCTGTTTTAACATCCCCTGTCCTCTTTTCTTCATATTGTGGCATGAATGGGAAATAAATTTTTACTGTTATATGTCACTGGCATTTCCACTTATTTGTTAATGAAACATAACTTGAACTAAACAGACTGAAACCCACATCCATTTCTTGGGTGTGCCATACTGTCACTTAGGGCTTTCTTCTCCTTCTCCTTCTCCTTCTCCTTCTCCTTCTCCTTCTTCTTCTTCTTCTTCTTCTTCTTCATCTTCTTCTTCTTCATCTTCTTCTTTTTCTTCTTCTTCTTTTTTCTTCTTCTTCTCCTCCTCTTCCTCCTCCCCTTCTCCCTCCTTCCCCCTCCTCCTCCTCTTTTTTTCATATTTTAATTGTTTACATTACATCCAGTCTTTAGATATCATTTTCTCTGGAAAACTTTCCATGATTTCCCATATGCATTATATGTACCATCCTACATATTCCCATGACTTCCTGTACTTTCCACAGCATCCCCTCCCCCCCCCCCTTGCTGTGTGATTTTATCTCCTCTCTTCTGCTCCAAGGTTGATGAGGGCAGAGATTAATATGACTTGCTCTTTCATCATTATATTCCCGGGTTTGGTTCATGGTAGATATCATAAATCTACTGAATGAGTAAATAATTCAACTTATAGAATTTGAAATCTATATATCAGGAAAAAGTCTTAAAAACTATAAGAGATGGAGGTTGCCAAGCCCAGGTCTGATTCATTGTGATGATACAAGTGGGAAAAATTCAGACAAATGCAATGCTATCAATCATGCTTTACTACCTGCCATGTTGTAACTTTATACAGGCTTTCCAAGCCTGTATAGTAAAAGAGTAAGGAGCAGCTGTAAGCTAACAGGTACGAGGCTGAAGGTCCCTGACATGAAAGAACGCTAGGCATTGTTATTTCAGTGCATGTCTCAACAGAGCAAGAGAGCAACAAACAGGTCAGCTCAGATTATTGCAACATCTCCCGCTCTAATATTCAGCTTAAGGCAAGCTCTTAGGAGGGCTGCAGGGCTGCATGCATTCCACAACTCTCGTCTAATTGAATCATTCCCGATTATTTTCCTGTCCCTCCCTGCCATAAAGCACAAGGCATAATTCAACAGCATAAGTAATGCTATCTATGATTTTCCACGTGGTCTATTACCACAACCTGACAACTAAAAGACCACCATATAACCATTGCAGTAAAGACCTTTTGTGAAGAAAACAAAAATAGGAGCTTAGATGAATCAGACTGCTCTCTGCTGAGATCTGTGAGGTCGTCCCAACTGGAGCTTCCTACTAGAGAGAATTTAAAAGACCAGAGCCAGAGTCTAAGACTGGAATGGTCCTGAGGTTTCACTTCTTAGCCCTGAAAAGTGGATTTTATATTAAATATTAAACTGGCTTTACCGAAGTCCCATGCAGAAATGAGTTGTAACTTGCCAGGTAGTGATGAATAGATCACTCCCACCCTTGCTTCCAAGATAACACTAAAAATGTGAGCACTTGGGGCACAGGTTCAAAGCATCTGTGGGAAAACCAAGGGAAGTTGGGCAGGACTGGGGAACACGTAGGCATGAGTGTTTCTGGGGTTGGGTTTTAATGTTTCCAAGGTTTCAAAAGGATTGGGAAATGCTGGGAACACTAAAATCAGTGCTCAGAACCATGTCCAGTGACTGACATGGAAGGGATGTGCTTGTGGATCTAACAGAAGGAGCTCACACGTGGTTGTCCTAGTTTGCTCTTCTGTTACTGTGATAAAATGATGACCAAACCAACCTGGGGGGAGCAAAGGGTTTGTTTGACCATACCGCCACGTCACTGTCCATTACTGAGGGAAGTCAGGGAAGAACCCAATCAGAAACCGGGAGGAAGCGACTGAAGCAGAGACCCTGGAGGAATGCTGCTTACTGGCTCGCTTCCAGGCTAAAACTCAGTTACCTTTCTAGTACCACCCACAGTGGGCTGGACCATCCCACACCAATCTTTAATCAAGACAATGCTCTCCCCACCCTCCTTGTCACCCCCCTCACCCCCCAGAGAGCCGACAAGTCAGTCTGGTGTAGGCAGGTCCTCAATTGAGGTCCCCTCTTCCCTAGTGACTCTAGTTTGTGTCGAGGTAACAAAAACCAAGTAGCAGAGCATTTCTGTCTAATGAATTTAGGACACAAACCTGGGATTATGTGACCATGGGACCTTAACCTGCTTCTTCATTAGCATGATGGGGATAAAATTTCTTTTTTGTTTCTGTTTTTCATTTTGTTTTGTTTTTGTTTGTTTGTTTGTTTGTTTCTGTTTTTTGAGACAGGTTTTCTCTGTGGGGCCTTGGTTGTCCTGCACTCGCTTTGTAGACCAGGCTGGCCTCGAACTCACAGCGATCCGCCTGCCTCTGCCTCCCAAATGCTGGGATTAAAGGCATGCGCCACCACCGCCCGGCTCAAAATTTCTACTATATAGTATTATAGTGAAAATCAAACATGACGGTGTATGTAAATTAAACATGATGGTGTATGTAAATTTTCTTGATGGCACCTAGGTAGAGAGAGCTCTTCAGTGAAGAACTGGACTGCCTTGGAAGGTGAGTCTCTACTTTAAAGTCAGTCTGACCTGCAGCAGAGTAATCCAAAATCATTTCTCCTGCTTGGGTCTAGAGCAAGGCAGGAGGGGTCGCTGGGCTCTGCCGAATGCATTCAAATCTAAAACTCCTAAAATATATGAAAGTTTAAATGGCTTTACAAATATTGACCTAAAACAAAGTAGCCTCCCAGTTTATAAAACTAAAAGGCTAAGAAGAACAAATCTACCATTTTTATGGAGAGTGACTGATCTATCTTTAACTATTGACAGGCTTGAGGAACTGATGGACAAATCTGAAGATGAGTATTCAAAAGGCTGCAAGAGATTTGTCCTATCAAACTCCTCCTCCGCACACTGGCCTCCGACTCTTGATCCTCCGACTTACCCTCCCGAGTGCCAGGATTACAGGGGTGTGCCACCATGCCCAGCTACCACTCTTCTACATGCATCATCCTATAGAATAGTGAGTTCCCAAACATCATCACATCAAGACATTGGGAAAAAAAGACAAGCTGATTCTAAAATCTGTACTGAGGAATAATTAAGGATAATTCAGAAACTCTTAGAGAAAGCCGAAGTCGGGGAACGTGTTCTGCCAGCTGGCAAACCCTATAATAATGCTATAATGATCAGGCAGAGTGGTACTGACATCAGGAGAGATGACTTAGGGGGCACTAGGGAGTTCTGAAACATACGTGTGCGCCTTTGGAGCATTGATCTATCCCAGATACAACATTGATGCCATTTGAGAAAAGATGCTAGGTAATAAATAGTAATCAGACAGCCAGTTGGCCATTTGGAAGAACCAAGAAGTAGATTCTTACTCCATAGCAAACACAAACTAATTCGAATGTGGATCCGTGATTTAAATATAAAAGAGAAAACCAAAACTTTTCCAAAAATTCTAAGAAAAAAAAAAAAACCTTTCCTGGTGTTAGGATGCTCAAGGCTTTTTAGAATTAGGTTGCTAGCTACAGAAGACGAGCTCGACAGACTGAAGGGCACTAAACCTGGTGACTCTTCCCCATCAGAAGACTCCAAGGAGAGGGTAAGCGGAAAAGCTGGTGTGGAGCCACAGGCCAGGCATCCGGGCGCTTAGAGTTTCAATCCGGCCTGGATTAGGGAGTAAAATCCTGCCTTGGAATTCAATCGGCAAATTTTTAAATAAAGACTCAATAATCGATGCAGTATTATTTCAACATTAAGTGAGCTATTTTTGAACCTTGTTTTGTGGGTATGTGAAAGAATAGCTTTGCCTTCAGATGTACGTGTACATACATACATACATACATACATACATACATACATGCATACACACATACATACAAAACAAAATGAAATATAAAATCTTTTAATTTTATGTTTATTAAAAATATTTTTTGTTTTTTGAGACAGGGTTTCTCTGTGTAGCCTTGGCTGTCCTGAACTCACTTTGTAGACCAGGCTGGCCTCGAACTCACAGCGATCGCCTGCCTCTGCCTCCCAAGTGCTGGGATTAAGGGTGTGTGCCACCATGCCTGGCCGAAAATAATTTTTTCATACACTATATTTTGATCTTGGTTTCCCTCTCTCATCTCCTCCC
The DNA here is from genome assembly GCA_907169655.1 of Acomys percivali. Classification (NCBI taxonomy): domain Eukaryota; kingdom Metazoa; phylum Chordata; class Mammalia; order Rodentia; family Muridae; genus Acomys; species Acomys percivali. Next base: position 92,944,051 of record OU015747.1, read on the forward strand.
AGATTCTCCTACACACCCACCCAATTCTATGCCTTTCTTTCTCTCTCTTTAGAAAACAAATAGGCAAACAAAAGAACAAGTGAGAATTTTTTAAAAAGGGAGAGAGAAAACACAAGGAACACATACACACAGAGAGACAGACACATACAAAAACCCAAAAGCCAGAATAACACAAAACTAGAAACTGTAATATGCAAGCAAAAGACCAGTAGGACCAAAAAAAAAAAAAGGTGCAGAAACAAAGCAATGCGAGACATACCCATAAGTGTGGTTTATATACTTTGTGAGACTCCATGGGAAAAAATCATTTTTCTTTGCAAGCAGATGTCAGTTAGAGACAGCTTAGTTATGGATGGGAGCTCCTCACAGCGCTGGGACCCTATCTGGCTTGAACCTGTACAGGCACTGAGGATGCTGTCTCTGCGGGTCCAGACATATGTGGACCTGTTGTGTCCACAACAAATTCCTGTTGTGTTTGGAATACACTGTTTCCTTCATGCCATTTTTGGCTCTCATCTTTCTGCCTCCTTTCCCTCTCGGAGTTTGATGAAGAGATCCTATCATGTAGGACTGAATGTTCCAAAATCTTTCACTCTTCTCACATTGTCAAGTTAGTTTCCCCTCTGTTGCAGGAGGAAGCTTCTCTGACGATGGCAGAGTCGGGCGCTGATCTATGGGTCTAACAGAATGTCATCAGGAATCATTTTATTGCTATGGTCCCCTAGCACAATCTAGTCTCAGGTTCTTGGCCACCTGAGCAGCTATGAGTTTTATCTCATGGACTGACTCTTAGAACCAATCAAAATGGTTAGTTACTCTCACAATGGTTATGTCACTGCTGCACCAGTATATCACATGGGCAGGTCACTGTTTGTAAGATTATAGGTTCTGTAGCTGGGTTGGTGGCTATCTTCCTCCTCTCTTAGTGTATAGAGAACTTTCCAGTTCACACTAGTCAACAGGAGTGAAAGCTCTAAATAGGCATCAGCTTGACCTCTCCATGTTCATTGATATATGTAAGTACTGTCCTCAGCAATAGGGCCTTTCCCTCAGTTTGTGGAGAGCAACCAATAGCCTCGGCAATAGCCTGAGCTGTCTGGGGTTTCCCGTGGGGCCTCTTTGGCCAATGACTCACGAGAAATAGCCCATTCCTGCCACTGGAGATTTCACTGGGTGGCAAAAGATGTCAAATTGAGGCATGGTCAACCAGTTATCTGTTGACTCCATTTGGGTTTCTTTCATATATGTATACATTTTAAAAGCTGAAAACACAGACCCCCCCAGACATATGTAGAGCTTTTGTTTTTATGTATCTGTTGAGATAAATTTAAATTTTAAAAAGCATTTGTAGAAGTCCTTCAGCATACATAGTTCACAATGCACACAACAAAATGGGTAAAGGACTTAGAATTTCTCAAATGCAAAATGAAAATAAAATCACCTGATACCAACTAATGAAAACTGTTGCTTTTTTTGGATGTGTAATCTTATAGAAATCTATAGATACATATAGATATATTTTTTTATAAAGCCAAGCGTTTATATAAGCCAGTTTTGACAAAATAGGAGATGCTAGTACAAAACATGAAAAACATGCTACAAACAGGGCTAATATATATGGATATATATTGCAATGTATATAGTTGACTAAATAAAATATATGTTCAGTTTTAAATGCAGAGATCTATGAATGAGTAAACAAGTTCAACTTTATCAGTAATCAAGGAATGCACAGTAAGATAATGTGATATTTATTCATATCAAAAAGGAAGAAGTAGGGGGTGGAGAGGTGGCTCAGAGGTTTAGAGCACTGGGTCCTCTTCCAAAGGTCCTGGGTTCAATTCCCAACAACCACATGGTGGCTCACAACCATCTATTACAAGATTTGGTGCCTTCTTCTGGCCTGCAGGCAGAACACTGTACACATAATAAATAAATACATCTTTTAGCTGGGCATGGTGGCATACACCTTTAATCCCAGCACTTGGGAGGCAGAGGCAGGCTGATAGAGGCCAGCCTGGTCTACAAAATGAGTCCAGGACAGCCAGAGTTAGACAGAGAAACCCTGTCTTGAAAAAAAAAAAAAAAAAAAAAAGCAAGAAGTCTGAGAAATAACAGAAATTGGAAAGAATGTGGAATGTGAGAGTATAGAAACTGGTCCAACCACCTGGGAGACAGTTCAGAGTTGCCTTGTGAGACTGAACACCTTCCAGCCCAGGAGATATTTCGGAGGGTGAGAATCACTTGCCCCATAAGTCTGAGTTTGAACTGCGGAACCCATTTAAAAAGCTGGATGTAGTGGCACACATCTGTAACACTAGGATTCCTATAGTGAAGTGGGAGACACACACAGATCCATCTAGAAGCTCCCTGGCCAGCTATCTTGCAATGTGGCAGCAACCAGAGAGTCTGCCTCACCAAGGTGCAGAGAACTGGCTTCCTAAAGTCACGCTCTGATCTTCACCTACGAGTAACAAATACAACTTTAAAAATTAAAAAAGATAAATTTGAAGCTGTAAATCCTCTGACCGTACAGTGCATCTCCAAGGGCGGTAAACAAGGGTGCTCCTGGGAGCCGTGTTTAGGATTGCAGGAGCACAGCCTGGCTTTGTAAGGCACGAGTTTATCTGACTGGAGGAGGGAGCTTTTAAGGAAAAAGGTACAAGCTGGCCATAGTGGCACATGCCAGTAACTCCAGCACTAGGAAAGAAGAGACAGGACGATCAGAAGTTCAGGGCCATACTCTGCTACATAGGAAGTCTAACATCAGACATGAGCCCCTTTCCTGGACTCACTTTGTAGACCAGGCTGGCCTCGAACTCACAGAGACACGCCTGCCTTTGCCTCCCCTTCCAAGTGCTGGGATTAAAGATGTGTGCCACCATGCCTAGCTGAGACCCTTTCTTAAAAGACCAAAGTAAGAAAAAAAATGTTAAAGTTATGAATAAATATTAAGTTCAAAAGTGGATACTGATTTATATTGGGAAAAAGCAAAATAAATGTCACCAAAGTCAGGTAAGAGTTATTGCAAGTTTGTAACACTCAAACTCAGAAAAATGCATATATTTAGTGCACTTAATATAGACAAAGGATGTAAAGTGGCCCCATATTCACATGTGCTATGGAACTGAACACATTCCTGGCAGGAACAATATCCCATCTGTCTGATCAGTAAAGCGAAATTCCATAGTACATGTAGCAGCTTCAGAGAATAAAAAAAAATGTTAATAAAAGCAAATACTGGAAGGTTACACACATATATAAAATATGGTAGTATATTATTTTTAGAAAGCTCAAAAGAGAAACGAAACATTGTCAGCCAAAATGCATCTACTGAAAATGGCAAACTGAACACACACACACACACACACACACACACACACACACACACACACACAATGATCAGGATGAAGCAAGTAGAATTCCAGAGATAAATATAAATTAATTTACTAATAACAACATGAAGTCGAATTTTTGTTTTATTAGTATGCTCACACTTAAAATAGCTGGTAAGTTTAATTTTCGTATGCACCAAATATTAGCCTGAAAGTTATAAATGTAAGAATTAGGTCGGAAAAAAAAAAAAGACTTGATGTCCCAAACATTACCTCAACATCCCCTGCTTCCCTTCCCCTATTTCCTCCCCACCCCAACAGAACTGCAGGCATCCTGAGATTTGCCAGGCTCGGCCACCCATGAAACTAAGGACAGACTTTGAGGAGGTTTTTTTGTTGCTTTTTCTTGGTTTTGCTTTGTATAGGGCAGGGCAGAGTGCTGTGGCAGTGATATGCCAAGTATCAACTACACCATATCAAGCTGCTCGGATTCGGGAGTTATTCTCGGCAGCTGAAGGGAGAAGAGGGTTTTCTGGCCCACTCAAACTTCCCACTTTCTAAGCGTGGCAGCCCCCGCCCTTCCTGGCAATTCTACTTTAACACCAGCCTACTCCCAGTTGCACCCTCCTCCATGAGGATTCCCGCTCCCGCCCTCCACCCTGCGCGTAACCCCCCCCAAGAGCGTCACCTCGGGGGCGTGGCCATCTGGAGCTCCGCCTTCCGCCGCTGCGCGCAGGCGCGGGGCCCTCAAACCCCGGCCTGGGCTAGTCGGCCGGAAGCTCGGCCCAGCGCCTGGAAGGGAGCGGTCCGAGCGGGAACGGACGCGGCCCGGTCCGCGCGGGTGAGCGTGCGCCGCCCTGGCAGCTCGGGCCCCAGACTCCCGCTCCTGTGCTCCATAACCTAGGTGCGAGGCGGCGGCTGCGGCGTGTAGCGCGCCGCTCACTAGGGTCCTCGTGACGTGCGCGTGCCTGGAGCGCGGGCCCGCGGGCGGCTGGGGTGGGCGGGAATGCGCCGGGTGCGGGCGTTGCCTAGAGCTGGAGGAGTGGGTTGCAAGCTCGCTCGCTGCAGCCCAGAGCGGCCCCACCTCTTGCCGTTTTCCCAGATGGCCCTGCCAGATCCTCAGATCCTCTAGACTATGCGGCTTGGGTGCCATTTTTTTTTTTTTTTTTAAATAGGAAATGAGATATAGCGATTTAAGGCTTTTTAAAAAGATTATATTTCATAGTCCCAAAATAAGGTTAAGCATTCTTTCCCCAATCACTACTTTGTGAAAACAGTTAGAATGCTCTCCAGAGCAAGAATACTTGGTTTCTAATACTTAGAAATTGTTTTTTGAATAAATAAACTTTATTCTTAGGTGGCTGGATTCTTCATCTGCGTGTATGTATGTTTGTGTGTGTGAATATCAGTGTTTTCCTTTGGAATGTGGAACTCACGTGCTCGCAAAGCACTCTACCACTAAAGTACATTCCCAGTCACACATATGTAGATACACGTGTATTTTATGCTATCTGATATGTATATAATGTAAAAATAAAACGTGTATGTGTTATATATGAATTTAAGGTTGCAGTGACCTACTTACCGTAGTTGTGAAGGTGGAAAAACAAAACAAAGCAAAACAGTAACACGTAGAATGCGCACTCTGTTACTTATATAAATATAATAGCATTTCCCCATGTTTTGTATGTAGTTTTGATTTTTAAGATTCTAATCGTAGAATATATTCTTTTGTGAAAATGCTGCCAACTTTCTATAATATCCGCCCCCTGTAAGTACAAATAAATGATCAGTAAACAGAAACAGGTGGTGTGCACAGGAGGGTTGTGGGGAACTGTGGTCAGTATTTCACCCGTGTATGAGGAAAAGGACTGTGTCCCCTCCCCCAGAGGAAATTGATAAGTGGAAGTTTGGCTTAAGTAGGGACGTGATGTCCTCATTATTATCGCTTTGACTAAAAGCCATCATGTGGCACTAACATGTGAGCTTAATTGAGGGTAAATATCTATTTCATGGTGCAATTTCCTCAACAGAATATTGAAGAATGTTTGTTCCAAGATCTTTAAAAATCAAGAGGAATTCTAATGATGACCTCAAAAGCTGCGTAGCTAAAAAAAGTAAGCCGGAAGCGGAAAGCCTCCAGGGGGAGGGAGATGGAGACACTCCCGCTCATGCTGCAGTTAGGAAAGACAGACCGAGCAGTGCGGCAAGCCCCTTACCCAGTCCTTCTAGCCAGTTGAACGAGGTCTGTCCGGTAGAACCCGAACAGGGTGTGAAGGACAGCCACCCTTCTGAAGAGCCTATAAAGTCATTCTCCAAAACCCAGCGGTGGCCAGAGCCTGGGGAGCCTGTGTGCGTCATCTGTGGTCGTTACGGAGAGTATATCTGTGACAAGACAGATGAAGACGTGTGTAGCTTAGAGTGCAAGGCAAAACATCTGCTGCAAGTTAAGGAAGATGCATTAAAACCCGGCAGCCCACGGGGAGCTGCTTCGGAGTCAGAGTCCCCACTGGATGCCTTTTATGTCTACAAAGAGCACCCCTTTATTGTGACCCTCAGGGAGGACCAGATTGAAACCCTTAAGCAGCAACTAGGAATCTCAGTTCAAGGACAAGAAGTCGCCAGACCCATTATTGACTTTGAGCACTGTGGCTTCCCTGAGACCTTAAATCAGAACTTGAAGAGATCAGGCTATGAAGTGCCAACTCCTATCCAGATGCAAATGGTTCCTGTGGGCCTTCTGGGAAGAGACATTCTGGCCAGTGCAGACACTGGCTCTGGGAAAACAGCCGCTTTCCTCCTGCCCGTTATCATCCGAGCTCTGTGTGAGGTAATTCACTGATTTGATATGTATTCGCCACAGAAACATGTGGGGTTTAACCAAGTTTCACTATAACTAACAAATTTGTGAGCTGCAGCTCAAGTGTCTGTCAATCAAGTCGCCGAAGCGTCTGGTGATCTTGCTTCTGTTTTGTATGTGAAGCAACATTTCAAAGAATACTCTTTTTATTGTGTTGAACTAGAGATCTCTTCCTGGAAGGTCTAAAAGTTAATTTCCTTACAAAGCATTTTATTTTTAGCAGGTTTTCTATAAAAGAACATGAAGTTTTGATCTGCAAGGGGGAAAGAAGCCTCTGTTTAGCATATGGGTGAGCTGTCATTTATGTCAGCTGAGCCTCTTGGGTTTTGAAGAAACTGGCATTGTGTGTTAAAGTTCTAATGCTGCTACAGCAAATCAAAGTACATTCTTAAGTGCCACCTGGGCTTCATCTTTAACTCGTACTGCTGGGCCTGGTGGCACAGGCCTGTAATCCCAGCACTCCAGAAAATGAGGCAGGAAGACTGGGTTCTAGACAGCTGAGGCTACGTAGTAAGACCCTGTCTCGAGCAGAACGAAACATGAAATACTAGCTTCTTTGTTAGTTTGTAGTGCATACAGCATTTTCACACGCAATTTCACAAACTCTGCGTATTTATTTTCCTAGTACATGCCAAGCGTCATCATCTGAAGTGGTTTGGAACCAGAAGGAGTTAAGATTTGGGAGTTTTCCCAATTTTAGAATATTTGCATAGCTGTTCCTGGATGAGCATCCCTAATTCAGAAATACAAAACACAAAATGCTCCAGAATCTGAAACTTTAAAAAATATATATGCAATTTTATTGATGTGTATGAGTGTTTTCTTACATGTATGTCAGTGTTACCACCTGCATGCATTGTGCCCTTGAAGGCCGGAATGGGATATTGGACCTCCCATAACTGGAGCTGCTAGAGGCAGTGAGCTGTCATGGGAGGACTGGGATCACACCTGGGTCCTCCTCAGGAGAGCCAGTGCTCTTAACCACCGAGCCATCCCTACAGCCCCAGAATCTGAACCTTCCAATACCATGCTGGTCGCCAAAAGGTTTCCTATTTAGAGGGCACATTGGTTTCAGACTTTGAGATTGAGGAGGCTCAGCCTGTTCTCATGAGCTGTGGGCTGTGCATGTGGTGGGAAGAGTGAGAAGTGTGGCAGAGAGGAAAGAGAAGAAAGAGCAAGTGAGGGTACTGTGAGGGGAAAGTACCAGATGTCTATAAAGTACAGCTCAAACACAGTGATTATTCAGAGCTAAGGGATTGGATAGGATGTGGATGCCTCTCACACAGCCGTATGTAAACTGAAGTTCTTTGGCCAAAGAAAGATGTAAATGTGTGAAAGTGAAGAGGGAAGAGTCCAGGTACTAAAGTCCCAAGCTTTGGTGGGCGTTCATGGTGACCAGGGGGTTCCTCCTGCAGGAGGATTGCTAGAGATTTGAGTACGTTTTTCTCGCCTTGTTTACTGTGTACACCTTTCCCACTTTTGATTTTTAGTTGTTTAAGTTGTATGAGAAATGGGTGCAAGTTCTGATAATTTTTTGGAGGGAAAATCTGCATGGGGTGAGCAGAAGGCTCCTATCTGGGGCTGATGGTGTCGCTGTGAAGGGCGTAGTTCATGTCATCAGGAAGTAGTTGTTGTAGTTTGTATGTTGTTTTTCTCTTCTTTGCAGGATAAAACTCCGTCTGCGCTCATTCTCACACCAACAAGAGAGTTAGCCATTCAGATAGAGAGGCAAGCCAAGGAATTGATGAGTGGCCTGCCACGCATGAAGACAGTGCTTCTTGTGGGGGGCTTACCTTTACCCCCACAGCTCTATCGGTTACGACAGCATGTTAAGGTAAGAGTCTGTCTGGTAGAAGGTTCTGTAAGCAATAGAGGAATGTGTGTGCACATCTATTCTTGAAGGGTTTTTTGTTTTGTTTTATTTTATTTTGGTTTTTCGAGACAGGGTTTCTCTGTATAACAGGCCTGGCTGTCCTGGACTCGCTTTGTAGACCAGGCTGGCCTCAAACTCAGAGATCTGCCTGCCTCTGCCTTCCAAGTGGTGAGATTAATTGTTTTTGGGTTTTGTTTTGTTTGTTTGTTTGTTTTTGGAGGGGAGGGGATTGATAGCTTTTAGTTTTTGCCTACTAATTTTTTTTCCAAAGTTAATTTTTATAGCCGGGCATAGTGATTCATGTCTGTAATCCCTGCATTGGAGGTTGAAGCCGGAGTATGACTGAGAGTTTGTAGTCAGCCTGAGCTACATAGTGATTGGCCAGTATGTGATATAGAGTGGGACTTTGTCTTAAAAGTGAAAACAAAACAACAACAAAGAAACTAAAATGAAAGGTCCGTTTATGTGTGAAAAAATGGAATACAATTGGCGGAGTGCCTGTTATCCATTGAGCTCTGTTGGGAATTCTCACGAACCTCTATTCATGTAGCCATATTTGCCCTGGAGGTAGGTTTGTATATTTTATCTTTCTTGGTTGGGAAGGCTGATCTCGGAAGCTGAGGTTTATATAAATGTTCATAACTAATCAATAATAATTGCCTAAACTAGAACCTTAGTTTCTCTAACCCCTTTGCTGGGCTACAGTGTGTAGTTCTGTTTTCTGATACATGAAAGTAATGTGATGTAATCATAGCTTTGGAGCTAGCTGACAGTGTGGTAGATAACTGGCCTCCGTGAGGCCGGCTTCCTTGAGTTAAAATGGTCGTATGTACTTGTCAGTTGAGCTTAAGAGTGGCTCGGCATAGAGGCTGAGCAGTAAAGGTAGACTATAGCCTAGGGGCAGCGGTTGGCCCTGGGGTCCCTGCTGTTTTGGACGGTGCTGTTTTTAGTTTCTGGAATGGGGGAGGGGAGGTTCTGAAGTTCCAAGGGAGGAGAGACAACAGGTTACCAACAGGCATGAAAACCCCACAATATTAACAACAAAACTGTATTAATACCTCTCTTGCTTATAGGACGTCTCATCAGATGTGTTTGACAGATTTAAAAATGTAAAATACACTTGTAAGACATTGCCGATTGACAATTAGTGGGGAATTGTAGACCTCCACTACATTAAACTATATTAAACAGAGAAAGGTAATATTATAGTAGTGACAGATTATAAGTTCAGCAGTATATATTTATAAGGTAAACCATTAAATATTTAATGAACACTGAACTGGGTTAGTAGAGCCTGCTGGAGTCTCTTGGAAGCACTTGACCTATTTTTATCGCACAGCACTGAAACGTGACATGGGGAAACATGTAGGTGCAATTCTGATCGCCTTTACATAGCTGACCTTTCATTCTTCTTGCACTTTTTCAAAACAAGTTCTTGTGTGTTTGGAGGCCTCCAACTTCAGAGCATCCACCTCAGCCTTCTGAGTGCTGAGCTTGGCCTGTCCTGCTGGCTGCATTCCATTCTTAGAAAAACATAGTTAATACATTGGTGGTAATCTCTAGTTCTCAATAATTAGTCATTTATATGACTGGATACAGTATTTCCATACATTAAAACAAAAAACTTTACCTTCAACAGAAGAAACCAGTTCAGTGTAAGAAACTCTTTTCTCCCAGTCTTCTTGGAAGAAAGTTTCTGACTTGGTCCCTATTATTCCAAAATACTTCAGAATGTGATTCCTATAACAAAGGACAACATTCTGCATGTCCATATGCAATTAAAGATTCAGGGAGTTAACACTGACATGTGAGTATAGATTAGAAACTAACATGGTGCCTGCTCTGTGGAGGCTGCTCACGTTTTATAGTTCCACCACCTTCTCTCTCACACACACACCCTATCCCACACCTGATCCCCTGGCTCCAGAAGCTGGATGAAGCTGGATGTAGTGGCAGCACCTCTAACTCCAGCACTATGGCTTCTGAGGCGGGAAGATTAAAGTTAAGGCCATCCTGAGCTACAGAGTAAAGGCCGGTCTCAAAAGGCATTCAGATAATAAGTAGGCACGTCAGGCTGATGTGTTGTATTTGGATGGTGTGTGAGATGGTGAGTGTTAACACCTTCACAGGATCTTGGGTCCCCTGAGAGATGGGCCTCTGGGCATGCCCCTGGTGGGTTACCTTGATTATATTAATTAATGCGGGAAGACTCATCTTTTTTTTTTAAAAGATTTATTTATTTATTATGTATATACAATGCTTTGCCTGCATTAGGCCTGCAGGCCAGAAGAGGACACCAGATCTCATTATAGATGGCTGTGAGCCACCAAGTGGTTGCTGGGAATTGAACTCAGAACCTCTGGAAGAGCAGACAGTGCTCTTAACCACTGAGCCATCTTTCCAGCCCAGGAAGACTCATCTTAATTGTACTTGGACCATTCTCTGGTCAGGGGATATTGGGCCATATAAAATTGAAAAAGCAAGCAGAGAAGGTGGTTGGCTCTCTGCTTTCTGATTGTGATGTGGTATAAGCAGCTACTCCAAGTTCTTTCTTTTTTTTTTTTTTTTGTTTTGTTTTTTGTTTTTTTGAGATGGTCTCTCTGTGTAGCCTTGGCTGTCCTGGACTTGCTTTGTAGACCAGGCTAGCCTCAAACTCACCATGATCTACCTGCTTCTTCCTCCTGAGTGCTGGGATTAAAGGCGTGTACCACAATGCCCGGCTGTTGTTTGTTTGTTTGTTTGTTTTCCTCTTGGTTTACTCCAAGTTCTTATCCCTGGACTTCCTTGCTACAATTGGACTGTACTCTTGAGTTGTGACCCAGAATAAACCTTTATCCCTTAAGTTATTTTGTTGGAGTTTCTTGTTTGTTGGTTGGTTGGTTGGGTTTTCAAGACAGGGTTTCTCTGTGTTAGCCTTGGCTGCCCTGGAGTCAGTTTGTAAACCAGGCTAGCCTCGAACTCACAGGGATCTGCCTCTGCCTCCTGAGTGCTAGGATTAAAGGTATGCGCCACCATGCCTGGCCCGGCTTGTTGGGGTATTTTATTACAGCAACAGGAAAAGAATCTGAGACAGTGCATCTCTGTCATCTTTGGTTTATTGTGTTTCTTTAATCTTTATGATTTTTTTTCCTGATTTTGACACTGCTACGATTTATAAGTCACTTCTTTTTGTTGTTCCTGTGATTTCTCTTACTATTCTTTTAGATTGTTTTTTAAATCTGTATGAGTGTTTTGCCTACATGTATGTATATGTACCGTGTACGTGCCTGGTGTAGAGGAACTGGAGTGACACTTGGTTGTGAGCCACCATGTGGGTGCTGGGAACAGCAAGTGTTCCTAGCCACTGAGCCATCCTTTCATTCTTTTTAAAATTTAGTATGTATATGGTGAGTATGTGTGATGTATGAGCACATGTGTGTGCAGGTATGTACTCCTATGCAATTGTAGAGGCTGGAGGAGAACGCTGGGTGTCTTGATGTCTTGAGACAGGCTCTCTTATAAAGCAGGAGTTCCACAGTGCTGGGATCACAGGCACACATGCAGCCATATCCAGCGTCTGTGGGTGCTGAGGACCAGAACCCAGGACCTCCTGCTTGTACAGCAAGTGCTCTTGCCTGCTGAGCCAGCTTCCCGGTCTTCCCCTGGCCCGACGCCCCTCTGTCCTCGACCCCACTCTTCTCTCCCTCTTGGTCTGACTTATGGCAGTCCTCCTGCATCAGCATCTGAAGTGCTGCAGTCACAGCTGTGCTCTCCCGTGCCCAGCTTTCACACTGCTTGTTCTTTTCATTGCACCCCGTCAGTGGCTGACCTTCTCTGTGTTCTTCCTTGAGATACTGCGGTACAACACCATGTCTCAGGAATGTTAGGGCAACACCCCACCACTCAGCTACACCACCACCTCGCTGAATGTTAACTTGTATTTTAACTGTAAGGTTTATTCTTTTTTCCTTTTGTACTTAGTACATCTTTTGGGAGAAGTGCTTTGGGATATGCAAATGTCTTGTGTTCATCAGTATTGAATACGGTTTCCTGTTTTGTAAAGGGTTTCTTCTCGTGTTGTGATTTGGTTTGGCCCTGCTTTGACCAGTAGAAGAACTTTGAGCAGGTTTCTGTGACTTTAGGTCATGGTTCCATTATCTCTGAGTACTTGCTATCTACTTAAGGAGGCCCCTGTTTGCCTTATTTTTTCCCTGGCCAGCCCTGGAATCATGCCTTTCTCCATGGAGCCCTTAAGTAGAGACCCACTTCAGGGACTGCATGGTGTACTTGTTTTTGAACCGAGCCTCCCTCCCATTGATCCTTTAGACTCATCTTTATGTATTATGTAATGGACAGACTTCTCCACTTATTATATAATCATATAAACAACAGTGGTATTTATTTGTTTCTTCCTATAGACTACAGATTGTCTGAGAGCAGAAACTGGGTATTACTTATTCATTGTGGTACTTTATACAGTATCTAGCATATACTAGCTATTCAGTAAAAGCAGAATGAAAGGCCAGGGGTGGTGTACTCCTACAATCCCAGCATTCAAAAGGCAGGAGGATTGAAAAGTCAAGGCAAGCATGGGCTACATAGTGAAACCCTATCTCAAAAGAAAAAAAAAGAGTGAATAAATGAATAAATATTATCTCTTATGCTTTCTTATTCAGGTTATCATAGCAACTCCTGGACGACTTCTGGACATAACAAAACAGAGCTCCGTATCACTCAGTGGCATAAAAATTGTGGTAGTGGATGAAGTAAGTAGTCGTGTTTAAAACTATTAGTGACAGCCAAGGGTGGTGGCTCACACCTTTAATCCCAGCACTTGGGAGGCAGAGGCAGGCTGTGAGTTCAAGGCCAGCTTGGTCTACAAAGTGAGTCCAGGACAGTCAAGGCTACATAGAGAAACTCTGTCTCGGGAGGAAAAAACAAAAAAACCAAAAACTTAATGAGGAGGCTGGGGCGATGACTGAGTGCAAACAGTGCCTGCTGCACTAGCATGAGGACCTGAGCCCAGGTCAGGGCTTGGCGTCCAGATGCATGTCTGAAACCGCAGTGCTAGGAAGGCAAGGACAGGAAGATCCTGGAACTCACTGGCTGATCAGTGAGCTCTGGGCTCAGCTGAAGACTGTCTCAAAAATAAGGTGGGTGGCTGGGAAGATGGCCCAGCGGGTAAGAGCATTTGCCATTCAAACTGATGACTTAAAAGCCAGATGCACTAGCAGCAAAAAGCAGTAAGAGAGTCCCTTCAGCAAACGAGGTGGAAGATAAGCATCTAGCACTAAGGTCATTCTCTGACCTCTACTCATGCTTCCTTACATGCAATCATGCACATACACATACTTAGAAAAATAAAGGGGTGTGTGTGTGTGTGTGTGTACAATAAAGCAGAAAGTGATTGAGGAAGATGTCACTATTGACCTCTGGCCTTCACCTACATATGGGCACACTTGTGTGTGATTTGTAAGCACACATACACTACACATATACATTAAAAAGCAGTCACTCGATTTTGTATAATTTATTTAAAAGTATAGTGTAGCTATGTAATATCTTTGTTTATTTGGAACATTCTCTCTGAATGAAAAAAAAAATTCCGGGACTCCTATGTACACTGTAGCAAAACTAAGGCAGTTACTTTAATGATAGCTCTTTTTTCTTCCTGGGCATTGGTATAATGGTTGTGAAACTTTTGTTGTTATTGTTAATATATGTGAGAAGCATTTATACCTTTGAAGTGTAAAATGAAGCTAAGTGCATTATTTTATTATATGTGTGTATATGTAAAACTTTGATTTATTTATTTATTTATTCATTCATTCATTCATTCATTTATTGGGTATATGTGCTTGTGCACTTCCCATGTTGCCATGTGTGAGATCAAAAGTTAGAGGATGACTTGTGGGTTCTCCCACATGTGAGTAAGGGATCAAACTCAGGTTTTCAGGATTGACAGCAAGCACCTTTACCTCTGAGCTGTCTTGTCAGCCTTATATTTTAAATTTTGTTGTTGTTGTTATTATTATTGTTATTATTATTAGTGTGTGTGTGTGTGTGTGTGTGAGATGCATGCCATGACACCTGTGTAGAAGGACATCAGAGACAACTTATAGAAGGTGGGTCCTTCCTTCCATCATGGGTTCCAGGGATTGAACTCAGATCATCAGGCTTTGCTACAAGTGCCTTTACCCTGAGCCATCCTGCCAGGCCTATATCATCATCATCATCATCATCATCATCATCATCATCATCATCATCATCATC
>OU015747.1:92958380-93007908 GCA_907169655.1 Acomys percivali
TCATCATCATCATCATCATCATCATCATCATCATCATCATCATCATCTTCATCTTCACCACTACCACATTGATTAGGTCACATTCAGACAAGCATGAGAACTGAGCATATGCCATCCCTGCATCCAGGGCACATTTTTCTCCCCACCAGCAGTGACAGCAGAGGTTTAGTGTTATGTAGCAGTGGTATTAGTGCGATGCCAGGCCCTGACCGGTGGTCACATCCTGGTGTGCCCTTGTCCCAGTGAACAGCCGGGGACACTCTCAGATATGTAAAGATGATGCAGCCACGGCTCAAGACTAGAGTTTGAACTTTTTTTTTTTCTTACCACTTCTTGTTTTTAATCTTATAGAGCAGTGGTGAGGGTGGGGAATGATGGAAAATGTCTCATAGACTAAGATATCTAAAAGAAATGACAAATAATACAATTGAGTCCTTTGAAAGGTCTGCTAAGTCAGTGTTTTCCTGAATGGCCGTTGGGTGGAGTTAGGTTGTATTCATTCTCATATCTCTTCACGGCTTTTTAATTTAATATGTATTATTTACTTACTTATGCAGTAGGCAAGTGTTCCTAGGGCCTGCCAGCCATGGAACATGACGGTGCAAAAGCAGCATCCGTTTAGGTATGGAGTGTCTGTTATGTGCCACTCCTGCCCACGTGCCTCAGCATTTAAGGGGTGTAGTTTCTTTGCAGCTCAGAAGGAAAATGAGCTGGCAAACAGCCTTATTGGTTGTTTGTGCAGAAGTTAGCACAGGAGTATGTCTAGGTGCAGATTAACCAACTCCAGGTGTTAAGATGCAATGGCAGAAACATTTTCATTGTGATCCAAACCTACATGACACTGAAGTGTTGAGAAAAAAGGCATGCACTTGAAATAAAGGCTGGAACATTGTTCTGTCTATTGAGATACAGGAATACTCTGATAGGAGCTGACAAGATGGCTCAGGCTTGCTTGCTGTCAAGCCAGACAGTGTGAGTTCAGTCTCCAGAACCTACATGGTAGAAGGAGGGAACAAACTTTAACAAGTTGTTCTGTAACCTACAGACAACACGCACACACACACATACACACACACACACACACACACACACACACACACCATTTGTACTTTAAAAAAAGTACTTAGATAAACAGTGTAGGCCAATGATTGGCAAATATTTCTTTAAAATAGCAGATGGGAGTGGGGTGCTGGATAAATAGTTCAATGGTAAAGAACACTAGCTACTCTCCCAGAAGACCGAGGTTCGATTCCCAGCACCTACATTGCTGCTCACAACAGTCTTTAACTCCAGTTCCAAGTGATCTGATGACCTCTTCTAGCCTTCATGGGCACCAGACATTCACATGGTACACAGACATGGATGCAGGCAAAACACTCAAACATAAATAAAATGATTCTTTTAAAAACTTAATAAGCCAGGCAGTGGTGGTACACACCTTTAATCCCAGCACCTGGGAGGCAGAGGCAGGCAGATCTCCATGAGTTCGAGGCCAGCCTGGACTACAGAATGAGTTATAGGACAGCCAGAGCTGTTACATAGAGAAACCCTGTCCAGTGTGATCTTTCGAAACTAATCTTTACAATCATAGCAGTATGAAAATAACCAGCATGGTTGGTGGCACATACCTATACCTTTACTGTAGTGCCCCAGGCAGGAGGATCATGAATTCAAGACCAATCTAAGCTACATAGCAAGACTGTATCTCAAGAAAACCAAAGCAATAAAACAGAAACAAACAAAAACTCAGATGCGGGGCTAAGGAGATAGTTCAGTCAGTGAAGATCTAGAGTTTGAATCTCCTTTTATTTATGCAGATAAATAAGAGCGGAGTGTGGTAGCACAGTCATGTAATCTCAGAACTGGGGAAGTGGAGACAGGCAGAATTCTGGCTCAGAGGCCAGCCAGTGTGCCCTGCTTGGCAAGCCTCAGGCCACTGGGAGACCCTGTCTCAAAACAAAGGGTGAATGGCACCCCAGCTTGACCTCTGGCCATCACACAGGCTTGAATGTCTGTATATATACAGGCATACCTACATGAACACCACATACGCACATACGTTAAAGAACTACAGGTGTGGGTATACAGGGTTATAAACCCAGCATTCGCTCAGAGAAGCAGAGGAGGAGGACCTCAAGTTCCAGACCAGCCTGCGTTTTATAGTGTGTGGTTCTCCTCACCAAAGCAGGAGGAGAAGATGGTGAGGCGCATCGCTTGGAAGACAGATCAAACACTCCAGGAACTGCTTCTGGGAGCTAGTTCAGCTTTACTTGGAGAGAACAAAGTAGTCCTTGGGGAGTGGGCGAGGCATTCCAGAATAGCTGTACATAATTGATACCTAACTATCCTACAGACACAGGGAGGGGAGAGCTAGCAGGGGCCTGTGTAAGGGGCCATATGTCAGATGTGGTTAGGGGCATCTATGTCTAAAGCCACTCTCCAGATAGAGTCAGACAGAGAGCAGGAGGCTCTGCTGGGGAGAGGGAGTCCTACACCTAATGCTGAGCTCAGAGTAGCTATCCGGACCTGGAGGACTGCAACCTCAAACAAGGTTATTCCAACAATAGAAATACTCTGATTCTACAGCTCTGTCCCAGGGCATCTGTCAGGCACCAGGCACAAAGGAGATACACATTTGTACATTTGGACAAACACAATATACATAAATTAAAAATAAATCTTTTTTAAAAAGTTGTAAAGTACTTGCCTAGCACTTGCAAGGTATTGGGTTATATCTGTTGCACCATTAAAAAATATATATATATTAGAAGAAGAAAAAAGTGACTGAATGTGACTGCTTCCCTTAGAATAGGTAAAAGTTGGAATTTGTCTTGAGAGTCATAGTTTGTTAACTTGTAGGAGAAACTGCTATAAAATAAAATACTGTATTGTGTATATTACATGCTAATTGTCCAGGACAATTAAGGCCAGGAGTAGAATTAAGATAGTAAGTGATTTGACACTATTAAAAAATAGTAATGGGATTTGAACTGTTCCTCAGAAGATGGGGGAAATGTAAAAACCAGAGGACAGATGAAATATTCCAATGAAGAGATAGCAGAATCTTGTGGAGGGGAAGGAAAGAGACCAACAAGCTTGAAGAATTCTTCCTGAGAAATAATAGCAAGTGGCCTTGGGTAGCTAGGGTGGAGTCAAATTATAGAGGGCTCTGAAAGGGAGGCAGAAGCTTCTGGATTTGATGTGGGAGACAATGAGGCTTTCTAAATTACGAGCTGGGCGTAAGCATGGTAAAAGTGGTGGTTTAGGGAGGCTAGTCCTCTGCTCAGTATAAGAGTAATTAAAGAAGGACTCATAGAGACCAAGCAGCCAGCAAACCAGCCAAGGAGTGAAGGGGTCAAGGCAGGGTGGAGGCCCTGAGACTGAAGGGTTAAATCTGAGAGTGGCTGTAAAGTTATCTTGTCTGAGCCTTCTGATGACTGCCCATGGGGAGGAAGATGGCAGCTGGGGAGGTGATGCCATAAATTAGAGCTGAGCCTTTGATTTCAGAAAAGGGTAAGTGAGTAAGTGCTGGGTCCTGGCAATACTGTTTGAGTTTGGCCTTCCTGTAAACAGTAGACGAAGGGGAGGCATTCTCCTCCTTGCAGGAAGAGTGCATTGGAGTCTATGTGTTATCTGCTTTCTCCAAGAGAAGGCTGGAGGGGAGTAGGCAGAGAGGCCTGAGGCTGAGGGCGGGACGCGTGGAGTTGGCAGCTGAGTCAGCACAGGAGTCTAAGATGGGAACTGAGAGTGAATGACCTAGGGAGGGATGGGTACCACTGTTGCAAGAGGGCCAGGACTCACGTAGTCCTTGTATTTGAAACCTCTGCTCCATGTCACCATCTGTGTCCCTTGTCAGGCCTTCCCTTTGGCCTAGAATTCTCCCCACCCCCATCCTGCTCCTTTCTCACTGCTTCAGAATAAGGGACTCAGAAGCTGATCGCTGCCCCTCAGGGTCGGGGCTTCTTCCTTCTGCTCCGGTGGACTCGGCATAGACTGTACTGTGTCACTGGCTGCCTCACAGTCACCAAGCACAGGTCTGTCCCACTCAGCCTAGTGATTATAAACCACCTGGGGGGCAGATAGTAAATTCTGGCCTGTAACCCCAGCACTTACTAAGCTGGTGCTGGACGGCGGGTGTGGGGTGGTGCTAGTACAAAGCCAGTCTGAGGGCACTGGAGAGATGGCTCAGTAGTTAAGAGCACTTGCTACTCTTACAGAGGACCTGGGTTTGGTTCCCAGCATTCACCTGATGGGTCACAACCATCCCCAATTCACGTTCCAGGGAATCCAACACCCTTTTCTTACCTCCCAGGTATCAGGCATACATGCAAGCAAAATACTCATACACATAAATGACTTCAAAGCCAGCTTGGCCTACCTGCAAACCATAATCTCCAAATGAAAGGAAACAACAACAAACACACACAAGCATGGAACCCTTGGCGTGCCCAAGGAACGTTATCCAGACTGGCTTTCTCACTTCAGTAGCCTGATTCGGCAGCCCAGGGGTCTTGAAAAACTCAGGTTCGGTGATTCCTAGATTTTGAGAGGTTCGGGACACTGATTTGTTGCTTGTTACAAAATTAGATCTTATTTAGTGCTTAGAGTTAAGGTTGCCCATACATTTATGAAAGGCATCCTTTTTGGGGGTCTTTTGACATGCCAAATGTTGCTAGTTTAGCAGATACAGTAGAAAGGGTACTTATGAGTTCTGCCCCATGGAGCTGTAGCAAGTATCTCCATGCCTATCTCCATGGCAACATGGCAGTGGCAAACCATGGGTGATGCTTATGATGAGATTTGAATGAAGATATTTCTGGAGGGAAGACTGACGGGACAACCAGTGCACATTAGTGGTAAAGTTTTAGTATGAAATTTGGAGAAATAACCAATATTTGAACCATAGTCAACATTTAAACCATAGCTATCCCCAACACTAATCTTTAAATTTAAAATAATCCTATTATATAGAACATATCCATGGCTAGAAGGAAATTAAACTTTGAAAAACAGTGAGCCCTAACAGCCATGGTGGCTTATACCTCTATAAAACCAGCACTTGGCAAGCTAAGGCAGGAAGATCGTGAGTTCAAGGCCAGCCCAGCCTGTATATCAAGATCCTGTCTCCAAAATACTAGGCCAACAGATGTGGTTCAATAGTGAGACACTAGCATGCACAAAGACCTGTGTTAAATTCTCAGCATTGTTAAACAAAAGTATAACAAGCACCCTAGCCCCCCACACACAACAGCTATCTAGGCCACAGGGTTTCACTCTGTGGTTTAGTCTGGCCTTGAACCCAGTCCTCTGCCTTAGTGTGCCGAGTGCTGGGATTGCAGTGTAAACCATTTCCCAGCTTGATTAATTTCTTGACTATATATACTACACTGTCTTGTAATATAAACAGTGTCGTACTACATAGTGTTTGTTGTTTTTCTCTGAGCAATCATTTATTAACCAGTAAACAGCTTTCTGATCATTTTTCATAATGGCACAGGGTTATGTGTTGCCATAATTTAAAAGTGCCTTGTTGAAATATGTAGGATGTCTATTTTTATAGCTATTAATAATGATAATCCCTACCGTTTATAATTTTACATAAACACTTCCCTGTTGATCTTTTTATATTATAATTCATTTTTCTGTGTTTTTATTTTTTATTTTTTGTCTGTTCTTAATTATGTAGTCTCATCCTGGGTGGTTCTGGGCTGTAGTGCTGAATAAGCCTGACTTTAGGATGCCTTTGTTTTAGGCTGACACCATGTTAAAGATGGGCTTCCAACAGCAGGTGCTTGACGTTTTGGAAAACATTCCTGGTGATTGTCAGACCATCCTGGCTTCTGCCACCATTCCAGACAGCATAGAACAGCTCGCAGAACAGCTTCTGCATAATCCTGTGAGGATTACTACCGGGGACAAGAACCTGCCCTGCCCCAGCGTGCGGCAGATCATCCTGTGGGTAGAAGACCCAGCCAAAAAGAAGAAGTTATTTGAAATCCTAAATGTGAGTATTCAAGAGTCAGCCGTGTTTTGTCACTTGGGCTTGCACTTCCACAGCTCCAGAGAGAGTGACATTTAGGGGAGCTTTGGAGGAATCCTGGTGCAGATATTTACCTACATAAGAATTCTGTAAGGATCAGATTAAGTTTTACTTCTGATGTATGTTTGAAATAGACCTTTGCTATGTATCGCTGGCTTGCTTGGTACGATACAGCCCAGGTTCCTGACACTCCTCCTGCCTCCGTCTCCTCAGTACTGGGATTAAAGGAATTTGCTCCCATGCCCAACTCATAGTTTTATTTCTGAACATATGCAATATAAATGTCTAGTTGGGATTTTGGGGCCACACATCTCAATCATTCAATTTTACCAATAAAGACTCAGGAGCCAGATGCTGGGGTGAAAGCCTGCTAGCTCAGAGAGGCAGAGGAAGCACCCAGCTGACCTTCCTCTTCAGCTGGTGTCTCAGAAGCTCTTTCTCCCACACCATCTCGAAAACTCCTAAAACTGAATGTCCCTCCCTTCAACTTCCTGTGCATCTCTCTATCCGTCCTCCTGACTTACTCTTACTCTCTATGGTTTTTTTTTTCCATAATAATCCTATCTTAACTTTCTGTCAGCTGGTTGCTTGCTCCACCTCTTAACCTATGGTTGACTTTAGTTAATCCTGTTCAAGCAGAAAGCTCTTGTATTAAAGGTGTGTGCTAGGGCTGAGCCACACCACAACTAGAAATGGGTTTTTCCAGGAAATAGCACAATCTTGGGGTTCATAGTAAGATCAAATATCCTGCAACATTTTTGTCTTATTTTTGAGGTCTCACTTTGTAGACCAAGCTGGCATGAAGCTCACAATCCTCCTTCAGCTCATGGAGTGCTAGGTTTGTAGTGTTTGTGCCACACCATCTGGCTCAGAATCTGTTTTTATTTTCCTTATTATGCAGAGATATTTAAATGTAAAGATTATTCCTCATGAGTTGGGCATAATGATCATGCCTATAATCCCAGTATTTATGAGGCTGAGGCCTTGTATTTGAAACTAGCTGGACTACAAATTGAGCTTCAGTCAGCCTGGACTACAGAATATGATCCTGTCTCAAACACACACACACACACACACCCACACCTTCAATATTTTTACTTTCAAAAATTATATACATTCTCTCAAAGTGTTTCTTGGCTGTTCTGTCCTTGAGACTCTGAGCCAATTTAAACAGACATGTTAGAGTAGCTGATATATGCAAACAGTTACTTACAAATATGGTATTAAGTTAAAGATAGCTTGTATTGACTAGCAAGCAGGGTTAAGAACTGTGTAATGGGTCTTAAATTTTTAAAATATATTTGTAATATTAATGATGAAAAATGAGATGAGCTCTTTGTGCATCCTTAAATGAGAACATTAGTTTTAGAGGAATATGTTTTTATTTTATATTATAAAATGTAATTTCCTTTTAGCAGTATTTGTAAACCTTTCAATGATTTAGCTCATGCTAATGGTTTCAGAGAAGTTTTTCAGATAAATCATGCTCTATGAATAATTTAATTTCTTGTTTTGTTACTCAGGATCAGAAGCTCTTTAAACCTCCAGTGTTAGTGTTTGTGGATTGCAAACTAGGCGCAGACCTGTTGAGCGAGGCGGTGCAGAAGATCACAGGTCTAAACAGCACGTCCATCCACTCCGAGAAGTCTCAAGTGGAAAGGAGAGACATACTGAAGGTTTGTACTTATCTTTCTGTTCCCCTGCCTCCCAAATCTATCTTACCACATTTTCAGAAGATGGCCTATTACCAGCCGCTTATAAAGCAGACCTTGTTGGTGCCAGGGAACACAAGGCAAGCAGTGACCATACGGTTCATTATTCCTCTTGCTTAGGCTTCTGTGTGGGGGAGCAATATGACTGTTCTTTTAAGGGTGTGTGCTAAAGGGATAGCCAATTCCCAGCCCATTGTTTGGAAATTAGGTCAGTTAGGTCTGGGAAGAGATTTGCTGGGATAAATTAGTAAAATTAATTCTGTTGAGGTTAGGAGAGCTTAAACTATATTTATTTTTCAAGTATAAGACTTCTGTTTATTGACAAGCTATTGCAGCAAAATGCCGAGGTGAGTATTAAAAAAAAGAAGAAGCCAGAATTATACAAAGCCATATAAAATAAGTTCTAGATAGTGATTTTTAAAAAAATGTTTATTGTTTTTTAGACAGGTTTCATTATGTACCCCTAGGTGGCCTAGAACGCTTATCTAAACCAGGCTGGCCTCTGTCTCTCAAATGCTGGGGTTATAGGTATGCATCCCTACTCCTGACCTAAACAATGAATGTTCTTGCTTTATTGGAAAGGGATTACTGGAAGGAGACTATGAGGTCGTGGTGAGCACAGGGGTCCTGGGCCGAGGCCTAGATTTGGTCAACGTCAAGCTGGTTGTGAATTTTGATATGCCCTCAAGTATGGATGAGTACATTCATCAGGTAAGGGGCTTCTGTGTCCTGCCACTTTGTTGATGAGTTCAATTGAATACAGCATTGTTAGGGTGAGGAAACAGTTTTTAAAAAGCAGAATGTAATACTTCATATATTTCTGGTCTTTAAAAAAGTGTGTGTGTGTGTGTGTGTGTGTGTGTGTGTGTGTGTGTGT
This sequence comes from Acomys percivali, assembly GCA_907169655.1. Lineage (NCBI taxonomy): Eukaryota > Metazoa > Chordata > Mammalia > Rodentia > Muridae > Acomys > Acomys percivali. Next base: position 92,967,010 of record OU015747.1, read on the forward strand.
GACATGCTCGCACTTAGGGTTGGAGAGTTGGCTCAGCAGTTAAGAACACTGCCTAATCCTCTAGAAGACCCTGGTTCAGTTCCTAGAACCTACATGATGGCTCACAACCATCTATAAGTCTAGTCCCAGAGTATCTGACATCCTCTTCTGACCTCCTTGGTACCAGGCATGCAAGTACCATACATATACATACATATGTACAGACAGAACATTCATTCATACATATAAAATATTTTTTAATTAAATATGTATGTATATACATATAATGCATATATATGCTTAGAAACGAAATTTTGGTTTTAAAAACTATATACCTAAATTATGTGAAAAACTGAAAATATGAAACCTAAAATGTTGGTGGTTTTTTGTTTTTTATGTTAGGGGGCAGGAGAGATGGCTCGGTGGTTAAGAGTACTTGTTGCTTTGCAGGGGGCTTGGTTCAGTGCCCTGCACCCACAGAGCTGCTTAAAAGCATCCGCAACTTCAATTTCAGTGGAGCAGCACCCTCCTCTGGCTCTGCTGGCACTAGGCCTGCACACGGTACATGGACAGATTCAAAACACTCATACACATAAATTAGAAGTAAATTAAATCTTTAAAACACACTTCAGGCACTAAATTGTTGGTTTATTTTTGCTTCTTCTTCTTGTGCTTCCTTCAGTGAAGCACAAACACTGGCTGTTTGTATATCTAGAAAAGAAAGCTGTTTTGGAAGAAGACCGCTTTGGGTTGCTGTATTGCCAAAGTAAAGGCGATCCTTTAAACTGCTTGTCGTTCCAGGCATCTTGTCCTAGTCTTTCACCTTTTAAAGTCTCACTTGTTTCCTTCACGCCAAGAGTAACAATGGCCTCTCTTTCGGGCAGGAACAGAGCCTAGCTAAGTGCCACGTTATCTCACTGACTGCTCCGGCATCGCTTACACACCCTCCAGCACAGCCTCTCTCGGACTCATCTCCCAAAGCTGTAGCTGCCTGACAGTTTTCAGTATCGGTGCTGTGCGGCTGCGTGGAGTCTTACTTAGGCTCAGTCTGGAATTGAATATCCCACCGGAGACAAAAGGAAATGTTTCCTTTCAAACATTTCATAATTTTGGATAGAAATTTTTGTGAAATGTTACAATATTGAGATGCTCCTTTGCCTCTTAAAGTAAGCTGAGTATAGTCATTTAGCCTTCCATCCCAAGGCTGACTCCCAGGCTCGCATCACTACAGCACAGTGACGGCATCTGGGCTTGGTGATGCTGGAAGGTTTCTTGATTCTATTTGGATGACTCTGGAGCTAGCTGGTTTCCTGGTTCTGTGGCTGTGCTTTAGATTATTTCACTTCGTGAGCCACATCCCACAGGAACGAACAGTATAAGTAACAAAAGGCATAAAATAAGAAGTAAGCCTTCTTTTTTTTTTTTTCTTTTGAGACAAGGTCTCTGTACACAACCCTATCTATCTCAGAACTTACAGAGGTTGCCTGCCTCTGCCTCCCAGGAGCAAGGATTAATGGCACGCACCACTCCACCAGGGGGTCAGGGTTCTTTACCATTCCATTCTATCTTTGAGTTTTGTCAGATAAGTTTAAACAAATTATAAGCACATGTGCACATGGGTACACATATTTATCAATACATGTAAATGAGACCACATCATACCTACTGCACTGTTGCCTTGCTTTATTAAATATACCTCAGATATATTTTCTCATCAGCACTCACAGTAGGTACATCTAATATATGCTACAAGGTAGGGAGCACGTGCTCTATGGCCAGGCTCCTGAGTGTTTTCACTATCTTACCCGCCTTGTCCTGCTCAAACGGCTGCAAGATAACACATTGTGTGAATGTATTGTGAGCTAGCACATCCTTTGTTGGATGCTGTGTTTCTAATGATTTATTGTTAAAGAATGCTGTAGTAACTTTCATGCACTTATCCTTTTATGAGTGTTACTATACAATAAGTTCCTCTGGCCGTGGCCATGGTGGTCAAATCAGCATCTGCAGCTATGGGAAAGCCTGAATCGGAAGGTTTGAACCCAGAAGTCTGTGGATAGCCTGAGCAATATAGCAAGACTATCTTTAAAAAAAAAATCTAGAACAGCTGAGTGAAAGATAATGTTAATAGAAATTGTGTCTGGTATTTATTTATTTATTTATTTATTTATTTATTTATTTATTTATTTATTTGAGTTTTTAAAGACAAGGTTTCTCTGTATAGTCTTGGCTGTCCTAGACTCACTTTGTAGACCAGGCTGGGCTCAAACTCACAGAGACCTGCCTGCCTCTGCCTTCCCAAGTGCTGGGATTACAGACATGCACCACCACATGGACCCTGGTTTTTATTTTTAATGGTAGAAAGTTTATGGGGAAAGTAATTTGATATTAGATAGCATCAGCTACCTTAGAATTCAGAAAATCTTAGAGATTTTGTTTTGTTTATTAAAAAGAGGGCTATGTGCATACTGAGCAAACACTCAACTACTAAGTCATAGTCCTGGCTCTTTTTTCAATTTTTGAAATTGTGCCTTTCCAAGTTGATCAGGCTAACTTCAGCCTTCTGGTGCTCTTGCCTGTGCCTCCTAAGCACCAAGGATTACAGGTGTGCACCCCCATTGTAATCTCATTGTAAATTACCAATAGATACAGTTCACATACTGTGCAGCTCACTCTTTTGTTGCTGTTAGTTTCGGGGCATGGGTTGTTTGTTAACTCAGAGATCCACCTGTCTTTGCCTCTCCTAGTGCTGGGCTTAAAGGTGTGCATCACCACCATCCAGCTATAACTCACTCACTTAAAGTGAATTCAAACAACTAAATGTTTAAATATATTCACACAATTATACAAGCATACCTACAATCAGTTTTAGAAAATTCTTACCACCCTAAAAAGGATGCCCCCAATCATCAGCAGCCATCCCCATCCCAGATCAAACCCGAGCACTCTCATTCCTGAGAAACCATGAGCTCTCTGCTCTCTGCCTCTGTAGACCTGACACTGTGGTCATTTCACATAAAGAGCTCATGTCACATGTGCTCTTCTGGAGCTTTTACTTTTACCCAGCAGGTTCTCAACATTTACCCATTTTGTAGCATGTATATTTTAAATTTGTTTTATTTTTATTGCCCCAAATAGTTCATTTATGGTCTGCCTCCTTTGTGGCAGTTTTTACTCTTTGGCCTCTGATAATATCAGTGGCCCTACTGTGAATACTCACATGCAGATCCTTCTGGCCACACATTTTTATTCCTGCTGGCTAGTATTTAGGATCAGAATTACTCATTTACATGGTAACTCTGTGTTTAGCATTTTCAGGACCTGCCAGACTGTTTTCCAAAGTAGCCTTTACATATTCTCCAGCAATATATGAGTTCCAAGTTCTCTACATCTGCCAACTCTTGTTTTTCTCTGATTGATTCTGAAGTCAAAGTTTTGTGAGTTCATGAAGCCACACTTGTCTCACTTAAATATCTCTAAACATAGACTGTAGATTTTAAATTTCAACTGACAAGCAGAAGTTGGCCATGACTCTGTCTCCCTTCTTCTGAAAACGGTCTCAGAATATTTTCATTTTGTATCATTGAAACAACTTGAAAATGTTTCATTTTATTTGTAGAAACAAGTAGAGTTTGTGCTTTCTATGGATTCTGATATTTGAATTACAACTTTGTGTACGTTTAATTCTGTCAATCTGAGAACTGTGTAAAAATGAAATAGCTTAAAGCTACCATTTCAATGCACAAAAGCTAAAGCAAACAGTCCTCTTATGCGTTGTTCCATTAAATACAAGATAGTAAAAAAATGCATATGTTGGCATTAGCCCTCTGAAGTGATCTCACTAATATACTAATATATTCAACACACAGTCCAGAGAACATCACCAAGATTGAGTTCATTGCTCAGCATACACACACACACACACACACACACACACACACACACACGCACGCACGCACGCACACACACATGCACACACACATGCTGACAAAAGAAAAAAGGAATGAAACCTTATCTGAAGGACAGTTAAGCTGTGTAATTAATGGTAGCCTTCATTTCTCTTGAAATGAATGAGACTTGAAAATGACTTTTTGCATTTGACTTCAGGTTGGCAGAGTGGGGAGACTCGGTCAAAATGGAACTGCGATTACTTTCATCAATAACAACTCTAAAAAACTCTTCTGGGATGTTGCCAAAAGAGTGAAGCCTACAGGATCCATTCTCCCTCCACAACTGTTAAACTCTCCTTACCTTCATGAGCAGAAGAGAAAGGAACAGCAGAAAGACAAACAGACGCAGAGCAACCTGGTCACGGGGGCCAACCTCATGGACATAATTAAGAAACACGAAAGGAGCAATTCACAAAAGTGACCTGGCTTGCCACTTCTGGTAGGTTCTATGATGCGTTTTCAGCCAAATTCCTAATAACTACTGTATGGTTGAGTAAATAAACATGTACAAGGAACAGAAGAATCCTTAAGATTATTTTACATTTAATAAAACTTATACAGCAATATTGCATTTATTTCAATTCACAATCCTTGTATTTTAAAATCAAAACCAGAAGGTGAATTGCTAAAAGAAAGACTCTGTCTCCTCTCGCTGTCACTTCCCGTTGTGTAAGTAGTTCCTAGAGCCATTCCTGTGAGAGCCAGGGCTCTCCGGAACAGTGGCTCCCGCCCTGTCGCAGCACGGTGACACCTGAGTTGTTACTGAATGGTTAGGAAGACAGTGAATGGTTGCGGCTGTGACAGATGTTCAGAGTGCTTTGAAAAGAAGTACAAAATGTCTAGTTTTACCTCCCAAATAGTTCCACCAGCTGGATACCAAGCTTTGGAATATATGAGCCTCTGAGGTCATTGTCATTCAAGCCACTACAGAAAGGAAGGGGACACACACTGTCATAATCCATACTTTTATTTCATTAAAAACTGGTGCCATTTATTGGGGAAATTTAGTAGTATGTCAGGCAAATGTTAACACTTAGGCTTTAGGGTTTCAGCATCTTCCCCGCAGCTGGGGAGATGTCACAAATGAGAGCGCCTGTGTGTATCCCTTGGACTTTGTGTCTTAGTGCATACGTATATGCACATGATTTGAAGGGAACACAGGAGGCCAGTTCTTCAGAGTCCTGATGCTTCAGCAAAAATGCACTGCAAGGCTGAACTCAAGGCTCTGGTACAGAATGTGCTGGACTAAGTGCTGATAATTTCTGTACAGCAGGGCAGCCGTTTGATTGCTTGCTTTAAACTAGATTCACAGTTGTTTATAAGTGAAAATGGGGTAGCTAAAAAATTAAGATGGCTTTATGAATCAGCTATTGCAGGAGAGTCAGGTGTAATGGCTCATTCATGCCTGTAGTCCCCGTAATTAGCAGCCTCAGGCAGGAGGATCACTGCCAGTTTGAGGTCAGCTTGACCTACAAAGTGAAACTCTCACAAAAACCAAAGAAAGCTACAGCAAATGATGAGACTATATTTAAAATACATACATACATATATACAGACAGACCGACAGACAGACAGACATTGCAAAGCAGTAATGCAAACACACGGGTCATTTAAATTCAGCTGGCTTCTGTCCCACTGCTGCTGCGCTCACCTGACCTTTCAGCTGTCTGTTGGCTTTATGCCTAATCCCTCATTGCGTTGGGTTTGCAGGCAGTAGGTGAGTGGTACTGGGGAGAACTCACAGCCCATGGCGAGAAGGAGTTAACTGCTTGTGCTCCGTAGGGAGGGGCATTTTCCCTTCACTTCTTTCTCGCCCTTTCTCAGGGCAGCAGCCAGCAGCAGTGAGACCTTCCAGCTCTTCCTACTCCAGATCTCTAACGTTGGCATCTGCTCCCCATTCTCCCACGTCTTCTACTCCCCATTTTACTCCATTGTCTTGAGGGGCAAAGTGCTGTGGGTCTCTGTTGTGTAGACTGGATCATTAAACTGTATAAATAAAACTGGCCCATGCTGCTAGTATGTTCTCAAAGATATATTTTTAATTAAATTTGTCCTTACACACACACACACACACACACACACACACACACACTGTTTCCTGGGTTCTCTCACCCTCACCCCCTGCCAAGCCCCTTCCTGCCTCCTTAGTCTTCTTGCCACACTCTCTCAGTTTGGTGTGTGGCCCACTGGCTTTAACCAGGGCCCACTGTGGGACCGTGCATTTGAAAGTCTGCATTGGAGCTTGGTGAGCTCACAGTGGGACACTGCTGAAGTCAATGACCCCCTTCTTGCAGACCCGTCAGTGGCCAGGGAAGGGTGGGGCAGACACTTTCTAAGTTACCGTCTACTATTATCATCCCTTGCAAGAAAGAACACGCCAAGCAAAACAGGAAGGAAGAGTGTACAGGGCCAGATCTTGCTAAGAAATGCCAGGCATGTACTATATTATAAACATTTTCATAGTTTTGTAAAAAAAAAAAAAATTGTACAGTTCAAAATACAAATTAGCTGAAGTAACATATATGCAGCCATTTCCTTTCCAGTCATTATATGACAAAGGCGCTGAATTGATTTCTTGGTTGTTTTTTGGCAGAACTGAAGCAAACAGCTTTTCAGTAGTAAATATCTTAACTATATGTAAGTGGCTTTTAGACTTTGAATCACTCAAGAGCCAGTTTATAAGATACTTTTAGTGTCATTCTTTTAGTATCTCTAGTACCAAGTACATTCTATAAATCAGATTATTCCCCAGAAAGTCTAATATGCAGTTTCATCACATGTAACAGAAAACATTGCCACATATTTCACCTACAAGCAACTCACACTATCAACGTAATTTAATAAATGAAGCTAAGTTTATGAGCTCGTGTTCTGATGAGGCCTCACAGTTTTCTGGTGGGTGAATACTGCTGGGTTGTGTTCTGCTCTGAGATTCCCGTCAGCACATCTTATACCCCTTTCTGTTTTCCACAGACAACACAGAATTCCCTCCATTAACATGGGCATGGTGCCTGAGGTGACAAGTCATCCAAGGTGACTTTCCTGGCAGCTTGAAGTAAATTGACTCCACACAGATAGGACCCTTTGTCATCTCCCAGCCATGCTCACAGTGACCCCAGAGGCCCAAGGTCCACAGTGTGAAAACCAGCCAATGATAATTAAGTAAACACACTTCTCTTATTTGGTTGTTGGTGCCAAGAGTTATTTTATAATAGGCAGTATTTGAGGTATTATTGGACCAGATCACAAGTAAAGGAGTGAGACAAGAACAGCCTTTAAAGTGAATTTTGAATTTATGAAAGTTTCACCTATCTTTATTTTTCTCTTTGTATCTCGGGTGGGGGGGAATCTTGGTAAAACTGCTTGCAAATAATTAGGTTCCAATTATAGAGCTTTGCCAGTTTTTTCAATTAGCATAAATTAATTACCCTCTCCATCTTGAGCTTCCCTCTCCTGTGAAATGAGGTTTGCTTTATGCTTCTCAGAGGTCTTTCCAAATCTCTAGTTTCTGTGGTTCATACTTTTCAATTCTTATTTCCATAGCTCAAGCTTACTGCAGAATTCTTGGAGTCTAAAATAGAGATAAAAGAGATTAGCCAAGAAGCATTCCTAGATGGTGGGTGCATTTGACCTATTCGAAACCTTTATACTGCTTGGGCACCCCTTACCCGAAGAGTTTTAGGTTGCTTTCAAACCTGAATATATGTACATACATAATGATATTCTGAGGGTAGGACCCAAATTGAAATGCCAGTTCATTTACGTTTCACACATACCTAGCATGGCTTGAAGGTAATTCTGCGTGTTCTCAGAGTGCTCTGTTTTGTCTGAGACTCATCATGTGTGGTCAAGTGTAGAATTTTCCATTTACGGCATCATATCAACTTCTGAGTGTTCCAGAATTTAGATTCTCAGACACAGGGTGCCTACCTTGTGTACACCATTTGCCGTCACACCCCTTTACTTGTGCCCTCATTGTTTATCCTCAGCATATCACTTTAACTTTGGGGCTCAAATGCAGCATGTCTGAAGCCAGATTTAACATCTTCCTTAGGCAAAGTCCAGTTCCCTTTCTGACTTCCACATTGCCGAGTGCTACCACACCCTCAGACATGCTCAAACCATGATGGCATCACTGATTCACCTTCCCTCTGATCTCCGTATCAGCTTAGTCACCAAATCCTGTCTGGTTTGCTTTCAAAATGGCCACACTTTTACGTTGCCACTGGAGCCTGGAGTCCTGCTTCTCAGCTGAATGACACTAGCATTGTTTGAACTGGCCATTCCACTTGTCCAGAATCTTCCTATTTTGTTTTGTTTTTTGTGTGTGTGTTTGTTTACTTGTTTTTTGAGACAGGGTTTCTGTGTGTAGCCCTGGCTGACCTGGACTTGCTTTGTAGACCAGGCTGGCCTCGAACTCACAGAGATCCACCTGCCTCTGCCTCCCGACTGCTGGGATTAAAGGCGTGCGCCATGCGCCCAGCTATTGTCCAGCATCTTTCTAACCAGAGTAGAACGATGTGTTCAGAGAGGTATTAATTCCAACTCCTCTGGTGTTTCCTTGCTTAGAAACCTTCAGCTTCTCCCTGTTGACAGCATCAAGTCTGAGCTCCTCTGGCTGCTGTCCGAATCCCTCCTCCACCCAAGTCCACCCTCCAGTTCTCTGCCTCCAGCTCCCCGGCGCTCCTGCCATCTGCCGCTGCTAACTGCATGCTCCAGCCGTCCTGAACACCGCCACTCTCTCGGGGACCAGGCAGTTCATCAGAACTTCCGAGAACATAATAGGAATATTAACTGCTGGCAGTGAGAACTGATGTGTCACTGATGGGCTCTCTCGCAGCTAAGGGAAGTGAAGAATCTGCTCGCGGAAGGCCAGCTTTAATTACAGAGGAAATGCTGTACACCCTTCTCCCTTCTCAAATCTGGGGGATATTTACCTTGGGATTCATATTTATAGAGGCTCCCAAATGCTGGGAGGGAACCAGGAACTGGTAGGGGAGTGAGTCCTGAAACAGGAGAAGCATGTTATAATTGACAGTGCCGCCATGATGGATGAGTTAGGCAACAGAGAGCACTTACACTGTGTTTAATTGAAGGACTCTGGGGAGAGGAAGCTAGGTGATGTAGACATTTTATAATTTTGAAGACGTTTTCTGTAATTGGAGTCATTTATCACTTTCATTAATGTACAAGTATGTAGTATGCAGAAGAGTCCTAAGTGGAAATAACATCTTACATGAAGTATGCTGGGCTCGGCACTGGCCTGTGGTGCCAGCACTTAGGAGGCAGAGGCAGGAGGCTTTGGCTGTAGCATGTTCAAGGTCAGCGTGCTCACCATATCACTTCCAGGCCTGTTGGGGCTACACAGCCACACCCTGTCCCAACACCCTTTTCCTCCCCAAGAGAAAGCATTCTTAGGAAGTTAGTAAGAAAGGCAAGCCTAAGGGAAGAGAGGGCTTGGAGGCTTTCCAGGATGTCAGCTTAAAACACTGTACAGATTTCTTATGACTAGTTGATAAATGGTTACTCATTTTCTTTAAATCCTTTCAAAGTGAAGGCTGTTTCACTTCTGTCTACAGATGCCCAGTGGGTAATTTAAAGCAATACGGAGCTTGGTTTCTCTGCCTTCATTTTCTGTCTCCTGTCCTACCTTTAAACTGGGTCAGGTTGCTCCTCAGCAATCCTCCTCAGCACGCCACTCATTTAAGAAGTGTTCGTGTAAAGCTGCCAATCCTTACCGTCAAGCACAGAGGCACAAGATAAGAACCAAGGTGTTTTCAAGTCTTGCAGCGACATCATAATTATGGTGCTGGCTTTTACAACATCTTGTTCTAGGCCACCAAATGGCACCATTCCTTCAGTCAGTTTGGGTTCCAGGAATAGTGGAGCCTTTCAGGCAGATTAACCCATGATAAGACCAACCTCATAAGCAGGAGCAGTCAGCCCATGGAGGAGACAAGCCGGAAGCAGGGAGCAATCATCTCATGCTGAGTACCAAGCTGCCTGTTTAAGTGATAAGGGTTCCCTGGAGCCCTGCAGAACCAGCCTGAGATAGAGCTCAAATGCCACGGTTTGGCCAAGACTAGTTAACTGCCTCTTGCTCCCTACTCTAATTCTTCCCCTGCTTGACCTGAAAGCCATGGCAGCACCCTCCTGGAGACAGGGCCATGCTGACCCCTTGACTTTCACATAGGGCCATAATGAATCAATTCCCCCTTTCTTCACTATTTCTTTAGCCATTTTCTTTTGAAGTCCAGTGGCCAGACTTGTTGGGTCTCCCTGAAGCCAGACATCACTGGCCTGCGACTCCCAATAAGCAGATGGAAGGAAAGATAGCACTTTGAATATGACTGTTTCTAAATGCATTTTGACATTACTTGCGGCTGGGGGCGGGGGAGTATAGCACTGTGTTAAGAAGTCACATAGCAGGCTGGGCATGGTGGTGCACTCCTTTAATCCCAGCACTTGGGAGGCAGAGGTAGGCAGATCTCTGTGAGTTTGAGGCCAGCCTGGTCTACAAAGTGAGTCCAGGACAGCCAAGGCTACACAGAAAAACCTTGTCTCAAAAAAAAAAAAAAAAAAAAAAAGGAAGAAGTCAGATAGCTGGGTAAACTGTAGCTGGAATGTGCCCCAAGGTGGAGGATCCCTAGAGTTTGAGGTAGCTGTGACTTGGCCTCGTGACCTCTCACCTTTTACATTTGCTGCACAGCCTGGCTTGCCAAGCAGGGCACGGAAACAAGGTGATGTATCATGATTTCATGAGCATCAAGATTTGATCTTGTTTTGATTCTATGAGAGGAAGCAGAATTGTTATGAGCAAATACAAAGACAAAGCTTTATTCCATTAAAACAGTGACAGAGTAACATTTCACACTGTGGTGGGGGAAAACTCTTCCCTCACAGCTTCATCTCAAATCATCAAGTAAAGCATAACATGGTAACTATGAAAATAGAACTTCAAAGCCGGGCGTGGTGGCGCATGCCTTTAATCGCAGCACTCAGGAGGCAGAGGCAGGCAGATCGCTGTGAGTTTGAGGCCAGCCTGGACTACAAGTGAGTCCAGGTCAGTCAAGGCTACACAAAGAAATCCTGTCTCAACAAAACAAAATCAAAAACAAAAAAAAAAGAAAATAGAACTTCAATAAAACTTATTATATTTTTAATAGAATTCTTAAGAGCAAGTAATCACCAATTGCCTTAGATAGGCATCTTTTATATTTTTAATAAAATGAGAGCAATGACATAATAATTTAAAAGTATTGTAGTCAGCGAAAGTAGTAAAGAGATAATTAAAAAAGATGTGATTATAAGGTCGACTGGGTTCATTTTGATTGGCTGTTCCTAATACTAGCAGGGAGGGGAGAACCGAATGCAATCCAAATGGGGTGGCAGTGGCCCGAAGAGGCTGATCACCTTTTCTTAAATAGACTGGTTATTAGTTACACAATTTAAAGGCTGCTGCAAAGCTAATGATTAAATTACTTTTAAGATAATAGATTTGGAATTCCTTTTGAACTAGATAACAAGCACTGTTTGTCTAATAAGTGAAAAGGACCTATATTCACTAAAATTTATTTTAACAAGTTTAATTAAAAATATTTTTATTTTCTGTGTATGAGTGTTTTCAATGCATGTATGTATGCGTGCACATACGAGTGTGTGGTAGAGTGCCCATGGAGTCCAGACGAGGGTATTAGACCCCTAGAACTAGAGTTTCAAGCAGTCATGAGCCACCATGTAGGTGCTTGAAACTGAACCCAGGTCCTCTGCAAAAGCACTAAGTGCTCTTAACTGCTGAGTCATCTCTCCAGATCTTTTGGTGATTTTTTTTTTTTTTTTTTTTTTTAGGGAACAGAAACAATAAACCAGACTTCCACACTGAAGTGGTGAAAGACACATTGCCAGCTTCTCCTGCCTATCAGCAGCATCCTACTTACTTTTCGTACTGAGCTCACATCATCCTTGCAAGAAGAGCCCTTTGTGCAGGTAGTCGTCATAACCCAGACGAGACGGGCCCTCTCAGTGCCCAAGGTCACAGTTCCAGGCTTCTGTGGGCCTTAGCATCTTCCATGGACATCGGCAGCACAGGATACAGCTCCTTACTCTGCACATGCAACATTTTTCCTTCTCCAAGCAAGATCTGTGTCAGGCAGTTTCTTCCTTCCCCTTTACCTCCCACAAAGAAAACTGGGAAGGTCCAGGCCTGCTGAAGGGCTCGGACCGAGCCTGAGCACTTGGACGTCTGTGACTCACTGTGCCTACTTTAGTTCTGTGTTGGCTCCCAGTGAGTATGTGAGAAATATTTACAAAGAGTATGGCTTAGAGTAAGATGAGACATTTATGCATTAGAAGTATATAATGAAGCAATATAATAACCACTATACATAAAATTTATGTCTTTTTTATTCATGTTTATTTATTTTTGGTTTTTCGAGACAGGATTTCTCTGTTTAGCCTTGGCTATCCTGGATTCCTTTGTAGCCCAGGCTAGCCTCCAACTCACAGAGCTCTGCCTGCCTCTGCCTTCCCAAGTGCTGGGATTAAAGGCATGTACCACTGCACCTGGCTATTCTTTTATTTTTTGAGACAAGGTCTCACTATGTAATTAAAGCTGACCTGAAACTCACTATGTAACCTAGGGTAGCCTTGAATTTGCAGTGATCCTTCTGCCTCAGTCTCTTGAGTGCCAACATTAGAGATGTGAGACACCATGCTTGGCTTGTAGTTCTCTTTAAAAAACATGAATTTATGGTCAGTGAGATGCAGATGGGTCTGAGTTTGAGGCCGACCTGGTCTACAAAGCTAGTTCCAGGACAGCCAGGGCTACACAGAGAAAATGCTGTCATGAACAACAAAAAACAAAACAAATTTTAAAATAATAATAAAATTAAATATCATAGTACAATTTAAAAATAAAAGCAAGGCTGGCACTCCTGTGGTTGAAGTAGGCGGACCTCTTGAGAGAAAACAGTGAGCCCCACCTTAGAAAGAGGAATATGGAGGAAAAGCCAAGTTCTATAGCATTCAAAAGGTGTATGTAGAAATACAGAATGCATGATGTTGAATGACCGTCCTGAGAGAAAACAGCAAGGCACCCCTTCATATCTATAAGGCTTTCTAGATTACAGAATACTTCCTTGTGTTCTGAATTGACTTGATGTAGATTTTCTTTTCTTTTTGCTAATGCCCTTTATTGGTTGACAGATGATTCAGAAACTGTCGAAAAGTAAAATTTGGGGTTGTGTTTATTCAGCAAATAGCCAATTATTTCCCTCTGCAATTTGGTAGGAATGCACCTTCCTGCCCTACTGGTTTGGGTTTGGTCTAATAATGGCTTGCATTGGCCCATCAAATGAGAGCCCGCATGACAGGAGAAAAGGTCAAAACTAGGCGGTGTGGGTCTGCATATCCTCTTGTTCTGTGTCATTCGTCATGCAGGGTACTTGTCCAAGGAGCCAGTTCTCCTCAACCTGATGCCAGAGAGGGAGCCACCCAAACAAATTCGAACCTCATTGGCACCAGAAATAGAGCCATTGTAGGCAACTCTCAAGCTTGCTACTAAGAGAGTGGATACAGTAGTAAGCCACTGACATTTCAGAATGCCCATGCAGCAGAAACCCAGCCACTGCAGAAACCTTACAGTGGTTAAAAGGAAGTCATGTTCACTACCACCTTCTATACACCAACAACCCCACAGGGAACTATTATCCTCTTTACAGATGAGGAAATGGAAGCAGAGTAGAATTCAGTGTCTTCCCCAAGGTCAAACAGTTAGTGTAGAAAAGCACTGAAACACAAGTCTGGCCAGTTTGGGTGGAGGGTGGGCAGGTGTGAGGCAGGTGTGGGGCAGGTGTGGGACAGGTGTGGGGCAGGTGTGGGGCAGGTGTGGGGCTGGAGAGATGCCTCAGTGGCTAAGAGGAGCAGAGTTGGGTTTCTAAGCATTCATGTCACATGGTTCAAAACCTCACGTAACTCTTGCTTCAGGGGCTCTGATGCTCTCTCCTGAGCTCTATGGGCTCTCACATGCACCTGTGCGCGCAAGCACACACACACACACACACACACACACGCACGCACACACGCACGCACGCACACAGAAAATAGCCCCTGAGCTAGACATGGTGGTGCATACCTTTCATTCCAGGCAGAGGCAAGCAGATCTCTGTGAGTCCAAGGCCAGCAAGAGGGAGTCACAGGACAGCTGGTACAACACAGAGAAACCTTGTCTCGAAAGAACAAACAAACCAGGTGGATCCCTGTGAGTCTGAGAACAGTCTGGTCAACAAAGTGAGTCCGGGACAGCCAGGTATACACACAGAGAAATCCTGCCTCGAAAAACAAAAAAACAAAAACAAACAAACAAAAAAATCAACAGACAAAATTCAAGTCTGAGGAGTCCGTTCTCTCCTTCTACCCTTATATAAGTTCTAGGGATCGAACTCAGATTTCCAGGCTCGCACAGCAAGTGCCTTTACCTGCGGAGCCATCTCGCTGGCCTCAAAAGGTGAGTTTTGGTTTGATTGTTATGGGGTTTGTGAGGAAAACAACGTCAAATAGGAGATGGGGCACTTGTTTTTGCATATTTAATATTAATACTGAGCGTGAGCTGTAAGAGCTCACTCAGTGACAAACTGCGCTTGAGGAGGCAGATTCTGTCTTTATGGGTGCTGGTAAAACAGTCAAACCTACCTAGAAGGACCATTTTAGAGTTACTAGGAACAAAAACAAGGAATATATTAGATTCTGTAACTGTGACAAACTCGGCATACTTACCTCAAGAGGACTCCTGCTCTTTCATTCGTCCACCAGGGCCTGGGGTCAGCACCTCTCTGGGAAAGCCCCTTCTAGCTATGTGTAGACAAAATCTGGCAGAGCAGCTTGTGGGTTGCTCTTCGGCCCCTGTTCTCTTTGGGCAGAGTAAGAGTGGCAGAAGGCAGGCTGTGGCCACTGGTGATCTCTCTCATCCTCTTCTAGCCAGTGAGAACAGCAGTGGCTGACCTCTTACTGCCTGGCCATGTGTGTGTGTGTGTGTGTGTGTGTGTGTGTGTGTGTAGGGGACTCACATAAATGGGTGCTCTAGCATCCCAGGAACTGTGGCATTTCTCCTCTAGACACGTGGACCAGTGCCTGCAGAGCTGGGGAGCCTCAGGCCCCCTCCTCATTCTGCGCTCCTCCCTCTTGTGATGCTGCCCACTCCTTTAGGCTCCTGTCACTGTCCCATTGCTCAAACTCAGGTCCCTTCTTAGTCCATTTTTTGCTCACCAGTATGGGGGCCCAAGCCCATCACTCCAGCTCAGTGAGAATGACCTGCCCTGAGCCAATTCATTGTGAGCAATGAGCTGCTTTGACAAATTGCAAAGGCAGGGCTGTAGGAGTTAAGAAATAGGAAATGGGGCTGGAGAGATGGCTCAGCTGTTAAAGACTAAGCTCACAACTAAAAATATAAGAAATAGGAAATGTGGATTGCATAATATTGCTTGTCAGGCAAATGTGCCGTCTCATTTAATCCCCCAGACAACTCTGGGCTGGGCGCTATTCTTACCCCCATTTTGTAGGTGGCGAAACTGAGGCACACAGGATTTAATCACGTTGCTCAAGACCATGCGGCTAAGTGCCACAGCAGAAGCCAAAGCCCAGGGGATGAGCTTTGTAGACTAGGTTGGCCTTGAACCCTCTGTCCTTCTGCCACCAAGAGCTTCACTCTTAACAGCCTACTGTGAAAGAGAAGGGAGGCCAGAGAGAGCGCCAGATTCCCCGGAGCTGGAGTTACACCTGACCTGGGTTCTGGGAACCACACTCTGCTCCTCTGGAAGAACAGTGTGCCCCTTTAAAGCCTGGGCTGTGAGCCCTCCCTAAATGCTCAGCTGTCTGTCTCCCTTCCTGTTCAGTGGTCTGAGTAGAAAGCCAGCTAGTCATCTACCCTTTCTGCAGCCTCAGAGTACGTGTCTGCCTCCTTTCTAGCCCTAAGGCCAATCAGGTTACTCACTACACTGCATCAGTATGTCATCTGGTCTCCCTGACACACACACACACACACACACACACACACACACACACACACACACACGATTTTACACAATTTTCAGCTGGGTTTCCTCAAAGCCTAGCTTTATTTGGAATTGCCATTCTGCCATTGACCAGACTCCACCATTGTGGTCAAACATAGACACAAGTGACTGCAGCTGAACACTGAGCTAATGCTCAGTTTTGCGACATCAGGAACAAAAACATCAGTCAGCAGCAACCATCAGGCCACTTCTAGCAATGTCACCAGGTCAAAACCAGCTATCACAGAAGCCAGGAGAATTCTCTTTGACGAGGGCGAGGGGCATGGTGAGGCTAGGGGCACCAGTGTAGGGAGAAAATAGCCACATCACTGCCTATTTCACTCTGTTTGGTAGCATAACTATAGAGATATTTTTATTTCAGGCCTACCAGCTACATCATCTCAGCTTCTTGCTGATGTAAAGGAATCTCTATACAAGGTCAGGTTGACCATAAACTATGTTTATGCTCAACAGACCCTATGGCCCTATTCATCAGCAAAAATTCCCCAACCATAAGCCCAGCTGCCTCCATCTGCCAGGCACACTTTCAAGGTTAACTAGAACTTCTTGTTAGCAAAATAACTTGAGTCAGAGCTGACCACCCTGTTCCACCATCCCCCCCCCCCCCATGAGCTGATTTTGGTTTTCACCTTTAAATATGCAATACAACTTCCCCTCAAGGACACAGTTCAGATCCTGAACTGGCCACCTCCCTGAGCTCAGAAAATAAAGAAATTAGTTTTCTCAGCTTCTACCCCAAACCCAACAACCCCTCAATGAAAACCTTCCTACTTCCTAGAAATGGAACAGATATGAAACTCCGGCCAGGGCTGATGCCCATTTATAGGAGGGTAGAAGTCTGGATTTAGGAGAAAACTACCTATGAAGGTGAAAACTGTCTCCCTCCTCACAACTCTTAAGTCACAGAGGAGAAGGAGCCCAGGAAGTGCAGCTGAGAAGGGCCAGCCCAGCCCCCCACCCTCAGATCATAGCTGTCCCTCAGAGAAGCCGGATCCTGTCCTCCTTGTGCCAGCTAGTCATCCTAAACTAGCACCTTTCACACAGAGGAGAATGGAGTCCATTGTGTCCTCTGGGAGGAAGCTAAGTTTACAGATGAAGCTGTGATGAGGGCGTATCAGTTGCTACGGTCCAGGAATGGGCAGATCACTAAAGATTTAAACAGTTTAGGAAAATGAGCAGAGAGGAGGCTCATGAAGTTCTGTCTCACAAAGAGTGTGGTTGTGCATTAAGGTAGAATCCACAGTACACTTAAGTGGTCTCTAATAGGTAGAATTGCAGAAAATAATGAGGAAGGAGCCCTCAGGCTAAATGATACCACCTTCGGAGTTTAACTGCCAACAGGGAAGTAATGGTTTCCCTGTAAATAATTACGCCTCATTTAGCACCTGTGTGCACTCCCAGCCTTGCTACCCAGAAACAGCATCCCGCTAAGGAGAGAGCAAGAGAGAAAAGGAGGGGTTTCTCTGAGGCTCAGAAACATGATGTGACCATTTGCTTACTTGTCTGTGTGTTTGTTTATTGAGACAAGACCTCACTCTGTAGCCCAGATGTGCTTATAGCTCACTACGTACCTCAGGTTGACTTCAAACTTAAGTCCTCGTGCCTCTGCCTGACCAGCTGGGATCAGGGGCAGGTGCCCCATGCCTGGCCATGGCATTTAAGCAGGCATTTTCCACCCTCTTTCTGATTGCAATACAGAAGAAGTATTCTTTGGCTTGAGGCTCATGAGTACTGACCGGATAGAGAGACCCTATAATTCTTTTTACGCTTTTGCCTTCACTCTTGTATAAATTTGCCACTTGACACTGGTGTCTATTTCGGTATGAGGCTTTTGGATTGATTACAGGGAGAGTGCAGGGGGTTTAATCTGAGACTATTAGGAAGTGGAGAGTCCTCAGACGTCTTGGACTGGCTACAAAATCTCTACCCAGCAGAGGCAGACCTGGAACTCCGATCCTTTTGCCTCCAAGTCCCAAGTGTGGGCTTACTGGGGTGTATCACAGTTAGGGTTTCCGTCACTGTGAAGAGACACCATGACCATAGCAACTCTTATAAAGGCAAACATTCAATTAGGGCTGGTTTACAGTTTCAGAGGTTTAGTCCATTATCATCGTGGTGGGAAGCATGGCAGCATGCAGGCAGACATGGTGCTGGAGGAGCCAAGAGTTCTACATCTTGATCTGAAGGCAGCAGAAGGGGATTGGATGTGTTTCACAGTGGGCGGAGCTCGAGCATTTAAGACTCAAAGCCCCGCCTCCACAGTGACAACACTTCCTCCAACAAGGCCACGCCTCCTAATGGTGCCACTCCCTATGGCCAAGCATTCAAACACGTGACTCTATGGGGGACCATTCCTATTCAAACCACCACAGTCACCTTGCCTGATTTGGGCATGGAATATTTCTGAAGTTCACATTAACTTGAGCCCAGCCAGGTATCTGAGATCTGGTTATTACAGAACCATGGTGGGCTTAACATCGTGATGTCTGAAGTAACTTTAAACCATAGGCAGACCTCCACTAGCCAAGGCCAGCAAAAACCTAGACCGAGGAGCAGGAAGACCAAGAAGTGGGAGTCAGAGGGACACTGGAAGCTGGAATGCTGCCACTTGCCCTGCCATTGGTCTCAGGTTGTGATCTGATTGGCTACATACGTTGTGGATCCTTGTCCCCAAACCTGGCAACAAGAGCAAGAGTGGAGGAGGAGATGCATGTTAATCATGCACTGAAATGTGATTTCTGAGCTATTGATCTAAAACAGTCAGTTATGTTTTAGAATGGACAGCTTTCTTTCATTTGTTTCTTAATACAGATGCCATGAGCTTGTAGCTCATGTTTTTATGGACAGCCTTGTTCTACACTTTCAAAGAGTAGCATAGATTTCCAGGGGAACAGCATACCCTCCTCTCATGAACACTGGGGAAAAAACAATGCCGGGTAAGTTGAGCACTTGTTTCATTTTCGTTTCTAGGGACTGTGACCCAAACTCCTTAGGCCAGTTGTTTGTCAAAGCGACAGTCCGAGCTCATTGAGGACCTCTGACGCTTAGTTCATAACTTCCGAGAAACACAGCTGGGGTGGGGGGGAACTGGAGGGCACAGTGAACAGACTGACTCTTTGGCTGTACTCTGTTGAGAGTTGAGAGAAACCCACACAGTTCATCAAAACCTACACTATGGCTTCTGAGGACACTGTTCACCACGCAAGACAGAAGTGTCATCCCGGATTCATCTTTGTGCTCCGGAGGAAACTGAGGGAACCAGAGTGCAGAGAGAACACAGAGTTCTCTGTTGTGCCTCCGACCGGTCCATGGGGACGTCTTTCTCCTCTGGGTGAGTCAGAAAACTGACTATGGTGTAGATTAAATAAATAAATAGATAAATAAACAAACAAACCTTCTGTAAATGGGCAAAGGCTTATAGATGGATGTGGTCTTATTCACAAAGCTGAAAGGTTGAAGAAACACCCTGTTTTCCCTCTGCAAAAGCTGACATGATGCCCAATTCTTGCAATGCAGGTGGCTTCTCACTTGGCAGCTGTCCTTTTTATAACCATTAGTGTGGGGAGAAATTACTGGACAGAGTCCCTTTCATTCTATTTCTTAAATGAGAAAATAGACATATGAACATACACTCAAACTATAATTATAAACACAATAAAATGTGTCACTGCAAGCACTTTCAGAAAGTCTAGACAAGGATTGAACTTATACAAATAAAGAAATTAGATTACAAACTATTTAAGGGACAGATGACTGGTTTGCACACATTTCATGCCCTTATTAAAATCATCCGAGGCTTCCTTCTACATCTGTTGACCAGGAGAGCAACTCAAGGCATTTTCCTTCATCACTGGAGCAAATGGGGGCACTTCTGATAGTCAGCGACATCTTCAGCAGGGTGTCAGACACGATCCAGGATTTGTTTGAAAAGCACAGCAAAGAGAAGGCGCCTGCTAAAAGCTCTCAGCTAGTCCTTAGAAACAATTGTTCTGGGGCTGGAGAGATGGCTCAGCGGGGGGTGGGGGCGTGGGGGGGTATGGGGGGAAGCACTGGCAGCCCATGCAAGCGGGGTGCTGACTGTGAGCCCCAGGAGCAAGGAGAGAACTGATTCCACAAAGCTGACCTTTCATCTCCATACACACACTGAGGCCCAGGCCCCCACCATCACACACACATGCTTGCACAAAGAGCAATTTTTTTTTTTAACTAAAAAAAAAAAAAAAACCCTACTGTTCTTCCTATATGAGCTCAGGGAAGACTCAGATGTTGCCCGCTAACCTTTGGGGCTGATCATACTTTTCAAATCATACTACTTGGCTGAGTGGTCATGGCGGCGGCACATGTGAGGGCAGCCAGGTCTACAGAGTTTTCCAGGACAGCCAGGGCTACCCAGAGAAACCCTATCTCGAAGACAATCAAGGAAACGAACAATAACAACAAGGATACAAAGAGAGGAGTGGATGGAGAGGAAACTGTGGTTGGGCTGTATTGTATGAGAGAAGAATAAATTTTAAAAGTACATATACATCTTACTAACCATCCCTAAAAATATTAATAAATAAAGCTTGATTCAAAGAGCAGAAGAGCGCTCTGTAAAATGTGCTAATCCCTGAGTTCTTTTATTTATGTATTAGAAGGGATTACTGCATAACATAATTGCTTCCTTTAAAATGACTGGGAGTCCTGCTAAATGACTTAGATTGCTCCATGAAGAAACCACAACTGAACTAAAAAAGACCTCATTAAAGTGGGCGTGGTGGTACATGCTTGTAATTCCAACACTTGGGAAGCTGAGACAGGAGAATTGCCACCAGTTCTAACTAGCCTGGGCTTTGGGGTGTGGCCCTGTCTTAGAAAACAAAAAGGAAACAAAGCCTTCATCCAGCAGGCTTGATCAAAAGGGCATGCGTGCTATAGCAAACAATTCCAAGCGGCCACACCACTAGAAAACACAACACCTAACACGTTTCAACACATCACTACGTGCATCGCTTTACATGCAAACATTCCTCTTTTGCCACAGGACCCGAGATCCTGAAAGTCTATGAAACCATCTGTTCCAGGCAGGGATGAGGAGCACAGAAAATGAGATTTGGTGTCCTAATTAGTAGGCGTAAGGTACCAGGTGAGTTACTTGTGTGGAAACTCAGCCTCTTGGAACTTTTTAACAATGTTACCATACCCACCTACCTCATGGGGCTACAAGGTGACATTTGGTAATGCATGTGTCCTGCGCCAGGAAGGGACTCAACCCTTACTAATGTGATCACTAATCCAGGCAAGTGTTTCACAGGTGGGGAGGCTGTCTCGGGCCCCTGCAGACGTTGTGGCGCTCTCAGCACCCATCAGAGCTTTCCCTTGGACCCTAACGCTCTTTAAACGTCCATCATCTTACTGCGCCTTTTGTGATAGGCTCAAAACACCTACGAAACGAGAAAAATACTTCTGGCACTTTAATAATTTAAAAATTGTGCCTGGGCGTGGTGGCCTAATCCATAATCCTAGCACTCAGAAGGCTGAGTTACGAATCAGCACGGGCAGCGCTGTGAGTTCAAACCGGTTTAAGCAGCTCCGAGTTTCCAAAACGCAAGGACTGTCGACGTAGCTTTGCGGTGGAGCCCGTGAATAGCATGTGCAACGACTTGGATTTGATCTCCAGCCCTAAAAGTAAAACTGTGGCATGGACTCAAGTATGACAGATTTGTGTCTTAAAAGACAAAAGCGAAATAATCTAGGCTGGCGTGAGGCTTCGCCGCTAAACTCCATGATTCCTTTCTGTTTGGCGCCCCCTAGTGGAGTTTTTGAAAATTACTTCCCTTTATTTTGGGGACCTGTGCAGATTATTTGGGATATGTTTTGTGTACCTGTTGAGACATCTGTTTCTAGAATTCCTGGACTACAGGAGTGTTCCACCATGGACTACCATGGTGGGTTTGCTCCGTGATAGGTTTTGCTCAAGAGTTCATCTGTTGTCAGCCCAGTTCACGTAGCAGAATTTCTAAAACCTGTCTGGCCTGAGTGAGAGTTTTGCAGGAGGGCAGGAGCAGGGCAAGTATATCTGCTACCGTACAACCAAGAAGCGTATGTAGACAATTTACTCAGGACACTGGTCCACTTCCAAATGGCTGAAATAAAGTGCAAGCTGGCCGCTGAGGGCTGTTGCAGGGGACCGAGTGGCAGGGGGAGTCACAGGCCTGTCAAGTAATATTTATCCTTTAAATAATGGAATTTGTATTAGAATGGGAAGCATATAAATACATGAGGCTTTTAAAGATTGGACCTTTGCTTTGTGTTTTTAAGAAGTCAGGGACTAGGTTGTTGAGGATTTGACACAGATTTTCCTGTTGTGATGGATCCAGGGTCCTGCCAGGGCCCTAGCATTCCTCGGATGTGGCCTTTCTCCAGTCTCTGCATCCAAGTGGACATCTACACAAGCCGTTTAAACTTAGTTCTTCTAGAAATTAGAAGAACCAACTTCAAAGCTGTCTTCCTCTTTAGTCCCCGAATCTTCCACCTCATTTGAGGAGAGAAATGACATCAGCCCTGGGTGGAGGTGCAGCAGGCCAGGACCTGAGGAAAATCCTTCAGAAAGCAGCAGAGGAAAGCGCTAGATGCCACGGAGGTCATCAACACACAGGGCGTTTGTTTGTTTGTTTGTTTTTGAGACAGGGTTTTGTAGACCAGGGTGGCCTCAGACTTACAGCAATCCACCTGCCTCTGCCTCCCCAGTGCTGGGATTAAAGGCCTGCGCCTCCCTGTGCAGTGACCACAGAGGGCAAATTTGACCGGAGCTGTCCAGCTTCCGGAGACACTGGTAGGGTACATCTTCAGTTTAGAAGCTAACCCTTCTTTGCCCTCAGACAGGATCATAGTAGCGTAGAAGTTAGCTGTCCCTGAAATGATGCATAACGGGCAGAGAAGGTGTCTTAGTTAGGTTTTCTATTGCTTTGAAGAGACACCATGACCATAGCAACTCTTTTTTTTTTTTATTAATTTATTCATATTACATCTCAATTGTTAGCCCATCCCTTGTATCCTCCCTTTCTTTCCTCCCTCCCGCTTCCCCCTCTACTCCCTTCCCCTATGTCTGTGACTGAGGGTGACCACCTCCCCCTGTATATGCTCCTAGGGTATCAAGTCTCTTCTTGGTGACTTATTATCTTTCCTCTGAGTGCCACCAGGCCTCCCCATCCAAGGGACATGGTCTGATATGGGGCACCAGAGTTTGTGTGAAAGTCAGATCCCCTTCTCCACTTAACGGTGGAGAATGTCTTGTCCATCGGCTAGACCATAGCAACTCTTATAAAGGAAAGCATTTGATTGGGGCTGGCTTACAGTTCAGAGGTTTAGTCCATGAGCATCGTAGTGGGAAGCATGGCAGCATGCAGGCAGACATGGTGTTGGAGAAATAGCTGAGGGTTTTATATCTTCACTGACAGGCATCAGGAAGAGCAAGGAAGGCACAGTCAGAGCATCTGAGACTTCAGTGCCTGCCCCCAGTGACACACTTCCTTCAACAAGGCCACACTTCCTAATAGTGCCACTCCCTGTGAGCCTACAGGGGCCTTCTCCTTCCCCCCCCCCCCCCCCCCAGCCAAATCACCACAGAAGGCTTTCTAGAAACCTGAATAAGACAAGCATCCTGTGTGTGTCCCTATCATGTCCTTGACTCAAATACATACCTCACGATCAACATCCAGGACGACAGCTGTGGACAGCATCTTGGTATTCCAAAAAAGTCCCAAATTTGTACCCATTTGTACCCCAGTTCTTCTCTGTTAGCTATGTGCCTTTGCTGGCTGGGATCCTAACTGCTTGGGGCCCAGTGCCCTCTGCTTGCCTCTGGGTTGTAATGGCAGGCTTCCCTTCACTTGTGTTCTCTTGTCTGGATTGAACCCCTTTCACTTGCTCAGGCCAACAGTCCTGGCCAAGCCTCTCCCACATGCATCCAAAATGGCCTATAATTTCTAGACTTGGGTACCCCTCCTTAAGGAAGGCCAGGTCATGAGGTGAGAAAGACAAAGCTGGAGCAGCTGGGAAGCATCTTATATTTTTCAGATGAGAAGGGTATCAAGGATGGAGGAAACACATGGAAAAAAACCTAACGTGGGAGGTCCCTGGGAGATGGAGAAGGCAAGATATAGGAGCAGGATGGCCGTAAGTTGTCGGGTACCTGTTGCTCTGAGGGAAGGACTAGATAAGGACTTAAATGATGTCTGCTTTACAGCTGGGAGAGAGAGCTAAGGAGAATACATTAGTGGAGTTACCTCAGTGCCTGGAAATGTGAGCAGCTGATTCCATTGTCATTGGTAGGGTTCTTAAGTTCCATGCAATGTGTTAAAGTTCATGTACGTTATCCATTTCCTATCTATTCTAATTTAATTCTCATAAATACCTGAGAATTAGGTGTATACTGCCAAACATATAACTAATTATGTTTATATTCATGAAAGTACCATATCTTATTTTTTATTTTATGTGCATTGGTATAAGGTATTAGATCCCTTGGAACTGGAATTAACAGACAGGTGTAAGCTGCCATGTGGGGTACCTTGAGTTGAACCCGGGTCCTTTGGAAGAGCAGACAGTGCTCTTAGGCACCGAGCCATCTTTTCAGTTTCAGAAAGTATCATATTTTTTAAAAAAACATTTCAAGGATGTCTTGTAATATGATTTTTCTAGCAATCATGACTTTCATTGATGTATTAGCTGCTATTTTGAGATTTGCTGATGCAAGAATGACTCCAAAGAACTATCACGTGTGTGTGTGTGTGTGTGTGTGTGTGTGTGTGTGTGTGTGTGTACAGAGGTACAGAGAGAGAAAGAGAATGAGAGAGAGAGAGAGAATGTAAAAAGAATTGGCTTTACATATGCCACCATTGACTGTACATATGCCTACAAACCAGCCCACTTAGATCTTAGACCTTGACTGTTGACAGCAACTCCTGAGCTGTGTTGCAGACAAAGTTCCAAAATTCACAGAAATACCCCTGGTGAGTCCTGATGAGAAAGAACTAGCTTATAAATGTTCCGTTTTCACAGGATCCTTCCAGGCTTTATGAACCAAGATGGTGGCAGCAAATGCATCTACAGAAAGAAATCCCAAAGGAGACAGGACCTCGGGTCTGGTCCTGTGTAGATGCTGGACTGAACACAACTGGCCGCCAGCTTTTCAGCTGTACTGGCAAGTCCTGAGGAAGGGGAAAGGGCACGGCCATGTGGGTGGCCATGTGGCGATTTGGGCTCAAGAGGAAGGCCACCACTGGCAATGGTGGAGGCTCTAATACTGCTACTTTGTGTTTTTTCCCCACCAGGCCATTCCTTTCAGAAGCACCTCAGGGGACACCCTTGCCACCTGCGCACAGTATAAAATGGCGCTTCAGGTCCCGTATTTTCCTTATTCCCCCCCCCCCCCATGTAGCTGGACTGTAGAATTGTCTCTGATTAGGAAATAAACTGTAAATAGCAACAGAAGCGACAGACACTGCCACCCTGCCACTGCCAAAGGTGAACAAAGTTAAACAAAGACAGTGGGCCACAGTTGTTCCGTCTCCAGTCTCCCAAAGCAACTACCACTTGAATGAGTCAAACTTGAAAACACAGAGCCTTGTAAACAGCTGTTCTGCCTGCAATAGCAAAGAGTCCCCTCTAATCTGCCAGGGCTTTCGAATGTTGGGTAATGTGACATGCGTATCCCCAAATCAGGTGGGAGGCTGACCGCTGCTCCTGGAAGTGAGGCTTGAAACTGGTTTACCTACCCACCTTGTGCGGGCCAAAATTTCATTTTGCTGGATTCCTTCTTGTTCTCTTTCAAAGAAAAGTGCACGTGGCCTGCGCTGCTTAACAATTTAATTACATATGAGCAGAATAAATGAGTAGCCCCCCCACACCCACACACAGTGTGTTCTTGTTCCCTTTTAACAGACCGCGATGAGGCCATTATGAAAGGACTTACAATTTCTCATTGCTTATTTCTAGGGCTTCAAATCATAATCCTCACCTTTCATAAAATGTGTCATTATTGTCGGGAAGCCCCAAAATGCACGACTGGCCTTGAATATGGTTTCTCAGTACTTTAGAGTGTTACGTTAGGCCGTGCAATTTAAGAGCTACCATTCGGTGAGCTTTAATCCTGCACTAGGCTCTGTGCTAAGCATGCATTAACGAATTTAATCCTCATTATGGCTTTTTAGGATGGGCAGCTTTCTCATCGGCAATTTCCAGCTGAAGAACGTGAGTCACTCGGAGGAGGCTAAGTGGCTTCCCCTGCTAGCCAGCTGCAGACAGAGTTCCAAGAGAAAAGCGCTGTCTCAGCAAAGTGACCAAAAGATCAACAAATGTCTAAACTGGAGGTGTCTCCAGGTGGCCCTGCAGAATATAACCCTGTGGAATTAAATTGTGAATTGCAAACATAAGGAAGCGGAAGTGTGAGAAGTGTTCTGTGATGCTCTTATGAGGATTTCCTGTCAGTCATGGGGGGGTGGCGGGGGCGGGGGGGGGGGCGCGGTGTGGGGGAGGAGCGGCTGCGGGGGGGGGGAGGGGGGGGGGGGGGGCACAAGGTCCTCCTACCTCGTCTCAAGCTCACATGCTGGGAAGAACACACATTATTAAGCTTTGTAATAATTTTTGCCTCCTCTTTTTTATTTTTTAATTCTGTGTAACTTTTTAAGTTTTTTTTTTTTCCTTTTTTGAGACAGGGTCTTGCTCTAGTGCAGACTGCCCTGAAATTTGCTATACTGACTTCAAAATTCTCCTGCCTCCATCTACGTCCTGGGATTATAGGTGGGGCTACCACACCCAACCGAAGTAGTATGTAGCTTAAATGGACACAATAACTGTAATTCAATTTATTCTCCCCTCCCCGCCTCATTTTTCAAGCATTCAAAGTGTCCTACTGTGATTGGGATCTTAGGTGTTTTTCAAGCTTGGAAGTAACAAAAATCGTGAATTTCCTCAGAATAAATTTCTTTCATACAGTGACTAGGTCTGGGTATATGGATAGCTGTATTGTTTTCATGGTTTGAAGGGTTTGTTGACAAGCATTTATTGAGTGCTTAATATATATCAGGCCGTATACTGAGGACTAGAGAGACCCTGAATAGACATGACCTCTGACCTCAAGAAACATGCCAATGTACGTGACTATAAATTTATACATTGAAGTTTTGTGCAAAATTACCAGCCCTAAACTTTAGAAAGAATTTTTTTACACATACTTATTTTTTTAATGTCTGGATTGCTTCCATTTTGTTTTATATGACTTATTTTTCTATCTATGTAAATTCTTTTTTGAATTAGCCATCTTTACCCAGGTTACAGTCTATTATAAAGTCATTATAAGTTGAAGGAGACATTTACTTCTCTGGAATATTTCCTTAGTGACCTTACACTTACTTTTATGTTTTGAGTTATTCGTGATTTTTAAATCCTCGTGGATTTGAGTTTATTTTTCTTTCCCCTTTTCTCCTCCTTTTGCTACTAATGGAATAATTATTTTCTCAATAGAACTCATAAACACTATATTTTGGGGGGAGGCTGAATTTCCCTATAAGTAGGTTTTAAGATTTTTAGGAATTTAATAATGAAGGTTGAACAGATGACTTAGTAGTTAAGAACACTTGTTGCTTGTTTTTCCAGAGGGCCTGGGTTCAATTCCCAGCACCCACATAGTGGCCCTTAATCATCTGTAACTCCAGTTCCAGGAGCTCCAAAGTGCTCTTCTGGTCTCTGTGGATACCAGGAACACACATGTGTACAGACATACATTTAAACAAAACACTCATACACATAAAACAGAAAGAAATTGTCAAGGAATAAATTAAAAATATTAGAAAAATGACTATTGTGTATTTTGTATATAGTTGAAGCTACTTCTGGTATCTCCTTTTTTCTATTATTTCCACACTGTTAACTTGGAGAAATATTTGGCTAAAATCATTTTAGTGATTACCTTTTTTTCAGGGTCAAAAAGATTATTGTAACCTTTACCTCAACAGCTTTCAAATTCCAGCCTCACCACTTGCTAGTGGTCAGATCATTCACAAGTTTAATAACAGCAAACCTCGTGTGGTAAGGTAACATTAATTCTTCATAAAACATTCTGGATTAAAATTTTTAAATTCATCTAAGACACTTAGTCCAAGCCACAACTCAGAGACTTGCGAATGAAATACCATAATGTTGTTATAATTAACGTGAGGGCACAAGTCATTCACAATAAATCTTATTGCGAATAAGTAAGGCATCAGAGAGACAGGTAACCTCATCCCTTCTCCTGTAAACCCTTGGGTAGTACCTCCGGGTTTGAAGGAAACACGGGCCGTCGCCTGGGAGACGGGGCGGGGCGGGTCTTGCGGGCCGTTGCCCAGGAGATGAGGGCGGGGCGAGTCTCCCGGAAAAAGCTGCGCTTCCGGGGGTGGAGAGGAGTGAAGGCTTGTCTACCAACCAATCAGGAGGCGAGGCGCGCTTTCAAATTGCTGCCGCCGCGGGAATAGTGAGTCCTGAGGGTCCTGGGAGAGGAAAGCGGTCCCCAGCTGAGAGCCCAGCGGTTCCTCGCCCAGCGGGCCCGGGTGTGCGGGTGGGCGCGCTCGGTCCCCTTCTGTCCGAGGGTCCCTGGCGCGAGGCTCTCCTCTGTCCACCTGGAAGCCGCGGCAGCGCCGCGGAGCGTGGAGTGGCGGACTCGGTGGGGTCCAGGTACACTGTCACAGCTTGTCGTCCTTTCAGTCCTCTTGGAAATCAGATAGCGAAACTCTGCAAACAAAAACCATGCTGATTTGTGCAAAGAGCAAATGGCTTTTAGTTTCTAAGACAAGGAACTATTGTCCTTAATTTCACCTCATAGTGAGCGGGTTCTGTAATTTCAGCTGAAAGTTTTGTGGTAGATGCTTATACCCGAACTCTTTTTCTTTTTTATTGTGACGATGCCTCTTATGTCAAACCTTAAAAGACTCCTAAAAATGAGCTTCTGGTAATTTGTTCCTTGATTGTAATAATGTCCGAAATTCTTTGATTCAGTGTCATCTTCTCAGGTCGACTCTCAAAGACGAGTTTACATCCATTTAAGGAGCAAGATGAAGCGCTGGCTAACAGCCAACAGTGTGCTTTGCTACTGTTCTGTTTTAAATAATGCCTGGTAGATATTGTTGGCCTGTATTTACACAGGCGCCTGTCTTGTTTGTTGTATAATGGATAAAAGACAAATAGTGTACTTACCTAATTTGAGGGGACAGTGGGCACTGAGGACAGGGTCAGTCTGGCCTGGAAAATTCCACACTTTTACCTCAGCCTCCCTAATGCTGGGATTGCAGGCATCGACCGCCACACCTGGCTACACATGCAGTTTATAGTTTGTAATGCCTGTGGTACTTATTTGACAGGAGTCAGCCTTGTGACATCACGCTGATCTCCTTTGTAGGCATTCTCGTATTTAGCATACAGTAACGAGTATTCAGAAACCTTCTTTGCTGCAGACTCTGAATCGATGCTATGAGTCTGAGCTGTGTGTGTGGGGCGTGGGGTGTGAGTACCAAAAGTATGCTGACATAACACTTTTTTGTTTGTTTGTTTTGTTTTTGTTTTTTGTTTTTTGAGACAGGGTTTCTCTGTAGCCTTGGCTGTCCTAGACTCACTCTGTAGACCAGGCTGGCCCCGAACTCACAGCGATCCGCCTGCCTCTTCCTCCCGAGTGCTGGCACTAAATACGTGCCCCACCACGCCCGGCTAATATAACACATTTTGAGGGTTCTTCAATCACTTGACTCATTTGTCTTGAGATAAAGCTCACCTGTGAGCTCTTTCTAGATTAAGGAAACAAGCATGGGAGGTCTTGTGTTTGAAGTCTGCAGTGTCTATGGATGCCTGGCATACAATGGAACCCTCAGTAAATATATGTTGAGTAACAAGTGAAAGTCCATTGAGGGCTGAGGTTGGAGGAAACTGTGTGGAGGAGGTGCAGTGGGGGGTGGAGGTGGAGTGGGAGGTGGAGGTTGTGGCTTAGTCTAATGCAGGCCTCTGAGAATTTACTTCTATAGTGGGGGAGCCTCTCTCTTTAAAGTTTGTAGTAACCGTTTTTCTTTTCTTTTGTAGTTGGTCAAATCTTTTCAGAAGCTGAAAACTACAGAATGCCCATCAAGCAGGCAGACCTGGAAAGTGCTTAGATTCTCCACGTCCTTCTTTAAAATAACCACCTGCCAAGATGTCAGTACGCGCCTCGCATAAAAGACACGACAGAGACAGGCTGGAAGGTCCTTCAGCCCAGAAGACTTCGTCTGCGAGTGGCCTCACCCACAGCAGACCACTTAAACTGCCCTTGAAGTCACACACGTCAGAGTGTGAAAACCGTGATCCGTTACTGGGTGCTGGACGTAAAGCCAGAGACATAAATAGTACTTACGTTATTTCCGCCTGTAAAAAAACAACAGAGGCGCCTGTTCCCTCGGACCCCAGCCGACTGAGCCTTCAGAGAAGACCTACTTGGAACAAAGAATCTTCTTTACTTGGCAGTGAGGCGGGAGACACTACTAGGAAAACAGCTGATACGAGTCTCAGGTTACAACGTCGTCACGCGAAAGCAGATTTTGTGGGAAAGTGGGAAACGTCAAATACTGTGGAAGGAGGTAATGCAGAAAATAACTGTGATGCCCAGGAAACAAGAACAGGAGGAAAGCTTTTAAGTCATGACACTTACGTCCCGTCGTCTGTAGTTTCTGTGAAAGACTCAGATGACACTGGAGTGATGGTTGGTGAGAAATGCAAAGATCTATTTCCTGCCCTTAGTACCGCCAGTGAAAATAGGACAGCTAAGAACCCAAACAGTAGACCGCCTATTGGTGCCCAGTGTCAGGCTGACGCTGTGAGATTGGGTCACTTAGCAGCGAAACCGAGTGAGAGCAAGCTGGATATCAGAGTGTCGGCAGCAGGAAGCACACACCATGGGAACGCCAGGAAGGACATTGCAAAAAACGTCAGTAAGTTTGGAAGCTTAGAAACAAGGACTCCCGTGAAATGTGTTCCAGAACACAGACTGGCACCAAGGCAAGACATGCCTCCACCTAAAAGCCCAGCCATATCAACACTGAAAAACAGGATGGCAAGCCCTCGGCTTACACCACGGCCCAAAAGTTCTCTTCTTACATATAAAAGGGAAAGATCACAAGAAAGTACACTCCTTCCAGAAGACAAAACCTTTACAGAAGCAGACCCCTTAAGAGTAGAAAACAGTCAAGTGACGGTGGCTGTGCGCGTAAGGCCTTTCAGCAAAAGGTATGTTCAGCGTGTTAGCTCTCAGGGCGAGACAGTTCCATGTCCTCCCTGCTGTTAGGAAGCCAGTGTAGCATTTGTGTGTCTGTAAGGTTATTGGCATTTTCCCATGGTGCTGGGAATCGAATCCAAGGTCTCATGTACACTAGGTATGTGCTCCATCATTGAGCCACATCTCTGGCCAACCAGTGTTTGGGCTGAATTGTAGTGTATTGATTATTTTTGTGGTAGACTACAAAAATTAAAATCTCTATGTTGTATCTGTGCTCATATATATATATATATATATATATATATATATATATATATATGTTGCTTTTAGGAAGGTGTTGATTGTGCACACCTTTAATCCCAGCATAGGAGGGTGGAGGCAGGTGGATCTTTGAGTTCAAAGCCAGCCTCGCTTACATATAGCAGGTTCCAGGCCAGCCAAGGTTACAGAGTGAGGCCTGGACCTTAAGTGGCCAGGGAGCTAGGGGGAGGGGGAGGCTGCTGCTGAGTGACTCATTGAATTCTCTAATGCTGTCTCCTCTCAAATTTGTAATTTGTGGAGTGAGGAGTATCTGCCTCTCCTTTTGAAAGATTCATATAAGCTCGTAGCTTCCCCAGAGAGGTCTTCCCAAAATAACGCCCCAGAACGGCGACTGTCAGCAGCATCACCTGAGTTTGGTACCCGGTGATGACAAATGCAGAGGCATATCACGCTTGATTTGGATAGCATAGAATATTTCTTCTAAAGGCGATTGTGGTTGGGACAGTCACAGATTGTCTATAAGGTTCTGAAAAGTCAGCTGAATGTGGTGTCCACACCTTTAATGCCAGCATTCACAGGCGGATCTCTGAGTTCGAGGCCCGCCTAGTCTACAGAGTGAGTTCCAAGACAGCCAGGACTACACAAAGAAAACCTGTCTTAAAAAAAAAAAAAAAGAGAGAAGAAAGAAAAGAAAAGAAAGAAAGAAAAAATAATTTAAAAATAGATATAAAATGTAGGTATGTAATAGAATTACTTTTAAATATTTTAGGGAAAGACAGTAAAAATATCAGAAGGTCATGTGATGTGTATGTGAGTGTGATGTGTATCTGAGTGACCTAGAAGTGGATGTGGGGACCACCATTTCTGTGAGGAAACTTAGAGCTTGAACTGAAATTTAGTAGGTAGAGATAAGTTAATAACGTCTATAAAGGTTTTTTTTTTTTTAAGCAAAAATGAGGTGATGATTAAGGGAGAGGAATGCTGGTGAATTGATCTGAGAAAGTCAAGCTAACAAAAGCTTCAGGGCCATGAAAGGAAGGGAGGCCATAAAAAGAGAGCTGTGGGGAGCAAAGCCCATGATGGATGATGACCCCTGAAGGATTCTGGGAAGGACCAAATGGCTGTCTCCAGACTCATCTGGGAAGCTCTGAAAGTGGGGTGGGTTGGAGTGGCACTCACCAGATCCATGAGACAGATGGCTTGGAGGATAAATTAGATTGTCAAGCAGATTCTCAAGGAAAGAAAGAGGACAGGGAGGAGGCTGACATCTGGGCCAGTGAGGATTTTTAAAGTGGGATAGAAGGACGGAGCTAAAGATTGCAGATTTTAAGTGAGGGAATCTCATGCAAGGAAGAACCATCATATTAACAATAATTGCTTAGCCAGAAGACACTTCAGATTTAAATTAACATTACTCCAGGTTCATTAAAATTGTTGTCAATATTTTACGCCAGCATTATATAGATTTTTTTGTTCTGTTTTGTTTTTCGAGTCCATTTCTCTATATAGCCGTGGCTGTCCTAGAACTCATTTTGTAGACCAATCTGGCCTTGAACTCACAAAGAACTACCTGCCTCTGCCCCCCTAGTGCTGGGGATTAAAGGGCCTCCACAGCCTGGTACATTATATAAAATTTTATCCCCATGCTTTTTTGCCATATAAAAAGACATTTCATAATTTGAATTGATACATACGCATAGGATGGGAACTTTTTAAATTTTTCTTTCTTTTTTTTTTTTTTTTTTAATTTTTCCATAGAAAATTTTAAAACTTAGTCTTCTGGAGAAGGAATTTGAAATTCTGTAACCCTTTGAGTAGCTGCACTGAAGTGACAGGAAATACATTTTGGAGAGACCTTGGTTTCCTAATTTTCTACATAAAGCTAAAGAATCGACTTACCCTAAAGGAGTGGTGACCTTAAGCGTGGAGAGGCCTTTCTGTATTCTGTGGAGATGGTTTTCATAATGAGAGGAGCCTGACTTTCCTCTGTGTGATTCTTTCCAAAGAGAGAAGACTGAGAAAGCGTCCCAGGTCGTCTTCACCAATGGCGAGGAAATAACGGTGGAACATCCCGACATGAAGCAAATGTATTCTTTTATTTACGACATTTCATTTTGGTCTTTTGATGAGCGCCACCCTGGCTACGCAAGCCAGACGACTGTGTATGAGGCCCTGGCGGCACCTCTGCTACAAAGAGCTTTCGAAGGCTACAACACCTGTCTCTTCGCCTATGGTCAGACCGGCTCTGGAAAGTCCTACACGTAAGTGAGACCCATCGCAGGACTAACCAAAGTTTCTTTTGTCAGAAACTCATAGTTGTAGAGCGAATACAGTTTTTTTGGGTTTTTTTGGGGGGTGGGGGTTGAGACAGGGTTTCTCTGTGTAATAACCCTTGGCTCTCCTAGAACTCTCTGTATAGACCAAGCTGGCCTGGAACTCACAGAGATCCACCTGCCTCTGCCTCCTAAGTGCTGGGATTAAAGGTGTGCCCCCCCCCCCCCCCCCGGCTGAATACAGTTTGCTTGTTTGTTTGTTTTTAATTTAAAAAACTTTTTAAAAAATTTATTGTATGTGTGTATATAGTGTTTGTGCATGGGTGCATGTGCCGTGTCACGTGTGTGGAGGTCAGAGGACAGCTTTGTGGAGTTGGTTCTCTCCTTCTGCCTTTACGTAGGTTCAGGGAAGTGACCTCAGGTCACCAGGTCTGCCTGTCAAGTGCTTTCCCTGCTAAGCCATCTCACCTTCCTAAGACTATAGTTTCACATCATATGGATCTGGGCTCAGGTCTGATCTAAATCTAGAGTAGATTTAGACTTAGGCACGCACTTTAACCTCTAGGCTTTAGTTTACACGTGAGGTAATTTACCTTGTAAATATTTGTCTCTGTTTTGCTCTAACTTATTTTTTGTTGGTGTTATTTTTTGTTTTTCAAGATTGGGTTTCTCTGTGTAGCACTGGTTGTCCTGCACTTACTTTGTAGACCATGCTGGCCTCAAACTCTCAGAGATCCCCCTGCCTCTGCCTTCCAAGTACTGAAGTTGTGTGTGTCACCACTCCTGGCTAATTTTTTTAAAATTTTTAAATTTCTTTATGTTTTGCCTGCATATATATGTGTATCACATACATACTGAGTACTTGAGGAGGGTATTGGATTCCCTGGAGCTGGAACTACAGATGGGTGTGAGTTATCATGTGGGTGCTGGGAATTGAATCCAGATCTTCTGGAAGAACAGCCAGTGCTCCTAACCACTGAGCCATCTCTCCAGCTCCAACTCATATATCTTTTGTAAATTAAAGTCCAAAGAGGATAGTGTGTGTGTGTGTGTGTGTGTGTGTGTGTGTGTGTGTGTGTGTAAAACAAGAGAATTGATAGTAAGGCATCTCTTCATGCTTAGAGCATTAAAAAACTTCAATCTTCCTTGTATTAACCTATAAGAGCAACTGTGAAGTTACTGGAAAAATACCTGACTAGAAATTTCAGCCATATACGGGTACCTGGTTTTATTTTATTGAAGTTGGGTTTTATTAAAGATATTTTTTATATGGTCTTTAAGTGGGAAGGTTAGAAGAAAGGTGCTCAGAAGTAAGGACCAGACACACCAGGAGCATAGGTGCCGGCAGAAGCCATAATGCAGTAAGATAACTATGGTAATTGTGGCTGATGTCAGTAGATTGTAGATTTCAAATAGCTCAGAAATATTTGCAAGTATAACAAAGTGATAAATACTGAAGTTACACATCTACCAATTACTCTGCCCTCTCCATCCTACATTGTATTTAAAACATCCCATAAATGTCTACAGTTACTCTGAACACTCAAATGCGTTCTTCTTGTCCATAACATACTTCTAGGATGATGGGACTTAATGAAGAGCCAGGAATCATTCCAAGATTCTGTGAAGATCTCTTTGCTCAAGTAGCCAAAAAACAAACCCCAGAGGTATGTTCAAATTCAAATCACGAACATGACCACCGAGACCCATTGCAAGGTCTAAAAGATGGCGTTTCCATTGCCCTCCTTTGCTGCGGACTGGAGAGGGAGGGGGGGAGGAGGCTCCCAATGCGGAGGCAGTTCTTCCTGGTGGGCAGCGGAGGAGTCTGGGTTTTGCTGCTCTGCTGTGTTTTGTAGCTCAGGCTGGCCTTGAGTTCTCAGCTCTTCTGCCCCGGCCTCCTGAGTGCTGGGGCTCAGGTGTGCATCACCTCACCTGGCTCCTCACCTACTTCTCTCCCTTTGTGCTGTGTAGTGGCTTCCAGGAAGGTGGTTATACAACAAGTGATACCTGTTCGTGTATCTCTGTAGTCAAGTAGGTACCCAGACTTAGCGTCCACAGCAGGCAGCTCTTAGACAACTTGTTGCAGCAGAGGGGGCAGCGAAGCCAGGGTTGGAAGCCGGGGTTCCCGACTCAGCTTTAATCCTGCTGGCTTCTTGCTTCGCTTGTTCATTTTCCCTTTAGAGGGTGTCTGCTGAGCTCCTGCCGTTGTTTGCCAATATACATATAGGACTAGGTTTTTGTCATCCAGTTGATCAGGAGACTTATCAGGGGTCTCCCAGGGGCAGGCGTGTGAGTCATACTAAATCTCTTCTGGAGGTTCCAGGTCAGTTGCTCTGGTTGGAGCCTGAGAATTAGCTTCTGTGCTTCTCTAAGGGAAATGATTATCCCAGGTTTGGGGGGCATTGGGTCTCTCTAGTCAGGAGAGAGAAACAGAGGAGACCCGCCTGTCAGCAGCCAAGTATAATCAATTGCATGCTAAATATATTCAAGCCAACACCCTGTCGTTACATTGTAAGAGTCCTCTTTCTGTTATATTGAAACACAGTAGCAAAGGTAAATGTGTGAGAAGGAAGTTCCTCACAGTACTGCAACCTGAAAGCCTACTGTGGAGACCCTCTGATGGTGCGAATCTTCTTCATCATAACATGGCAGAGGGCTTGTAGGCTCAGGTCATATAAAGCCACCAATCCTCTCATGGGCTCTTACCCAGAGGACCTCACCCATCCCCAATTGCCTTGTGAAGGTCTTCCCTCTGAACAGCACGAACATGAGAACTTGGGTAGTTGGTTATCACACTTGGCTCTGGGGGACACATTGAGAAGCACAGCAAGCAGGGAAGTGAGGGAATGGGAGACAGGTTTCCTCAGAAGGAACAACTGTACTTGCTTTTAAGGGCATGTGTTAGATTAGTTTCGAGAAGACATTCCAAGTGAAGAGAACAGCTGACTCAAGAGAGTAAGAAAGTAGGGAGCCTTTGGGATTTGTAAATTGCTTACTTCGGTTTGAGTGTGGAAGGTGGCAAGAGACGAAACTAGTGGGGCAGCAGAAGTTGGTTCCTGGACGGCTTCGTAGGCCAAGCTTCCAGACAGCGTTAGGCCATGGGAGGATTTAAACAGGGAAATAAGATGCTCCAATTTATTCTCTTCTTATAACTATTACTTTTCACTTGTGTTCTTTTCATGTCTTTATGGGGTGTGTGTGCATGTATACGTATATTTCCTACGTGTTTGGGGACACATGTGAGGGTGCACGTATTCGTGTGTGTCTGTGTGTGAAGGCTCAAAGCTGGAGCTGGAAATTCCTCCACATTACCCTTTGAATCAAGGGCCCTTAATCAAACCCAGAGCCTGCCGATACAGCCATTCTTGCTAGCTAGCTTGTT
Source organism: Acomys percivali (assembly GCA_907169655.1). Lineage (NCBI taxonomy): Eukaryota > Metazoa > Chordata > Mammalia > Rodentia > Muridae > Acomys > Acomys percivali. Next base: position 93,004,173 of record OU015747.1, read on the forward strand.
CCAGAGATGCCCCTGTCTCAGCTCTCTAAGGATGATAGATGGCCCACCTCACCCACCCAGCATTTCCATGGGCTCTAGGGGTCCAAACTCTGATCCTCTTGCTTGTGGAGCAAACACTTGAACTACTGGGCCAGCTCTTAATTTAATTACATTTTTGAGACAGGGTCTCACTGTGAAACCTTGGCTGGGCTGGAGCTTGCAGTGTAGACCAGGCTGGCCTCAGATTCACAGAGATCTCCCTGCCTCTGCCTCCTAGTGCTGGGATGAAACGTGTATACTTTTGGCAATTTTATATTCTATTTTATTTGTTTGTTTATTTTTGGTTTTTCAAGACAGGGTCTCTCTGTGTAGCCTTGACTGTCCTGGACTCTCTTTATAGACCAGGCCTCAAAGTCACAGCGATCCGCCTGCCTTTGCCTCCCAAGTGCTGGGATTAAAGGCGTGCGCTACCACGCCAATTTTATATTTTAATCAAACATTAAAGCATAACAAATTTCTTTATAGAATTTTATATATATTTAATTTTGATTGATCCTCATATTTATGAATATATATATACTCACAAATATATATTCCTGTCTTCAACATGGAGAATGGATGGAAGGGAAATGGACTAGATACAAAAGACTGCTATGAGACTTGGGGCTTGAGCTGGACAGGGCAAGGCGAGGAGCTAGACTGAGGCAGCGGCAGCAGCGGTGGGCAACAGAGCACACTGAAGAGTCAAGATAAGTAGAACTGGCAAGCTTGGCGACATGAGGGGTGGGGAGAAAGCAATCGCTTCCTGGCTGCACAGCCAGATGGATATTAATGGCATTTTCTAAGAACAGAAAAAGGAAATAGAATTAGCTATTTCTATTTAATTCTTCCCTGTGAATGCATGGCCCTCCTGCTTTCTCCCTCCTTCATCATCCCAGTAACTAAGTAGAAAGCAGAAAAAGACACATAGGAACTTGGACTTGACTGTTTCATCTTTCATACTCAAGTACAAGTTACACAGAACAGAATGTGGAAGCTGCATGCTTGTGTGGGAGTGTTCTCCATTGGCTTCCTGGGCTTTAGGGCCAATTGTTTGAAAGTGATGGAAGTCAGGGAAAGATGGATGAGGTGAAAGAGGTTTTTGGGTTTTGTTTTTCAGTTTTTCTTTTGTCTTTTATGGGACAGGGTTTCTCTGTGTAGTCCTGGCTGTCCTGGAATTATCTCCTTCAACCAGGCTGGCCTTGAATGCAGAGACCCTCCTGCCTCTGCATCCCAAATGCTGGGACTAAAGGCGTGCTCCTGCCAGTGAAAATTTTAATCCAAGGTTCATCACTGGAAACGTCACCTGATATGTTCCATGGAGGTTTGCTATGAGATTAACACACACTGAGCCCCACTATCTGATTGTGGATATGTCAGCACTGGACTTAGTCGTTCATGATGGTTGAGGGAAAGTATATGGATATCAGTCACAGAAGGTGGCTAGCCAGCATGATGACAGACTGCAGGAGCCTTAAAGGAAACGCGGGGGTGGGGGGGGGGGCTTCTTCATCATGTGCCCCAACTTGTTTCCACCACATCTTCATCCCTGAGTCCTCTGGGACTCCCATAAAAGTATACTGTTTAATATAAAATTGACATTAATATGTGTTTGTGGGATTTCCCCCACCTGTGTCACAGCATTTGTAAATGACCTTTTTCGTGATAGTCTCACATACCTGTTCATGTCTGGACGTGCTTCGCTCCTCTTCTGTGATACCACCATGTGCACTCTGCTTCCTGTCACTCATGTGCTGTATTGCATCTTTATCCTGAGAGAACTCACATCTAATTAGAGATACAACACAGCACCGGGCCCGGTCTTCTATAGATCTCACGCAGGTAGCCATGGCTGTGGTGATGTCATGAATTTAATGGCGTCAAGTTTAGCAGACAACTCTTTGCTGCACGTTTTAGATCCTCTGGCTCTTCCATTCTTCCTGTGTACCATTACACTATCCTCCACACATTCCCGGGGCCTTGGGAGAGGTGGTGATGTACCTGTGTTTAGGGCCAGGCACTCCACCTTCACTTATGCTTACTGCTTTGGTTAGTTTCTCACTTGTGTATTAATTGCTGTCCATTGCAGTAAGAAGTTGCTTTGGCGAAGTCTGGGCACAGCACTAATCTATGGGTATAAACATGAGTGTGTAGAAGGTAGTTTAACAGCATGACTCTTTGGGAAAGCAGCAGTAGGTTTACACCGAGTGCCTATGACCTCTCCGGGCATGGGCTCCTGACTAAGTTTATAGAAACCGGGCTTGAATTCACTGCTGTGGAGCAGGCCCCAAGTCCAATCAGAAAGCGGTTGATTACGCCCATACCAGTCATGCCACTATTGTACTAAGGGTACAGCTTGTCTGGCAGGTCATTACTGTAGCCACCAGATTCATGCTGAGGAAGACTTGATGAGTTTTCTTTACAAGCAGTCTGCATAACACCTTCTGGCCTGCTTTGAATTTTTCATAAAAATGGAGTCATATAACCTGTCTGTCTGGCTTCTTTCACTTAACATGATTTATTGGAGGTGAATTTGTGTTATAGCAAGTTATCAGTCAGTACTTCATGCCTTTTGGCGGCTGCATAATAATACAAAAGGCTGCTTATATCTGTTGCTGTGGACACTGCTATACAAATTTTCACTTGAATAATCTGTATTCTTTTGAATGTTTAAGAGTAGAAATGTGAACCATGAGGTAAAGTTGTGCTTAACCTGTGAGGAACATTTTCCCCACAATGGCTTTGCCATTTTATATTCCTATCGACACTGGAAGATGATTTGGTCTCTTTCTATCCTCATCAGAACTTGTTGTTTTCCTTTATTTATGTTTTAAAATTATGTGTATGAGTGTTTGCCTACATGTACTGTTCCTCTTAGAGGGTGCAGAAGAGGGTGTTGTATCCATGGTAACTGGGATTACGGCTGGCTGTAAGGTCATGATGGTGCTGGGAACTGAATCCAGGTCCTCTGCAAAAGCAGCAAATGCTCTTACCTGCTGAGCTGTCATCCAGCCCAATTTGTTTGTATTATTGTTGTTGTTGTTGTTGTTGTTGTTGTTTACAGCCTTCCTCATGGTTCTGAAGTGACTTGTCATTGTGGTTTTGATTGGCATTTCCCTACTGGCGAGTGATGCTGATCATCTCTTTCTGTGCTTGTTTGCTTTTTCTTTTTTAAATCTGGTTCTTAGATGTTTGTTCCAGTTCTTTGCCTGATTTTTTTATGTTGGTGGAAAAACTTCTTTGTGTATTCTGGACCTATATTCATATTAGCGTATGCTTTGCAAAAATGCAATTTTAAAGTAAATTGGATTATTTGTTTCTTGCCTTCTAGGTCAGCTACCATCTTGAAATGAGCTTCTTTGAAGTTTATAATGAGAAGATTCATGACCTTTTGGTTTGTAAAGGTGAAAATGGGCAGAGAAAACAACCAGTAAGAGTTAAACAATTTTCACTACATTTATTTATTTGGTTGGTGGGTGGGTGGGTGGGTTTATGGGGGCAGGGGGCACATGTGTGTGCCGTTGAATGCATAGGAAAGTTGGGACAACTTGCTGAAATCAACTCTCTCCTTTTACCATGTGGATCTTGGGGATTGAACTCAGGTCTTCAGTCTTGGTGGCAAGTGCCCTTACCTGCTGAGCCATCTCTCCTCACCTTAAGTAATTTAAAAAGTGTGTGTGTGTGTGTGTGTGTGTGTGTGTGTGTGTGTGTGTGTGTG